>CM039675.1:210926129-211562200 GCA_022496015.1 Hordeum marinum | reverse complement strand
ATGATCTCCATCATTGTGTCACCATCGGAGTTGTCACGCCCACCATGATCATACTACTATAGCTATCATTTAGCGATAAAGTAAAGCATTACATAGCGCTTAATGATTAACACGCAGGTCATACAATAATTAAAGACAACCCTATTGCTCCTGCCGGTTTCCGTACTCATCGACATGCAAGTCATGATATTCTATACAACACATGATCAACTCATACATCACATATATATCATGATGTAATTGGCCATATCACATCCCAACGTACCCTGCAAAAACAAGTTAGACGTGCTCTAATTGTTGTTGCAAGTTTTACGTGGCTGCTACGGGTGTCTAGCAAGAATAATTCTCACCTACGCAAAACCACAATGGTGCTACATAAATTTATTTTCAACCTTCTCAAGGACCGCCTTTCTCGAATCCGATCCAACTAAAGTAGGAGAAATGGAAACCCGCCAGCCATCTTTGTGCAATGAAGTTACACGTCAGTCGATGGAACCGGTCTCTTGTAAGCGTAAGAGTAAGGTTGGTCCGGGCCGCTTCATCCCACAATACCGCTGAACCAAAACACGACCAAGGGAGGAAGCAATCTAAGCATAAATGCCCACAAACTCTTTGTGTTCTACTCGACATCTAATCTAGACATAGACCTAGCTCGGATACCTCTGTTGGGGAACGTTGCATGGGAAACAAAAACTTTTCTACGCTTCACCAACATCAACCTAGGAGGTGAGCATCTACGAGAGGGGAGAGTGGATCAACATACCCTTGTAGATCGCTAAGCAGGAAGCGTGAAGAAACGCCGTTGATGTAGTCGAATGTCTTCGCCATCCAAATCGCCGAGCGTCCCGTGATCCAATCACGATCTATCCCGATCTAGCGATGAACGGACGGCACCTCCGCGTTCAACACACGTACGGCTGGATGATGATCTCCGCCTTCTTCATCCAGCAAGAGGGAGCTAAGAGGTAGACAAGTTCTCCATGTCACACCCTATGTTTGTAGCACATTGATATATTTGGGTTTATAAAATTTGGAGCCAACTAAAACTTTTTCAAAGTGCTTGTGCTTGTTTGCTATGTTGTTTGCTTGCTTGATGATTGAGTTATATGGCACTCCTAGATTCTATTCCACTTCATATTCATCTTCCTTGACCCAAACCTCTTACCCAACGATCATGCCATGTGAATAGTGCCCAAAACTATTTTTTATCAAATTTTGTTTTAACCAAAAATGATTTATTCAAAATAGGTTTCCAAAACCCCCTGAAATGAGGTTTGCAATGCAAGTCCTCAAATCACGTGGATCCTTCTTTCCCAAAAGCTTTACTTCAAACCTACTATATATAAGACTTCCCAAAACCACAAAATATTGTTTTTAAAGATTATTTTCATATTTTATTCAAAGGCTTTTTCTTAAGGCCAGAAATGGGTTTTCATAGGGAAAAATTATTTAAGTGCTTTGAAAATATTTGAGAAAATTTAGGGAAACTCAGTGGACATATATTTTCCATATATATGAGTTTCAACACAAGGGCATGATCAGATCATAGGCAAAACCCCTCAAAACCCTTTCTGTTCAAATTAAAATTTTGGAATATTTCCATAAGAAATATTCTTAATAAATTCTAGGAAAATTCCAGCAAGTCAACAATATTATAGGTGATGTTCTTGCAAAGTTTCATCTCAATACAAGTTGGTTTGGTCCATCAAACCATCCCAAAACCCTTCCTGTCCAGATCCAAATTTGAGCAACTTTACATTGTGAAGTGTCTTCCCTTGCCCTCAATCTTTGTGGGCATGCTCTAATGACCAAATAGTGATGATACACTATGTGGTGCATCAAGGGTAATAGCCTAGCGTCAATAGGTCTATAGAAACCTAATTCTGTTGATTTCTAGGGTTTATCAAGTTTCCATTGTCAACTTTTCCCACTTGAGCTCAAACTTGGTGAATCCTCTCATTTCGACCTAGCCTTTGACCCTGGTAAGTATCTTAGTGAGTTGGTAAAAACTTCTTTCCCAAAACTCTATCAAACACCTTCTGGTGATTTAGTAAAATCACTATTTCTACTGCTTACCCTTTTACCCTTGCCCCCAAATTTTTACCAGAGCCTCCTGTGGATACATTTCACCTCCAATAAAAGTCTGATACCCATATCCCAAGTGTGATGTGGTGAAAACCCCGTTTACCCCCTGGACAACATCTTTTCTCTCTCTCTTCCCTCTTCCTTCTACCCTAAGGCTTCTCTAGAGCTCTCCCTAGCACCTCCTAGTCGTTGGGCATCTTATAAAGCCCCAAGACACAAGAGGACATGCAGTGGGCTTAAAAAAATGCCCAGACATGCCATTTGGGTGCTCTGGAGCGCGCTACAGTGCACTCCCGCACTGTAGCCACCCCTGCCCGGCGCCACCCGGCAGCCTTGGGCCTCCCCCGCTTGTCCCCCTGGTCGGCCTCGGCGTCCGCCATGTGGCAGACGGTCGGCCCTCTCTCTCCCCTCTCTCTCCTCCCCTCCTTCGCGCATGCATGGCACCGCCTGAACCGGCTAGGGGTCGCGCTTGCACACGCGCGCCCCCGGGCCCCCCCTCCTATATGCCCCTCCTCTCTCCTGGGTGCGGACTGAGTCCACGGAGCCCATAGACATGGCCTGGCTCGCCCCTGTGGCCCGTGGCGACGCCCTGGTCCTCATGGTGCACCATGTCCACGGTGGACCAGTGGCCCGCCTATTTAAGGCCCCCCGCTCCTATTGCTCCCCCCTCCTCGCTCGCCCCCTTCCTCCGCATCCTCCCCATTCCGAGCACACTCGTCCCCATGGATGGGAGCCGTTTCCCTCACCAAACCCTTGCCGCCGTCGAGCATTCCCCCTTGCCGGTGTTCCCCTCTCCCCCCAGCGACTCCTCGACCACCCACCGACGCGCGGGAGCCCCGCGAGCACACCGGTGCCCTTTGTTCCCACCGCCGTGGCCTGGAGACCCTCCTCAGGTGAGCCCCCTTGTTTCCGTCGTGAGGAGAGGGATGACAGGTGGGGCCCACCTGTCATCCCCTCACACACTCCCCTCTCGTTGGCAGGCCAGGCCCGCGGGCAGGTTTAAAATTAAACCTGTCGCGCGTGGCACCTCGCTTGGGACGGCTTCTCTCTGTGGGCCGGTTTTGGCTCGACATTTTTGCCCATGGAGCACAGTAGTTTTTCCCCCTTTTCTTTTTTGATTAAATTCCAAAAATCCCCCAGAGTAGAATATTTATCTAAATCCAATAATTCCTTCACCTAATTTCTTAGAATAATCCATAGAATTTTTTAGTGCTAGTTGTAAAAATGTTTGAAAATATTTTTACTACTGTTTTATTTTAAAACCTATATTTGGGCACCTTTTTGCCTATGTTAATTTATTTCAAAAAGAAAATTCTACAACCAAACCCTAGGGAAATATTTTTAGTATGACATTTACTATTTATCAGAGTAGGTTAACATTTTTTGATAGTAGTTGTGTGCTCTGTTTTGGTGTGTTGCTTATTTTTATCGCTTTATTTCATGACGATAAATTGTGTGGTTGACGAAGAAGTTGGACCCGAAGACTTCGAAGACCCCAGAGACTTTGTTGAGCCAGACAAGCAACCCTTTTAAGAAACCATTTTCATTGCATGACATATAGCACTTTACTTTTTGTCATATTTGATCATGTGGAGTAGTGACCCCTCCGGTGGGTTGCTTCCGATACTCTTGTCGTTGACACTTGCATCATGCATTACCCTACCACCTTATGAGGGTTATGCGGGTCGGTATAGATAGGATGCTAGTAGATGCTACGCAAGTGGGATCGGGATTATGCATAGTGATGGGAACAAAAATGATTTTAAAGACTTTTCGAAAACCCCGTCGGGTGCCACTAATGCCCGAGGGAGATGGTGATAAGTTGGGTGACCACTTGAGAAAGAAGTGGTGTGCCGAAACGAGATGAGAATGTGTTTTCAAAAACGGATTGGTGTAAGTTGTGACCATCACTCCAACCTTACATGCGCAACCACGATACCACTTACGGGATGGGGCTTTGTTGATTACCTTGGTGGGTACTAGCAAGGAGCCCGCTTTACTAGTGGCGGTAGTAGCGTGGTCACTCTCGATACAGGGTCGTACCGGTATGTAAGATCATGCGCCATCTTCACAAGCACCGGGCACACCGTTGGTCCACTCATGGATGGTACGATTAGAGCGAGTCTCGTGTGGTGTACATCGTGAGGGCTGGGTACCAATCGAGTGGACTCTTTGTCTAGTATCGCAAGGGGAAATGCATTGTTCGGGTGCTTATCTCGGGTATGTTATATACCGCAAGTCATGGATGACACAGAAGTTCCCTGAGTCTTGTGGCTAAAGTGTGCAACCTCTGCAGAGTGTAAAACTATTCGAATAGCCATGTCCATGGTCAAGGATAATTGGATGACCGCTCTTGTGCTACGTCCAAGTGTTTTCTCAAACTGGTGTGTGAGTGTGTGTGGATAGACGGAGATGTTACATGAGCTAAGTCCGATGACTTAGCATGGGAATGGAACTAAGTCCGATGACTTAGCATGATGGATGAACACGAGGTGTTCAACCCCCACTTATGATGATATCTGCAAATTGTTCATATGGATATCTGCCTATTGTTGATGCATGCTTACTAAGTTACTTGATCATGTCATTTGCATTCAAAATTAGCTTTCCACAAAATTACCTACATAGTGTTATATCATGCATCATTGTTATCTTGTTCCACAACTTGGATTGCTTGCGAGTACATTCAAAGTACTCATTGGCTTGGCACAGGTTATTTAATTGGCCAGGCATGGAAGAATAGGAGTATGTTGAAGAGTTCGTTGGTGACAGACATGCGAACTAGGACGCTTCCCAGTCAGAATGCCTGTAGGTTAAGGCAGATGGCATGGGTTCACGCTTTCGACCAGGATTTCCGCTGCTTGTTCTATTTTAAGTGTTTGGCCCGTGAGGCCCTATCTATGTAAGACTTGACCTTCACGGTCTTTATTTGTGTAAGACGTTAAGTGTGGATGTAAGACTCTTGTTATTTAGCTTCTGTATGTTCAATGAGCATTGATCTCTAGGATCACTATACACGTGCATTCGGTGATCACGACTTATGAGTCGGGGTCCCCAGAGAGCTGGTCTTAGAGCCATCCTGACTGTAGGAAGCCCTTAGTTAGCATGGACATTAGTTAGGATACAATATTCTTCAAAACTACACCTAGCATCTATACTTAGGAGTTCTGCAATCTTTACCTCTTCTATTCTTCACACAACACTTTGCTGACTCTCCTCCTTTCAAACCTTTGTAGATGGCCGTCGTACCCGAAGCCTTCCTGACATCCGGCTTTCCCTTACTCCTTTGGGACAGCCTGGAGAAGTGCCAGTTTCGTCAACCACCCATTTTTCTGCACCACGAGCACTTGGTCGATGCTGTCACGAAGGAGTACCACGTGGACATGGTCATGAAGGCAAACAACTCTCCAAGTAGTTGGTTCTTTGAAGGACCATGGATGGAGACCATGATACTCGCAGTCGAGACCGTGCACGCAAGGCACTCCTTCACCTTCGAGACATCATTCCAGAGATGGCTGATGAGCCGGCCACCCGCTACCTTCCTTTCGGGAAGGATGACCTTGGCGAGAGTTGGACACTGATTCCAACCAAGGAGGATGGAACTCCACTCAAGTTCCAGACCTACTTCAGCCTCTCCGCCGATAGCCTGGTTCATAACCTGATGAAGGAGTCCGTGAAGCTCCGCAAGGAACTTCACCACACCCGAGAGCTACTTCGGCAAGCCAAGACGAAGCCAGACAAGATCAAGAAGGATGGAGCTCCCAAAGGACGGCCAACTATCGCTTATCGAGGAGGAGTACCCCCAGCTAGTGATGCACCTACACGTCATCGTCGTATGAGTGCGAAGGAGTACCATGAGCTCTTCACCGACCCATCTGAAAAGCATCGTCGGGATGGACCTCCTCGTTCCCCGACCCCTTCGACCGCGAATGATGCCTGTTCAGATGATGAACAGTGGGAAGACCCAAAGGAGCGTGACTACGAGACCAGGCACTCCACCACCTGAGTCCGAGAACCCCTAGGGTAGGATCAGCCATGTACCCCTCATGCGAAGTCGAGTCTGTGTAATGGTTCATATGAAACCATGTGTGCTTGTTGTTTGTTTTGGTGTTTGTGTTCCGATGCAATTCACGCTTTTGCCTCAAGCAACATGTAAGTGACTCCATCCTCTATCTTAATGTATGTTGGTCCTTCGACCTTTGTTTTAACACACTTGCACTTGACCAACCCCCTTAGGTGTGCTTTTCTATTATTCCTTTTCCTCTCATCTATCCTAGTTGTTTGACTTGGCTGCTCCAAATAGGATGGTGACTGGTAACCGCAACAACTCCTTCACCAACCCTGAAGCCGGCAACTCAAGCCAGCAACAGGGAGCTGGTGGGGTTTCTCACGCTGGTGGACACCAGGAGCAGGCACAAGGAAACATTCCCACGCCACCACCTCCACCGGAGAACATGACCATAGCTTAGTTTCTCCAAGTTCTCCGGAAGGAGCGCCAGGCCAACAATGCTGCTATCCAGCAGATGGCTCGGGCTCTTGTGAACAACTAGCAGCAAGGCAGGAACGGCAATGGCCGCTCCATGCTATCTGAGTTCATGAGGAATTCGCCCCCAACCTTCACCGAGACTGCTGAACCATTGGATGCTGATGACTGGATCCACACCATCGAGGACCTCCTTGCTTTGGTCAATTGCAATGAGGACCGTGAGAAGGTGTTGTATGCCTCTCACTACCTCGGAGGTACCGCCCGACCTTGGTGGGACGGATTCAAGGTCATGCAAGGAGAACACGCGATCACGTGGAATGAATTCAAGGAAGGATTCCGCACCGCCCACATTCCTTCTGGGATCATGGCTATCAAGAAGAGAGAATTCTGAGCGCTAAAGCAAGGAAGTGGCTCTGTCAAGGAGTACCTGCAGCAGTTCAACCTGCTGTCAAGGTATGCACCTGAACATGTCAGCACAGAGGCTGCCAAGAAGGAACGCTTCCTAGAAGGACTCCAACAGGTCCTTCAGTATCAGCTCATCGTTTGCGATTGTCGTACCTTCTTTGACTTGGTGAACAAGGCCCTCATGCTGGAAGACAAGCGTCATGCCATAGACAACACTTGCAAGCGCAAGATTATCAGCAAGGGTAGCTCAAGCAACCAGAAGCCTCGCCCCTGGCAGCTAGCCCCAGCCAAGCCAACCTATCAGCCACAGCAGGCTAGACCTCCTGCGCGTCGTCCGAGCTACCAACCTTAGCAGTATGCCAATCCCAGGTCAGCTTACAACAACAACCCCAATAACAACAACGGTGGCAGGAACTTCAACAACAACCCTGGACAAGTCGCTTGCTTTGGATGTGGCCAGCCAGGACACATCTCTAGGCTGTGTCCCAACAAGAAGCCAGATGCCCCGCACCCCAATGCGCCAGCTCTAGGTCAAGCCCATGGAGCACCACCAAGGAACCCATCTCCCCGCAACCAGCCCAACAATGGCAAGGGTCGTGTGAATCACTTCACCACAGAGGAAGCCCAAGAAGACCTGGACGTCATACTGGGTACATTCCTCATCAACTCAACCCCAGCAGCAGTATTGTTTGATTGTGGAGCTTCGCATTCTTTTGTCACCCAAAAGTTTGCTTTAGAGAGTGGCATGAAGCCTACACCCCTGGGTAGTTGTATGTTGATACAAACCCCGGGATCGGTTATGAAGTCTGGGACAGGTTGTCAGGGAGTTGAGATTAACATCAACGGGGTAGACTTCCTAGAAGACCTTATCATCCTAAAGTCAAAAGGCTTGGATGTGATCCTAGGCATGGACTGGTTAACCAAGCACCAAGGCATGCTAGACTGTGCCAAAAGGATTGTCACCATGACCAATAGCCAGGGAGTGGAAGTCAAGTATGTTCCCAACCCTGCCTCCACTCAAGCCCCTTAGGTTAACTGCCTATCGGGAGTTGAGTTGGATCAAGTGCGAGTGGTATGTGAGTACCCGGATGTGTTTCCTGATGAGCTGCCCGGAATGCCTCCTGACCACGACATCGAGTTCATCATTGAGCTTATGCCCGGATCAAGGCCCATCTATAAGAAGGCCTATAGGATGGTATCCGAAGAGTTGGCTGAGTTGACGAAGCAACTGGCAGAACAGCTCAAAAAAGGATTTATTCGCCCTAGTGCCTCTCCTTGGGGATCGCCTGTTCTATTTGAGTCAAAGAGGGATGGAACTATGAGGCTCTGTGTCGATTACCGTTCTCTCAATGAAGTCACGATAAAGAACAAGTACCCACTCCCCAAAATTGAAGACTTGTTAGATGAGTTAAACGGAGCCAACGTGTTCTCCAAGATCGACCTCAGGTCTGGATACTACCAGCTGAAGATCTGACCCCAAGACATTCCGAAGACAGCATTTGTAACCCGGTATGGCCTATATGAGTACACGGTCATGTCATTTGGGTTAACCAATGCCCCTACCTACTTCATGTACCTCATGAATAAGGTATTCATGGAGTACTTGGACAAGTTCGTTGTTGTCTTTATTGATGACATACTTGTCTTCTCCAAGTCTGAAGAAGAACATGAGGAACACTCGAGATTAGTCCTAGAGAAGCTTCGAGAGCACCAGCTTTATGCAAAGTTTAGCAAGTGTGAATTCTGGCTGCATGAAGTTGGATTTTTGGGTCATGTGTTGACCGCCGAAGGATTGTCAGTGGATCCTGCCAAGATTGAAGCCGTGCTGGAATGGCAAACCCCAACCACCGTGAAGGAAGTCAGGAGCTTCCTCGGACTCGCGGGATATTACCGCAAGTTCGTGGGAGGGTTCTCAAGCATTGCCCGACCCATGACCCAGCTTTTGAAGAAGGACAAGAATTTCAAATGGACAATAAAGTGCGAGGAAAGCTTCCAGGAGCTCAAGAAGAGATTGACCACAACCCTTGTTTTAGCCACCCCCGATATTCACAAGGAGTTTGTGGTATATTGTGATGCATCAAGAACCGGACTTGGAGGTGTTCTGATGCAAGAAGGTAGAGTCGTAGCATATCTATCCAAACAGCTACGGCCCCATGAAGAGAACTATAGAACTCATGATCTCGAGTTGGCAGCCGTGGTTCATGCCTTGAAGACATGGCGACATTACATTATCGGGAAGCGATGTGAGATATTCACAGACCACAAGAGTTTGAAGTATATCTTCACTCAAAGGGAATCGAACATGAGACAGCGAAGATGGTCGGAATTGATCAAGGACTACGACCTCAGTTTTCAATACCACCCCAGAAAGACCAACATGGTAGCAGACGCCTTAAGCAGAAAGGCTTGTTCCTTGGATGCTATGATTAAGGAAAGGCTACCCGCCCTGTATGAAGAACTTGAGAGCTTCGGCTTGGAACTGGTTGCACCAGGATTGCTCGCCAACCTTGAAGCAAGGCCTACCTTGATGGATGATATCAAGGAAGCCTAGAAGGGACATGAGAGCATTGAAGGAATCTAGAGGAACATCAAGGCAGGAAAGGCCCCAGGATTCTCAGTGGATGAGCAAGGAGTAGTATGGTTCGGGAATCTCATATGCTTACCCAACAAGGAGAAGCTCAAGAACCTGATCTTGCAAGAAGCTCATGACACTCCTTACTCCATCCATCCTGGAGGAACCAGGATGTATCAAGACCTCAAGGCAAGATTCTGGTGGCATGGCATGAAACGGGAGATAGGCACATTTATCGCCAAATGTGACATATGCCAGAGAGTCAAGGCTGAGCATCAGTGACCCGCTGGGCTATTGCAGCCTCTCAAAGTGCCTGAATGGAAGTGGGACAAAGTCGGGTTGGATTTCATCACCGGATTACCGAGGTTGAGCAAAGGACATGATTCCACTTGGGTCATTGTTGATCACCTAACCAAGGTAGCCCACTTCATTCTCGTCAAGACAACCTACAATGGGAACCAGTTGGCCCACCTCTACATCAACCGGATTATGAGCATCCATGGAGTTCCTAAGGAGATTGTGTCAGACCGAGGAACCCAGTTCACCTCAAGGTTCTGGAATAGGTTCCAAGAAGCCTTGGGAACCAAGCTCTCCTTCAGCTCTGCTTTCCACCCTTAGACCGGTGGGCAAATAGAGCGAGTAAATCAGATACCCGAAGATATGCTCCGCGCCTGTGTTTTAGCATATGGAGCCAAGTGGGAAGATTGCTGACCATTTGTCGAGCTCTCCTACAACAACAGCTACTAGGACAGTCTTCAGATGGCACCATTTGAGGTGTTGTATGGACGCAAGTGTCGTACTCCCCTCAACTGGTCAGAGACTGGGGAAGGATTAGTTTTCGGACCAAACATCCTCAGCGAAGCAGAATAGCAAGTTCAACTCATCCGAGAGCGACTCAAGACCGCCAAGACTAGGCAGAAGAGCTACGGCGACTCTCACCATCGAGACATGAGTTTCCATGTTGGGGACCATGTTTACCTCCGAGTCACGCCTCTCAAAGGGAACAAGCGTTTCCATGTCAAAGGGAAGCTTGCACCAAGATTCATCGACCCCTTCAAGATCACCGACAGGCGAGGAGAAGTTGCATATCAGCTAGAGTTACCTTCCGAGCTGTCGGACATGCACAACGTCTTTCACATGTCACAACTCCGGAAGTGTCTACAAGATCCCAACCGTCCCGACCTCTACAAGGACATCGACCATCAAGCCATCGATCTTTAGCCAGACCTCACTTATCGCGAGAGGCCAGTTCGCATTTTGGATGAAGCCGAGCACTGCACCCGAAGCCGCACCATCAAGTACTTCAAGGTCCAGTGGAGCAACCACACTGAAGATGAAGCAACCTGGGAGCGTGAAGATTATCATAGATCTGAGTTTCCTTATCTTTTTAGCGCTTAGCCTAGGAATCTCGGGGATGAGATTCTTGTAAGGGGGAAGGTCTGTCACATCCTGTGTTTGTAGCACATTGATATGTTTGGGTTTATAAAATTTGGAGCCAACTAAAACTTTTTCAATGTGCTTGGCTTGTTTGCTATGTTGTTTGCTTGCTTGATGATTGAGTTATATCGCACTCCTAGATTCTATTCCACTTCATATTCATCTTCCTTGACCCCAAACCTCTTGCCCAATGATCATGCCATGTGAATAGTGCCCAAAACTATTTTTTATCAAAAAAAATTAACCAAAAATGATTTATTCAAAATAGGTTTCCAAAACCCCCTGAAATGAGGTTTGCACTGCAGGTCCTGAAATCAGGTGGATCCTTGTTTCCCAAAAGCTTTACTTCAAACGTACTATATATAAGACTTCCCAAAACCACAAAATATTGTTTTTAAAGATTATTTTCATATTTTATTTAGAGGCTTTTTCTTAAGGCCAAAAATGGGTTTTCATAGGGAAAAATTATTTAAATGCTTAAAAAATATTATAGAAAATTTAGGGAAACTGAGTGGACATATATTTTCCATATATATGAGTTTCAACACAAGGGCATGACCAGATCATACGCAAACCCCTCAAAACCCTTTCTGTTCAAATCAAACTTTTGGAATATTTCCATAAGAAATATTCTCAAGAAATTCCAAGAAAATTCCAGCAAGTCAACACTATTATAGGTGATGTTCTTGCAAAGTTTCATCTCAATCCAAGTTGGTTTGGTCCATCAAACCATCCCAAAACCCTTCCTGTCCAGATCCAAATTTGAGCAACTTTACATTGTGAAGTGTCTTCCCTTGACCTCAATCTTTGTGGGCATTGCTCTAATGATGAGGGCAAGAGGGGAGGAGTCCACCTCCCACAAGGGAGGTGGACTCCTAGTAGGACTCCTTTCCCTACTTGGCCCCTACTCTTCCTCATTCCCTATGCGCATAGGGCCTTTTGGCCTTGCTGCCCAGACCACTAGGGGCTGGTGCGCCACCTGTAAGTCCCATGTGGCCCCTTGGGGTATGTGGGCCCCACTTGGTGGTCCCCGGAACCCGTTCGTCACTCCCGGTACATTGCCAGAAAAGCCCAAAACTTTTCCAGAGTTCAAACACCACTTTCCTATATATCAATCTTTACCTATGGACCATTCGAGAGCTCCTCGTGACTTCCGGATTCTCATCCGGGACTCGGAACAACCTTTGGTCACCACCATACATAACTCTATACTACCAAAACATCACCGAACCTTAAGTGTGCAGACCTGGCGGGTTCGATAACTATGTAGACATGACCGAGACACCTCTACAGTCAATAACCAATAGAGGGACCTAGATGCCCATATTGATTCCTACATATTCTACAAAGGTGTTTATCGGTCAAACCTCTATCTAAAGGATTCAGTTAATCCCATATGATGTTCCATTTGTTCTTCGGTATGCTACTTGCCCGAGATTCGATCATCGGTATCTCCATACCTAGTTCAACCTCGTTACCAGCAAGTCTCTTTACTCGTTCCACAATACAAGATCCCATGGATAACACTTAGTCACATTGCTTGGAAAGCTTATTGTGATGTTATATTACCGAGTAGGCCCTGAGATACCTCTCCGTCACACCGAGCAACAAATCCCAGTGTTGATCCATGCCAACCCAGAAGACACCCTCGGAGATACTTGTAGAGCACCTTTATAGTCACCAAGTTACGTTGCAATGTTTTATACACACAAGGAACTCCTCCGGTGTCAGTGAGTTGCATGATCTCATGGTGATAGGAACATATACTTGACATGCAGAAAACTATAGCAATAAACTGACACGATCATATGCTACGTTTATAGTTTGGGTCTTGTCCATCCCATCATTCTCCTAATGATGTGATCCCGTTATCAAATGACATCTCATGTCAATGGCTAGGAAACCTTGACCATCTTTGATCAACGAGCTAGTTTACTAGAGGCACACTAGGAACAAAGTGTTGTCTATATATCCACACATGCAATGTGTTTCCAATCAATACAATTATAGCATGGATAATAAACAATTATCATGAACAAGGAAATATAATAATAAACACTTTGTTTATTGCCTCTATGGCATATTTGCAACACAAATTTGCTTGGAACGACATAGAAATACCGTATATAGGTAGGTATGGTGGACTCGTATGGCAAAACTGGTTTAAGGATTTTGGATGCACAAGTAGTATTTTTACTTAGTACAGGTGAAGGATAGCAAGAGATTGAGAAGCATCCAACCAAGAAACAAAAAATCACATAATCTAGCATTAAGCATAAATAACACTAAATAATGCACCATAAGTAGGATGTAATTCCTTAACACAACTATTGACTTTCGTTCTTGCATATGGAATCACAAATCTTAACACCAATATTCTTACATAAGGATAATTGCTCACCAACATAACTCACATATTACTATTGTCATGTCTCAAAACTATTACAAAGAATCAAGTTTATTTTTTCCAATTATCTTCATGAAAGTAATTATTATATCCCTCTTGAATATCTTTCACTTTGGGACTACTTTCATATATTCCACTTGTTGTTGACAAGCTTACATGGATATAAGTGAAGAACATGAGAATACAAATGTCAGCTCTCAAAATAATATAAGTGAAGCATGAGAGGATTTCCTAAAAATTACTAACTCTCAAATTAATATAAGTGAAGCATGAGAGTATTTCTTCAAATATGTAAAAGCACGTCATGCTCAAAAAGATATAAGTGAAGCATGAGAGTATTTCTTCAAATATGTAAAAGCACGTCGTGCTCAAAAAGATATAAGTGAAGCATAAGAGCAATTTCTTTGCTCAATAGATTTAAGTGAAGCATACAGAGCAATTATAGCAAATCATAGCATATTTTTGGCTCTCTAAAATAGGTGTGTGCAGCAAGGATAAAAGAAAATAAATCAAGGATACGAGACGCTCCAAGCAAAACTCATGATATGTGACGAATAAAAATATAATTCCAAGTAATATACCGATGGTTGTTGGAAGAAAGGGGGGATGCCACTCAGGGCATCACCAAGATTAGTTGGTTGTTAATCTTTGGATATTACCTTGGGATGATGTAGCATCCCCAAGCTTATGCTCTTCTTCCTCCTTATTTCTTCATCCATCGTGACCTCACCCAAACCTTGAAAACTTCAATCACACAAAACATAACAAAATTCTCGTGAGATCTGTTAGTATAATAAAGCAAATTACCACTTTAGGTGCTGTTATAAAACCACTAATATTTTATTATTTCATTGAAATACTATATTATAACTTTAACATGACTTCTACCCCCCGATACAAGCCATAGATTCATCAAAACAAGCACACAATGCAACGAAAACAGAATTTGTTTCATAAAGTACAGTATGTAGTAATCTGTACTCTACCCATACTTCTGGAACGCAAATAATTCTGAAAAATTAGGACAACATAAAGAATTTGTATATAAATACTGTGTTAAAAAATGAAAATTCGTGCACTCGGAACAAAGTTTTTGTTTGAGATTCGGCATTGTTTCTACTCATCTTATGGATCCTCCTAAAGGCATTACTTGGCACAAACACTAAAAACATAAAAAAACAATTATAACAGAATCATAATTGTGCAAAACACTCAAAAAATAAAGGAAAATATAAAAATAATGTATTCATTGGGTTGCCTCCCAACAAGCGCTATCGTTTTACGCCCCTAGGTAGGCATATCACAAAGATTCAAGTATTGCCATCCTTAGTTTTCACTCTATAAAAGGCCCTCATGATTGATTCATATGGTGGCTTAATTCTTGTTCTAGAAAAGTGTACCATACCCTTTATAAGAGGAAACTAAAACTTGATATTGCCTTCTTTCATATCAATCACGGCACCTATAGCACGTAAAAATGGTCTACCAAGTATGAAAGGACAAGAAGGATTGCAATGAATATCAAGAACAATGTTAACATAATTCCTAGTTGCAAGAATAAGAACATCATTAATTCTTCCCAAAGGCTTTTTCATAATAGAATCCGCCAAGTGCAAACTAAGAGAACATTCTTCAATATTGGGAAGACCAAGCACATCACATAAAGATTTTGGAATCGTGGAAACACTAGCACCCAAATCACACAAATCAAAGCATTCATAATTTTAAATCTTGAATTTAATGTTAGGTTCCCACTCATCAAGCAATTTTCTAGGAATTGAAAGCTCTAATTCCAATTTCTCTTCTATGGATTTCATCATGCCATCAACATTATCTTTAGTAAAAGCTTTAATTTGTTCATAAGCATGGGGTGAATTTATCATATATTGCACCAAATAAATACAATCAACCAAGGAGAAACTCTCATAACTAAAGTATTTATAATCAAAAATAGTGGGCACATCACTAGTTAAAGTTTTGACCTCTCCAAACTAACTTTTATCAAAGTTTTCATCAAGATTTTCACCCTCCAAATCATTGGGATGCCCTCTAACTGAAGTTGTATCTTCTTTAGTCCCTTCATCATAAATTTTAACATTACTAAACAAGTAATCAATAGAGCAAACACCAATCATTTTGAGATCTTCATAATTCTTATGAAAATAATCGCTAGAAAACGCCTTTTCAAAAAATTATCTTTTAGCTCTAAGCATAGAGGTTCTCTTCTTACTTTCATCCATAGAAATATATAAAGCCTTAATTGATTCATTGATATTAGGTGGAAAAGCATGCAACTTGAGATTTTCTACATTATTGGAAAGTCTATCAATGCTTCTAGACATGTCATCAATTTTATTCAAGTTTTCTTCTGTCGAAGTATTGAAAGACTTTTGGGAATTGATTAATTCTTTAAAAATATTCTCAAGACCAGAGGTGTTCCTATTATTATTATTATTATTATTATTATTATTATAATCATAGGAATTGCCATAATTATTAGAGGAATTTCTAGGAAAAGGGCTAGGATTAAAATTACCTCTATAAGCATTGTTATTGAAATTATTTCGCGAGATGAAATTCACATCTATGGGATTACTATTTTTCTCAATCAAAGTAGACAAAGGCACATCATTAAGATAAATAGGAGCATTTTTACTAGCAACCAACTTCATAAGAGCATCAACTTTTTCACTCAAAGTAGTAATTTCTTCCATCGAATTAACCGTTTTACTAGTTGGTGCTCTTTCAGTATGCCATTGTGAATAATTTTCCATAATATTATCTAGAAATTTGGTAGCCTCACCCAAATTAATTTCCATAAAATTACCACCCGCGGAGGAATCAAAAAGATTTTTACAAACAAAATTCAATCTTGCAGAAAAAAATTGTATGATCATCCAAAGACTTAAACCATGAGTAGGACAATTGCTTAGCATCAATTTCATTCTTTTCCAAGATTGTGTAACATGTTCATTCTCAAGTTGCTTAAAATTCATGATTTGAGTTCTAAGGGAAATAATTTTCATAGGCAGAAAATACTTAGTAATAAAAGCCTCCTTACACTTATCCCAAGAATTGACACTATTGCGAGGCAAAGAATAAAACCAAATATTTGCATGATCCCACAAGGAGAAATGAAACAATTTCAACTTAACAATATCATTCTCCACATATTTTTTCTTTTGCATATTGCATAATTCCATGAAGGTGTTTAGATGGGACACGACATCCTCATTAGGAGTACCAGAAAATTGTTAAGTTGGAAAGCGTAATTAATATCACAAGACTCTGCACTAGTGGCGGGACGAGCAATAGGAGTGATCATAAAATCATTATTATTGGTATTGGAAAAATCACACATCTTGGTGTTCTGTTGAGTCATCGTGACTAGGCAGACAAGATTGCCAGCGAACGAGAGATCTAACGAGAAAAAGGCAAACGGAAAAGAGAGGGTGAATAAAATGACAAAATTGTGAAGTGGGGGAGTGGAAAACGAGAGGCAAATGGCAAATAATGTAAATTGCAAGAAGATGATATTTGTTATTAGGAACCTGGTAGATGAGATTGCTTCCTACCCTGCAACAACGCCATAAATTTCTTTGACCTGGCTTGAGACTGCGTCAGTATTTCCCCAAAGAGGAAGGGATGATGCAGCACGGCGACGGTAAGTATTTCCCTTAGTTATGAAACCAAGGTATCAATTTGTAGAGGAAGATCACGCATCCACGTAAACAACACCTACACAAAAATAACAAATACTTGCAACCTGGCGTGAAAGAGAGGTTGTCAAGCTCTCAACGGTGATAAGATAGATTAGGTAATGATAGTTTTGGCAAATAGATTTCACAAGAATGCAAAATAGTATAAATAAATAGCGCAAAAAGGTATTTTATGGTTTTTCTGATTAATAGATCTGAAAACAAAAGATGCAAATAGTAGATCGGAAAGCAATATGTTGGAAAAGTAGACCCGAGGGTCGTATGTTTCACTAGTGGCTTCTCTCATGAGTATAGCACACGGTGGGTGAACAAATTTCTATTGGGCAATTGATAGAAGATCAAACAATCATGACGATATCCAGGCAGTGATCATTATATAGGCATTACGTCCAAGATAAGTACACCAAAATGATTCTGCATCTACTTCTTTTACTCCACACATCGACTGCTGTACAACATGCATCTATTGTATTAAGTTCATGGGAAAACAGAGTAATGCAATAAGAATGGTGACATGATGTACACAAGATCTATTCATGTAGGAATATACTCCATCATTTTATCCTTAATGACAACGATACATGCGTGTCTTGCTGCCCCGTCTGTCACTGGGAAAGAACACCGCAAGATCGAACCCATCACAAAGCACATCTTCCCATGGTAGAAAAATCAATCTAGTTGGCCTAACTATACCAAAGATTCAAAGAATAAATACAAGGCTATAAGTAATCATGCAAATAAAAGATCAAAGAAGACTCAAATCATATTCATGGATAGAAACTGATCATGAAATCAAAATTCATCGGATCCAAACAAACACACCGCAAAATCCATTACATCAAATACATATCCAAGAGACCATTGTATTGAGAATCATAGAGAGAGAGGAAGCCATCTAGCTACTTCCTACAGACTAGTAGATCTATTGTGGAATACTCACGCATCATCAACGAGGCACCTATGAAGAAGACGGACCCCTCCGTGATGGTGTTAGATTGGATTTTGAGGTTCTGGAACTTGCGACTGCTGGAATTGTGTTTCGTTGACCCCTTACGGTTTTCTGATTTTCTGAGAATTTATAGGCTCAATAGTCGATTGGGGGTACTCTCGAGGTGCCCACCCTCTACCAGGTCACGCCAAGGGCCTCTAGCATGCCCTGGTGGAGGGCGGCCACCCTGTGCCCCATCTTTTGGTGATCTTCGGCCCATCTTGCCTCTTCTGGTCCATATAAAATTCTCCAAAAATCCTCGCAATCATTTGGGCTCCGTTTGGTAGTGATTTTCAACGAAGTAAAAAAGAAGGGAAACAGCAACTGGCACTTCGGCACTATGTCAATACGTTAGTCCCAAAGAATGATATAAAGTTGCTATAAAATGATTGCAAGACATCCAAGATTGATAATATAACACCATGGAGCAAGCAAAAATTATAGATACGTTGGAGACATATCAGAGCCCATCCATGACAACAAGGAGCACACCCATAATCCGTGTTGTTCTAATGGGAATGAGCCCATCTGTGACAGGTGAAGAAACCCATCGCATGTTAAATTACTTCAAGCATGCTACATGTATGGACTCTACAGTTGAATTTCATCAATACCTGTTGCAAGAGCCATATATGGTTCATGTTAAACTGGTGTATTTAACGTGTTCACTGTTTATTTCAGTTCTTTCACATCTGATGTTCAGTTATACAATTTCATGCATAAGCACCGGCTATGTTCTATGCAATTTCAACAGTACAGTTCGTATGACTATTTTTTGTTGCTATAAAGCCCGTTGTAGTGAGCATATGCCCTAGTTCAATTGCTATATAGTGTTCCTTTTTTATTTTAGTTATTCACGTTGTGAAGTTCTATATCTGCAAGTATGTACTTTCCAATTCAATTTCATCATACAAGTTTCAACAGGCATATGTGCTTCCTGTTAAGCGTGGTGTAGTTAACACCCACTGTTTATTTCTGTTTTTTCACAATGTGATGTTCAGTTATACAATTTGATGTGTAAACACAAGCTACATAATATGCAATTTCAACAGTACCACTATGAATGACTATATTTGATTGCTGTTAAGCTTATTGTAGTGAGGACAAGCCTTTTCGGTTTTATGTAACTATAACTAGTGTGCTTAAACATGCACAATACCAGTTAGAATGACTATATTTTTTTGTTGTTAAATGCTAAGCCTATTGTAGTTAACAAGCATCTCCACTTATTATTAGCTTAGCTAGCTTGCTTAAACCTACACACCGTAGCTATCATTTTGTGATCATGTTGTTTACCATGCATATATTTGGTTGATGTTTAGCATGTCAGTACTTAACATGCCTTTTGGTGTACTTACTGAGGACAATACATGGAACAACTTTTGTTTTTCATGAAGGTTAGTTTGATCACATGGCTTATATATATACTCCATCCGCCCAAAGTATAAGATGTTAATACATCAAATATGTGAGTATTTTGGATGCAATAAGATCTTATATACTGGGATAGGGAATACTGTACTACGTCATTTTGCAATTTCTGTTTACCTTCTAATACTAGCTTGTTGCTTGTAGGTACACATGTCACTGGTAAAGATCCATGTGTCAACCCTTTTTGCATATGGGGCAAGGAGATATTCATGAACCAACATCAAGTGAGGAAATTTATAAAGGTTGTTAATAAAATGGGACAAAATATGGAAATTGAACTATTTCTTTACACCTTAGCCTAGACATTAGTGAACTCCAGGATGGTGACTACGAACTTCGTATCCTTCTTTTTACTGTCCATAATGAGTTGTTAGCTTACAAATTTACAATGTCTGAATCTATTTTGTTTGTAGTGGTTCTCAAAGCAGTTTACTCAGGATTACCTCTCAAACTACATGATTGGTGGACGTGCAAATGTTAAAGTATATCTACCAGGCCACGATGACTACCTAGATGTGCTCATCAACAGAGAGAAGGATGGTGGCCCACCATCGCAAGGGGCTGGCCTAGAGTCGTCCGTGCTTTCTGCATGGAGGAGGACACAATATGGGCATTCCGCTTCACCTTGTACAACTGCCAGAGTGTCTTTTGCCTCTTCCTTTACCGTATTTAATACAAGTATGCAACCGCAGGTCATCATTATTTATCTGGTACTAATGTAATTTTTATTTCTTGATGTAATTTTTGAACATATGTACCCGTGAATGGAATAATGTATTGGTTGTTGAACCTATGCCTATATAAGATGGATATGAAAAACGTAATTGCCTACTATCAAATTCAAATCTTGTAGAATTTTAAATTGTGGCAATTAAAATAGCTAAAAAAATAAGCTCTGTCGATCATTACACGTCACACGGTTTGTAAAGCTGAACGTGTGTGATATACCTTATGAGTCGACATGTTTCAGAGAGAGAAACCGTGTGCGACAATGCACACAATTGTCGTGTGCAAACTGTGTGTGATGTTAGACAATATCAGAAATGGTTAAGCAGACCTAAATATTTGGTGACATTCTCCTTGTAGCGCCCTGACTCAAAATGAGTCAAGTCTCTATGTGTTCTGTGTCATCCCTGGATCAGTATGCTGGCACACACAGTACATCAATGTATATATCAAAGTGCAATCACATGTAAATAACGTAAAATGGATATATACCTCGAAATCTCAGCGAAAATAGTCAACGGGAGTGGAGTCCCAATAATACCAGCGACAGGCTGAGTGAAGACCGTCACCCTGGATCGTACTCTTACTCGTCATAAAAACTTATTTACAACATAAGACATTGCAGCCGTGTAGGTCGGTAAATTGAATGTGCCTGCAAGATCACCATAGCAGAACAGAAGATAAATACTATTCTATATGTAGTAAGGCTTTGTGGCTCTGTGTCTGAGTTTTTACATAAAAGCTGATTTTATTTTATTTTCCTACAAGAAAGGAATACAGGAGTTTTCACTATAGAGTTATCTATCATGGCATGGTTCCACCAACCGATGTCTTAATGCCCACAAGTATCATAAATTGCCCACAATTAATTATCAGTCCAGTGTTGAGAGTTGAGAGATAGATCCAAGTCCAGAGGCTCAAATTGTCCATAACCGGGGACACGACTAATCGATTAGGTGTAACTCTGCAGAGTGTTGTGTACTTTACCCACAAGATTCATTCCCTCCTTGTAAGTCCTCGCACTGTCGGGTGTTGGAGAATAGGACGAACGAGACATGGTCTTTCAGAGTGATTCCCTCAAGCTCCCGAAGCTTCGGTGGTGGCGTGGAGCTCCGACGAGGGATAGAGGTGGCGTGTGGTGGGGAGCTCGGGTGGTCAAGTGGGAGGGAGTTCCGGTGGGTGCGGGGCTTGGGCGAGTGAATGAAGAGGTGCGGGTGAGCAAGATAGAGCGGATGGTGGCCTCGGGTGGCGAGGGTAGTGGCTAGTGCGAGCAGGGGGTCGGACGGTGGGTCCCACGCACCGAAGAGAGGAGAGAGGGAAGGGGATGGGTGGCTTGTCGGAAGGGATTCGGATCCGATCTGGATCCGATCGGGCCAGATTTGGAGTAGGCCGCGTCGACCTTTCCAATTAAATGGATTTATTCCTTTTATAAAACCAAAAAGAAAAGAAAGCTAAATAAAAGGAAAACTAAAAAACTTTTATATAGACATATTATATATCAAAATTACCAAAAAAATAAACTCTAAAATATGAACATATTTGCACTATCAAACAAAATTCCCACAAAATCAGTAAATTCAAATAGTGCTACGGTTGCATATAAAATGCAAACAAAACATTTTGAAAATACCAAAATGACTCCAAATTCATTTATCTCCATTTTTATACTGAAGGGAATCATTTTACCCTATTTTCCATAAATTTTATTTTTGGAGAAAAATAAATTTGAAAAACACTTCAAGAATGGCTTTGAAATTGAAATTCAATTATTTTCCAAATAGTTATCTGAGTTTTATGAATTCGAATATAATTCCAATTGCCCGTGGTTTGGAGTGTCATATTTCTCCTCTCAAGATTTTGAATTTGGGTAAGGGAATTTGAATTCATTCAAATTTTGAAATAGAACCAAATATGAAATGGATTTCCAAATAGAATATTTCAGTAGTCTTGAAATCCACTTTCAATTCCTTTTATTTGAAGAAGTCATGTTATCTTCTCTCACTGTTTTGAATTGGATGAATTTAAATTCAAACACAAAGGGGAAGTCATTTTATTCCCTCTCATTCAAAAGTTTCAAAAAGTTTAAATTTCACTCAATTTCAATCACTCAATCAAACAAACAATCATTCATATATTTATTATAACATTCCAAAATTTGGGATGTTACAAAAGTACCACACTTAAAATGAATCTCGTCCTTGAGATTCGAAAAGTCTAGAAAGAAAAGGTTAGGGTTTGGGGGTCTTCTTAGCAAATCCATTGACCTGGAAGTGTGGGGCTACCACACTTAAAATGAGAGTTACTGCTCCTTGGAAATCCTCTAGGGTCCTTGGAAATATTTGTCTCATCACATTTTCCTCAGTAACTCCTTTGCTGATGTTCGTCATAATATTTCCTTCAATTTTTTGTGTTTCCTTGGTCAAAACAAAGTCCTTCTGTTACTGGGTCTTCTTAGTTGACAAGTCTCATGATCATTCTAAATAACTTACCGATGATCTCATGGTGGTCTACCGTTAGTGGTTATCCTGCAGTGAAATGGGTCTTGGCTTCATTCCTCTCCGTAAAATTCCTACGTGTGAGAAAAACTTTGTGGGTACCCCGACGCATAAGTCGTGATCACCGAATGCACGTGTACAATGATCCCAGATATCAATGCTCACTGAACACACATAAGCTGAATAGCAAGATTCTTACATCCACATTTAGCGTCTTACACAAATAAAGACCATGAAGGTCTTGTCTTACATTGATAGGGCCACAAGGGCCAAACACTTAAATAGAACAAGCAACGGAAATCTTGACAAAAATCTTGAACCCATTTCCATCTGCCTTAAACCTACAGGCATTCTGACTGGAAAGCGTCCTAGTTCGCATGTTCGTCACCAACGAACTCTTCAACGTACTCCTAGTATTCCATGCCTGGCCAATTAAATAACAAGTGGCAAGCCAATGAGTACTTTGAATGTACTCATAAGCAACCCATGTTTAGAACAAGGTATTAACAATGCATGATACAACACTAATAGGTATTTTGCAGAAAGCTAATTTTGAATGCAAAGGTATTGTCAAATAACTTGGGTGAGCATGCATCAACTGCTAACAGGTACTTATGTGAGAAAATCCTAGTTATCATCATAAGCAGGAGTTGAACATCTCATGTTCATCATCAGGAAAAGTCATCAGACTTAGCTCAAGTAACATCATTGTCACCAACACACCCACACACCAGTTGTGACAACATTTGGACGTAGCACAAGAGCGGTCATCCAACTGTCCTTGATCTTGGATACGGCTATTAGAATAGTTTTACACTCTACAGAGGTTTGCACACTTTACCCACAAGACTCGGGGAACTTCCGTGTCATCCACGACTCGCGGTATATAACATACCCGAGGTAAGCACCCGAACAATGCCTTCCCCCTGGCGATACTAAACAAAGAGTCCACTCGATTGGTACCCATCCCACATGATGTACATCACTCATAGCATCCATGCAAGGACCAACAATGTGCCCGGTGCCTGTGAAGACTACGCATGATCGTCCATACCGGCACGACCCCCTATCGAGAGTGACCACGCCACTCCCGCCACTATTAATACGGGCTCCTTGCCAGTACCCACCAAGGTAATCAACAGAGCCACGTCCCATAAGGGGTATCGTGGTTGCGCATGTAAGGTTGGAGTAACGGTCGCAACTTACAACAATCCGTTTTCGAAAACACACCCTCAACCTGTTCCGGCACACCACTTCTTTCTCAAGTGGTCACCCAACTCGTCATCATCTCCCTCGGGCATTAGTGGCAGCCGACGGGGTTTTCGAAAAGTCTTTGAAATCATCTCATTCTATCCATCACCATGCATAGTCCTAATCCCACTTGCGTAGCATCTACTAGCATCCTATCTACACCCACCCGCATAACCCTTATAAGGTGGTAGGGTCATGCACGATGCAAGTGTCAACGGTAAAAGTGTCGGAAGCAACCCACTGAAGTGCTCACTACTCCACATGATCAAGTATAACGAAAGTAAAGTGCTATATGACATGCAATGAAACTGGTTTCTTAATATGGTCAAAGGGCTGCTTGCCTGGCTCAACAAAGTCCTCGGGGTCTTCAAAGTCTTCGGGTCCAACTCCCTTGTCAATTGCGGAATTTATCGTCGCAATAAATAACAATAGTAATAAGCATCAAACAAAAACAGAGCACAGAAAGCTATTATTAAAATGCTACCCTACTCTGACAAATACTAAAAACTATACTAAAAATATTTGTTTAAGGTTTTGCTATGAAAAACAGTTTTGAAAACTTTTTAACAGAGGCAAAAAGGTGCCAAAACAGGTTTTAAAATAAAACAGTGCATAACATATTTTCAGAATATTTTACGAATGACACTATTAAATTCTACATAATATTTCAAGATTTTTGGTGGAAGAGCATTGGGCATTGGATTTATTTTTTGATCTATCGATTCTTTGGAAGTTATTAGAAAATGGAAAAAAGGAAAATGGGGCACTGAGCCTGGGCCAGAGTTGATTAGCTGCTGGGCCGGCCCAGAGGCCAACCAGGCCGGTCCCCTGGGGGTCGAAGGAGCGCCGGAGGTGGTCGGAGTCGTCGGTGGTGACCACCCACGGCAGAAGATCTTCGGGTGGAGGACGCACCGGTCACCCTGTGCATCATGAAGGGGGAAAAGGAGGGGAACTGGTTAGGGAGTTGAGGGGAACCCAATTGGACATGAATGAGGGCCGGAGAGGGGAGGTACCCAAAGATCGACGCTGGTGCTGCCGTGGCGGAGCTTCGGCTGATCTCGTGCACGAGCCTCGGGGAGGACGAGCTGGTGGCGCAGTGTTGCTCTGGTGGAGAAGCAGGGTCAGCAGAGAGAAGGAGAGGTCTTGGGGGTGGCTTAAATAGCCAGCCCCCAGTCCACCGTGGACGCGTGCGCCAGCGACAACGCAGGCGGGGGCTACAGGCCTCAGGGGCCTGCGAAGATGAGTCCAGGGTGCTCCTGGGCGTTGCCTAGGACCAGCGAGAGGGAGAGAGGGGGCAGAGGTAGGCCCTAGCACCCGCGCGTGTGAGCTCACACGTTGGCCGGCTCGGGCGGCGTCGGGCACGCGCGAGAGGTGGTCGAAGGAGGGAGAGAGAGGAGGGGGCCAACACTTTGGAGTGTTGCGGACATCGAGTGAACCTCGGGGGACAGCTTCTTCATCCCAAGGCTGTCGAGAACCCTCGGGATGCTCCTGCTATAGTGCGGTCATGCACTGTAGCATGCTCCAAAGCATGCCTTTGGCATGCCATGGCATGCTTGCGTGCTCTGGACGTGCCCCTGCATGTCTACTAGCTCCTTGACGATCTGGAGATGCTCTAGGAGCTAGGGGAGGCTAGGGAGAAAAGGAATGGAGTGGGGAGAGGGTAGAAATGATGCTGTCATGGTGAAGCAGAGGGGAAATGTGGGTTTTGCCTCACTTACCCAATGAACCTTGGCCAGGGAAAATTCTGGAGGTGAAAAGCAACCCTAGATAGCTGTGGTAAAAGTTTGGAGGCAAGGGAAGTAGTAAAAATGGTGAAAACACTAACTTTACCATTTCACCAGAAGGTGTCTAATGGATGTTTGGGCAAGATAAATTTACCCACTTACTATGAAAATTAACAGGATCAGATGGTGGGTAAAAATGAGATGGATCACCAGATTTGAGATCAAATGAGCAGAGTTGACCATAGCAACGTTATGAACCCTAGAAACTAGCAGAATCAGGTTTCTGTAGATCCAATTATGTTAAGATAATCCCCTTGATGCATCACTTAGTGTAGCATCATTATTTGATGATTAGAACGTATCCACAAAGTTTGGGGCAAGGAAAGAAACTTCGTAATGTAAAGTTGTTCAAATTTAAATCTAGATAGGAAGGATTCACTAAAAAATCTGTTAATGCATGACGAATTTGCCATATCATTTTTTGAATCCGTCATGGTCCGGTACATCCTTGCAAGCCCGCTAAAGCCCTCCTAGCTATTCCCCGTATAAAATTCTAACCATAACACCATCCTCGTCGACCCCCTCACCCCCTCCTCCGCACAGCCCCCTCCCCACTCCACGTCGCTGCCACCCACCACCTCTTCTCTTCCCATCTTGCATAGCTCCTTGGCAGCTCTCCCCCTCCCATCCTCTCACCTCACGTTGCAGCTTTGGCAACTGTCATACTCAGCGCATCGCCACCCATCCATCCCTTTCTCTAGCGCGACCCCTTGTGCCATGACCAACGCCCGCCGATTCCGGCGATGTGTGCCATCGCTCAGCACACCAACGAGCTAGGATCCAACCCCTTCGTCCTCCAATATGGATGGATCGACCGCTCCCGGTCTTCGACGCTCGCCCACAACCCCTATAGCGCGCCTAGGTTTTCAGCTGCGGCGTTGCATCCATCGCCGGTGCATCTCCGGTGGCTCCTCTCCGTCGCACACCGTGCCCGCTCCCTCCCTCTGCGCCTCCTGGATGCCGCCCGACAGCTTGGTGCGATCATGCATGTTGGGTTGGATGGCGCCGACCCCAACCTCCTTTGCCACGTCTCGGTTGTTGTCGTGCATCTTGTGGCAACCTCCTCTACCACGCGACGTTGATGGCAAACCTGCACTACGACTACTGCGTCACCTACGAACCTGAGCACATGTACCTCTCTCTTCCTCCTACACGGCATCCTCTTATTACTTTTTATCTCTTGTTGCTGAATTATTGGTGATAACTACCGTATTATTCAGGATAAATCTTTTTTCAGGATATCAAGTCCTATACTGAGATATATGGATATAGTATAGTCGAGTTATCCTTAGTATTGAACTGTTGATTTGTTCTGTATAATTTTAGCACCTGTCGAAACACTTCAGTTATCTAATAAACTGAACTATGTGCAGTCAGAATCAGGTGAAAACGAATGGGTGAAAGTAACAAACAGGAACAATTTTCAAACCGATAATTTTGGATATTCATGGCACCTGTTTACTCTTTTGACTAGTTGTAAGTTGTAACCACACCATAAACACTGGAGAGCCACTATCAGTCTGTACTCTGTAGTTTCTAATGCCTATACTTCTTGTTCAGTTGTTTTGTACATATGTTGGACTTGTTCAAAGTGAATCCCTGGGAATACAGGCCCGGCATTTTGTGAAAACTGTTAAAATGAACGGCCCATTATGTTACGCGAACACCATGATGTTGTGTATGGACCTCTTCTGCGACAGTAGCCCTATTTGTTGCTTTGTATCAGGTCTAAAAGGCTATATCCTGTTAATGTGTCGTGGATGAAGCTGTGTGCTAGATATTTGTCTTTTTTAACGTTTGAATAACTGTCGAAGAATTTCTTACAGTCTTTTACATTAGAAAGTCAAACAAATAAACACCATGATGTTTATTTGTGTCATATAAAATCTTTTCTTGACTGTCCATATTTCTGGATATTTTTGCAGTCAGTGGAATATCTTCAAGTTTCAGAAAAGGAAGCGAACTTTATAAAGAAAAGCCTCTATGAATAGCTTGCTGGATGTCTATTAATATGATGGTAAGATAGAGAGTGGCTTCTATATGCACTTGTCTAGTTAACATTTGTTTGCACTAGATTACAACAGTACTTTAATTTGATTCCATATGGTTTAAACTTTATGGTATTGTCAGCATGAAAATCATTTATAGAATAGTGATTATTCTTGCATCTCATTAGTTTATAATTACTTTATGATAACATGGAACTGTGTGTTCTAATTGTCCGTCTCCAAACATTGAAGTGGTTAGGCTTTTTCCTATATAGATTTACAGGTATTTCCTCATGCTCCTCCTCAAGATCCGGTGAGGCTTTGCTTCACTCCATCGCCTCTGTTCCAGAATGGTTTTTGTTCTGCATTCATGCACTGGTTCCAAACAAAATATGTAATGCATATCTATAATAGAGATCTGTGATGAACTACCTGCCATTGAAAGATCTGTGATATTTTCCTACTCTTTTCTTGCCAATGAAAGTTCTGCATTTTTTTCATATTATGGACATATACGCTACAGCAAAACCGCATAAATCTGTTATGCACTAGTTATTTTGTTGCTTAGATAAATCAAAGCATGCATACTACAATGTCGACTTGTTTGTTTCATATGATTATATATTGCGATATAGGTTATGTTAATTGTTTTCTTTGATATGTGATTTGTTACTCTATTTATAGGGCCACATGTTCTTTTTAGTGTTTTGTTCTCAAATCAATTCATTAATCTCACTTAATTGAGTGACTAAGTGCGCGTTCGGACTCCCTCCGCTTCGTGACTCCGTGCCGGAGCGGAGCGGCGTCCAGTGATAATTCACAGAGTTGGTAAAACGCTGCTCTGCGGACTTCGCTCCGCGGATCACTACTGAACAGGCGCTAAGAGTAGGATTGTTTGCTAACTAGGTCTACTATTACACTGTTTCTCTGTTCTATACTATATCCAAACTTTCTATGTGTTAAGATGTTGAAAGTAGCTTAGCCAAATAATTTGTATTTCCTGAATCTTATGGTAAATAGTGTATATGTTGCTTAGATGATTTGTTGTAAAATTCTATCACTATGGAAGTAGCTCATAATAATGTCCTTCATCCAATTTATCTATGTGATTAGTTAATATTGGAATGTTTGGAGTCATGCCACCTTGATCTGAATACACATTTATTCTAACGGCTGTCTAATTGCCATTCATTAATATGATAGATGTTTGTGATATAAAATCTTTTCTACCCGTCCTTGAATATAAATGGAATATTTGTATTTTCAAGTTTGGTAGTCCACTAGATTAAAGGTTTTGATTTTTTATCTAATAATAAGTACATAGCTTAATGATCTGTGAGGAAGTGTGGGAGATCTCTCAAGGAAATTGTACCATATTCTTTGTTGATATTTTCCATGCCACTTGAAGTTACTACCTTGTATTTGTGCAACATAAACATTGAGTTTTATGCTGCTGCTCGTCGAATGTTCATGTGTGTTTTGTTACTTTGATACTTATAGGCCGACTTGGTTTGACCTTCATTTCACACACTTTTCATGTATTAATTTTAAGGAACCTCGTGTTTACTCTTGTTATATAGTAGAGGCAATGTTATACTCATTTGTAGGACCAATAAGATTATAAGAATTTTGGACATGTAATTCATTTTTTATCTTTGTTGTAATTCTCTTGTATCTACTATTTATAACTCTGCAAAAATCTAATGTTCTCTTAAATATGCTAGGTACCCATCATAATACAGCACGACATGATAGTTGACATTAGGAGAGTCGACAGCAAGATCCTGGGTAACACCCTTGAAAGTTTATTGTTTTGTTATGTAAACTTGTACGGGCTGTTAACCTTGTTGTGTGATATATTTAGTGAATCTATGTTGTAAATTATCATTACATGATGTGTAATGTGATATGTTGTATATACATACAGATTCTTTTTGGGGAAAATATATCATACAGATGGCTGCATATTGTGTGAACTGTTTGGAAATACTTTCTCTATGGGCCAAAATTGGCTAAAGAATGTGCAATGTAACATTTTGGCAGAAAGAAATGGGTTGGACCAAATTTATATTGTGCCTAATTCCTTGACGATTTCTGTGACGAAAAGCAATATCCACATAGGCAGCCACATGATCCCAGCTGGTAATTGAAAATCCAACGTGGCATCGGGTTATCATGTATTATTCCGTCACTACGGTTTGGGCTTGGGTTGGCCTGGGGCAGATCCATGATGGCCAAGAACCGTCAAAGAAGGTACGATGTCAAATTATGACGCGATATACATGACGGATTTCAAATCTGTCATGCATGGACACCCATGACAATTTTCCACTCAGCTGTGACGGATTAGTTCTATCACGTATTAACAGAATTCTTGTAGTGGTTTTGGGATGGTTGGTAAACCAAATCAACTTGGATTGAAATGACACTTTGAAAGATCATCACCTATGATAGTGTTGACTTGCTGAAATTTTCCTGGAATTTATTGAGAATATTTCTTATAGAAAATATTCCAAAAGCTTGATTTGGACAAAAAGGGTTTTGAGGGGTTTTGCCCATGATTTGAACATGACCATGTGTTGAAACTCATATATATGGAAAATACATGTCCACTGAGTCCCCCTAAATTTTCTCAAAATTTTTATAAAGCATTTAAATAATTTTTCCCTATGAAAACCCATTTCTTGTCTTAAGAAAAAGCCTTTAAATAAAATATAAAATTAATCTTTAAAATAAATATTTGGTGGTTTTGGGAAGTGATATATATGGTAGGGTTGAAGTAAAGCCTTTGGGGAAAATGGGTCCACCCAATTTGAGGACTTGTGTGCAAATCTCAACTCAGGTTTTTTTGAAAACCTAGTTTGAATAAATCCTTTTTGGTCAAAATAAAATTTCATGAAAATAGTTTTGGACACTATTCACATGGCATGGTCATTGGGCAAGAAGTTTGAGTCAAGAAAGATGAATATGAATAGGGATAGAATTCTAAGAGTGCCATACACAACAAGCAAACAATCAACAATCGCCAAATCAAACAAGCACAAGCACTGAAAAAGTTTTAATTGGTTCCAAAATTTATAAATCCAAGCATAACAAATGATACAAACACAGGGTGTGACAAACTGCCATGTACAAGGGGTTTTATCATACCATACTAAGGCTTAAACAAAAGCTTCAAAGGACGTCGTCTCTTTACTATGGGTAAGTCACTCAGATTTACCATTCTTAATATCAAGAGAAATGATAAGACTAAGTCGTCATGGTGTCCAAGCCGTGTCGCACTGAAATCATTACCTTGTATCAGGTTTACTGAATCTTGTATTCCTAACACTTGGGCTTCCTCACAAGTGTTGCCGAATATTCTCTTTTCAACGAACGAAGTTCTAATAAATCGTTTGATTCTGCAAGCTAAACAAAACATCTATCGTTTTCTTCACAACTCTCATGCTTTCATATCTTCCTAAGAAAATGTTTGCTAAACAGTCGTAGCTTCCTCCAAGTTTTCTTCCTTCATAAACGTAGTACTTGATCCTTATCAATCCTGAGGTCCGTGGGTTGTGGGCTCACTTGAATACTGCACAGTTTTAACTGACCCTTGGGTTTACTATCATTTCATATTCCAACATTACTTCAATTCATTCCTTGAAAGTGTGTTATATCGACTAGAGGGGAGTGAATAGGCGATTTTTACAAATTCATCACTCAAGGAATTTGAACTTGAGGAATTTGAAATGTGATGAATAACTAGCAGTGGATTAAGTACTCAAGTGCATGGGAAACATGGCAACAACATAGTCATCATGATGAAATGAAACATGCACAGATTACAAGTAGCGTGATACAGGACAAGCAGGTGAGGAACAAGGTAACTTGAAGAATTTGAGGTGAGGAAATTGTGAAAGTCTTCAGTCAAATTCTTCAAACAGTAACGATCAATTTCGTCAACAAGTATACAAGGAATAGAGGGGTTGAGGAAATAGAACCAGGTAGCTCGATGAAGACAATGGTTTGATGACCCAGTTCCAACTATTGCGACAGTCGTACGTCTGGTTTGGAGCGGCCTGAAATTTAAAGCATCGGACACATAGTCCTAGGACACAAAATCCTTACCGTATTCTCCTTGAGCTAAGGTCACAAAGTCCTCGCCCTACACTCGTGGTACGTCTTCAGGGTAGACTTGAGCTAAAACGTCTTCGGAGTTGAAGCTTTTGGTTCCACTTCAATTTCTTCATCAATCCGCTCTGAGGTAGCAGCAGATTGATCCATTTCTTCTTGATAATCATTCGGGATGACGTAGTCAACACCGAATGGCACTATTTCATAGGCTAGTGATGAGGAGATTGGGGTAGCATCAACTGGTTCTTTTGAAGAACTTGATAGTGTCTTCAGTTTCTTCACAATTGAGGAATCTAAAGTTGATGCTTTCTGTTTTAGTGCCTTGTTCTCAGCAGCCTTGGTCTTCTTTGCTTCTGATGTAGAAGGAAGGTTGAATGTCTTCACCCTTGAAGATTTTGGGATTTTAAAGGAGGGTGAAGGGGCAACAATTTCCTCAGGTACGAATGATGCAGTCGTCCTTGTGGGTTCAGTTTCATCATGTGCAACAGTGGAGGTTGCCCTGGCAGGTTCTTCAGCCGTCTAGCTTTCTTCAGCTGCACTGGCAGTTTCCTTAGCAGGCTGAGCAGTTTCTTCAGCCCGAGGGTTTTGTGGTTGCGATCGAGCTGCAACCCTGGTGTTATGGTCCTTAACAATAGCTTGGGCTTCCCTGACGAATCTCACGTTGGTGCCCTTCCATTCAACATCGTATTTTTTGTTCCTCAGAGAGGGAGCGAATTTCAGACTCAACAGTGATGAGAGGATTTGGAGTCAAATACATCATGTTATTCCTTAGATTTTTTTTCGAGCCCTGTTCCTCTTAGCTCTCTGAGCTTCATATCTTTTCCATTTTTCCTCGGCAATAAAGTGGGTGAGGACATGGTCCACACCAAGAGGCAGGTTCAATGAGGAAAGTGGGGTGCTTGGATCCTCATGCCATATGTCAATGAAGTTGAGGATCATCTTGGATCTAGCATGAGAGGAACAGAGCTGCCTTTGGCTATTGCAGCCTTTTGCTGACTTTCTCTGATGATTTCTTCCAATTCTTCATCATCAGCTTCATCATCATCCTTAGATTCTGAGGGTACAGTTACCATAGCTTTGCTTGTGTGAGGACTTGGTCTTTGACCTCGTCCAGGAGTTTTCTCCAGTTTCAACACAGTAGGACTTTGAAGAGGTGCGAGGAATAGGTGCGAGGAATAGGTGCGAGGAATTTGAAGAGGTCATATGCGTTCTCAGAAGTTTTTCAAAAAAATCAAGTGTGAAGAATTTGACCATGGGTGTCCTGAGGAATTTCGCTAAGTGTTCTTTGTCTTAGGTTCCAGAGTTGTGCAATTTTTGAGGATTCACACAATTGAGTAATCTTGAAGAAAATCATAACTTAGGGAAAAACATCAAGTGTATGAATATGTAAGGTGCTTTAGAATGAGATTCTTGAAGAATAAACACCTTTGTGAAGATTTAGGAAAACTTGAAGATGAAACAAGGGTAGTAAAAATAGATTTTATGTACCCTGATGAAGAACACGACGAACTGTGTGAAGAAATCTAGGAAGTTCATCAGTCCAGATCTCCCACACCCTAGCTTGGCAGAGGGAGACAGCTACAGCGGCGGCGGGATGAAGACTTCTGCGGCCGATGTGAGTACGATGACGGCGAGGTTGAGGCAGTGAAGCTCTTCCACACCAGCGGCGATGATTTTAGCGGTGGCGCTAGGTCTGAGCTCGGGAGAGAGAGGAGGAGTGAGGAGTAATTGAGCATAGTCAAAGGGAAGGGGTATTTGTAGCGGAGGTGAAAACCAATCTGTTCGAAGATTTTGGACAAGATTGCCCCTGACCCTTGCTCTGCACGCGACATGTATCACCCACGTACTGAGAAGTGGCGATAGTGGGGGTCGTGGGTTATCCAGTCATGGGAATCAGAACAGTTTGAGCAGGAAACCCGAAAATTTTGATAGAGAAAATTTTAAAGTTTCCGTTGGCAAATTCTTCAGCTATCAAGGACACAGTGAAGACTATGAAGGAGTTTCAAAGTAGAACGCATATGAAGAATTTGTGAACAGATTGGGCTGAGTTTTGCATAGAGGGGGAAAGGGTCCGATCACATTCACTTAAATGAAAATCAATTTGAAGAATTAGCAATAAGTGAATGCTGTTAAGGACATTGAAAACTCAAATATATATGTATATAGTCAATGAAGAACATAAGTTTCATAGTTTGAAGAATTTGAAAAGTTGATGAATTTGAAAAGTTGAGGAATTTGCAAACTTGAGGAATTTGAAAATTTGAAGAATTTACAAAATGACGAAAAACTCAACTTTGAAGAATTTCAACTGTGGTTGGTGGCATGACCCATCGTATAAGAATGATGACTTCAAACACCGCGTACAATAATCGTAGGGTTCTAAGAATCAAATTCTTCATTAATTTCTTCACACTTAGAGGGTTATTCTTCATTGATTTAAGAAAAACGTTACTTCGTGTGTTGCACATCTAAGTCATCAATTTTGCATAAGAGTTAGGATGTGTGTCCTTTTTCAAAGAACATTCGAAGATTCTAAGATATTTAGCTCACACCGCAACTTGCAAAATCTCTTTTCATCCAAGGGCTTTGTGAAGATGTCGGCCAGTTGTTCTTCAGTGGGGATGTGGTCGATGGAGATGTGGCCCTTGAGTACATGATCTCGAAGAAAGTGATGACGAATCTAGATGTGCTTGGTCTTGGAATGCTGAACTGGGTTGTAAGCAATCTTGATGGCACTCTCATTGTCGCAGTAGAGAGGCACATTCTTCAACTTGATGCCATAGTCCTTGAGGGTTTGCTTCATCCACAGCAACTGAGCGCAACATGAACGAGCAACAATGTACTCAACTTCATCAATAGATAGTGACAGACAGTTCTGCTTCTTCGAGGACCAACAGACCAAAGATCATCCGAGGAAATGACATGTGCCTGAGGTTGACTTGTGATCCACATGATCTCCAGCATAGTCAGCATCAGAGTATCCGGCGAGGTGAAGATTTGAGCCCTTGGGATACCATAATCCAAGCGTTGGTATGTGAGCTAAGTATCGAAGAATATGTTTCACAGCCTTATGGTGTGATTCCTTTGGTGTGGGCACACATGCAAATAGTCAGCATAATATCAGGCCTAGATGCATATAGATACAATAATGAGCTAATCATGAAGCGATATACCTTCTGATCGAAATCTTTACCATTTTCGTCAGTGCAGAGGTGGCCTTTTGAAGGCATTGGATTTTTGACGCCTTTGCAATCTTGCATGTCAAAATTCCTCAGAACATCCTTGAGGTATTTCTCTTGAGATATGAAGATGCCATTGTATTGCTAACGAATTTGAAGACCTAAGAAGAATTTCAACTCTCCCATCATAGACATTTGATATTCTTCACTCATCATATAGGAAAATTCATCACTGTAACGTTTGTCAGTACAGCCAAAGATAATATCATCTACGTATACTTGGCATATGAACAGTTCATTGTCATAGGATTTTGTGAAAAGAGTTGGGTTGAGTGAACCGGGTTTGAAGCCTTTCTTCATGAGGAACTCCTTCAGAGTGTTGTACCATGCCCGAGGGGCCTGCTTGAGGCCATAGAGGGCCTTGTTGAGTCTGAAGACTTTGTCTGGATGCTTAGGGTCTTCAAAACCTAGGGGTTGAGAAACATATACTTCTTCCTCAAGCTTACCATTGAGGAATGCACTTTTCACATCCATTTGATATAACATGATATCATGATGGTTAGCATAAGCAAGCAATATGCGAATAGCTTCAAGTCTAGCAACATGGTCAAAAGTTTCATTAAAGTCAATTCCTTCAACCCGTGTGTAGCCTTGAGCTACCAGACGAGCCTTATTTCTTACCACAAGACCATTTTCATCTTGCTTGTTGCGGTAGATCCACTTGGTACCTATGATGTTACGCTTGTGAGGATCTAGCTGCTTGACAAGTTCCCACACGTTGCTGAGCTTGAATTGATGCAATTCCTCTTGCATAGCTTGAATCCACTCAGGCTCCTTGAATACTTCATCAACTTTGGTTGTCTCTATGATAGAGACAAAGGCAAAGTTCCCACAAAAGTTAGTCAAATGTGAAGCTCTTGAGCGAGTGAGGGGACCTAGTGCATTGATGTCATCCATGATTTTGTCAATCTGCACTTCATTTGCAACTCTTGGGTGAGCAGGTTAACGTTGCTGAGGATTTTCTTCAGCACCATTTTCTTCAGGTGTATCAGCATTAATGTCTTCATTCGTTGGAATGACTTCCTCAATGGGTATGATGTATTCAGTAGCCTACAGCTTAACGGATTCCTCAGGAGACTGTTCATGTAGCACAGAAGGCAGGTGCTCTCTTTGTGAGCCATCAGTTTCATCGAATCGCACATCTATAGTTTCAACAACCTTGTGGTGGTAGGTGTTGAAGACTCTGTAGGTGTGCGAGTCCTTTCTGTAACGAAGCATAAAGCCTTCATGTGCTTTTGGTCCAAATTTGGAACTATGGTGAGGATCTCTAATCCAGCATTTTGCACCGAGGACATGGAGATAACTTACATTGAGTTTCTTGCTAGTCATAAGTTCATATGAAGTCTTCTCGAAGAATTTGTGAAGATATACCTTGTTGATGATATTACATGCAGTATCAATTGCCTCAGGACAAAAGTGACGAGGAGTCTTGTATTCATCAAGCATGGTGCGAGCCATCTCAACAAGAGTTCTATTCTTGCGCTCCACGACGTTGTTCTACTGAGGAGTATAAGGGGCAGATAACTCATGAGTAATACCAAGTTCATCAAGATATTCATGAAGATCTGTGTTCTTGAACTCAATCCCATTATCACTCCTGATATGCTTGATCTTGACACCGAAGTTCGTGGAGGCCCTTGAACCGAATCGTCTAAAGACATCCTGCACTTCAGACTTGTACAGAATAATATGCACCCAAGTGTAACGAGAGTAATCATCAACAATGACAAAGCCATACAAACTAGAAGAATTTGTTAGTGTGGAGTAATGAGTGGGGCCAAAGAGATCCATGTGAAGCAATTCAAAGGGTCGAGTCGTGGTCATGATTGTCTTCGAGGGATGCTTGGATCTGGTCATCTTCCCAGATTCACATGCACCACAAAGGTGGTCCTTGAGGAATTTAACACCTTGAATGCCAATGACGTGCTTTTTCTTCACAAGCATGTGCAAGTTCCTCATACCAGCATGTCCAAGTCGTCGATGCCACAACCAACCTTCTGAGCACTTTACGAGTAGGCATGTGGCAGGCTGAGGACCTGTAGAGAAATCAACAACATACAAGTCTCCTCTCATAAAGCCTTCGAAGACTTTGGAATTATCAGATTCCATGATGACAACACAATGATATTTTCCAAATACGACAACCATATCAAGGATCACAAAGCATTGAGACAGACATAAGGTTGAAGAGGGATTCGACAAGCATCACCTTGTACATGGTTTGGTCCTTTGAGATTTCAACCTTACCTAGACCTAGTACCTTTCTTTTTCCTTTGTCAGCGTAGGTGATATGCTTCAGATGAGATGGAGCAAGTGGCAAATTCATCAGTAGATTCTTGTCACCAGTCATGTGGTTTGTGCATCCACTATCGTGGACCCACTTAGTAGCTTTTGGAGGTTCATCCTTGGAACATTTAGCCATGAAGCAATAGGTGGGAGCGTAATCATCATTGCAGATGTTAGAGTCGTTGGAGTAGTCATTTTCTTCATCGTTGAAGATGGACTTGCTGACGAAGGCAATGGCGAGAGCAAGGCTAGCAACACCAGATTCAGATTCCACCTTAGATTCTTGCTCTTCATATTCTTCAAATTCTTCTTCTGAGTCCATTTCCTTACCAATGAAAGCCCGAGCCTTTTTGGAACCATTCTTCTTGTGCATTGAAGAATTTGAAGATGAGGACTTTGCAGATGAGGACTTTGAAGATTTCTTCTTTTTCCTCGAGTCATCAGAACTGTCGTCCTTGTACTTATTCTTTTTCTTCTTTGATTCTTTTTCCCGGAGAGGACAGTCAGAGATGAAGTGACCAGATTTCTTGCATTTGTGACAAGTTCTTTTCTTGTAGTCATCTGAGGAATCTGATTTCCTCACACCACTTTTTGATGACTTTCCAAATCCACCTCTCCTTGAGAACTTCTGGAATTTCCTCATGAGCATTGCTAGTTCCTGACTCAGTTCTTCAAGATCACCAAGGCTACTATCAGAATCTTCGCCTTCGGATGAGGAAATTGCTTTTGCCTTCAGAGCACGAGATCTTCCATATCTTGGCCCGTAGAGGTCTCTCTTCTCAGCTTGTTGGAATTCATGAGTATTGAGTCTCTCAAGAATGTCAGCAGGATCAAGTGACTTGTAGTCTCCATGCTCTTGAATCATCAAAGCCAGAGTATCGAATAGGGAATCAAGAGATCTTAGCAGTTTCTTCACCACTTCATGGTCAGTGATATCAGTGGCATCCAGTGCTTGAAGCTCATTCGAGATATCAGTGAGATGATCAAATGTTTGTTGAACATTTTCACTGTCGAGTCTCTTGAATCGGTTGAAGAGATTGCGAAGAACATCAACACGAGAGTCACGTTGAGTGGAGACACCTTCGTTGACTTTGGACAGCCTATCCTAGATAAGCTTACCAGTATCCAAAGCACTCACTCTGCCATACTGACCTTTGCTCAGATGGCCACAGATGATATTCTTCGCTTGAGAATCGAGTTGCTTGAATCTCTTCGTATCAGCAGCAGTAACAGTCGGAGAAATGCAAGGAACACCATTTTCCACAACATACCAGAGATCATTGTCAATTGCCTCAAGATGCATGTGTATCTTGTTCTTCCAGTAGGGATAGTCCATCCCATCGAAGGTAGGACATCCTACGGAAAGCTTGATCATTCCTGCAGTCGACATAACTAGAACTCCAGGTGGTTAAACTCAAATCACACAAAACAAGGGAGTACCTTGCTCTGATACCAATTGAAAGTGCGTTATATCGACAAGAGGGGGGTGAATAGGCGATTTTTACAAATTCATCACTTGAGGAATTTCAACTTGAGGAATTTGAAATGTGATGAATAACTAGCAATGGATTAAGTACTCAAGTGCATGGGAAACATAACAATAACATAGTCATCATGATGAAATGAGGCATGCACAGATTACAAGTAGCGTGATAAAGGACAAGCAGGTGAGGAACAAGGTAACTTGAAGAATTTGAGGTAAGGAAATTGTGAAAGTCTTCAGTCAAATTCTTCAAACAGTAATGATCAATTTCATCAACAAGTATACGAGGAACAGAGGGGTTGAGGAAATAGAACCAGGTAGCTCGATGAAGATAATGGTTTGATGACCCAGTTCCAACTGCTGTGACAATCGTATGTCTGGTTTGGAGTGGCCTGGTATTTAAACCAGAGGACACATAGTCCCAGGACACATAGTCCTTACCGTATTCTCCTTGAGCTAAGGTCACAAATTCCTCGCCCAACACTTGTGGTATGTCATCAGGGTAGACTTCCAAAAACCCTCACAAACTGGTCACCCGGCGATCCACAATTGACTGTCGGATGCTCTAGACAAAGGTATGTCCTTCTTCTCCACATGAATAACATGACTTGGTATCTATGTTTGGGTCTGGTATATCTCCCATCATCATGGGTTCTTCTAACTTTTTCCCGAGGGCTTCTTTCACTGCTTCCTTCTGCTACTTCATAACTTCTTGTACCTTGGGGTAGAGTTGACATTGTGCCGGAAAATGAGTGGTTCCCTCACACAAGAAACATGTAACCAGCCCAGTTGGGCATTCCTTACTAGGGTTATTTTCTTCACAATGAGGGCATCCTTCCTTGTGTTCTTCCTGGGTGTGTCCTATCTCTCCACACATCTTGCATGAACAAATCTTCTTCACATCTTTGCAACGGGGCTTCTGGGTGTTGGTGACAACATGAGATTTTTGCAGAGTCATCTTGAATTCTTCCCAAGTGATTGATGCTTGCCTATCATGGATAGCTTCATGCATCTTCCACCAAGGTGCAACACCTTCCGCAAAGTACCGAAGAGCATACTGGACCATCTCGTTCCTTGCAACATGGTTACTCCTTAGGTGATCCTCCATGTTCTAAATCCATTCTTCTATGTCCAACTGAGCCATCGGTCCAAAGAATGCAAGTCCACCTTCATTCAGCATCTATTGGGTCCAAGGGTTTTGGGATGACATACCTAGGGAAATGGGAGGACATACACACCATACAAACAGTAGTTTTGAAAATGTGTTTTATTTGCATCTGTTGAAAAAAGCACATAAATGACATCTCACAAAATATCGTATCTAACGTGAGTATGCAACAGGGGTTTGGTCTTCTAGGGGCATAAAATCTTGGAAATTCTTCATGGTCTTCACGTCCTTATATTCTTCAATTCTTTTGTAGCTTTTTCCATAGTGATCAAAGGGACAAGGGTATTTTCTAACTATTTGATAAAACTGTTGGGGAACGTTGCATGCGATCCAATCATGATCCGTCCCGCGATCTGATCACGATCCGTCCCACGAACTTGATCACGATCCGTCCCATGAACTTGATCACAATCCTTCCGATCTAGCGTCGAACGGACGACACCTCCGCGTTCAGCACACGTACAGCTTGATGGTGATCTCCACTGTCTTGATCCAGCAAGAGAGAGCAGAGAGGTAGAAGAGTTCGCCAATAGCGTGACGATGCTCCGGTGATGGTGGTGGAACAATTCCGGCAGGGCTTCGCCTAAGCACTGCAGAAATCCGATCTAGAGGAGAAACTATGCACTAGAGGAACGGGTAGCACGTGGCTGAAAAACTAGTGCAAAAACCCTCAATACCACAAGTATATATAGGAGGAAGAGATTAGGTGTCTTGGCACAAGGGCCAAGCCACCAAGGAGTCGGCCGAAACAAGGGTGGAGGTGGAGTCCACCACCAATCCTAGTAGGACTAGGATTCACCCTCTTTTTTTTTTTGCCTTTTTCCACTTTTTCTCTTAGGACTCTTTTCTTCCAGCCACATGGGCCTCTTGTGGTTGTTCCACCAGCCCACTAAGGGCTGGAGACGCATTTCTCCCACAGCCCATGTAGCCTCTTGGGTCGAAATACTCCTCCCGGAGGCCTCCCAGTACACTACCGGCACTCCCGGTACACTACCGATGAGCCCGAAACTTTTCTGGCGACCAAAACTGGACTTCCTATATATGAATCTTTACCTCCGGACCATACCGGAGCTCCTCGTGACGTCCGGCATCTCATCCGGGAATCCAAACAAACTTTGGTCACCTCCATACATAACTCTATACTACCGAAACGTCACCAAACCTTAAGTGTGCAGACCCTGCGGGTTTGAGAACTATGTAGACATGACCGAGACACCTCTACGGTCAATAACCAATTGCGGGACCTAGATGTCCACATTCGTTCCTACATATTCTACGAATATCTTTATCGGTCGAACCTCTATGTCAAGGATTCAGTTAATCCCGTATGATGTTCCCTTTGTTTTCGGTATGTTACTTGCCCGAGATTCGATCGTCGGTATCTCCATACCTAGTTCAACCTCGTTACTGGCAAGTCTCTTTACTCGTTCCGTAATACAAGATCCCGTAACTAACACTTAGTCACATTGCTTGCAAGGCTTATTGTGATGTTGTATTACCGAGTGGGCCCTGAGATACCTCTCCGTCACACGGAGTAACAAATCCCACTATTGATCCATGCCAACTAAACAGACACCCTCGGAGACACCTGTAGAGCACCTTTATAGTCACCCAGTTACTTTGCGACGTTTGATACACACAAGGCACTCCTCCGATGTCCGTGAGTTGCATGATCTCATGGTCATAAGAACATATACTTGACATGCAGATAACAGTAGCAATAAACTAACACGATCATAAGCTACGTTTGTAGTTTGGGTCTTGTCCATCACATCATTCTCCTAATGATGTGATCCCATTATCAAATGACATCTCATGTCCATGGCTAGGAAACCTTAACCATCTTTCGATCAACGAGCTAGTTCACTAGAGGCATACTAGGGACATTGTGTTTGTCTATGTATCCACACATGTATCCGTGTGTCCAATTAATACAATTCTAGCATGTATAATAAAAAATTATCATGAACAAGGAAATATAATAATAAACACTTTATTTATTGCCTCTAGGGCATATTTCGAACAGTCTCCCACTCGCACTAGAGTCAATAATCTAGCTCACATCACTATGTGATTTACACTATAATGAATCGAACACCCATACAGTTCTGGTGTTGATCATGCTTAGCTCTTGGAAGAGGTTTAGTCAACGGGTCTGCAACATTCAGATCCGTGTGCACTTTGCAAATATTTATGTCCTTCTCCTCGATGTAATATCGGATGGAGTTGAAGCGTCGCTTTACATGTCTGGTCCTCTTGTGAAACCTTGGTTCCTTGGCGAGAGCAATGGCACTAGTGTTGTCATAGAATAGGCTCATTGGATTCAGTGCACTGGGCACTACTCCAAGATCTATCATGAACTGCTTCATCCAGACACCTTCCTTCTCCGCCTCCGAGGCTGCGATGTATTCCGCTTCGCACGTAGAATCAGCTACCCTGCTTTGCTTGGAACTGCACCAGCTTACCACTCCCCCGTTAAGAATAAATACGTATCCGGTTTGCGACTTAGAGTCATCCGGATCAGTGTCAAAGCTTGCATCGATGTAACCCTTTACGACGAGCTCTTCATCACCTCCATAAATGAGAAACATTTCCTTAGTCCTTTTCAGGTACTTAAGGATATTCTTGACCGCTTGCCAGTGCTCCATTCCAGGATCACTTTGAAACCTTCCGGCCATACTTATGGCAAGGCTGATATCGGGTCTTGTGCACAGCATTGCATACATGATAGAGCCTATGGCTGAAGCATAGGGGATGACACTCATCTTTTCTCTATCTTCTGCAGTTACTGGGCATTGAGTCTTACTCAACTTCACACCTTGTAACACAGGCAACAACCCCTTCTTGGACTGATCCATTTTGAACTTCTTCAAAACTTTATCAAGGTATGTGCTCTATGAAAGTGCTATTAAGCGTCTCGATCTATCTCTATAGATCTTAATGCCTAATATGAAAGCAGCTTCTCCTAGGTCCTTCATTGAAAAACTCTTGTTCAAATATTCCTTCACGCTTTCCAGCATTTCTATATTGTTTCCAATCAGCAATATGTCATCCACATATAATACTAGAAACGCTATTAAGCTCCCACTCACTTTCTTGTAAATACAAGCTTCTCCGTAAACTTGTATAAACTTAAACGCTTTGATCACCTCATCAAAGCGCTTATTCCAACTCCGAGATACTTTCACCAGTCCATAAATGGATCGCTGGAGTTTGCAAACTTTATCAGCATTCTCTGGATCGACAAAACGTTCGGGTTGCATCATATACAACTCTTCCTCAAGGAAACCGTTCAGGAACGCTGTTTTGACATCCATCTGCCAATTTCATAGTCGAAATAAGCAGCTATTGCTAACATGATTCTAACAGACTTTGGCATCGCTACGGGTGAGAAAGTCTCATTGTAGTCAACTCCTCGAACTTGTGAAAAACCCTTTGCCACAATTCAAGCTTTATAGACGGTGACATTACCGTCCGCGTCTGTCTTCTTCTTAAAGATCCATTTGTTCTGAATGGCTTTTCGCCCTTCAGGTAATACTTCCAAAGTCCATACTTTGTTTTCATACATGGATCCCATCTCGGATTTCATGGCCTCTAACCATTTCTCGGAATCCGGGCCCATCACTGCTCCTCCATAGCTCGTAGGTTCATTGTTGTCCAACAACATGACCTCCAAGACAGGGTTGCCGTACCACTCAGGGGTAGTATGCGGCCTTGTCGACCTACGAGGTTTAATAGCAGCTTGATCCGAAGCTTCTTGATCATCATCATTAACTTCCTCATCTACCGTCGTAGGTTCCACAGAAACATCTTTCTGCGTTGCGCTACTTTCTGGTTGAAGTAAAGGTTCAATAACCTCATCAAGCTCTATTTTCCTCCCACTCAATTCTTTCGAGAGAAACTCTTTCTCAAGAAATGTTCTGTTCTTAGTGACAAACACTTTGCCTTCGGATCTGAGATAGAAGGTATACCCGGATGTCTCTTTTGGGTATCCTATGAAGACACATTTTTCCGCTTTGGGTTCCAGCTTTTCAGGCTGAAGCTTTTTGACATAAGCATCACATCCCCAAACTTTAAGAAACGACAACTTTGGCTTCTTGCCAAACCACAGTTCATATGGCGTCGTCTCAACGGATTTTGATGGTGCCCTATTTAAAGTGAATGCAGTTGTCTCTAATGCATAACCCCAAAATGATAGTGGCAAAGCAGCAAGAGACATCATAGAACGCACCATATCTAATAAGGTTCGATTACGACGTTCGGACACACCATTACGCTGTGGTGTTCCGTGCGGTGTCAACTGTGAAACAATTCCACACTGTCTTAAGTGACTGCCAAACTCATAACTCAGATATTCACCTCCTCGATCAGATCGCAGGAACTTAATCTTCTTGTTACGACGATTCTCAACTTCACTCTGAAATTGCTTGAACTTTTCAAACGTTTCAGACTTGTGTTTCATTAAGTAAATATACCCATATCTACTTAAGTCATCAGTGAAGGTGAGAAAATAACGATATCCAGCACGCGCTGTAACATTCATTGGACCACACACATCAGTATGTATGATTTCCAATAAGTCACTCGCCTGTTCCATTGTTCCAGAGAACAGCGTTTTAGTCATCTTGCCCATGAGGCATGGTTCACATGTGTCAAGTGATTCAAAATCAAGTGACTCCAAAAGTCCATCAGCATGGAGCTTCCTCATGCGTTTTACACCAATATGACCTAGACGGCAGTGCCACAAGAAAGTGGTACTATCATTATCAACTCTACATCTTTTGGCATCAATGTTATCAACATGTGTGTCATCACTATCAAGATTCAATATGAATAAACCCCTAACATTGGGTGCATGACCATAAAAGATATTACTCATATAAATAGAACAACCTTTATTTTCTGATTTAAATGAGTAATCGTCTCGCAATAAACAAGATCCATATATAATGTTCATGCTTAACGCAGGCACTAAATAACAATTATTCAGGTTCATCACTAATCCCGATGGTAATCGGAGAGAGAGCGTGCTGACGGCGATCACATCAACCTTGGAACCATTTCCCACGCGCATTGTCACTTTGTCCTTTGCCAGCCTTCGTTTATTCCGTAGATCCTGCTTTGAGTTGCAAATGTGAGCAACCGAACCGGTATCAAATACCCAGGCAGTACTACGAGAGCTAGTAAGGTACACATCAATAACATGTATATCATATATACCTTGTTTGTCGTTGGCCGCCTTCTTGTTAGCCAGGTACTTAGGGCAGTTCCACTTCTAGTGACTAGTTCCCTTGCAATGAAAGCACTCAGTTTCTGGCTTGGGGTTAATGCTTGGGCTTCTTTGCAGGAGTAGCAACTGCTTTTCCATCCTTCTGGGTTTTACCCTTCTTGCCCTTGCCCTTGACTTTGCCATTTTTCTTGAAACTAGTGGTTTTATTGACCATCAACACTTGATGTTCTTTCTGGATTTCAGACTCAGCGACTTTTAGCATCGCAAACAGCTCGGCGACTAACTTGTTCATCCCGTGCATGTTATAGTTCATCACAAAGCTCTTGTAACTAGGTGGCAGTGATTGAAGAACTCTGTCAATGATCGCCTCTGGCGGAAGGGCAATTCCCAACTCCGCTAGACGAGTTGAATACCCAGACATTCTGAGTATATGTTCACTGATAGAACCGTTCTCCTCCATCTTGCAAGCATAGAACTTATCGGAGGTTTCATACCTCTCGATCCGGGCATTCTTCTGAAAGATAAACTTCAACTCCCGGAACATCTCATATGCTCCATGACGTTCAAAACGTCTTTGAAGTCCCGGTTCTAAGCCATACAATGTTGCACACTGAACTATTGAGTAATCTCTAGTACGTGCCTCCCAAGCGTTCTAAATGTCTTCGGAGGTCATGTCTTCTGGTTGGTCACCAAGCGGTGCATCACGGACATATGATTTCTCGGAAGCCGTGAGGATAATCCTCAGATTACGGGCCCATTTAACAAAGTTACTTCCATCATCTTTCAACTTAGCTTTCTCTAGGAACGCATTAAAATTCAGGGGTGCTACTACACGAGCCATTGATCTACAACATAAATATGCAAAGTTTACTTAGACTATTGTTCAAGATAATGAGTTTAGTTAATCAAATTACTAAAGATCCCACTCAAATTGATGTCCCTCATGCCATCTGAGTGTCACATGATCCAAATCCACCAACTCAAGTCCGATTATCACATGAGTTGAGGTGGCTTCAATGGTGAACATCATTATGTTGATCATATCTACTATATGACTCATGTTCAACCTTTCGGTCTCTTGTGTTCCGAGGCCATGTCTGTACATGCTAGGCTCGTCAAGTTTAACCCGAGTATTCTGCATGTGCAACACTGGCTTGCACTCGTTGTATGTGAACATAGAGTCTATCACACCCGATCATCACATGGTGTCTCGACACGACGAACTTTCGCAACAGTGCACACTCGGGGAGAACACAATTCATCTTGAAATTTAAGTGAGGGATCACCTTATAATGCTACCGTCGTACTAAGCAAAACAAGGTGCATAAAAGGATTAACATCACATGCAATTCATAAGTGACATGATATGGCCATGAACTTGTGCTTTAGATCTCCATCTTGAAAGCACCGGCATGATCTCCATCGTCACCGGCATGACACCATGATCTCCATCAACGTGTTGCCATCGGGGTTGTCACGCCCTGCATGCTTCTACTACTATTGCTACTGTTTACCGATAAAGTAAAGCATTACATAGCGCTTAATGATTGACACGCAGGTCATACAATAATTAAAGACAACCCTACGGCTCTTGCCGGTTGCCGTACTCATCGACATGCAAGTTGTGAAATTCTATTCATCACATGATAATCTCATACATCACATATATCACATCATGTAATTGGCCATATCACATCACAACATACCCTGCAAAAACAAGTTAGACGTCCTCTAATTGTTGTTGCGTGTTTTACGTGGCTGCTACGGGTTTCTAGCAAGAACGATTCTCACCTACGCATAAACCACAACGGTGATACATAATTTTCTTTTCAACCTTCTCAACGACCGCCTTTGTTGAATCCGCTCCAACTAAAGTGAGAGAAACTACCAACCGCAAGCCATCTAGGCAACAAGTTGCGTCGAGGGAACCGGTCTCTCGTAAGCGTACGAGTAATGTTGGTCTGGGCCGCTTCATCTCACAATACCGCTGAACCAAAATACGACCAAGGGAGGAAGCAATCTAAGCATCAACGCCCACAAACCTTTTGTGTTCTACTCGAGATCTCATCAACACATAGACCTAGCTCATGATGCCACTGTTGGGGAACGTTGCATGGGAAACGAAAATTTTCCTACGCGCACGTAGATCTATCCATGGTGATAAGCATCTACGAGAGGGAGAGTGTATCTACATACCCTTGTAGATCGCTAAGCGGGAAGCGTTAAGAAACGCGGTTGGTGTAGTCGAACGTCTTCGTGATCCAAATTGCCGTGCGTCCCGCGATCCTATCACGATCCGTACCGCGATCCAATCATGATCCATCCCGCGATCCGATCATGATTCGTCCCACGAACTTGATCACGATCCGTCCCATGAACTTGATCACAATCCTTCCGATCTAGCGCCGAACGGACGACACCTCCGCGTTCAGCACACGTACAACTTGATGACGATCTCCGCCGTCTTGATCCAGCAAGAGAGAGCGGAGAGGTAGAAGATTTCACCGGCAGTGTGACAGCGCTCCGGCGATGGTGGTGGAACAATTCCGTATGGGCTTCGCCTAAGCACTGCAGAAATCCGATCTAGAGGAGAAACTATGCACTGGAGGAACGGGTAGCACGTGGCTGAAAAACTAGTGCAAAAACCCTCAATACCACCAGTATATATAGGAGGAAGAGAGGAGGTGGCTTGGCCCAAGGGCCAAGCCACCAAGGAGTCGGCCAAACCAAGGGTGGAGGTGGAGTCCACCTCCAATCCTAGCAGGACTAGGATTCACCCTCTTTTTTTTGCCTTTTTCCACTTTTTCTCTTAGGACTCTTTTCTTCCAACCGCATGGGCCTCTTGTGGTTGTTCCACTAGACCATTAAGGGCTGGTTTCCACTCTCCCACAGCCCATGTAGCCTATTGGGTCTAAATACTCCTCCCGGAGGCCTCCCGGTACACTCCCGGCACTCCCGGTACACTACCAGCACCCCCGGTACACTACCGATGAGCACGAAACTTTTCCGGCGACCAAAACTGGACTTCCTATATATGAATCTTTACCTCCGGACCATACCGGAGCTCCTCGTGACGTCCGAGATCTCATCCGGGACTCCGAAAAAACTTTGGTCACCACGATACATAACTCTATACTACTCAAACGTCACAAAACCTTAAGTGTGCAGACCCTACGGGTTCGAGATATATGTAAACATGACCGAGACACCTCTAAGGTCAATAACCAATGGTGGGACCTGGATGTCCACATTGGTTCCTACATATTCTACAAAGATCTTTATCGGTCGAACCTCTATGTCAAGGATTTAGTTAATCCCGTATGATGTTCCCTTTGTTCTTTGATATGTTACTTGCCCGAGATTCGACCATCGGTATCTCCATACCTAGTTCAACCTCGTTACTGGCAAGTCTCTTTACTCGTTCCGTAATACAAGATCACGTAACTAACACTTAGTCACATTGCTTGCAAGGCTTATTGTGATGTTGTATTACCGAGTGGGCCCTGAGATACCTCTGCGTCACACGGAGTAACAAATCCCAGTATTGATCCATGCCAACTCAACAGACACCCTCGGAGACACCTGTAGACCACCTTTATAGTCACCCAGTTACGTTGCGATGTTTGATACACACAAGGCACTCCTCCGATGTCCGTGAGTTGCATGATCTCATGGTCATAGGAACATATACTTGACATGCAGATAACAGTAGCAATAAACTGACACGATCATAAGCTACGTTTGTAGTTTGGGTCTTGTCCATCACATCATTCTCCTAATGATGTGATCCCGTAATCAAATGACATCTCATGTCCATGGCTAGGAAACCTTAACCATCTTTCGATCAACGAGCTAGTTCACTAGAGGCATACTAGGGACATTGTGTTTGTCTATGTATCCACACATGTATCCATGTTTCCAATTAATACAATTCTAGCATGGATAATAAACAAGTACCATGAATAAGGAAATATAATAATAAACACTTTATTTATTGCCTCTAGGGCATATTTCCAACGAAAACTTAGAAGGGATAAGAAGTAAAAAATTTTTTTGTTTGAGAATAATTTTGAGAGATATCCTGTCCTATGGGCCTTCCAGTTTCTATGCTCACATCCTACAGTCAACATGTGCTCTGATACCATTTCTGTAGCGACCCGACTCAAAATGAGTCAAGTCTCTGTGTGTTCTATGCCATCCTTGGATCAGTATGATGGCACACACAGTACGTCAATGTATATATCAAAGTGCAATCACTTGTAAATAACGTAAAATGGATATATACCTCAAGTCAAATCTGATCTGGCAAACACCTTCACTTCTCTGGGTCATACACGTACTTTACTCAATTCAGGAATGTAGATCTCAATGAAACAAATGTCAGCGGAAACAGTGAATGGGAGTGGAGTCCCAATAACACCAACGGCAGGTTGAGTGCAGACCGTAACCCTGAATCATACTCTTACTCGTCGTAAAAATTTATCTGCAACATAACACGTTGCAGCCGTGTAGATAAGTATATTGAATGTACCGGCAAGATCACCATAGCAGAACAGAAGATAAATACTATTCTATATGTGGTAAGGCTTTGTGTCTCTGTGTCTGAGTTTTTGCATAAAAGCTGATTTTCTTTTCTTTTCTGACAATAAAGGACTATCAGGAGTTTTCACTATAGAGTTATATATCATGACATAGTTCCACCAACTGATGTCTTAATGCCCACAAGTATCATAAATTGCCCACAATGAATTATCAGTCCAGTGTTCAGAGTTTAGAAATATACCCAAGTCCAAAGGCTCAAATTGTCCGTAACCGGGGACACGGCTAATCGACTAGGTTTAACTCTGCAGAGTGTTGTGTACTTTACCCACAAGATTAGTTCCCTCCTTGGAAGTCCTCGCACTGTCAGGTGTTTGAGAACAGGATAAACAAAACATGGTCTTTCAGAGTGTTTTCCTGACTGCTGTCAGTGCCCATCCAATCCTTATGTCGACTACATCTCGTAGCATTGCCGAGCCAGAGTCACAACAAAGATCAACCAAGCCAGAGCTCATAATTACTTGTGGCTACACAAGTAAGCTTCCGGCCATGAAGTATTCATCCGTCTCTTTGAGTCTGGGTGAAGCTTTCCGCAAGATGTCATGGCGCTTCCCCATGCATCCTGACCATCCACTGGTTACTGTAGGGTGCCCATCAAATCCATCCTTCACCCAGTAGTGTGTACTGAAAACTTGTTCTTGAGTCTTGATGTCTTGAGGTCTTGAATATGCAGTCCTTGAAGGTGTCTTCACGAAGTTGGCATTTTTGACGTGGAATCCTCCTTCTCACATCACTCATGAACACTCATACCAGACCCCGTCTACTTTAGCATAACATTAAAATAATGAGCGTTCCCGGGGCGTTTGTAACAAGTGGTGGGTTCCTACCTCATGCATTCTACTCAACTACAAGAATTTGAATAACACTACTAGAGGGATTTGTTGAATGATGTCACTACATGCAATAAAACATAGGTATGTAATAGATGGTCAAAGTGAACTTTCCTTGTAGGGTTGATGAAGATAAATATCGCTCTCAGAAAAAGTTGGTAAAACTATTTGTCACTCTTCGATGAAATCTATATAATCAAACTTTGCACTCATATAGGCAATCATACTAGCAATCAATACTAACAATCAAAAAGTAACACAAAACCAAACACAAAAGGGTTGTGATGAAGGAAATACTTAAGACAAAAGTTAAAATAACAAAACTTCATCAACGCAAGTAATGTAGCCTTTTCCTACAAATAACCTATTATCAACAACAACAAATCAACAACAAAATAAAATCTAACAAAATTATTTTAGTAGATATTTTACTAGTAAAAAAATACTTTTGAAGAACAACTTAAGAACTAATCAAAAGCTTTTATCAAACTTATCTAATGACATCAACAATGTTAACCTTGAATTAAACGACAAACAATTTCAACTTTAATACAAATTGTTTATGATCTAACAGAAAGTTAATAGAAAGTGAAACTTACAAAAAAAATTACAAAACTCTTTTCAAATAGGAAATCAAACTAGCAATGAAATCAATTTGCAACTTATTATGAAACTAGAATTTATTTCATGCTATAAAAATAATAAATGACATAAAAATAAACTTGGTTTAAATACTACTACTAACTAACAGAAAACAAAGTAAAACTTGTCAACTAGCATAAAATAAATTAAATTAAAACAATTTAAAACAAAAGAAATAGGAATAAACCTAAAAAGAACTAAAAAAATATGTTTTTCTTGAAACCCTAATTTATATTATTCTAAAAATTCTCAAATTCTACCTACTAATAAATAAGGTCACTAGTGACTAATAGCAAAAAGAATCAACTAAAAATCTCTCTTTAAACACAAGTTATCCACAAAACCAAATTTAAATCAAATCTGTTGGAATTTAATTTTTAAATTTTCCAAACATGGTCAAACTTGATATCTACATAAACTAGAATAAATTTGTGACACAGTGCTAAAAGATTCACTCAAAAACAATTAGAAACATAAAAGTTACGGCTATTTTAAAAACAGAAACAAATCTATTTCAGAAAAGAAAACATAAAAAGAAAATCTCACCTAACACATAGAGGGGTGACATGGCAGTTTCTGATTGGCTATGTGGGGTGCACGCGTGGGCTAAATGAATGGACGGTCGCTAATCAAGAGATAACATTTCGGCTAAAATAACTAAACAGAAAACCGGGCACTTCACTAAAAATAAACTGAAGGGGTACGGGGCTTCTAATATTGGCTGTCTACTCTAGATCTAATGGTGGAGGAAAACTCACCATGGGTGGAGGTCAACTCTAGCGAGGTTGCCGGTGGTGGCGGCTCAGGTGAGGATGGGGATGATGCTCCGATGGTCTTCGACGGCGGTGGAGAGGTCCAATCGACTCCGACGGACCTCGGGCGTCGTTTGGGGCGTCGGTAGGGGTTGGAGACGATGAGGGTGAGCTCCTTGAACTCCTGGAGCTTTAGTGGTGCATGGAGCTCCGGCGAGGCATAGCGGTGGCGCATGGCGTGGAGCTCGGGTGGTCGAGGGGGAGGGAGTTCCGATGGGTGTGGGGCTCGGGCGAGTGGATAGAGAGGTGCGGGTGAGCGAGGCAGAGTGGGTGGTGGCCTCGGGCGGTGAGGGTAGTGGCTAGTGCGAGCAGCGGGCCGGCAATGGCGCGACAGCTGTGGGTAACTCCGGCGAGCAAATGGAGGTGGGGTCAGGGGATTGGTGTTGGGGCTTCGGGGCAAAACGGGTGCGGGAGGCCTCGAGCTTGCTAGCCAGGGTGTCGGGGTGAAGAATAGGCAAGGGGGAGGGAGATCGTGGCGGATCCGGGGCAGCTCCGGTGAGGAAGGAAGGAGAGGGCAGAGGAGGAAGGTGAGCACGGGCGGACGGGATTGGACGGTTGGTCCCACGCACCTGAGAGAGAGGAGAGAGAGAAGGGGATAGGTGGCCGGTCGGAAGGGATTCAGATCCGATCTGGATCCGATCGGGCCAGATTTGGAGTGGGCCGCGTCGACCTTTCCAATTAAACATATTTATTCCTTTTATAAAAAAAAGCTAAATAAAAGTAAAACTAAAATACTTTTATATAGACATATTATATATCAAAATGGCCATAAAAATAAACTCTAAAAGATGAACATATTTGCACTGTCAAACAAAATTCCCACAAATCAGTAAATTCAAGCAGTGCTACTTTTGCATGTAAAATGCAAAGGAAACATTTTGAATATACCAAAATGACTCCAAATTCATTTATCTCCATTTTTATATTAAAGGGAATTATTTTACCATATTTTCCATAAATTTTATTTTTGGAGAAAAATAAATTTGAAAATCACTCCAAGAATGGCTTTGAAATTGAAATTCAAATATTTTCCAAATAGTTTTCTGAGTTATATGAATTCAAATATAATTCCAATTGCCCCTGGTTTGGAGTGTCATATTGCTCCTCTCAAGATTTTGAATTTGGGTAAGAGAATTTGAATTCATTCAAATTTTGAAATAGAACCAAATATGAAATGGATTTCCAAATAGAATATTTCAGTAGTCTTCAAATCCACTTTTCAATTCCTTTTATTTGAAGAAGTCATGTTATCTTCTCTCACTGATTTGAATTGCATGAATTTGAAATCAAACACAATGGGGAAAGTCATTTTATTCCCTCTCATTCAAAAGTTTCAAAAAGTTTCAAATTTCACTCAATTTCAATCACTCAATCAAAGAAACAATCAGTCATCTATTTATTATAACATTCAAAAATTTGGGATGTTACACTCCTTATCATACACAATTTATAATGTTTAACTGTTTTTATGTCGTATGCATCCGTCAAGAGTATGACAGCTGGAGCGTTTGCAGATCTTCGTATATCGCAAACGACGCTGTAGGACAAAATGTGTGTCATTGTCTCCTTATTATACACGCTTTACTATTATGAGTTGTTTGGGATTCGGCACACATCGTAAATGGTGTGCTGCAAAATTGTGTGTGCAATGCTAGTGTGATCTCACACGAGTTGCAAGAATGGGCCGCATGGGAAGGGTGCCATATCTCAAACGGTTGACAGGTGACTCTCGTTTGTGATAGATATGGAAATCCCCTACACTTCGTTTTGCTAGACGTTTGTGTTCGTTGGCCTCCATCACCGATGATTTTTCCATGTCGTGTGGGATGGAGCCCACCTATCGCAGTGAGAACCAAGGTTATCATACCAATAGGAGAACCACGAAAATTCCCGTCTTCAGCGCCTACACAGAAAAGAGAACACACCTGTTTGTCAATCCCCTTGAACTCGTTACTTGCAAGTGATAAGTAGTGATAGATAGAGAGATAAATTTATAAAAATAAAATAAAATAAATAATGTAAGAATATTTTAAGAGTTTTTCCAATAATATTTGTGAAGACACCTCGGGGCCATAGTTTTCGCTAGAGGCTTCTCTCTCGAAGAAAGCATACGGTGGTTAGACAAATTATTGTTGGAAATTCATAGAAAAGTGCATAGTTATGTAATATTTATTCATGGAAATGATCATGTATATAGGCATCACGTCCATAAGAAACAAGACTGACTCCTTCCTGCAGATACTTGTAGCAACCCGACCTGAAAGGTCGAATCTCCGGTGTTTCTGTACCATCCCAAGATCATGCTGGTACACACACGGTACATCAATGTATATATCAAAGGGAAATCACACAACATTAATAAATCGAAATCTCATATCGAGTCCTTTATTACAATAAGGATTACAATAAAGTGGCTGAAGGCCAACTCATGAGATAAACTAAACCAAAACTTGCGGAAGCTCCAAGGGTAGTTGAGTCCATCTGACTCCAACGGCATCTCACCGAGCGTAGAGCGTATCCTCACTCCTGGTCGGAAAAGTACTCTACAACATGATACGTTGCAGCCGTATAGGTCAGCATATTGAATATGCCGGCAAATTCACAAGAGAGGGGGGTAAAGTAATCATCTAGTCTATATGCAAATATGGCAGGTGGGGTAGTAAGTTTTTGCATAAAGCCAAATTTTTCGTACAACAAGAGAGGACAAAGGCATAACTACTGCAATGTTGGTTGATCAATGAGATGGTTCCACCAACCAATTCTCATACCCAAGTTGACATTAATAACCCACATCAATATAAATAATTGTGTTGAGAGTTCCGGATAATTTCAGTTCCTTTGGCTCAAACTGTCCATGACCGTGGACACGGCTAATCAATTAGGTTTGGGTACTCTGCAGAGTTTTGCACACGTTCCCCACAAGATTTGATCGCCTCCGTTGGACTTCTCGCACTTCATGGTGTTTGAGAAATGGATGACCAAAACATGGTCTTTTAAACTCTGTCGGTGCCCATCCTTTCCTACCGTTCTTCTACATCTCGTAGCACCGCCTATCTAGGGTCACCACGATATCCAACCAAGCGAGAGCCCATAATGGCTTGTGGCTGTGCAGGTAAGCCTTGGGTCTTGAAGCATCCATCCATCTCTTTGTGCCTGGGTGGACCTTTCCGCATGAATAGTGGCACTTCTCCAGCATCATCTAGGCTAACCACTGGTTTCTCTAGGGCGCCATTTAACCATCGTCCACCCAGAGGTAAGATGAAAACTGGGAGTCTGGAAGACTTGATCATCATGTAGGTATTGAAATTATTAACTCACAACTCTCATGAATCACACAACCAACCTCGTCTACTAATAGCATAGAAAAATGTAAAACAACGTTTCCCGAGGCCAATGTGTCAAAGGGTTGAGGGGTACCTACCACATGATACTACAACAAGTAACCAAGTTTCCAATTACCTACTTTGCATGCAATTGGGGAAATGGAAGAACTAATGCAATAAAACATAGGTATACATGGTCAAAGTGACTTGCCTTGCTGACGATCCTCGTAATCAAGTGACTCTAGATAACAAGCTTTGCACTCCGGATGATCTAACGAATCAAACAAGAGCACACCATAAGCACAAACACAAAACAATTCATACAACAGCAAGGTAAACAAATGCTTCAACAAACAAAATCACAATCAAAACAAGAATCACTTAAAGTATAAGACTATAAAATTATTGGGGGTACAAAACAATTTGAAAAACATATTTTATTAACAGAAAAAGATACACCTAAAGTTGAATCAACAGAACCTAATGAAATCTAAAAGCAAAAGTTAAACTAATTCAGGTTTAAATTAATTAAAAGTCAATTTAGTTAAACTCTATTAAGAACTAACCAGATTCTGTTTTTGTTAAAAACAGTAACTAAATTGATTCTAAAAATTCTCAAATTATGTAGAATGATAGGTTTTACTAATACCAAACAGTGGCAAAAAGATTCACTCAAAAATATATTTTTAAACTCTAGTTATACAGATTTTAGTAATTTAAACAAATTTGATTAGATCCAAAATTAAAGTTCAAATTTAAAATCTAAGCATGCAGACATAAACAACATCAAATATGTGAACTAATGCAAAAAGAATCAACTAAAAACACTAAATATTTTAAAAGATTTGATAAAAACAAAATCAGGATGCATTCTGTTTTCTAAAACAGAAACAAAAAAAGAGAAACTGATAACGATCGGTTAGGTGCTACGTGTCAGGTTGCCATTGGCTGCGAGGGCGTGCGCGTGAGAGCTAACGAGCGGTCGACCGAGACTTAGTGCATACTGGTTCGGGCTATTAAGTGATCTAATCTAGGGCGTTGACTACAGATCCGATGGCTATGGCGAGGTGTGGTGACTTACAACGAAGGGGGTCGGGGTTCCGGCGAGGTCGACGGCGGCCGGAGGTCGGTGGTGGTCGTGGGTGACGGTGCAGTGGTCGGGGGCGGCGTCCGAGGTGCTCAGGTGACCGCGGCGAAGCTCCGGCGTCGATTGGCGGTGTCGGAGGGGGTCGGGGGCGAGTGTGACGACACGCACAAGCTCCGGGAGGGTTCGGTTGGAGTCCAAACTCCGGCGAGGTCGTGCGTGGCGCTCTGGCAAGGTAGAGTGGGGGCTCGGGGTGGAATGGAGCGCGGTGAGGGCTGTGGCTTTTATAGTCCAGGTGCGAGGTCGGGGGAGGGAGAGAGGAGGGAGATCCGGGGAGAGAGATCTCCGGCGACGGCGGCGCGCGCACGAGGAAGGAGACGGGCGCAAGGATTACGCCGTCGATCAGTGGGTCCCGCTTGCCAGTGAGAGAAGAGGCGAGGTTAACGCGTCGGTTGACCGGTTCGAATTGAATTCGGAGTTAAAGCCTGTGGGCCGGCCTGATTCGTTTTAAAACCCTTCCTTTTCTAATATCCACTGCAGTAAAACTCGTTTAAAAGTATTCAAAACTATTCCAAACTTAGGAATTATATATATCAAAATGATTAGGAGAATTAATGCTATTTAATGAACATTTTTCCTGTGTCATATTGAATATTTTTAAAAAAATATTTTCAGAAATTGCTTATTTCATTTTAAATCCTTTTGCAATAATTTTTCAAATATTTCACCAAGATGCCCCTGGTGTGGAGTGTCATGTTACTCCCCTCTTTTCTTTGAACTTTTCCAGAGGTTTTCAAATAGGTGAAACAAGAAAAAGGGAAAGATGAAAGTGGCCTTTCAGAAATTCAAAAGAAGCACTTCAACCATTTTATTCATTCAAACAATGTGATGATGATGCATAGCTATATTCCATAACATTCCAAAATGGAATTTTTGGGATGTTACAATACTACTATTACTCCACCCATCGACTGCTATCCAACATGCATCTAGAGTATTAAGTAACAACAGAGTAGTGCTTGGAGGATGATGACATGATGTAGACAAAGTAAATCCAATTAATATGAATAAACCCCATCGTTTACCCTTAATGGAAGCGATGCAATACATGCCATGTCCCTTTCCATCATCGGGATTGAGCACCGCAAGATTCAGCCCACTACATCGCACCACACCCATTGAAAATAAATCAATGTAGTTGGCCAAACCAAACTGATAGAACAAAGAGCATTACGGAGCTATAAAAATCGAGCACATAAATAACCAGCGAACATACAATATATTTTACTGAATAATCTGAACATAAACCCACAATTCATCGGATCCCAACAAACACACCGCAATGATGATTACATAGGATAGATAACCATGGGAATCGCGGTGATCTTTGCATTGAAGAACATAGAGAGAGAGTGTGGGGGCAGACCGACACCTATGGGATCGGAGGGATCCCTTTATGGTTCGGCAGGGAAGAAGGCTCGCACAAAGAGCAGACCAGATGGCTAGTGCATGGGGATTTACCCAAGTTTGGGCCGCAAAGATGCATAAAATCCTACTCCTGCTTAGTCGTATTGGATGTATTCTAGCTCAGCTTCTGTGAGCGCTACAGTATACAACTGCTACTCATGCAGAATGGGCCAGAGGAGATCTGGTGGCCCGAAGTCTAAAAGTCGAAAAGTCCCCAACCATAACACCCTGGGCCTCCTTTTATACTCTCAAAGGGGTCACCAACAGTGGCGTACAATACGTACACGGGGTGTACAATGCTACAGTGCTATCATACCTAACACTGACGGTGTGAGACAAACGCATTCAATGCTCTGTCAGGCATCCCCGACCGTCTGCGGGATGGGACAGGAGCCCGTCCCATCGGCACCGCTTAGCCTCTCCATTGCTCGGGCCTTGACACGTGCCCAGGCGAAGTGACACCTGGCCTCTGCGCTGGTGGGGGCTTGCTGAGGCTTCACCTTGTCGGTGCTCCGTAGGCCATCCCGACAAGATCTTGCCGGCGTCTAGCCTTCGGTCTTCGGTCTATTGACTTGAATGCCTTCTTGATGTTGTTGTATTTGTTCTCAGTTGCTCCCTGGCAGGCCTTGCCACTGGTATGGCTATGACTGTCCATGCACAAGTACGGGGTACTAAAAACCCATACTTTAGTACATGATAGAGATAGAGGGAGAGGGAGAGAGAGACATAACCATCTAGGTACTAACTACGAACCCATAGGTCTGTGGTGAACTACTCACCCATCTAGGTACTAACTACGGACCCTCAATGATCAATCCCCCCTCCGGTAGGGTACCGAAACAGTGCTCCAGATTGGCACACGGCGAAACAGAGACTTCCGGCGGTAGAATTTTTTTTGGGAGACTCTTTAGGGTTTTCCCAATATATTTGAATTTATAGCAAAGAGATCAGGTCCAAAGGCCATGGGAGGTGGCCCCAAGACATCTTGGCGCGACCACCACCTAGGTGCGCCATGTTGGCTTGGCACCACCTGTGTGGCGTCCGATCTCCCATCGAAGCTTTCAAGTCTGATTTTTGTTCATAAAAAATCAACAAAAAGTTTTGGGGTATTTGGACTTCGTTTGGTACAATATTGTTAAAAGGGCAAAAAACAAGAAGAAAGCAACAAGTGGCACTAGGCACTGAGTTAATGGGTTAGTGCTAAAAAATAATATAAATCAGCAAGTAAATGCTAAAAAAGTATCCTAAAATGATAATAAATAGCATGGAACAATAAAAAATTATAGATACGTCGAAGACGTATCATGCACCACTTAGTGTAGATGCATAATTAGGGGATCTGAACATGCCCACAAAGCTTGAGCTCAATTGGTGACACATGGCAATGTAAAGTTTATCAAAGTTGAATCTAAACAAAAAGGGTTTTGGGGCACTTTTGTGAACCAAAGCAATTTGGATTGAGCTTAAACTTGGAAAGGTCCTCATATGAAGCATATGTGATTTGCATAAATTTTCCTGGATTTATTTGAAATATTTCCTATAGAAATATTTCAAATCTCGAAATATTTATGTCGGGGTACGACGATCTATGGGACTGCAAGGCCCCTTTTTGCGGTTCTACTATGGGAACCCTAGATGCACAAAGAGCATCACTGACCTATGCATGCATGACAGTTTAGATAGGTTTGGCCACTCGAAAGCATAAAACCCTACGTCCTGTGTTGGTGGATTATATGCTTGTTGACAGTACATGAGCGTCACCACCCGACAAGGGATGCTCGAGGGGTGTGTGGCTACGCATGTAGATTGAATGGGGTGTCAACCTTTCTAAATGTAGCCATGTACCTCCTTTTATAATCCAAGGGACAACCAAAGTGGCTAAACGGTCTTTACACGGGATAAATAATGGACACTATAGCTACCCCAGACACTTGCAGGAGCTATAGTGGGAAATACCTAACTTTGACAGATTAGGACATGCACATTAAATGTGTCGCGAGGTGGCACGGTGGTGACTTCTCCCGGGAAGAATGGCCTCTCCTTTTTTGACGTTCACCCAACTACCTCTTATTCTTTCGCCAGACGTAGGACGGGTGTCGTTAAAGCTGTTGTAACTCTACCCGGCCACCATGCACCCCGACGATCTCCACCTAACTTCTTGCCTGCTCGACATCTAGCCGATGTAGACAATCATCCTGGTGATGTGGGGCGACTGCTTGACGGGAGGAGGTCTTGGTGGGAAGGTGCTCACAATTAGGTCTTGTCTCCCGGCAAGAAGGCTTGCCGACCGCCCTTGTCTTTGCTTGATGTTAGTTGGAGGTTGATCCTCGCCCGGCAAGGAACCGAGGGGTGTTCTATCCAAGTTACTTCCTAGGGTGATAACTCCGTTAGGTCCCGACATGTCATAGTCTCCATTTTGTATCATATCACTGTGTTAATAAAGCTAAAAAATTTGGACCAACAAAAACATTTTGTGTGCATGTGATACTTGGATGATTTGTCATTTGCTTGTTTGCTTGTATGTGCCTTAATTCTCAATAATCCACCTACACTCAAAACTCTCCCCGTGATCCAAGACTTTTCCCAATGATTGTGCCATGTGTATTATGACCTAATACTATTTTTATACAAATTTATTTTGACCAAAAATTCATTTATTCAATTTAGGTGTCCAAAAAAAAACCTGGTTTGAGACTTGAACTACAAGTCCTTCAATTAGGTTATTTAAATTCTTTCAAAAATTATATTTGAAACGTATCATATATAAGACTTCCCAAAACCACAAAATATTATTTTTAAATTCCGTTTTAATATTTTATTTAAAGGCTTTTTATGAAGGCCAGAAATGGTCCTTTATGGGGAAAATATTTTAGTGTTTCAAAACTATTGGAGAAAAATTAGGGAAACTGAGTGCACATATATTTTCCATATATGAGTTTCAACACATAGTCATGTTCAAAATGTTGGACAAAACCCTCCAAAATGCTTTCTAAATTGTCAGTGCAGTAAGAAATGGGGCCCTTAGTGCCCGGACTTGTGCATAGACGACCGCAGTTCTAGCCCAAAAAAAAACGGCTTCGCTCACCCTCGAGTTGTTGTCCAAAACCTTTGTGGACATGAATGACGTCACTAGGGGCACTACGGCGTACCATGGACACGAATGATGTCATCCTTGACAAAAGATCTAAATCTACCTCATTCAAGCTGGACGATGATATTGTCAAATTTCGGGTGCTCCCAACGAACTCAAATAAAACATCGTCTATAGGGGCACGGTTGCACCAAGAGGTCGACGAATTCCTGCGTAATTTCCTTAGGGAAAATCGGGACATTTTTTCTGGATATCGTTTAGATATGGCAGGAATCCCACGATACATAGCCGAGCACTCCCGAAATATAGTTTTAAAATTCTTGAACAGGCGCTCCGCTAATTTTCCGAGCCCAAGCATGAGGCCTTGGGCTAGGAACGGGGAAAGATGCTCAAGGATGGATTTAGCCGGGATATCAAACACCCTGAATAGCTAGCTAACCTGGTCATGGTGCCAAGAAATATAAATCCTAGTTCCTTTGAGTCAACTTCAAAGACGTCAACCAAGCATGCCCCAACGATCCATTTCGACTACCACGAAATGATTAGATCATGGAAACCATGATCGGGCATGAATAATTGTATTTCCAAGATACCTATTTAGATAAAAATGAAAGATTATGATCAGGCCGTAACGGCCTTCATAACACTACATGGGTTGTTCTGCTTTAATACAATGCCCTTCAGACAAAAAAGGGATGGTGTTACATACCAGCATATGATTCAAACATGCCTGGATAACCAAATCATGAACGTAGTGGAAGCATACATGGATGATGTGCTTGTCAAAACCAAAAACATCAATCACCTAGTTGACAATCTCCGCAAAACGTTCACTAGCCCCTGATCATATGAAATAAATCTCAATCTGAAAAAGTATGTCTTCAAAGTATCGGTGGGTAAACTTCTTAGATTTATCCTATCCCATAAGGGATATAGGCTAATCCTGATAAAATCTAAGGTCTGGCCTGGTTAGAGGTGCCTACAAAACAAAACCTCATCCAAAAGCTGGCCTCTCTATAGGTTGTTGAAACAAACCAAAAATTTCAAATGGACTAGTGAAGCTAGGGCCGCTCTAAACGAGATTAAGGCCCTACTCGCCACAAATCCTATATTGGTCGCACCCGGATCAGGTGAGCTGATGTTGTTATACATCTTAGCCACAAAGCGGGTCATCACCGCAATCCTCATTTGTCGAGAGTGACGTGGAAGGTCACATCTCCCAAGTCCAATGGCTTGTGTACAAAGTTTCTGAGGTACTTATACCATGTAAAACGAGGTACCCTCACTATCAAAAGATAGTATACACACTATTCATTGCATCTTGGAAACTATGGCATTACTTTCAAGAATACACAGATACTATAGCATTCGAAGTACCCCTGAATGATATAATCACTAATAGGGATGCTACGGGACGAACTACCAAGTGGGCAATAGAACTCCTGCCTTTTGAAATCATATATCGACCACACTCAGCTATTAAATATCACGTGCTGGTTGACTTTGTGGTAGAGTGGACGAAACTTGAGCTTCCTCTAGACCATATTACATACTTGCACTGGTAAATATACTTTTACAGCTCCAGAATCCTTGTCGGATTAGGGTAGGAGTGGTTCTTAAGTCGCCCATGGTTGAAAGCATTCGATAGGTACTGCAAATTATGTACATCGACTCGAACAATGCAGCCGAGTACAAGACATTGTTGCATGGTCTTTGGACATCAGTATCCATGGGATTCCAGAACCTTGAGGTCCGAGGTGATTCTAACCTCGCCATATTGCAACTTAACGCTGATTTCAAAGGAAAGGACCCCAAAATGACAGCATACCGGAATGAAGTATTAACAATCTTAGCTCAGTTTGAGGGGCTAGAGTTTCACCTTATCCAGCGGGACAACAATCAAGTTGTAGATATCCTCGCCGGGATGGGTGCTAAACACGACCCTGTCCCCACAAACACCTTCCTAGAGCAGCCCGTTAAACCATTCATGGTATGGAAAGAAGGGGGCAAAACACTTGAGTCCGATAAAACGGAAAACGACACCTCTTTGGCCATTGAAAAAGATGAGGGGTGCTACTTGTGAGATGTGTTGGGTTTTTCCCTGAAGTGGAAGGGCGAAGCAATATAGTAGCGATAAGTATTTCCCTTCGTGAGAACCAAGGTTATCGAGCTAGTAGGAGCATCAACAAAACCTCCCGTGCGTCATTAGCACGTACAAACACAAAACCAAACACATGGACCCAACGCGGGCAAGAGGGTTGTTAATCCCCTTGAAATCGTTACTTGCAAGGATTAATTATGATAGTGGTAGATATACAAAAGTGAAAGTGAAGATAAAGTAAATTATTGCAGCTAGGTATTTTTGGTTTGTAGCAATATGATTAAATAGACTCGGGGGCCATAGTTTTCACCATAGGCTTCTCTCTAGAATGCACAACATATGGTGGGTAAACAAATTACTGTTGGGTAATTGATAGAAAAGCACATAGTTATGATGTTCTTCATGGCAATTATCATTTATATAGACATCATGCCCGTGACAAGTAGTCCAAAATGCTCCTGCATTTATAACTATTACTCCACCAATTGACCAACTACTACCTGCATCTATGTTATTAAGTTCATGACAAACATAACAACACATTAAGCAAGATGACATAATGAGACATAGTAAGACAAGCAATATGTTCAGATGTCATCGTTTTATCGTTAATGACAATAGTACAATATGTGTTTTGTCCCTTTCTTCATGGTATATAGAGCACCACAAGATTGAACCCAGTAAATGCACCCCCCGCTGGCGATAAATCAATCTAGTTGGCCAAACTATATAAATAGATCAGAGAGAAATACAAATATATTACAATCATGTGTAACAAAGTTCAAAAAAGAATCAATTACAGTCAATGAACACTAGTCCAATGATGTGTTGTACAAATGGTTTGTAACCCCTTTCCGTGATGTAGTTTTAAACCATCACCTTATCTGTGTGGGTGATAGGGGGTCCATCTCGCACGACATAGAAAAATCGTCGGTGATGGTAACCAATTAACGCAGATGTGTGGAAAAACTAAGCGTATGGGATGTTCGCATCTATCACAAACTAGAGTCACCAATCATCCATTTGATATATGGTTTACTTCCCATACGACCCATCCTTGCAACTCGTGTGAGATCACACTAACACCGCACGTGCTATTCTGTGGCGCATTGTTTATGATGTGCACCGAATGACAAATACTTCACGGTTATAAAGCATGTATGATAAGGGGACTATCACACACAGTTACTTCAACTATGACCATCTGTGATAGGATATATGAGTGCATACGTTTATCATTATCAAACCGTATGCGATGGTTGAACCTATTTACATGCGGTGGTTTTGACAAATGGTTGTGATTTAGAAGATGTCCCAAACATGTGAGCCATACTTCCGAAATGTGTCATCGATACCATATGTGTCCGATGAAGGCCTATCTCATGTGTTCTTCTTTGACCAATGTTTGCCATGGGCACGACATCATAAACAGTTCACGATACCAAATCGTGTGTGATAAGGAGACTATCACAAACACTTGTTGATAAGCCAATATTAGAAGCTAAAATCCAGTTGCAGAATGGTGTAATATTTTACTCCATCAGTTCCACAATGTGTTGCGTATAAATATTTTGGAAACTTAACATTTACTAACTTTGACCAAGTTTGTAAAGAAAAACATATACATCTAGAATTTCAATTCCATTTCATTAGATACATCACATAATTTACTTTCATATTATATACAAGTGTGGTATATATAAATAGTATTTTCTATACATTTGTTCACAACTTGCAATGTCTGAACTTTCAAAAAATATATATGCACTACATTATGGAATGGATGGAGTATAAGCAGAGGGATGAAAAAAACCACGATGGAAAAATTTGGCCACTCCCATTTTTGTCATGTGCAAGTACAGGGAAAGTCATGATAAGTACATCAGGCTTAACATCACCCAGAGATACAAGGTATCTACTTGAATTAAATAAGGCACATATGATCACCTTAAAAACCAAATATAACCATTGGAAACTTGACAAATGCTCAATGCAACCACCCTAACAACTGGATACAAAAAACAAGGCATCTGCTTGAAAACTAGACAAATGCTCACTGCAATCAACCTAACAACAAGATATAGAAAAGCAAGGCATCTGCTTGAAAACTAGACAAATGCTCACTGCAACCAACCCGACAACCAAATTCAAAGAAACAAGGCATAAATATTTAAAGAGGGAGTTAAGGGAACTAATTAAGAACACCAAGCATAATAGGTGGTATTGATTGAATTGAACTACACAGTTCATACTTGCACATAATGAACATCACATTGTGAATAACTAAAAGAAACAAGGCATAAATGCTCACTGTAATAACCAACTATAGCCATTGAAAATTGGACAAATACTCAATGCAACCAACCTAGCAATGATATACAGAAAAGCAAGGCATCTTCTTGAAAATTAGACAAATGCTTAATTAAACAATGCATGATTATCGCATGGCAAAAGCTACTATAACAACGGGTCGGGATATTGACTTATTACATGGCCCGAGTGAAGCCAGTGATGTTGACGAGATTGCCATTGTAGTCGGCTCTCCTGAGATACAGGAATACGCGAGGCCAAAGGATGTTGCCTCACTTGTCATGGATGACCTCCTTCCACTTGGAATTTGTGGTGCCCAGGGTGCCCTCCCTAATGTCGCAGATGGGATGTTTCCCCTTGTAACAGCCATAGTGTGTGCCCTTATCTTAGTCCATGAGATATGGTTTTGTTGCTAAGGATCCGAAGCCACCGCTGTAGAACGTTTCCATCAGAAATGAAAAAGGTGCTAGATGGCGTGGAAGGATCACAAATCCATGACCACAAGGCGGAGAAGATTAGCGGCAGGCCTTTGAAGAGATCGATGGTGGTTTAACTAGAGGCGTTGCCAGTGGACCACTTAACTTATTACATGGCCCGAGTGAAGCCGGTTATGTTGACGAGCTTGCAATTGTAGTCGGCTCTCCTAAGATACAGGAATACGTGAGGCCACAGACTTGAAGTCTTCAACATGACAACTTTGTCAACGTCCTCACCGTCTTCCGCGACAAGGTGTTCCTCCCGAATCGAAGGGTCAGCACGAACACCGCCCATCTCGCCAGCGTACGGTGGAGAGGCCATGATAGATCTCTTTTTGCTTGTATGCTCCTCGAGCTCCACGGGATATGTGGTCGGGATGATAAGACTACGACTCTCTGAAGTAAGGGATGGATATCTAGGGGAAAGGGACACCGTCGACCTCATCTAAAAACTCAAGGTGGTGATGGTGTATGTGGATCGGTGGGGACCATGAACTTTTTTAGCAATGGGGCACATGCAGACCGACTGAGGTTGGTGGTGGAATGCAGCGGCGGGGGCGAGCTAGAGTTCAAGCGGGGGAGGAAGGATATGGGGCTTGTTGTGGACGGGGGGGCGGGATGTTTGCGGATGTGCCACTGCTACTGAAAATTATAGTACTAATGGTGTGGGTGTAGTTAGTGGTGGACGAGGGATGGCAAAGGTTCAAATGCCTTGGCAGCTGAAATTTTACTATAGGGTGGGTGGTGGACGAGGGAGGGCGGCAGTTGAAATACAACATCCACTTAAATTTTGGTAAAGAAACTGAAGTGGGGCAGGAGCAACCAAGATCGCATAAAGTCCAAACACAATAAAGTGTATACTCTGTAATGAAATGCCTTGCTACGAAACCACGAATTTTTACATCGCTCAAGGCGGGTAGCTTTTTCTGAGATTTCTCAATTCGGGTTCATCTCACACGGTTCATCCTCATTTTCACATGGAGATGTGAAATTCATCCTAAATTTCCACATGTCCACCAACATATGACACAAACATTAGACTAATTTTCACCATAAAATGCCTTAATTTGCAACGGGTTAGTTGACATTAGTCTATGCTACCTCTTGAGCTTGCGTTGGTTTTCCCTTGAAGAGGAAAGGGTGATGCAGAGAAGTAGATAAGTATTTCCCTTGATTGTTGAGAACCAAGGTATCAATCCAGTAGGAGGAATAAGCAAGTCACCAATGGATGCACCTACACAAACAATCAAACTCTTGTACACAACGCTATAATGTGGTTGTCAATCCCTTCACGATTACTTGGAAGGATTACATCTGATAGAGATAGATGTAAAAGATTGTGGAAAGTAAAAAAGGTAAATAAATTGTACCAAGGTATTTTTGGTATATAGATCAGAAAATATAATATGGAAAATAGACCTGGAGGCCATAGGTTTCACTAGAGGCTTCTCTCTTGAAGGAAAATGACACCGTGGGTGAACAAATTACTGTCGAGCAATTGATAGAAAAGTGCATAGTTATGACGATATCCAAGGCAATGATTATGCATATAGGCATCACGTCCGTGTCAAGTAGACCGAAATGATTCAACATCTACTACTATTACAACACACATTGACCAACTCCTGCCTGCATCTAGAGTATTAAGTTCATGAAGAATAGAGTAATGCATTAAGTAAGATGACACTATGTAGAAGGATAAACTCAAGCAATATGATGAAAACCCCATCTTTTTACCCTTGATGGAAACAATACAATACGTACCAATCTAGTTGGCCAAACCAAACCAATAACTCGAAGAGACTTGCAAAGATATGAAATCATGCATATAAGAATTTAGATAAGAACCAAATAATATTCATACATAAGCTGATCATAAACCCACAATTCATCGGATCTCGACAAACACACCGCAAAAGAGTATTACATTGGATAGATCCCCATGAAGATCATGGAGAACATGGTATTGAAGCACAAAACAGAGAAGAAGCCATCTAGATACTAGCTATGGACCCGTAGGTCTGTGGTGTACTACTCGCGCATCATTGGAGGGGCAATGGAGCTGATCTAGACACCCTCTGTGATCGAATCCCCCTCCAACAGATTATCGAAACAGCTCCAAGATTGCATCTCTGGGGAATGGAGGCTTCTAGTGGCGGGAAAGTATTTGCGTGGCTCTTTTTGTACTGGTGGAATATTTGGGAATTTATAGGCCGAAGATCAGGGTTAGGAGACTTGCTGGGGGGCACAAGCCTGCCAGGCACAGCCAGGGGTGGTGGCCGCGCCCCTGGCTTGTGGCCTCCTAGCAGGTCTCTTGCCTTCCCCTCCATGTCTGGTAGTTGTATTTTTGTCCAAGAAGAATCATCACAAAGATTTTATTCCATTTGGACTCTGTTTAATATTCCTTATCTACAATACTCAAAACAAGGAAAAAACAGAAACTGGCACTAGTCTCTAGGTTAATAGGTTAGTCCCAAAAATAATACAAAATAACATATTAATGCATATAAAACATCCAGAACAGATAATATAATAGCATGGAACAAAATAAAATAAAAAATACGTTAGAGACGTATCAGTCCACATGCTCGGTAATATACAAATAGTTCGTCAATTTACATGAAGATGAATTGCACAAAATATTCACTATACCATGGATGCATACAAACACCATGCCTCAACCATCGTTCTGACCTTCCTCGGCTCTGAAGGAGTTTTCAGAGTTGCTCGCCAAGTCGATGTGCTCCACTAGTTCCACGACGGTGACCGGCAGGGCTAGCTCGGTCGGAGAGCCCGCGGTGCCTCTCGCTAGGTCTGCCGCTTGATAACCCACAAGTATAGGTGATCGGAATAGTTTTCGAGGGTAGAGTATTCAACCCAAATTTATTGATTCAACACAAGGGGAGCCAAAGAATATTCTCGAGTATTAGCAGCTGAGTTGTCAATTCGACCACACCTGAAAGATTTAATATCTGCAACAAAGTATTCATTAGCAAAGTAGTATGGAAGTAATGGTGATGATGGCAAAAGTGACAGTAGCAGTTTTGTAGTGATTGTAACAGTAGCAACAGAAAAGTAACTTAGCAAGGATCAATATGTGGAAAGCTCATAGGCAATGGATCGATGATGGATAATTATGTTGGATGGCATTCATCATGCAACAGTTATAACATAGGGTAACATAGAACTAGCTCCAATTCATCAATGTAATGTAGGCATATATCCCATATATAGTCATACGTGCTTATGGAAAAGAACTTGCATGACATATTTTGTCCTACCCTCCCGTGGTAGCAGGGTCCTAATGGAAACTAAGGGATATGAAGGCCTCCTTTTAATAGTGTAACATCCCAAAATTCCATTTTGGAATGTTATGAATATAGCTATGCATCTATCATCACCATTGCTTGATTTTATGTGTTAGTTGAAATGCCATTTCTGATTTTTCTGAAAGTCCTTTCTACTTTTCCCTATGTTGCTTTCCCTATTTGAAATTTTGGTTAAAGGTTCAAAATAAGAGAGGAGTAACATGACACTCCACACCAGGGTCTAATTGGTGAATTATTTGAACAAAATAACCAGGGGTTATTTTGAAAATATTTGCAAAAAAGGATCTAAAAACAATTAGGCAATTTCTGAAAATAATATTTTTTCCAAAGTGTTCAAATGACAGAATAGAAATGTTCATTAAATAGCATTTATTATTCTGTTAATTTTGATATATAATACCCCTATATTTAGAGACGATTTGAATGCTTTAAAAGTTTTTGAATGTCTCTGGAAATTATTAAACAGTAACGGTAACCGTTTCCGGTATTAAATGGGCCGGCCCACAGGTTTTATTCGCGCAATAACTATGAGCCGGCCGACCGCGCGCAACGGACGCCCTTTTTTCTCTCTGACGCTGGACCCCACTCATCCGACCGTTTCCCTCGCTCGGTCGTCGTCTTCTCCCTCCCCCGCGCGCGCCGGACCCGACGCCGGTCGCTCCCCCCCCTCACCGGATCTCTCCCCTCTCTCCTCCCGCACCCCCCGAGCGCCTATATAAGAGCCCCACTGCCCCGCATCCATTTCCCCCCCGAGCCCCCTTCTCTCTCTCACCGAGACGCCGTCGATTGCTCGTCGGAGTTCCACCACCACCGGAAGTCGCCGTCGACCGTAGCCACCACCCCCGACCACCATTCGCCTCGCTGTCGCCACCAATCGACTCCGGAGAACTGTCGCCGTCGCCCGGACCACTTCCTCGTCCTCCCCGACCACCGGAACGCCTCGCCGTCGTGTTCACCACTTCCGGACTCGCCGGAGTTTCCCCACGCCGGCGACCTTTACACCGTGAGCATTTCCCTCCCTCCGATCCAAACCCAACGGCTCAGATTAGAAGTCACTTATTCCCGAACCGTTTTCTGTTTAGGATCGGTTGACCGCCTGAAGCACCGCTCGGACACCCACCTCAGCCACTCACAGGTCGCCACGTCACCCTAGTCGACCGTTCGTTAGTTTTTTTTTCAGTTTTGTTTTTCAGAAAACAGAATGTATTCCAAATTTGTTTTAGCTATATCTTTTAATCAGTTTAGTGTTTTGAGTTGATTCTTTTTGCAATAGCTCACATTTTTCATGTAGTTTCACCCTGTACTTTTAAATTTCAAATTTGAACTATAAAATTTGAATTTAATCAAATTTGCTCAAAATCTTCAAATCTGAATAACTAGAGTTTGAAAATAGATTTTGATATGATTCTTTTTGTCACTGTTAGATATTGGTTAGGACTATCTCCATGTTTAGTTTGAGGATTTTTAGGATGATTTTTAATAGTGTTTTAGCTATAAACAGAATCTGCTTATTATTATAATATAGTTTTATAAACTTAATTTTGATTAGTTTGATTTAGAATTTGGTTTTATTTGTTTATTAGGTTCTGTTAGTAAAAATTTAGTGTTTTCACTTACTGTTAATAAAAATATAAATTTGCCTAGTTTAATTTCATTTAACATAGGAATCACAACTTCTTTTCAAATAGGCATAATTTGATTAAAACAACTAACTAGTAATAGTTTTGTTTTCAAATAAGTTTTGTATAATTAATTCTGTTTTCTAAGACAAATTTATTTGTAAGTTATTTTCTGTAAGAACATGTTTTGTTAACAAAATAATAAGTTTAGTTTTCATTCTTTTTTGTTAATATAACTATAGTTGATTCATATAGTGTTTATCACAAACTTGTATAAACCCTACTAAAGTTTTCCCAACAAACTTAAATTGATTATATTCTGTTTATTAATAAAATATGCTATTGTTTCTCTGCTGACAACAATTGTCTTGTCATTTCAAAATAGTTTTATTATGTCAGTAGTGTTTTCATCCCTCACCTTTTGGAAAACAAAACTTTGTGTGTTTTTCTTGCTAGAGACTTTTGTGCATTGTTTGCCTTGTTTGTTTAGTACTTCTTTGCTGAATGTTATGAGTACTTATTTTGGTTGTATGCTTATTTGAGTGCATTGTTTGTTTCGTAGATTATCCGGAGTGCGAAGCTTGTTACTTAGAGTCACTCACGTACGAAGATCATCAATCAGGCAAGTCACTTTGATCATGTTTTACCCATGTTTTATATGCATTAGTTCTACCATCTCCCCAGTTGCATGAAAGATAGGTTAGTTGGAAACTTGGTTACATTGTAGTAGTATCATGTGGTAGATACCTCTCTCAACCCCCTTTGACAACATTGGCCCCGGGAAACGTTGTTTTACCTTTTGCTATGCTATTAGTAGACGGGGTTGGTTGTGTGATTCATGAGAGTTGAGAGAGTTAATAATTTCAAGACCTACATAATGATCAAGATTTCAATACTCCAAGTTTTCAACATACCTCTGGGTGGATGATGGTTGAACGGCGCCCTGGAGAAACCAGTGGTTAGCCTAGGTGATGCTGGAGATGGCCAGTATTCACGCGGAAAGGTCCACCCAGGCACAAAGGGATGGATGGGTGCTTCAAGACCCAAGGCTTACCTGCACAGCCACAAGTCATTATGGGCTCTGGCTTGGTTGGATATCGTGGTGACTCTGGACAAGCGGTGCTACGAGAGGTAGAAGAACGGTAGGAAAGGATGGGCACCGTCAGAGTCGCAGGGAAACCCTTTGGAAGACCATGTTTTGGTCATCCGTTTCTCAAACACCTGGAAGTGCGAGAAATCAAACGGAGGCGACCAAATCTTGTGGGGAATGTGTGCAAAACTCTGCAGAGTATTTTCAAACCTAATCGATTAGCCGTGTCCACGGTCATGGACGACTTGAGCCAAAGGAATTGGAACTTCCGGAACTCTCAACACAAATAATATGATGATGTGGGTATTTAATAATTTTGGGTATGAGAATTGGTTGGTGGAACCATCTCATTAATCAACCAACTTAGTAATATTTTGCTTAACCCCCTTCGATGTAGGAAAAACTTGGCTTTACGCAAAACTTACACCACCACCTGCCATATAAGCATATAGACTAGCTGATTATTTTCACCCCTCTCTTGTGACTTTGCCGGCATATTCCATATGCTGACCTACACGGCTGCAACGTATCATGTTGCAGAGTATTTTTCCGACCAGGAGTGAGGACGCGTTCTATGCTCAGTGAGATGCCCTTGGAGTCAGATGGACTCATCTACCTTCGACGCTTCCGCAAGATTTAGATATTCTCATGAGTTGGCCTTTAGCCACTTTATTGTAATTTTTATTGAAATAAAGGACTCTATATGAGATTGCGATTAATATTATGCTGTGTGATTTCCCTTTGATATATACATTGATGTACCGTGTGTGTACCAGCATGATCTTGGGATGGTACGGAAAACACCGGAGACTTGGCCTTTCAGGTCGGGTCGCTACAGAAATGGTATCAGAGCATTCTCTGACCGTAGGACGTAACCTCTAGGATTGGAAAGCCTTAGGATTGTTTCTCTTTGTCTTTAAATATCTTATACTCTCATCTATTCGTTTCTGACTCCTCTCCGATTATTTCAAAATTTATAGATGGCCACCTTCATCCCAGTGTTGATCACGGAGTTTTGCCAGCCTGACGCAACGATGCCCTTTGGTAAGGAGCTGATGAGGATCGTCAAGGACGTAAGGATTGCTTTGCCGAGCATCACCGGGATTCCTATCATGTCATTTCCCCAAGATGGACGCTACAGGATCGAGGTGCATATTCCAGGGAAGACCTTTGGGAATCGGAAGGAACCCATAGATCTCAAGTTCGTGGCACCCAGTTGGATACTTGGGAGAGACATGGCCATTCATCGTGCCCTTGGACGTATTCAGGAGGAATACAGAGGTGGAACCATTTCACCAGGACTCAGCATGGTTTGCCGCAGAGATGCCCATGGCAACATCATCACCAATCCCACTGCAGACACCACTATCTCCTATATCCAGACCCTGGAGACTCACATCAAGACTCTGGAGCTTCGAGTTCGTGCTGACACGAAGACTATCAAGAATCTGATGAACCGTGAGCTGGACCTTGAAGCTGATCTGCGAGAGGCCAACTATGAACACGAGCATGAAGTGAAGGACTTCCTAGAGAGGATTGATGAGCAGAATGCACGCATCGCCACTCTGGAGGAGCAGCTAGACATGGGGGAAAACCTTCACCCCGAAGGAGACATGGCACCCTTCATCAGCGACGATGAAGACTATGAGGAAAGCACCACCGGAGGACCTACGACTATGCACTTCTGAGGAAAAACATTAGTTATGCCCTCCATGTATCTTTTATTTTCGTCATTAAAGCGTAGGTCGATGCTTAGTTGTTTGAGATTTGTATTCCCGATGTTTGACATTGATTGAATAAATGAATGAGTGTTTGGTGTGATATGTTTGTTGCATTGCATATGGGTAGTGAATTTCTTCTAGACCCTTGTTCTATTCTAATTCTCATCCCTCTGAAAACAGCAAGATGCCTCCACGACGTGAGACCGATTTCACTTTTCCGCCAGAACTCACTCAACTCCTTCAGCAGCAGAATGCACTGATGCAACTATTGATTCAGAATCAGACCAACAACCAGAACAACAACAACAACCACCATCCACCCCAGACTGACAATCTCACCCGTTTTCTGAGGTTGAACCCTCCAACTTTCTCCAGCAGCACTGAGCCCATTGTGGCAGATGACTGGCTCCGCAAGATGGAGAGAGAACTTGTCACCGCTGGATGCACTGACGCTGAGAAAGTGCGATTTGCCGCACATCAACTGGAAGGACCAGCAGCATCATGGTGGGAGAATTACACCACCACTTATCCTATTGCAGATATGACTTGGGAGCAATTCAAGCTTGCTTTCCGCACAGCTCATGTTTCAGCTGGAGCCATGAGTCTGAAGAAGCGTGAGTTTCGCAACTTGCGCCAGGGTAATCGTTCCGTGGCCCAATATGTGGACGACTTCAACACATTGTCACGTTATGCCCCAGGAGATGTGGCCGATGATGCGGCCAAGCAAGAAAAGTTTCTGGAAGGACTCAATGATGAGTTGAGCATACAGCTGGTAGTGGCTAATTTCAACAACTACCAAGAGCTGGTGGATAAGGCACTTATTCTGGAAGGTAAACAGCAGCAGATTGAGAACCGCAAGCGGAAGTACACTCAGGGGAAGTTCAACTCTGGAGCTCATCAGAAGCCTCGTTACTCCCCGTACTCCGGGAATACCGGATCAGGAAACAGTAAGTTTGGAAAGCACACTCATGCTGTGCACAACCATGGAGGTCACCATCATGGAGGAAATGGGAACAACCGTCTCAACCATGGTAACTTCAAGAGTGACAATGGGAATGGGAACAACAACCAGCACCGTCAAGTTCCTGCTCAGAAGGATCTGAGTCACATTACCTGTTTCAAGTGCCAGAAGACAGGGCACTATGCTACTGAGTGTCCCCAGAGTAAGCAAGGCAATGGAAACGGCACTAACAACGGCAACTCCGCAGCCAAGAAGCCCAATCCGCTTCCCCGTGCTCAAGTGAATCACATCGATGTGGAAGAAGTCTATGATCAGCCCGAGACTGTGGTTGGTAAGTTTTTATTGCATTCACGTCCTGTTACAGTACTTTTTGATTCTGGTGCAACTCATTCATTCATATCAAGGGTAGTTGTGGATAAGTATGGTTTGCCCACCAAAACCCTTAGTCAGCCCATTAAGGTTAGTTCTCCAGGAGGTATGATGATGGCAGGGATAGGATGCCATGCCTTGAAACTCAATATAGGGAACCATGTTTTTCCCACCGACCTCATCGTCTTAGAGTCACAAGGATTGGATGTAATCCTAGGCATGGATTGGATGACCAAGTATGAAGGAAATCTTGATTGCCCTAGCAAGTCTGTTTCACTCACCACCCCGGAGAACAAGAGGATTAAGTATGTATCCCGACGCACACGTATGAGTGCTCGGTTAAATTCTCTCACAGGAGTTGTTCAGGAGGAAGTACCTGTGGTAAAAGAATTTCCAGATGTATTTCCGGAAGAATTACCAGGAATGCCACCAGATAGGGAGATTGAGTTCTTAATAGAGCTACAGCCAGGGACAGCCCCAATTTCCAAGAGACCCTATCGGATGCCCGCAAATGATCTGTTGGAAATCAAGAAGCAAATCAAGGAGTTATTGGACAAGGGGTATATTCGCCCAAGTTCTTCACCTTGGGGAGCCCCAGTACTTTTGGTGGAGAAGAAGGATAAATCTTTGAGAATGGTAGTGGACTATCGTGCCTTGAACGAGGTGACTATCAAGAACAAGTACCCTCTACCGATGATTAATGATTTGTTTGATCAGCTCGTAGGAGCCAAAGTATTCTCCAAGATCGATCTTCGATCAGGGTATCACCAGTTGAAAATTCGTGAACAGGATATACCCAAAACAGCTTTCACCACGAGGTATGGCTTGTATGAGTATACGGTCATGTCTTTTGGATTGACTAATGCTCCTGCCTACTTCATGAATTTGATGAACAAAGTATTCATGGAATACCTAGACAAGTTTGTTGTGGTGTTCATCGATGACATTCTGATATTCTCCAAGAATGAGGAAGAGCATAAGGAACATTTGCGTTTAGTTCTGGAAAAGCTAAGAGAGCATCAGTTATATGCCAAGTTCAGTAAATGTGAATTTTGGCTGACGGAAGTCGGATTCCTTGGACATGTTATTTCCGGAGATGGAATAGCAGTAGACCCCGCTAAGGTTGAAGCCGTCACCAAGTGGAAGTCACCCACCTCAGTTAAGGAGATCCGCAGTTTCCTCGGACTTGCTGGATATTACCGGAGGTTCATTGAGAATTTCTCCAAGGTTGCCAAGCCCATGACAGAGTTGTTGAAGAAAGAATCCAAGTATGTTTGGACTGTGGAATGTGAAGCCAGTTTCCAGGAGTTGAAGGAACGTTTGGTCACAGCCCCAGTATTGATCTTGCCCGATAATTGGAAGGATTTCCAAGTTTACTGTGATGCCTCACGTCAAGGACTTGGAGGAGTACTTATGCAGGATGGAAAAGTTGTAGCCTATGCTTCCAGACAACTACGACCTCATGAGTTAAATTATGCCACGCATGATTTGGAACTAGCAGCCGTAGTGCACGCACTCAAGACCTGGAGACATTTCCTTATCGGAAATAGTTGTGATGTTTACACCGACCATAAGAGTCTGAAGTATATCTTCACGCAGAAAGAGTTGAACCTCAGACAGAGGAGATGGTTAGAGTTAATCAAGGACTATGACATGAGATTACACTACCATCCAGGTAAGGCTAATGTTGTAGCCGATGCCTTGAGTCGGAAAACTTATGTGAACACACTCACAGCTGGAGGATTACCTCAAGAGTTAGTCGATGATTTCAGAGAGCTCAAGCTAGAGATAGTTCCAAGAGGATATGTTGCTACACTGGAAATTCAGTCCACCTTGACCAAAAGAATTCGAGAAGCCCAGAAATCGGACAAGGAGATAGCTGAAATTAAACAGAGAATGGAAGATGGTAAAGCTAAAGGTTTTCGTGAGGATGAACACGGAACTTTGTGGTTTGAGAACCGAATCTATGTGCCCAATGAACCAGAGCTCAGGAAGTTGATACTTCAGGAAGCCCACGATTCACCTTACTCGATACACCCAGGTAACACCAAGATGTATCTGGATTTAAAGGAAAGTTATTGGTGGACAGGTATGAAGAAAGATATTGCAGAGCATGTTGCGATATGTGATGTTTGTCAGCGAGTAAAGGCAGAACATCAGAAACCAGCAGGGTTACTCCAACCTTTGCCGATACCCGAGTGGAAATGGGAAAAGCTTGGTATGGATTTCATCACAGGATTGCCCAAGACCCGTTCAGGTTATGATTCCATCTGGGTAGTGGTAGATCGCTTGACCAAGGTAGCTCATTTCATTCCCGTGAAAACCACCTATACCAGTGCTAAGCTAGCCAAGATATATATGACCAGGATCGTATGTCTGCATGGAGTTCCGAGGAGTATCGTGTCAGATAGAGGAACACAATTTACCTCAAAGTTTTGGCATCAGTTACATGAAACTTTGGGTACAAGGCTAGAGTTTAGTACAGCTTTTCATCCGCAGACAGATGGGCAGACTGAGAGAGTCAACCAGATTCTGGAAGACATGTTGAGAGCTTGTGCGCTAGATTATGGATCTAGTTGGGATGATAACTTGCCTTACGCAGAATTCTCGTACAACAACAGTTACCAGACTAGTCTAAAGATGGCCCCTTTCGAAGCTTTATACGGAAGGAGGTGCAGAACACCACTGACGTGGGATGGTGTTGGAGACCGACAACTTTTTGGTCCCGACCTTATCCGATATTCTGAAGAGAAAGTCAAGTTGATACGTGACAGACTCAAAATAGCTCAATCCCGACAGAAGAGCTATGCTGACAACAAGCGCAAGGAAGTGACGTATGAAGTGGGAGACCGAGCATATCTTCGTGTGTCCCCGCTTCGAGGAACCAAGAGATTTGGTGTTAAAGGAAAATTAGCACCCAGATTCATAGGCCCCTACAAAATTCTTGAACGTAGAGGTGAAGTTGCATACAAACTGGAATTGCCGAAAGGATTGTCCGGAGTTCATGATGTGTTTCATGTTTCCCAGCTCAAGAAATGTCATGCTGAGATGACTGACATCCCTTTGCGAGACACCGTGCCCCTAGAGGCCATACAGCTTGAAAGTGATCTGACTTATGAGGAGAAGCCTGTCAAGATCCTCGAGACATTCAACAGAGTTACCCGCAGCAAGATTATCAAGTTCTGTAAAGTTTTGTGGAGTCACCATACCGAAGAAGAAGCCACCTGGGAACGCGAAGAAGATCTTCGTAGAGACCATCCGCACCTATTTTCTAGCCAACCCGAATCTCGAGGGCGAGATTCATCTTAAGGTGGGTAGGTTTGTAACATCCCAAAATTCCATTTTGGAATGTTATGAATATAGCTATGCATCTATCATCACCATTGCTTGATTTTATGTGTTAGTTGAAATGCCATTTCTGATTTTTCTGAAAGTCCTTTCTACTTTTCCCTATGTTGCTTTCCCTATTTGAAATTTTGGTTAAAGGTTCAAAATAAGAGAGGAGTAACATGACACTCCACACCAGGGTCTAATTGGTGAATTATTTGAACAAAATAACCAGGGGTTATTTTGAAAATATTTGCAAAAAAGGATCTAAAAACAATTAGGCAATTTCTGAAAATAATATTTTTTTCAAAGTGTTCAAATGACAGAATAGAAATGTTCATTAAATAGCGTTTATTATTCTGTTAATTTTGATATATAATACCCCTATATTTAGGGACGATTTGAATGCTTTAAAAGTTTTTGAATGTCTCTGGAAATTATTAAACAGTAACGGTAACCGTTTCCGGTATTAAATGGGCCGGCCCACAGGTTTTATTCGCGCAATAACTACGAGCCGGCCGACCGCGCGCAACGGACGCCCTTTTTTCTCTCTGACGCTGGACCCCACTCATCCGACCGTTTCCCTCGCTCGGTCGTCGTCTTCTCCCTCCCCCGCGCGCGCCGGACCCGACGCCGGTCGCTCCCCCCCCTCACCGGATCTCTCCCCTCTCTCCTCCCGCACCCCCCGAGCGCCTATATAAGAGCCCCACTGCCCCGCATCCATTTCCCCCCCGAGCCCCCTTCTCTCTCTCACCGAGACGCCGTCGATTGCTCGTCGGAGTTCCACCACCACCGGAAGTCGCCGTCGACCGTAGCCACCACCCCCGACCACCATTCGCCTCGCTGTCGCCACCAATCGACTCCGGAGAACTGTCGCCGTCGCCCGGACCACTTCCTCGTCCTCCCCGACCACCGGAACGCCTCGCCGTCGTGTTCACCACTTCCGGACTCGCCGGAGTTTCCCCACGCCTGCGACCTTTACACCGTGAGCATTTCCCTCCCTCTGATCCAAACCCAACGGCTCAGATTAGAAGTCACTTATTCCCGAACCGTTTTCTGTTTAGGATCGGTTGACCGCCCGAAGCACCGCTCGGACACCCACCTCAGCCACTCACAGGTCGCCACGTCACCCTAGTCGACCGTTCGTTAGTTTTTTTTTCAGTTTTGTTTTTCAGAAAACAGAATGTATTCCAAATTTGTTTTAGCTATATCTTTTAATCAGTTTAGTGTTTTGAGTTGATTCTTTTTGCAATAGCTCACATTTTTCATGTAGTTTCACCCTGTACTTTTAAATTTCAAATTTGAACTATAAAATTTGAATTTAATCAAATTTGCTCAAAATCTTGAAATCTGAATAACTAGAGTTTGAAAATAGATTTTGATATGATTCTTTTTGTCACTGTTAGATATTGGTTAGGACTATCTCCATGTTTAGTTTGAGGATTTTTAGGATGATTTTTAATAGTGTTTTAGCTATAAACAGAATCTGCTTATTATTATAATATAGTTTTATAAACTTAATTTTGATTAGTTTGATTTAGAATTTGGTTTTATTTGTTTATTAGGTTCTGTTAGTAAACATTTAGTGTTTTCACTTACTGTTAATAAAAATAGAAATTTGCCTAGTTTAATTTCATTTAACATAGGAATCACAACTTCTTTTCAAATAGGCATAATTTGATTAAAACAACTAACTAGTAATAGTTTTGTTTTCAAATAAGTTTTGTATAATTAATTCTGTTTTCTAAGACAAATTTATTTGTAAGTTATTTTCTGTAAGAACATGTTTTGTTAACAAAATAATAAGTTTAGTTTTCATTCTTTTTTGTTAATATAACTATAGTTGATTCATATAGTGTTTATCACAAACTTGTATAAACCCTACTAAAGTTTTCCCAACAAACTTAAATTGATTATATTCTGTTTATTAATAAAATATGCTATTGTTTCTCTGCTGACAACAATTGTCTTGTCATTTCAAAATAGTTTTATTATGTCAGTAGTGTTTTCATCCCTCACCTTTTGGAAAACAAAACTTTGTGTGTTTTTCTTGCTAGAGACTTTTGTGCATTGTTTGCCTTGTTTGTTTAGTACTTCTTTGCTGAATGTTATGAGTACTTATTTTGGTTGTATGCTTATTTGAGTGCATTGTTTGTTTCGTAGATTATCCGGAGTGCGAAGCTTGTTACTTAGAGTCACTCACGTACGAAGATCATCAATCAGGCAAGTCACTTTGATCATGTTTTACCCATGTTTTATATGCATTAGTTCTACCATCTCCCCAGTTGCATGCAAGATAGGTTAGTTGGAAACTTGGTTACATTGTAGTAGTATCATGTGGTAGATACCTCTCTCAACCCCCTTTGACAACATTGGCCCCGGGAAACGTTGTTTTACCTTTTGCTATGCTATTAGTAGACGGGGTTGGTTGTGTGATTCATGAGAGTTGAGAGAGTTAATAATTTCAAGACCTACATAATGATCAAGATTTCAATACTCCAAGTTTTCAACATACCTCTGGGTGGATGATGGTTGAACGGCGCCCTGGAGAAACCAGTGGTTAGCCTAGGTGATGCTGGAGATGGCCAGTATTCACGCGGAAAGGTCCACCCAGGCACAAAGGGATGGATGGGTGCTTCAAGACCCAAGGCTTACCTGCACAGCCACAAGTCATTATGGGCTCTGGCTTGGTTGGATATCGTGGTGACTCTGGACAAGCGGTGCTACGAGAGGTAGAAGAACGGTAGGAAAGGATGGGCACCGTCAGAGTCGCAGGGAAACCCTTTGGAAGACCATGTTTTGGTCATCCGTTTCTCAAACACCTGGAAGTGCGAGAAATCAAACGGAGGCGACCAAATCTTGTGGGGAATGTGTGCAAAACTCTGCAGAGTATTTTCAAACCTAATCGATTAGCCGTGTCCACGGTCATGGACGACTTGAGCCAAAGGAATTGGAACTTCCGGAACTCTCAACACAAATAATATGATGATGTGGGTATTTAATAATTTTGGGTATGAGAATTGGTTGGTGGAACCATCTCATTAATCAACCAACTTAGTAATATTTTGCTTAACCCCCTTCGATGTAGGAAAAACTTGGCTTTACGCAAAACTTACACCACCACCTGCCATATAAGCATATAGACTAGCTGATTATTTTCACCCCTCTCTTGTGACTTTGCCGGCATATTCCATATGCTGACCTACACGGCTGCAACGTATCATGTTGCAGAGTATTTTTCCGACCAGGAGTGAGGACGCGTTCTATGCTCAGTGAGATGCCCTTGGAGTCAGATGGACTCATCTACCTTCGACGCTTCCGCAAGATTTAGATATTCTCATGAGTTGGCCTTTAGCCACTTTATTGTAATTTTTATTGAAATAAAGGACTCTATATGAGATTGCGATTAATATTATGCTGTGTGATTTCCCTTTGATATATACATTGATGTACCGTGTGTGTACCAGCATGATCTTGGGATGGTACGGAAAACACCGGAGACTTGGCCTTTCAGGTCGGGTCGCTACAAATAGAGAACCGTACCAAAGCATTAGCACTTACTAAATACATGAACTCCTCAAACTACGGTAATCACCGGAAAGAATCCCAGTTATTGTCACCCTGGGGGTTGTGGATCATAACTCGTAATAGGTGTCTACAACTTGAAAGATAGGATCAAGAACACATATATATTCATGAAAACATAATATCTTCAGATCTGAAATCATGGCACTCGGGCCCTAGTGACAAGCATTAAGCATGGCAAAGTCATAGCAACATCAATCTTAGAACATAGTGGATACTAGGGATCAAACCCTAACAAAACTAACTCGATTACATGATAAATCTCATCCAACCCATCACCATCCAGCAAGCCTGTGATGGGATTACTCATGAATGGCGGAGAGCATCATGGAATTGGTGATAAAGAATGGTTGGTGATGACAATGGCGTCGATTTCCCCTCTCCGGAGTCCAAAACGGACTCCAGATTTGGTCTCCCGAGGAAGAACAGGAGGTGGCGGCGGCTCCATATTGTGAAACGCGATGAACTCTTCTCCTTGATTTTTTCTCCGCGAATAGGAATAAATAGGAGTGGAACTGATGTCGGTGGAGCAGTAGGGGCCCCACAAGCCTGCTAGGCGCGGCCAGGGGGTGGTCACGCCTGGCAGGCTTGTCACCTGTGGGTGGCCCCCTCTGGTTGATTCTTTCGCCAGTATTTTTATTAATTCCAAAAGTACTCTCCATAAATTTTCAGGTCAACCCGAATACTTCTATTTCTGCACAAAATTAACACCAAGGCAATTCTACTAAAAACAGCGTCAATCCAGGCTAGTTCCATTCAAATCATGCAAATTAGAGTCCAAAACACGGGCAAAAGAGTTTGGAAAAGTGGATACGATGGAGACGTATCAACTCCCCAAGCTTAACCCATTGCTTGTCCTCAAGCAATTCAGTTGATAAACTGAAAGTGATAAAGAAAAACTTTTACAAACTCTGTTTGATCTTGTCGTTGTAAATATGTCTAACTGATGTTCAGATTTTCAGCAAAGATCATGCACTAACCGCATTCACAATAACATTTAGATCTCACATTTACTCATATCAATGACATAATCAACTAGAGAGCAATAATAATAACTCTCGGATGACAACATTTCATCAAAACAATCATGATACAATATGATGAAGGAGATCGCAAAGCATAAATGCAGAGCACCTCCAAAGAACAAGGACTAACTAGACATTGTAATTCACGGTGAAAGATATCTAGTCATGCTCATACTTAATATCAGTTAATAGCAAAACATACAAATGACGGTGGCTCTCTAATTGCTGGCTTTTATGAGAAGAGGATGACTCAACAATAAAGTAAATAGAAAGGCCCTTCGTAGAGGGAAGCATTGATTTGCAGAGGTGCCAGAGCTCGAGTTTTTAAAACAGAGATAAGTAATGATTTTTGAGCACTATGCTTTCATTGATCACATAACGACCAAGAGGTTTTCAACATCTTCCATGCTAGATACATTATAGGCGGTTCCCAAATAGAATGATAAAGTTTTTACTCCCCCTCCACCAATCAGTCACACTCCATGGCGAGCTGAATCCACGGGTACCGTCCATACAAACACAATCCTGGGGGAGTTTTGTTTAATTATAGATTGCTTTTATTTCGAGCATGGAACTGGGCATCCCGATTACAAGCCACTTTCTTGTGAATGATAGTAAATCAACACATATCATGAGAATAACCCACATAGCATGGAAGATACTAACAGTCCCCAGTCGCCACATGAGCGATTTGGGCATACAAAACATAATGTTTATTTGAAGGTTTAGAGTTTGGCACATGCAGATTTACTTGGAACGGCAGGTAAATACCACATGTAGGCAAGTATGGTGGACTCATATGGAACAACTTTGGGTTTGAGGATTGGATGCATAAGCAGTATTCCCGCTTAGTACAAGTGAAGGCTAGCAAAAGATCGGGGAGCGACCAACTAGAGAATGACACAGTCATCTACTTGCTTTGAGATTAACCAACATTGAATGCAAGCATGAGTAGGGTATAAATCACTATGAACATAAATATCGTAGAGGCTATGTTGATTTTGTTTCAATTACATGCATGAACATGTGCCAAGTCGAGCCACTTGAATCGTTCAAAGGAGGATACCATCCCATCATAGTACATCACAACCATTTTAATATGCATGTTGGCCCCCAAGACAAACCATTATCCACTCTTAGGTAATTAAGCATGGCATGAGTAACTATAATCTCTAATTGTCATTGCAAATATGTTTCACCCATAATGAACTGAATTCGGAACGATGAGCTAATCATATTTACTAAAGCAAGATAGGTCGAGTTCATACTAGCTTTTCCCGATCTCAATCTTTTCATCAAATATTGTCATTATTGCCATTCACTTGCATGACCGAACGATGTGTATAATAATAAGAGTGCACGTGCATTGGACTAAGCTGGAATCTGCAAACAATAACTCAAAGGAGAAGACAAGCTAACATGGGCTTTCTAATAGGTAAATAGTAATGCATATGAGAGCCACTCTATATTTTCATTGTGGTCTTCTCCTTACGACCCAAAGAAGGAAAAATCAAAACAAGAACGAGAAAAACTATTTACACGGGAAAGCTCCCAACAAGCAAAAGAAGAATGAAAAATCTTTTTGGGTTTTATTTTAATGCTACAACTAAGCAACTAGAAGGTAAAGCTGGAACTAATTTTTTGTATTTTTCTCAAAGTTAATTAAACACAAAAGAAGAAAGCGAAACAAGGAAATAAACTACCATGGATAGTACAATGAAAAAGTATGAACACCGACTACTTAAGATGGATGTGTGAACATGAATGTAAAGTCGGTGAGAAATACGTACTTTCCCAAGCTTAGCCTTTTGGCCTAAGTTGGTTTATGGCCATGGCTGGCCCGGAAAATATCCGAAGTCAAAGTTGGGGTTGTATTGGGCTGCGGTGGCTACGGCCTGAACGACTGTAGCGTGAAGGCGAGCTGCTTCCGCATTTCTCTCATACTCGTTTGCCTCCTCTCTAGTTATAAAGTATCTCTATTTTTCCAGAAAGTTAAAGAAGGTAGGAGCAGGAAGGGTAACATGGACAATACGCTGTCTCCGCACGAAAGAATCCGTGAGTTGATAGTATTGCTTGCATTTGTCCAAAACGAATTCCTCAAGGCCAGCATTTCTTGTGTATGAGTTGAATTCTTCCTTGAACCGGGCATCACTCATGGATTGATCCGATGGCCATTCACAAGGTCATACGTGTGCTTCCCTTAGTGCTTCAAGGTCAGGCTCATGTATTGCGAGTCTCGAGGCCTTCTTGCTCAATGAACCCCCTTGAAACACCCTCCTCAACATTTTTTCTTTTTCCGAAAAATTCTGAAATTTTTAGTGACGCAAAATAAAGGTGAACAAAACTCAACAAAACTTATAACAACTACTCCCTCAAGTGCCTAGAGGCTATATCATGCATCAAAACTACTTGGGACCATACAAATTTGACATCCAAGCTCAAGAACAAGGTCACCACAGCAGTAAAAATTTGCAGTAAATAAAGCACTAGAAAAAAAATTAATTGGACGATTGGAGGAGTCACATACCGATGAACAATCTCCCAAAAAAGTTTTGCGAATGAAGTTTTGCACAAGGAGATCGAAAATGACAGCAAAATGAGCTAGAACATGGGTTTGAGCAATGGTGGGATTTTTCTAGAGGGAGATGAAGTGGATGGATGCTGTAATAAGTGAAGGGGGGCCACGTGGGACCCACAAGCCTGCTAGGCGTGGCTAGGGGGGTGGCCGCGCCTTGTGGGCTTGTGACCCACTAGTGCATCCCCCTAAAGTGTGCTCAGTGCCACATATTTTTAAATATGCCATAAAAATCATACTACATTTTTAGGGCATTTGAAGATCTTCCATTTTCAGGTCATTTTTCTATTGCACAAAAAACTCAGAAAACTGAAAAATAATAGCATTTTACTTAATTTAATGTAACTAACAAAAAGTAAAAGTTGGGTACAGAAAGTTGTGCTTTCTAAATTCAACCATCTCATGCTCATGAAAAGGAATCCATCAATAAGGTTGATCAAGTCTTATTAACAAACCTCTTTGAAACCAGAGAATTTCGAATAACACTAAGTTACCTCAATGGGGATATGCATTTCCCCAAAAATAAGTATATCATATTTCTTCTTGATAGTAGGAAGAGGGAATTCAAAGTCTCTAATAATAATCGTTGGAATTTTTTTAATGGAGTTGATACTATGAACTTGAGGTTGTTTGTTTGGAAAGTGTGCCGTATGCTCATTACCATTAGTAAGAAAAGTGACATTGCCTTTGTTGCAATCAATAACAGCCCCTGTAGTATTCAAAAATGGTCTACCAAGGATGATCGGCATACTATCATCCTCGGGAATATCAAGAATAAGAAAGTCTGTTAAGATAGTAGCATTTGCAACTATGACACGTACATCCTCACAAATACCGATAGGTAGAGCAGTTGATTTATCAGCCAGTCGCAAAGAGATTTCAGTAGGTGTCAACTTATTCAAATGAAGTCTACGATATAAACAGAAAGGTATAACACTAACACCAGCTCCCAAATCACATAAGGTAGTTTTAACATAATTCCCTTCAATATAGCATGGTCTACTTGGTATTCCTGGATCTCCTAATATCTTTGGTACTCCACCCTTAAGAGTATAATTAGCAAGCATGGTGGAAATTTCAGCTTCTGGTATCTTCCATTTATTAGTCACAATATCTTTCATATACTTAGCATAAGGAGACATTTTCAAAATATCGGTCAAGCGCATACGCAAAAAGACAGGTCTAAGCATTTCAACAAAGCGCTCAAAATCCTCATCATCCTACTTCTTGGATGGTTTAGGAGGAAAGGGCATGGGTTTCTGAACCCATGGTTCTCTTTATTTACCATGATTCCTAGCAATAAAATCTCTTTTGTCATATCTTTTATTCTTAGGATGTGGGTTATCAAGATCAATAGCAGGTTCGATCTCCACATCATTATCATTACTAGGTTGAGCATCAACATGAACATCATCATTAATATTATCACTAGGCTCATGTTCATCACCAGATTATGTCAGCATCAGAAACAGAAATATCATTTGGGTTTTCAGGTGTATCTATAACAGGTTCACTAGTAGCATGCAAAGTTCTATCATCATCCTTGTTCCTCTTATTACTGGAGCACTTGGTGTGTCAATATTACTCCTTTGATAATCTTGCTCAATTCTCTTAGGGTGGCCCTTGATATGTCTCCAAGGTATCTATAATTTATGAAATATTCATGCCATGTTTACAATAATTCTACATGATTTTGGTATGATTTTATTAGAACTAACCCGGACCGACGTTGTTTTCAGCAAAACTACCATGGTGTCGTTTTTTTTGCAGAAATAAAAGTTCTCGGAATGGGCTGAAAATTTCATATTATTTTTTCCGGACCAGAAGAGACCCCTGAAGCATTGGAGTTGGGCCAGAAGAGCCACGAGGAGGTCACAAGCCTACCAGGCACGGCCACACCCCTAGCCGCGCCTAGCAGGCTTGTCACCGCCTCGTGGCACCCCTTGACATGAGATCGATGCCAAAAATTCTTGAAAATATAGAAACCTTCGAAAACAAACCTAGATCAGGAGTTCCGCCATCGTAAGCCTCCATAGCCATGAAAAACGAATCGGTAGCCTGCTTCGGCACCCTACCGGAGGGGGAAACCATCACCGGAGGCCATCTTCATCATCCCGACGCTCTTTGTGACGAGGAGGGAGTAGTTCACCCTCGGGGCTGAGGGTATGTACCAGTAGCTATGTGTTTGATGTCTCTCTATCTCTCGTGTTCTTGAGATGGCATGATCTTGATGTACCGCAAGCTTTATTGATATAGATGAATCATATGGATTTTTCCCCTCTCTATCTTATTGTGATGAATTGAGTTTTTCCTTTGAAGTTTTCTTATCGGATTGAGTCTTTAAGGATTTGAGGACACTTGATGTATGTCTTGCGATGGGATATCCATGGTGACAATGGGATGTTCTATTGATCCACTTGATGTATGTTTTGGTGATCAACTTGTGGGTTCCGTGACCTTGGGAATCTATGCATAAGGGTTTGCACACATTTTTGTCTTGACTTTCTGGTAGAAACTTTGGGCAATCTTTGAAGTTTATTGTGTTGGATTGAACATGATGAATCTGAAATTATATGATGCATATCGTATAATCAAGACCATGGGTACTTGTGGTGACATTGAAGTATCTAGGTGACATTAGGGTTTTGGTTGATGTGTATCTTAAGGTGTTATTTTAGTACGAACTCTAGGGCTGTTTGTGACACTTATAGGGATAGCTCATAAGATTGATCAGAAAAGATAACTTTGAGGTTCTTTCGTACCCTACAATAATTTCTTTGTTAGTTCTCCGCTTTTGTGACTTTGGAGTGAACTCTTTGTCGCACGAGAGGTACTTACATATGATTAAACTATGTCAATATTGTTGAGAGAAATTGCACTAGTGAAAGTATGGACCCTAGGCCTTGTTTCCAAGCATTTATACAATGTTTTGCTTGTTGTTTACTATTTGTTACCTTGCTTTTTTTATATTTTAAGATTGCAAAAACCTATATCTACCATCCATATTGCACTTGTATCACCATTTCTTCGCCGAACTAGTGCACCTATACAATTTACCATTGTATTGGGTGTATTGGGGAAACAAGAGACTCTTTGTTTTTTGGTTGCAGGGTTGTTTGAGAGAGACCATATTCATCCTACACCTCCCACGGATTGATAAACATTAGGTCATCCACTTGAGGGAAAATTGCCACTGTCCTACAAAACTCTAGGCTTGGAGGTCCAACACGAGTATACAAGAAGAAGGTTGTGTACTAGACATCAAGCTCTTTTCTGGCGCCGTTGTCGGGGAGAGAGTGCTTGAAGGTATATCTTTAGATCTTGAAATCAAATCTTTTAGTTTCTTGTTTTTCACTAGTTTGGTTTCATAAAAGAAAACTACAAAAAAATGGAATTGAGGTTGCCTGATATGCTTCATCTTTTTAATGTCTTTCGTGAAAATGATTGGAAGGAATATCGTGCTCAAGTGTTAGAAGAAGAAGTTATTAAAATGTTTGGCACTAAATCTTTGAGTGACGAGCATGATTTCAATATTGTTAGTATGGATTCTCTGAATATTCGTGATCCTAATGATATGCAAAGCCACAAGCTTGGGGATGCTATGTTTGACCAAGAAGATATTTTTAGTCCCCCAAGTTTTGATGAGCAAAACTATTATGATTATGACATGCCTCTAATCTATGATGATTATTCTGATGACACGTATGCCATAAATAGTAATGACAACCATGAAACTTGTCATCATGATTTTAATATTGAATTTGGTTATGTCAATCAAGTATCTCATGATAGTTATTTTGTTGAGTTTGCTCCTACTATTATGAATATGAAGAAAATTACCTATGTGGAGAGTGAAAAAATTTCTATGCTTGTAGATCATGAAAAGAATTATTTATGTGCTCGTTATATTGTGGAATTCCTTCATGATGATACTGAAAATTATTATGAGGGAGGAACATATGCTTGTAGGAATTGCAATAATATTAAGTTCCTCTCTATGTCTTCAAGGTTTTGAAGTTATGCTTGTTTTGCCTTCCTATGCTAGTTGATTATTGCTCCCATAAATTGTTTCCTAAAAAAATCCATATTCATAGGAAGTGGGTTAGACTTAAATGTTATTTTAATGAGATTCATGATGCTCTTTTGCATGCTTCAATTATTATTCCTATACGAGCATCATTGAAATCATCATGCCTAGCTAAAAGGCATTAAAGAAAAGCGCTTGTTGGGAGACAACCCAACACTTGTAACTTATGCTTTTATGTGTTCACATGATTAAGATAATTTAGTAATCATGTTTTGTGTCTTTTATTTCAATAAAGTGTCGAGTAAAGCCTTTGGGATAGTGTGGATGCTTGTTTGTTTGATTCTATGCAAAAACAGAAAGTTTTGCATCCAGTATATGAGTTATCTGATTTTACTAGAGAGTCAACAAATTCTAAATTTTTTACAGAACATTTAAATCCAAATTCCTTGAGTTTTCCTAATTGTTTAAAAAAATTAGAGTCAGCTAAGTATGGTGATCATTCAGATCTTTATAGATTGTTCTGCTTTTGACAGATTCTGTCTTGCATGCATAGTTTGCCTGTTTCAAGTGTTCCTATAGCTTATATTGGGTAATATAAATTGTGGGAATGATGGAATACAGTAGGTATTATGTGATAACAATTATTAATCTTGTATTTATAGTACCTAAGTGCATGATTTATCTTTACTACACTAACCCTTCTCACAAAGTTCCCTTAAGTTTTGTGTGTTTGAAGTTTTCAAGTTCTGGGTGAGTTACCGATATGAGGAGAATAAGGAGTTACAATAACCTAAGATTGGAGATGACCAAGGTACCCCCAATGTAATATTAAAGGAAGACTCAAGCGTCTAAGCTTGGGGATGCCCCGGAAGGCATCCCCTCTTTCGTCTTCAACACTATCGGTATATCTTACATGGAGCTATATTTTTATTCGTCACATAATATGAGTTTTGCTTAGAGAATCATCTTATTTTATTGTTTTATGTTAGGTGTTATTTACAATCTTGTTTTTCAATAAAAATTTCCAAGAATTGCCTTTAGGATGTTTGAATTGCATGTTTGATGTGTGTTGTGTAAAAACAGATAATACTGTTGTAGTGTTTGAATTTTCATATTTTACGAGAACGAGGAAGGTTTCTGAAATGTTTACAAAGTGTTTTAAAATAAATTCCTTATAATTTCCTAAATTCTAAGAATTTTTTGAGTTACATAAGTACACTGTTTTCATAAATTGCTATAGACTATTCTATTTAGACAGATTGCTGTCATAGTTTTGTTATCTACTCGTCCTATAGTTTCCATAGCTTATATTGGTAGATATAAATTTTGTAAATGATAGTATACAGTACCTAATGTTTGAAAATTATTTTGCAACTTTTCTTGGCAGTACATGAAGTGTTTATTTGTTCTTATGTGTACTAACCTATCTCATGAGTTCCTTTTGAGTTTTGTGTGGATGAAGTTTTTGAGAATAGATGAAACCGGGATATGAGAGGATTGAACAAGATACAAAATCTCAATCTTGGGGATGGCCAAGGAACCCCAAGTAAATATTTGAAGAACTCTCAAGCATCTAAGCTTGGGGATGCTACGTATCCCACCTCCCTTCGTCAACTATCGGTTAGCCTATGTTGAACTTAATTTTGTATTCGTTCACATGATGTGTGTTATTCTTGGATTGCTATTTTTTGTTTTGCTTGATTTTTAAATAAAATACTAATATCTGAAAATATTTATTTATAGAGAGAGATAGAAAATCCTCACATAGCTACTTAATTTTTTGACTACTCATTGATCTTCACTTATATGTTTTGGAGTAGTTTTGTCATTCACTCTTGTTCTTCCCTTATATCCTATAAGTAAATGGTTGAATGAATTGAATAACATAAATATGAAATTATATATGTTTTATATGCTTATCCCATGGGGATTAATGACTTCACATATAAGGAGTGTATGTGGTGAAATTTATTGAAAGATAGCAAACACCGCATTGGTCACTTGAACCATTCATGAAAGAATATTAAAGGAAGAGAGATTTAACATATAAATATAATATCTTGGACATCTTGTATGATTGTGAGTACCTATTAATTATTTTCAAACTTGAGTAAATTAGTTGAAGTTGGACAAGGAAGACAACGTAATGAGTTATGCTTGGGTATATTTGTAAACAAGTTATATGTTATGGATCCTCCAACATGTGGTGCTTGCTTCCACCTCATACTAGCCAAAACTTCCGCAACAAGTAGAAATACTACTTGTGCATCCAAATACCCTTAACCCAAAGTTGTTCCATATGAGTCCACCATACCTACCTATATGCGGTATTTACCTGCCGTTCCAAGTAAATTTGCATGTGCCAAACTTTAAACCTTCAAATAATATTCTGTTTTGTATGCCCGAATCCCTCATATAGTAACTAGAGGCTGTCAGTATCTTCCATGCTAGGTGGGTTATTCTCACGATATGTGTTGATTCACTATCATTCACGAGAAAGTGGCTGGTAATAGGGATGGCCAGTCCTGAAATCAAAGAAAAAAAATGCAAATCATTAAAGAAGACTCCCCAAGGAATGTTGTTGGTATGGACGGTACCCGTGGATTCGGCTTGCCTGGAGTGTGATTGATTGGTGGAGGGGAGTAAAAACTTTAGCATTCTGACTGGGAACCATCTATAATGTATCTAGCATGGAAGATACCGAGATCTCTCGGTTGTTATGGTGACAATGAAAGCATACCATCCAAAATTATTATTCATCTCTGTTTTAAAAGCTCGAGTTGTAGCACCTCTGCAAATCAATGCTTCCCTCTTCGAAGGGCCTATCTTTTACTTTCTAGTACTTACCTTTATGCAAGAGTCATCGTGACCTTCACCACTTCCTATATTTCGCCTTTTTCTCTTGGCAAGTGTCATGTGTTGGGGAAAGATCCAAGCATATATGGCCATTCAAATATATTTGATCATGAATTATTATTGTTGACAATTATATATATGATAAATAAGTTGGGAGGCGAAACTTTAAGCCCCTATCTTTCTCTGTGTTTGACGGATGCCATTTTCACTAAAAACATGCTTTGAGTGTTATCAATCATGGAAGACTATATGATAGTTGAGTATGTGGAATTTGCTAAATCAAATCTCTTACATAGACCCTTCCTAAAAATAAGATGAATTACAATTGTTTGGTGACTAAAAGCATAGTTTGTTAGTCTATACTTTAACATGTGGATAGCTTGTTATTTCATCATGAGAAGTTTTATGTGATGAGCTACTATTTATGATATTTAATGATCCTAGAAAAAGTGTTTGGAACTATAATTGATCAAATTTATGCACTATGCTAGCATTCACACTTCATAAATTATTTCTTTTATCATTTACCTACTCGAGGACGAGCAGGAATTAAGCTTGGGGATGCTGATACGTCTCCAACGTATCTATAATGTATGAAGTATTCATGCCATGTTCACAATAATTCTACATGATTTTGGTATGATTTTATTAGAACTAACCTGGACTGACGTTGTTTTGAGCAGAACTACCATGGTGTCGTTTTTTGTGCAGAAATAAAAGTTCTCGGAATGGGCTGAAAATTTAGTGTGATTTTTTCTGGACCAAAAGAGACCCCCGAAGCATTGGAGTTGGGCCAGAAGATCCATGAGGAGGTCACAAGCCTACTAGGCGCGGCCACCCCTCTGGCCGCGCCTAGGAGGCTTGTCACCGCCTCGTGGCACCCCTTGATGTGAGATCGACGCCAAAAATTCCTATAAATATAGAAACCTAGATCGGGAGTTCCTCCTCCGCAAGCCTCCAAAGCCGTGAAAAACCAATTGGGAGCCTGTTCCGGCACCCTGCCGAAGGGGGAAACCATCACCGGAGGCGATCTTCATCATCCCGACGCTCTCCATGACTAGGAGGGAGTAGTTCACCCTCGGGGCTGAGGGTATTTACAAGTAGCTATGTGTTTGATCTCTCTCTCTCTCGTGTTCTTGAGATGGCATGATCTTGATGTACCGCGAGCATTATTGATATAGATGAATCATATGTAGTTTTCCCCTCTCTATCTTGTTGTGATGAATTGAGTTTTCCCTTTAAAGATTTGAGGACACTTGATGTATGTCTTGCAATGGGATATCCGTGGTGACAATGGGATGTTCTATTGATCCACTTGATGTATGTTTTGGTGATCAACTTGCGGGTTCCGTGACCTTGGGAATCTATTCATAAGGGTTGGCACACGTTTTGTCTTGACTTTTTGGTAGTAACTTCGGGGCACTCTTTGAAGTTCTTTGTGTTGGATTGAACATGATGAATTTGAAATTATGTGATGCATATCGTATAATCAAGCCCATGGGTACTTGTGGTGACATTGGAGTATCTTGGTGACATTAGGATTTTGGTTGATGTATATCTTAAGGTGTTATTTTAGTACGAACTCTAGGGCTGTTTGTGACACTTATAGGGATAGCTCATAAGATTGATCAGAAAAGATAACTTTGAGGTGGTTTCGTACCCTACAATTTCTTTGTTAGTTCTCCACTATTTGTGACTTTGGAATGAACTCTTTGTCACATGAGAGGTACTTACATATGATTCAACTATGTCAATATTGGTGAGAGAAATTGCACTAGTGAAAGTATGTACACTAGGCCTTGTTTCCAAGCATTTATACAACGTTTTGCTCAATGTTTACTATTTTTTACCTTGCTGTTTTAATATTTTCAGATTGCGAAAACCAATATCTACCATCCATATTGCACTTGTATCACCATCTCCTCGCCGAACTAGTGCACCTATACAATTTACCATTGTATTGGGTGTGTTGGGGACACAAGAGACTCTTTGTTATTTGGTTGCAGGGTTGTTTGAGAGAGACCATCTTCATCCTACACCTCCCACTGACTGATAAAACCTTAGGTCATCCACTTGAGGTAAAATTGTCGGTGTCCTACAAAACTCTAAGCTTGGAGGCCCAACACGAGTCTACAAGAAGAAGGTTGTGTAGTAGACATCAGCCCTCAGGATACAAAGGTTCCTGAGTCGTTCTTCCACCTCTCGCCACAACTTTAACATAATTATCATTGTTCTTACTATTCATCTCATTAAGCAAATGATTATGTGCCTTAAGTACTTGTTCCACTTGAGTAGTTACCATGGAAGCATGTTTACTAATCAGTTTAAGATCATTGATAGTTCTACTCATATGATCGCCTAAGCGATCAAGCATGAAAGCATTATGGTTCAATTGTCTACTAACATAAGCATTAAAAATTTCTTGCTTGACAACAAAATTATCAAACTCATCCAAGCGTTGCCTAGCAGACTTATTGTAAGGAATATCTCTTTCATCAAATCTACGAAGAGAATTTACATCTACTACCTATGTCGGGTTATCAAGACCATGTATTTCTTCAATAGGTGGTAGATTCTTGACATCTTCAGCTTTAATACCTTTTTCTTTCATAGATTTCTTTGCCTCTTGCATATCTTCAGGACTGAGATATAGAATACCTCTTTTCTTTGGAGTTGGCTTCAGAGGTGGTTCGGGAATAGTCCAATCATTATCATTGCTCAATATATTATTCAATAGTATTTCAGCTTATTCAACTATTCATTCCCTGTATACACAACCAGCACAACTAAAAGATATCAAGTATTTCATTTTTCTTGAGAGGATGATCAGTCAAATCATTTTGTAATTGGAGAAGCCTCCCCAAGCTTGTGGGAGACTCTCTTCTTCAATTTGCACAAAGTTAAATATTTCCTGCAAGGAAGCTTGTTTCTTATGGGCAGGAAAATATTTTTCAGAAAAGTGATATATCATATCCTGGGGACTACGCACACAACCAGGAGCAAGAGAATTAAACCATATCTTAGCATCACCCTTTAATGAGAAAGGAAACAACTTAAGGATATAGTAATAACGAGTTTTTTCCTCATGAGTAAATAGGGTGGCTATATCATTCAATTTAGTGAGATGTGCCACAACAGTTTCAAATTCATAACCATGGAAAGGATCAGATTCAACCAAAGTAATTAACTCGGCATCGACTGAGAATTCATAATCCTTATAAGTAACAAAGATAGGTGAAGTAGCACACTTAGGATCATATTTCATTCTAGCATTCAAAATTTTTTCTTTCCACTTGCATACTAATTTCCTAAGATCATCTCTATCCTTACAAGCAAGAAAGTCCCTAGCCACCTCTCCTTCTGTAAAATAAACCTCAGGAATATCAGGCAATACATATCTAGGAAGGCTAGGTCTAGCAGGTATCTCAAAGTGTCTAGTTTCAACAATTTTATTAGTTTCAGAAGTATCATAATTTTCAGCATTGGCCCTAGCAATTTGTTCATCAAGAAATTTGCCTAGTGGCACAGTATTATCAAGCAAAGTATCATCATAAGCATCATGCATAGCAGAAGTGGTATCATCAATTACTTGTGACATATCAGCATTACATGTAGGTGGTGGTGTTGCAAACTTACTCATAACAGAAGGTGAATCAAGTGCAGAGCTAGATGCCAGTTCCTTACCTCCCCTCATAGTAGAGGGATAGATCTTGGTTTTTGGATCTTTCACATTCTTCATTGTGATCAATAGATATAAATCCAAAGTCACTTAGAGAATATAGCTATGCTCCCCGGCAACAGCGCCAGAAAAAGGTCTTGATAACCCACAAGTATAGGGGATCACAACAATTTTCGAGGGTAGAGTATTCAACCCAAATTTATTGATTCGACACAAGGGGAGCCAAAGAATATTCTCGAGTATTAGGGGCTGAGTTGTCAATTCAACCACACCTTAAAGACTTATATTTGCAGCAAAGTATTTAGTAACAAAGTAGTATGGAAGTAACAGTAACGATGACAAAAGTGACAATAGCAGTTTTGTAGTGATTCTAACAGTAGCAACGGAAAAGTAAATTAGCAAGGATCAATATGTGGAAAGCTCGTAGGCAGTGGATCAGTGATGGATAATTATGCCGGATAGCATTCATCATGCAACAATTATAACATAGGGTGACACAAAACTAGCTCCAATTCATCAATGTAATGTAGGCATGTATTATAGTCATACGTGCTAATGGAAAAGAACTTGCATGACATATTTTGTCCTACCCTCCCATGGCAGCGGGGTCCTAATGGAAACTAAGGGATATTAAGGCCTCCTTTTAATATAGAACCGGACCAAAGCATTAGCACTAAGTGAATACATGAACTCCTCAAACTACGGTAATCGCTGGAAAGAATCCCAGTTATTGTCACCCTGGGGGATGCGGATCATAAGACGTAATAGGTGTCTACAACTTGCAAGATAGGATCAAGAACACATATATATCCATGAAAACATAATAGGTTCAGATCTGAAATCATGGCACTCGGGCCCTAGTGACAAGCATTAAGCATGGCAAAGTCATAGCAACATCAATCTCAGAACATAGTGGATAGTAGGGATCAAACCCTAACAAAACTAACTCGATGACATGATAATTCTCATCCAACCCACCACCGTCCAGCAAGCCTATGATGGTATTACTCACGAACAGCAGAGAGCATCATGGAATTGGTGATGAAGGATGGTTGGTGATGATGATGGCGTCGATTTCCCCTCTCCGGAGCCCAAAATGGACTCAAGATCTGGTCTCCCATGGAAGAACAGGAGGTGGCGGCGGCTCCATATTGTGAAACACAATGAACTCTTCTCCTTGATTTTTTTATCCACAGCCAGGGGTGGCCGCGCCTGGCAGGCTTGTCACCTGTGAGTGGGCCCCCCTCTGGTTGATTCTTTTGCCAGTATTTTATTATTTCTAAAAATATTCTCCATAAATTTTTTGGTTAATCCGAGAACTTTTATTTTTGCGCAAAAATAACACCAAGGAAATTCTGCTGAAAACAACGCCAGTCTAGGTTAGTTCCATTCAAATTATGCAAATTAGAGTCCAAAACAAGGGCAAAAGAGTTTGGAAAAGTGGATACGATGGAGACGTATCACCGCTATCGACGAAGCTAGCTTCGCCACTGTGACATTCTTGAGGCCATCCACCATCATCGACAAAGTTGTCGTGGCGTTCATGTGGGCCATCGAGATGCAGACAGGCTCCTCTCACAACAGCTGCGTCCTTGGTCGATGTAGCCGCTGTTGTGAGGGATGCCGTCGTGGCTGCTAGGCCTGCACTAGCCTCCAACGTGGCTAAGAGGCATGCAGCAGCCTGCTCCGCGGCCTTCTGGTCCTGCTCTCACCTCTTTTTCCCACTACATTTGAGTTCTTCATCAGCCGCTCCCTCTTTGCAGTCTCCTGTCGTTTCTGCCGCTTTTGATCCCTAGCCACATTGCGGATGGCATCTGCAGATGTGATAGAATGTTCCACACCAACACTAAGATGGTGCTCATCCTCGTCACGCATTAACACATCGAGGCCTGATTCCTGGATGGACAGAGCGATGGCCATTTGCATCCGACACAAAAACTCATGGTCATTATCGTCGGCGGCCGCCGCGACAGATGGGAGTTGACTGTTGACTGACAGGCAGGCCAACGCGTCGGAATACTCTATCCCATTGGTGGCGGTTGCGGCAGCTGGCTGTTTGTCATTTCCTGTCATGGCAACCAACATGTTGGAATCCTATGTGACCTTGTCATCCAACACTATCAGGACGACGCCATACACATCCCCATGGTTGAGCACCGGTTCCATTTGGTGTGTGTAGTGGTGGTGGCAAGCTATCAGTGGAAAAAAATAGTTGTTAGCCGCCATCGGTGGGATCATTTATAGGTCATTGTCAGGTTTTGGTTTTTACTATGAGCGTTACCCCTTTGCACTGGTTGACGCTTGCGGTTGCCACCACTACGCGAAGGTGATTTTGCATTGTACGAGCATTGCACACGGTTAAGTAGCACACTCGTGTCTATTGGGAATACAATCGCATACGGTTGTTTCTTCAGATTTGTTTGCTATTTTACATAATAGCATCTTTTGGGGTAAACGGCAAAAAAGAAATGCGAGAGAGGGTCAAAACACAACTACGCCCGCCGGTGGCCCAAATATATACTCCCTCCGTTCCTAAATATAAGTCTTTTTAGAGGTTTCACTAGCGGACTACATATGGATGTATATATACATACTTTCGAGTTTAGATTCACTCATTTTTCTCCGTATGTAGTCTCTAGTTAAATCTCTAAAAATATGTATATTTAGGAAAGGAGGGAGTATAAGTCTTTTTAGAGATTCCACTACGGACTACGTACTGAGTAAAATAAGTGAATCCACACTCTAAAGTATGTATATATACATATATATGTATGTGGTTCACGGTGAAATCTCTAACAAGAATTGTATATAGGAATGGATGAAGTATATATATAGGAAAGTATGTGGTTCACAGTGTTCACATGACAACATTATATGTGCATACACCTAGCTGAGAAAACTAGGTATACCCCCTTAGGATTGGTTATATATATACATCTGGGCTATTATGTTTCGCGTAAAAGAATATTATTCTGTTACCCGACTTGAACTGACTTAGTATAAAGATTGGACTGACGTGGTTTTCTACTTGAACTGGTCTTCTTGCGTCTACGATGGACGGAAACAAGGGATGCAACGGGGAGCTTCTAGGGGTTCTCCGGCGCGGTGCTGCGGGCCATTCGTTGCCAGAGGACACATGTACAGGGTTCCCCACGTGCGCGCGCTTACTTGGTCGTGTTTTGCAATCTCAAGTCAGCGGAGGTGACGGCTTGGGCATTTGGTGGCGGACGTGTTTGGGCGTTGGTGTTTACCGTGGTGTTCGTAGCCATCAATTTTACGTCCAGTTTGTTTGTTCTATGTGTTGTTTTGGATGTGAGAATGATCGGTCTGTTAGAGTTTTTGGAGATTCTTTTCACTCTAATTTCTGATTTCAAGTTTTGGTGTTCTTGATCGTTTGCCACGTCCTCCATGCAAATGTGTTCTTGTTTTTGTGATGTTTTACTTTCGAATTGGCGTTGCAGGGAGAGAGATGAGGATTGTATGAAAAGATTTGTGTTGTCAATTTTGCTTCTTGAGTTGTTTCTACCCCGGATTCCCATGTGATTTGGTCGTTGGCGGAGGTGGTCTATGGTGGTTGACTATAGCCTGCGATTTCTTGTAATCTGGTCAAACTGTGTAATTAAGTTGTGTATTTCTCAGTGTTGTTTGAATTGCTGCCGTATGCGTAGTTGGACTGCTTCGTGTCAAAGTTGTATTACTGTGCGTTGACATCGAAGTAAGTATCTTCTACTAGCTGCCTACCCATACCTCTCCAGTTTGAGTATAAAGCCCAAGCCCTCTATCACTTTCATTCCATCAGCTGCAACCAAAGAAAAGCCAGATGGATCCTGAGCTAGGAGAGGCCTCAGAGGAGGAGGGGGATGTCGTCGATGTGAGGGCTACAGTAGTGGAGCAGAGGAGGAGGAGGAGGTGCAAGCGCATGGAGAGGGCATGGCGTGCGGCCGAGGAGGAAGTAAATGTAGAGTTCAATAGACGCCCTGCGCGCGAGGTGATGGATACTTGCAACTCCAATGAACTGGAGCTACTTTTCCTAGAGAGCAGGGGAAGGAACCATATTCAGATCATCAGTTGGGCTAGGGCGAGAGCAGCCATGGCTCCGCATCCATCCACCAAGGCCAAATGGCGTCGTTTGTTTGATCATTATGACCTAAGTATTGAATTTTTATGTTTTTAATATTGTGTTGTGAGGGAGCAGATGGTTGAATGACTAAATGACTTCAACTATCTACCTCTGAATGTGTTGTTTTATCTGCATATGTTTGTTATATGTACTTTTGAACTGCTGTCTTATCTGAAGTTGAACTGATTTGCAGTCAAATGTTGCATGACTTGTATAATAACTATTTTCTACCACCTGGCTGCCCACCTGCCTATTTATTATTTTTATAATATGCAAGTCTCCCTGGCTATAAATTCTATCCATCTATGTGTGGTGTGTGTCTTAGTCTTACCCTGCTTTTTCTTCCTTCTTCCAGAATCGGATCTAGGTTCCTCCCTCTTCTCTCCATTGTTTTGTTCCCTATTCTTGTGTTTTCCATGGATGATTTTTCATGCGGATGTCTGGCAAAGCTGGTGCGCATAGCTGACGGCTGTGTGTATGAATCTGGTTTGGAGCTCACCGAGACTCAGCGCCGTGGGCAACTTTCGTGTCTGCTGTACAAAAACCATGGGTTTCATGCACCCTATGTTTTTTGCCTGACGGTTGGGGACTTGAAGGAATCATGGGTATGTGTTTCTATTCGTTTTGTTTTCTTCTTTCTGTAGGTCTCATTTTGAATCCCATGGACTGAATTTGTAGCTTAGTTTTATCAATAGTTTGTCTATAATTTGTATTTGGTTTTGTTAGAATTTAACAGCAGGGGTTTGTGTGTATATTTGTTCATTACTTAACAATATTTATCCATTTTTGTATAATCTTTGTTCTGTTTTTTGTCAGATGATTTTACTCTAGGTGTATTGATATGTATATTTCTTCAGTTTAGTCAGGCCATATGACTAGTTAGTTTGGTGTTTTTGTTTTGGTTCAGATATTTTCTTTTCACTTTTTTATGCAACCGTTCCTAGATCTGTGTAAAAATTCCGTTATGTCAGGTGTTCACTTTGTTTTCTACTCCCATGCCCATTTGCAGAAAATGTCACCTAGAATCAGGATTGTTGCTCCAAGTTTCGGGATACTGAAGATGGATACTTCAGACAAAAACGGGTATCAGTTGATGGAAGTTGCCTACCACATCGACTTTGATGGTTGCATCAACCTAACTAGTGGGTTATGTTGAGGATGGTGATGTGGTTATGGCTATGTTCTCTAGGGAAGATGACTCTCTGACGTTCAGAATTTATGTGTTGTAGGTTTAAGTGTGGCAAATGACGCTGGTTGTGAGATTTGTGTGCGTTTGATTATGTTGCAGTATTTTTTTGTTTAAAACAATGCATGTGAGATGGTTGAATTATGTGGTATTACCAGATGGTTTGTAACAATTTGTTTGTATTTTATTGTATGCGCTATTTTTTAATTTATGTAATGCTTTCCTATTTTTTTGCTCAAGCACAAATGTTTTTTATATATTCTTTATATTTGAACTGGAACAATTATAGTTGAACCGATGGGAATACTTTGTTTTGACTGGGATATTTTCATGTACATAGCTCGCAGACAGAAAATATACGCTGATGATGGTTGTAGGACCCCTTTTGGGTTTTGAGTTTGCTGAACTTACATGCTGTTAATTCTAGTGCTGAATTATTTTAGGATGTCAATGGCCAATCACATTCGTTTGTTATAGAGCATTTTTTCTTACTTTTTAACATGAATTTTAGAGCACAATTTTTATTTTTTTAGTTGAATAGTGATAGTTATAGTATTTTTTAAAATAAAAAGAATTTAATCTTTACTGCACATTACTACTTTTACTTGAACCTTATGAGTTTTAGTAGTTGAACTTTTTATTAAAAAAATGACCAGTGAAAACAGCAGGAGAAGCTCCTACTGTTGTTATATTAGAGCAGAATGAGTACTAGTGGTTTTTACATATCCTTGTGGCAGAATCTGGGTAGAGTGTCTAAGTTCATCTAGGCTAGGCTATAAGTAGTTACAGACTATTAATTTTACAATCAGATGGTTTGTATAAGATTATCCAGGAAGGCAGAGTCGACCTCTTTAACTCTAAATTTCAGGACTTGAAAATTTGTCTTCAACATCCGAAGCCAGTCTTGCGTTGTTGCCATCTCATCATCGAAGATCTTTCTGTTTCGTTGCTTCCAGACATTCCATCGAAAATCTGAACTTTTTATAAATTTGTTCTGAAATTTTTAGTACAATCTTCTACATATAATTTTCCAAAAAAAGTATTTTTTTAGTTCTTAGAATTAACATGTGTTTGAACTTTTTACAATATTTATTTTGAACTGATTTCTTATGAGTTTTTTTTAAATTATCTGCATTTGTTTCTTTTATTTGGTCGTGCGTGATCGGTTGGAATTTTGTAATAGGGCGAACTAGTGTATTGGGCCATCCAACGGAGTCATTGTTTTCGGCCCAGATAGCTCGTCCACGCGACTATGCAGTGTGGCGTGCGCGTGTGATATACGTTTAGTCCCACCTCGCTAGTTGAGGGGGCTCTTGACCTGTTTATCAACACTGCCAATGCTCACTAGTCGAACTCCTCTGAATACTTACCTGAGCGCTTATACACGGCGCTCGCTCTCTATCATGACCTGTGGGCCGTGGAGGGTTGGCCCCCGCAGTGTGGTTTACAAAGGATTCGTCGGTTGTTTCGTGGTTGGCTTGAGTCCTAGTGCCCACCTGCGTTGGGACAACCTGTCCCTTGGGCGGCCAATATTTTTGATTCTTAGCATTTTTTTCCTTCTAGTTTTTATGATTTTTTTGCCTAATGTAAGCATTTTTTTAGTACTGAATGTTGTCCTCTACTTGAACTGACATCTTTTTTATAGTGTGTTTCCCTCGCTTTCTCTTAGTTCTCATTCTATTTCGGCATGTTTTTGGATTTTTAATGAATATCTGGATAAGATATATAGGAACCGCACCGAGTGGCATAGTTGTACTGGCACATTTTTTTGGTATGGACTGAAGAACATCTATCGTTTCAAGGTGTGTGGGTGCATGGCATTGGGGGTGACAGAATAACCGCACTGCGCCTGTTAAACGAGCGCACTGCCGTGTTAGCGTGAGGCCGAGACGGGGGGGGAGGGGGGTTCAGGACCCCATTATCTTATCTTTTTAGGGGGGAAACTAGCACAGCACTGAGGGGCATAGTTGTACTAACACCTCTTACTTGTATGGACTTGCCCCCCATTATCTATCTTAGGGTGTATGGGTGTGTGGGGGGGGGGAAACAGAATAACCGCACTACGCTGTCAAACGAGCGCACTGCCGCGTTAGCGCGAGGCCGAGCCGGGGGGAAGGGCGGTCGGGACCCCCCTCCCCTAGCCCGGCGATGCCAAGCCAGGAATGAGCCGTAGCAGGCGACGACGCGGCGTGCTACGGCATCGCATGCGGAGGCGAGTCCGTAACATGACTTGCCCCCCATTATCTTATCTTTTTAGGGAAAACCCAGCACCGCACCAAGGGGCATAGTTGTACTGACACATCTTCCTTGTATAGACTTGCCCCCCATTATCTTATCTTTTTTAGGGGGAAAACCAGTACCGCACCGAGGGGCATAGTTGTACTGACACATCTTCCTTGTATGGACTTGCCCCCCATTATCTTATCTTTTTTTAGGGGAAAAACCAGCACCGCACCGAGGGGCATATTTGTACTGACACATCTTCCTTGTATGGACTTGCCCCCCATTATCTTATCTTTTTTAGGGAAAAACCAACACCGCACCGAGGGGCATAGTCATACTGACACATCTTCCTTGTATGGACTTGCCCCCCATTATCTTATCTTTTTTAGGGGAAAAACCAGCACTGCACCGAGGGGCATAGTTGTACTGACACATCTTCCTTGTATGGACTTGCCCCCCATTACCTATCTTAGGGTGTGTGGGTGCGTGTGGGGGGAAACAGAATAACCGCACTAGGCGTGTCAAACGAGCGCATTGCCGCGTTAGTGCAAGGCCGAGCCGGGGGGATTGGGGGAGGGACTCCCCCTCCCATCCCGGCAAGGCCGAGCCAGGAACGAGCCATAGGAGGCGACGACGCGGCGTGCCGCGGCGTCGCATGCGGAGGCGAGTCCGTAACATGACTTTCCCCCCATTATCTTATCTTTGGGTTTAGGGGACAAATCAGCACCACACCGAGGGGCATAGTTGTACTGACACATCTTCTTTGTATGGACATGCCCCTCATTATCTCATTTTCTTTAGGGGGAAAACCAGCACCGCACCAAGGGGCATAGTTGTACTGACACATCTTCCTTGTATGGATTTGCCCCCCATTATCCATCTTAGGGTGTGTGGCTGCGTGTGGGGGGAAATAGAATAACCAGACTGCGCTTGTCAAACGAGCGCACTATTGTGTTAGCGTGAGGCCGAGCCGAGGGGAGAGGGGGGAGGGACCCCCTCCCCCATGCCGGCGAGGCCGAGCTAGGAACGAGCCATAGCAGGCGATGACGCGGCGTGCCGCGGCGTCGCATGCGGAGGCGAGTCCGTAACATGACTTGCCCCCATTATCTTATCTCTGGGTTTGGGGAAAAACCAGCACCGCAACGAGGGGCATAGTTGTACTGACACATCTTCCTTGTATGGACTTGCCCCCCATATCTATCTTAGGGTGTGGGTACGTGTGGGGGGAAACAGAATAACCGCATTGCGCCTGTGAAATGAGCGGACTGCCGCGTTAGCGCGAGGCCGAGGCGGGGGGAGGGGGGAGGGAACCCCCTCCCCCTTCCCGGCGAGGCCGAGCCAGGAACGAGCCGTAGTAGGCGACGACACGGCATGCCGCAGCGTCACATGAGGAGGCGAGTCTGTAACATGACTTGCCCCCCATTATCTTATCTTTTTTAGGGGGAAAACCAGCACCACACCGAGGGGCATAGTTGTACTAACACATCTTCCTTGTATGGATTTGCCCCTCATTATCTATCTTAGGGTGTGTGGGTGCATGTGGGGGGCACAGAATAACCGCACTGCGCCTGTCAAATGAGCACACTGCCGCGTTAGCGCGAGGCCAAGCTGGGGGGAGGGGGGAGGGACCCTGTGAATGTCTTGTAGGTGTATGTAGGAGAATGTAGGAGACTTACCTCTCATGCACCTTAAAAATGTCTTGAACAGCCATCTGAATGAATCTGCATCCTCATCTCTTATCAGGGTGAAAGCAAAGAATGTAGTCTGTAAGTGGTTGTTAGTACCCACAAACATCCCATGTGGCATATGGTACTTGTTGGTCTTATCTGTGGTGTCAAACATTACGTAGTCACCAAAGTTTTCATACACCCCTCGGCAGCTTGCGTTCTCCCAGAATATGTTCTTAATTCTGTCGGACTCATGAAGTTGCATGTCACAGAAGAATTCCCTGTTTATAGCTTTCATCTCCCTAAAGAAGTTGACAGTCTTTAGGACATCATCCACATCATCCATCCTTGAATTCTTTGCTTTGCTGCATATTAAAAGTGAACAATCATTCAAAAATGCATGTTGAACCGGCGTCGGGTCATGCATTGCATAATATGTTTGTACTGGCAGAGGAAAAAAGACGGAGGGGGTTTATGGGAGGAGAACAAGTTTGTACTTATATGTTAATCAGGTCTTTGGCATTCATTTCGTGAAAGTAGCTACCGGGGTCATCAGCGCCCAGTATGCTCATGATTTGCGCGTGTTCAGTGCCTTTGAACTGCAGGTAATTGACATACTCCAAGATTGTTTTGTCAAAGTTTTTGTGGGAGTGCAAGAAGACAAGCATTTGGGGGGAGAGCTGTAGCCTGTGGTTGTGTTCCTAGACTATCTCTTTTATGACAAGTGTTCCATCCTTTTCCCTCTTCAACCTCATTTTAGCCCTGTAGTTAGTCCTGGCTATCGTCTTGTTCCCCTGTCTATTTGCTTCTGACTCCTTCGATTCATAGACTCCATAGCACATGCAATAAAGGTAGACTCTGGTCTTAACCTTGGAGCCTTCCCTGACAGCAAAACCTGCGTGCTTTGCATAGAATTGTAGAAGTCCTTTGCTTCTTTGAAAGTTTCAAAGCGCATCTCTAGCCTTGGCAGAACGTAAGCTTCAATGTTAGGTGGCTGCATGCAATAGTGAGCAAACAAAAACATAGTTATGAAAATGTTAGATGGGATGGTCACAGTACCAGGGTATGGACTGTGCTTGTATGTTTCTTTCTGAATGGATACTTACATGTGTATAGCTCTGTGCTGCCTCCGGTGTTTGCTGTTCACCCTAGTGTATGGGTGCGGGTGGTGTCACCCATGGCACATGCATCAATGCATCTCTTCAAGGGAGCAATGTTGATGAAGCTCTCCGTATCTCATTGTACGGCTATCTTCCCTCAGATTCGTTGTGAGGTTGCTCCTGGCTATATGGCTCATATCTTCTACTTTGCACCCTGCTAGAGTGGCCAAAATTTCTATCTCTTTGGCCTGGTCTTCCCATTGCAACCACTTTTGCAGCACGGATGATTGATGTTGACGGAGCGACTGGTGGAAGCATGTGTGTCCTTGACTTTCTGCATGCTCTAGGGAAGGAAAACATCTGTTGTTGGGGAAATTGTTGACCTTGTTGCAACCCAGTAGTGGCAAAGCTTGTATTCCCAGATATCGGTATTTGCTGCATAGAAGAACTTGTCTGTGCCTCTGATGATTCTGGTATAGCTTCAAATCTGCCTGTATTGTTGAAGTATCCAGGTGCTATTTCGGGTGTTACCCAACCAAGCGGTGCCCCATATCTGGTTGGCTCATCAAACCTTCGCTGCGTGTGCCGCCTTGCATGTTTTTGTAATGACCTTCAACAGTTTTGGCATTAATTTTTCTGCATTTTCTTGTATACATGGGGGTTGTGTTCCCAAGCAATGTACAAGTTGAACTTGCGTCGCTAGGTGTTATTAAACATTGTTCTCTATTTTGTATCTGGTTTAGTTTCAGTCGAACTGAATGTACACGTTCAACTCTGATGTACTGATGTACTGATTTTTAGCACTACTTGTAAACTGAACATTGAACTTCATCTGTTATGGAAAGTTTTATTTATCTTTTTTCCCTATAACTGATCCATAAACATTTCGTGCACTACTTGCAAGTTTAACATTGAACTTCAGAGATGTACGGATATGCTTATGCAACTACACTAGAAGTACTCCTAGTTTATGTATCATTGAACTTACTTTGTAACAAGTGTATATTTTTTCAACAACATTCTTTTACTAGTTCGAACTGACGCAACTACACGACATGTACTATTAGAAATAACATCATACAACTTGTAGTGGTAGCTAAACCTTATATAAAGCCTAGTAGCTACTTGGACTGATGTATAAGTTTATGTTTTTTGGCTTGAACTAAAGCTAGCATATTAGAGGTACTGACAATAACCTCGACATCCAAATTATGCATCAAGTGGCAGGGCTGTAATGAACTGATGCAAGCATTTGCAATGTACTATCAGCTTCTGCATCATAGGAACATGTGTCATTGATGCAGCACCCACGTAGTACTGAAGAATCTGATAGTGTAACATCTAGGCAGAGCATAGTGTGTGCAATTTTTAAACTAAATCTTCTTCATAGTAGGACTGATGAACTGACACAAACGTGGTATTTTTCTTCAAGCAAACCCAGACATGAAAACATTTTTTGAACTGATTCAATTTTTGAGGATAATTAGTGTGGGAAGTAGACATCACCTCTAGTGGCATGTTCCTAGATCTGACTTCTTCTTAGTCCTCTCGTGGGCGGCGTACTGGCATGTTCTTGGGAGGCGGCGCCATTGATGCAAGCAAGGAGCTTGGGGAGACGACAGCACTCCTGCTTGTGGTGGACGTCCGGCGACAAGGTCGCAGACAGGCAGCAGCTGGCGGGGATCACGGCCCCGACGAAGGATCCCCGGCGAAAGAGGGAGGCAGGAGGCGGGGATCATGGCCCCGTCGTTGCTTTGCCACCGAGTAAGGGGATGGCGGTGGCGGATCAATCGCCGGCCAGTCACGACGCCGCGGGCTCCCTCGCACCGGCTACCACCGTCGCTCGCTCGCCCACGACGGCTGCCTCCGGTGGAAGAAGGTGGGTTGGGTCGGGCTGGGTTAGGGTGTAGGCGCGTCGCACCCTATATAGGGCCGGGGGTAAATCTGTTACCCAGGGTGCAGAATAGGTTATTCTTCATTGGAGATAATTTTACGATCAATTTGTAAATAAATTACATTTGAAATACACAAGGTTACATTTATATTGAATCACTCCGTAAAATTTGTTATAAGAAAACAAAAATATAGGTCACAAGACTAGAAAAAATTAAATTTATTGTACATTTTATACTATTTTTGTATGTTTGTAATTTTATGTGATATAAAATATTTTTACAGTGATTATATTTTTTCTTACGGTCTCTCTTTTATGTATGAAATAAGACAAAAATTACGAAACGTAAAATTACGGTGCACTGATGTTAAAATAGAGGGGGTGAAGAGTAACTATTCCTCACCCAAGGCAACAATAGTGCGACCCTAGGCTCGTCTCTCGGATCTTAGCTGCCACCGAGCAACCTCCCACACACCCTGCGGAGTCACGACTAAGGACTCTCCTCCCTTGTCTAGTCGCTGCCGTGGACGCTCGCCGTCTAGCTTCCTGTCATTGGCGGCACCCCTCGGCAGTCTACAACTCCAATGCCCCCATCCCCCATCGCAGCCCAGCTATGTGCGTCATCCAGGTTGTTGAGCTGGGCATGCTGCAGGCTTGAGCAGCAGTGGCGGTAGACCCATGGTCAACATTGGTTCTGTGGGACGACGGGATGCAGTGCTAGCGGTGGGAGCATGCAGTGTAGTGTTGTTTCTTGACTTTGTCGTTTTCATGTGGATAAACTTAGTTCAGTCTCACTCCGCTGGTTACTCCAATGAAAAAAATATTCACTTGTGATGTGGCACTGTAGTTTGTGTATACAAATTTTATGAAGAAAAACGAATTGAGTTTATTCCCTTAAAAGGTTTTGTGGCTCACATTGTGAAAAATAAAAATGAAGTGCATTTGCCTCATCTTTGCAAGGCAATAGAGGTAACAACAAAATGAGAAGAAGGCAATAATATTAGGGAGATGGCGAAAAAATGTGATGCAGTTTACTTTTGGTCATGTTGCTGTTCACTTCTGGTAGGCTCGCAACTCACTAACTCTTAATGTGATCGGTAGGCTCATAGTTCACTAACGCTTAATATGAACTGCAAAACTGTTGTGGAGATGACAGAAACTCATGCGGTTCACTTCTTGATACAGTCGTGGTTCACTTACTTCCGATGTGAAGTGTGGTCCACTTCCTCGTCTTGAAAAATTCACGTTGGACAAAAAAATCATGTAGTTAGCTTGACGTTCCGATGCAGTTCGGTCATCAGTCTGAAGTAGTGCGTTCTTCTGTCTGACGCAGTTTAGAAGTCGATTTTGGTGTGGCGAAAACAAAGTGTCCGCATTTTTGTAAAATCAAAAATGCTCTTAAACCATAAGGAATTAGAGCGAGTGTTCTACATAAAAAAGTTGCGCCTCGTTGATTTCACCCCAACGCAATATCATATGCACCATTCAGACGAACGGTTTTTAAATTTTTTACGAAAATACGCTCGCTGCCACTCCTATGCAGCGATATCGTTTTCAAAATTCCTTTAAAACCGTGAGGAATCTCAAGAAATGACCAACATATGAAAGTTGTGACTATTCCACACCTTTCCTACGCCATGTCACACGCCTCATTCCGACAAACGGTTAGAAAACCACAGCGAATACCATATCAAAAAAATCAAAAAAAGAAAAACAAAATCTTTGGGCAAATATGAAACTGATCTTAAACCGTAAGGAATTAGAGAGTGTAATATACATTCAAAAGTTGTGCCTCGATGATATATTTCCAACGCCGTATTGTTTGCTTCATTCCGATGAGTGGTTTAGAAAAAAAAATCGCGAAAATATGCTCTCTACCACTCGTCAAGCGCCCACCGTTTTAAAAACCGCTCTTTAACCACGAGGAATCTCAAAACGTGTTCAACATCACGAAGTTCGGCATTTTCCATAGCTATTCAATAGTATATTATAAGCCTCGTTCTGACAAACGGTTTAGAAACTAGATCGAAAATAGTGTCGAAAAAACGCATTTAGTTTTTTCTGCTAACATTTAAGTGCTCGTTTGATAGGTATACAGTGCACTCGGATTAACCGTGTAGTTCGAAAGTGATGTCAGAATAGTTATTCTGCACACAATGTCAGAACAGACGATCTGTATGTATACATGCGAGCGATTCTATTTTGCATAATAGAATATTATTCTGTCACTATTGTTAAACTAACGAATTCGAGCTGGTCGACTAATGCTTTCATTACGCCAAACTGATTATCTTGTTTAGTTCAAAAACAAAATTATGAAACATTGCAATAAACGATCGTCGGAATGGGGCATGTAATATATCATTGGAAAGCTCTTGACATCGAAATTATAGTCATATAATTTGTTTTTGCAAAATCATCATGGTTTAAGAGCGGTTTTGAAAAAAACTGTTTTTTAAAACAGAAAATGCTAATCATATTTTGGAGTTAATTTTTAAACAGTTTGTCGGAATTGAGAAAATGAGATGGCGTTGGAAAGCTGGTGAAAATCATTATCTTTCATATGCAGATTGTTTTTTCAAAATTATGTATGATTTAATAGTAATTTGAAAATGGTAAAATTCTGGGCGAACGGTTTGTCGGATTGACGCAAATGTTATGGCCTTGGATAGCTATGGAAAATGCACAACTTTTGCGTATTGAAAGTTTTTTCTAATTCTTTACGGTTTAAATTGGAATTCGAATTTGATGAAGTTTGGTTTCGAACGCGATTTTTTTAAAATTTTGTCGAAATAAAGCAAATAATATACCGATAGAAACCTATCAAAAATGCAAAACTTAGTGATGTTGAACGTTTTCTCAAATTTCGCAACCCTTTAAGAGTAGTTTTGAATACGGTGAGACCCATCTTGCTGTTTTCCCGTCCAAAAACAATGTAATATGTGTGTGTTTGTACTAAGCGTTTATTAACTGTACTTTACTCTGTTTTTTGGTACTATTTTTGTTAGGACTTTTCGACCATTTGTTAGAGTTGAGCAAATTATATTATTCTGTTAGTATTCATGAACTAGCGACTTGGAGCAGTTGTACTGACACTTTCCATACGTCGAACTGACCGTTGATCTGGGGCGGGGCGTGGGGCCAACAGGATGGGGCACCGCGACAACTACCTTCGGTGGTAGGAGGCGGGTCGGGGTGGGGCGGGTCACAGCAGAGTCCGGCCTCGTACTGACGTTTTCCATCTCGTCAAGCTAGGGCGGCGAGCGGAGCCGGCGGGATGGGGCGACGCAACGACTGCCTCTGGCGGTAGCAGGCGGGTCGGGGTGGGACGGGTCGCAGTAGAGTCCGGACTCGTGCTGACGCTGTCCATCTTGTCGAACTAATCGTCGAGCTGGGGCGGCGCGCGGGGCCGACGAGCTGGGGCGGTGCGACGACTGCCTTCAGCGGTAGGAGCCGGGGCGGGGTGGGGCGGGTTGTAGCAGAGTCCAGTCTTGTACATGTTGGACGTGTCGCTCCCTTATAGGGGCCATAGTAAGAAAATAATATTCTGTTACTAGTTATGGAATAGTCTTGTCCCATACACACACACATAGCGGCCCGTCGATAGGTTTTCGTCAAAAGACGAACAATGGAGGCATGCATGGTCCGAACACACACACACATGCGCGCGCGCACACACACACATGTGTGTGCACACACACCCCACCTCACCCCACTACTACAGAATAGTCCAAAGACTACACATCAATCAGAGACCCTTCGACGAAACTGTGTGTGATGCATGAATCGCAAACGATATAGTTCAAGCTCCATCGCTAATGGCACGAACTGTGTGCGAAGGTGGATCCATCAAATACGATTCAGAAAGTAGTTGCGTGTGCAATCTAAGGTAGACAATTTGTTCTTATGAACCGTTTGTGATTAGCAAAGATAACATAAAATGTTTGCAAAACTACATACGTGTACGAAGTACGACATATAGTTCACTCGGATAAACTGTGTGCGTTGATACACCAAAACACGAACGATTTGGCATAAAGATGTATGCGATATACAGCTAACGGGTCAATAATGAGAATGATGTGTGAACCCCAAAAATAACACAAACGATTTGTGCTAATAGCTTGTGTGTGTGTTGTGGGGAAACGTTTGGTGGTATACAAGTGTTAGCGAATGCTGAAATCATCACCGACGGGTTTCGTAGTTTAGTCCATGTGTACTGTGATTTGCTCGGTCTGCACAACATCAATGTTGCGCCTATAGAACAACAACATATGTACTTATAAGAACATGATTTCATAAACAAAAAAGAACACAATGCAATTTCAAATATTGTATCACAAATACCACCAATATTACAAGGTACAAATTCCAACATAACAAGGCCGAAATTCAAAGATTACTAGGTACAAACTCACATTATAAATCAAATCAAATCTTCGGGATCCATGAGATGAAATATTTCTGTGAAGGGATCATCCATCGAGAACTCATTTATTGGCTCGATAAAATTGCTTCCGAATAATCTATCATATGAACTTCCAAAGCGAAAATCAGCTTCTGAAGAGCCTTTTCCATTCCGCTGTAGATGCCTCCATTGGTCAATAAACCATCCATTGTGGCACACTAAATACAGGTCAAACCTCATTACCTTGAGCTCCCTTGCTTTCTGGACAAAGAAATTGGCAAATTCAATCTCTGAATTGGTGCCTCGGTACTCGTTCAAAGTAATTTCCATGAGATGGAATTCAAGGCATTCGATGGGATTGTTATATTGCACCACCTTTTCCACTCCAAGTCCGGCTTGTATCTCCAAACGAAGATAACATATCAGTTCTTAGATGTAGTATTTAATACTACGAGCCTCTTTGATTTCATGGTCTATAAAATATGCTAATAGACTGACATACTATCTTTGATCGTTCATGATCAACATCTCAAAAAATGTATAGTATAGCTGTCATGGTAATCATGGGTAAAAGTACCAACAAATTGAACTCCGTTGTGGTTCACAATTAACAGGAAAGGAACATCACCTTGACGTATAACTTCTCCATGCATGGAAAATATATAAGGAACTTAACAATTTCATCCCAAGATATCCACTGTGTGTAGAGACAATGCGATGCTCGTGTGAATCATTTTCTAGATGACATCCCAACATAGATCAACAAAAACTAGATAAAATGTGATGTAAAATAATAATAATGAGAAAAATATTGTTTTCCCTGAACGGGTATGGATCCAGCTCTAACAAGTTCAGAGAATTTGGCACACGAATAGCCCAACACTTTCAATTTTGGTGCGCCAATGACCCTAATTCTTGTTCGACCTTCTTTATCAAGTACAAACAATCTCTCTAGGGAAGGCGCATTCTTAATGACCATATCATGAAACTACCCAACTGATAGCATGTTGCGTCACCAGCCATGCACATAAATCGTATGGAGATTCGTCGTAGCGATTTGGAGGCCTACTACACCCATACATCATCTGAAGACGAAGGTACTCGAGCGTTGTACAACCACCGAGCAGGCGCTCCAAATCCTACTTCGAGATGATGATGCTAATGAGCTTGAGGTGCTTCAGTTTAGGAAGATGAAGAGCGTGCACAACATTAATCTTGGGGAAAAGGCACCGCATGAACATAGCGTGGCGTAGCATGGGCGCGAGGCGGAGGACGGACAGAGGCAGCAAGTGCCCATATCCAACAACAAAGTTGAGCTCCTTGAGCTCATCTATGGCGGGCGATAAGAACCACTCATGAAACCTTGGTTCAGCCTTGCAGTTTGAATGGAAAGTGCCAATGGCAAGGCGTCTGAATGGTGCAGTGTGCATGGCGGGGATGTGGGACAATGCATCCAAGCGTTGCGATCCCCATCACAGAGCTCGTCGTCATTGAGGAGGTGAACGGGTGTGGAGTGCCATAGGGGGATCCACCACCTGGAGAGGATGGTGATATGCATGGTAGATATTATGGGGAGGAGGGAACATGATGGGTAGCAACATCTCGTCGGGGATGCTGCTGATGAAGTCGACGCTTGCGGGAGACTCGTGTGGTTCAGCCTCCACCCTCCCCCGCTTGTTGGCCGCCTCGTCGTCCATCAAAAAAGGAGGCGATCCTCGGTGGTGGCCCTTATAGATAAGAACGAAGGATAAGGTGTAGCATTAATGGTGAACTTGGGAGAGAATAGAGTTGTGGGTGGAGGTCTGAGGTCAAAGGGCTTGATTCCCGGTGAGCCAGCAATGCCTACGTGGTGGACTACTTGCACGAATCCCTTTGAGCCTGCGCGGCGGACTCCTCTCATGCATCCCGTCTAATCAAACATGCACCCACAACATAGGTAGTGCCCACCTCTCATAAAGGCATGGCCACGCGTCTGCTTGATGAGCCAGTTCCCAAACGGTTTCTAAAAACCATACAACGTTCCATGCTTGGGAACTAAAATCATCAATAAATATTGAGCTTGTTTCCTTTCACATTCCAAACTACCACGCGCTAATTTGTTCGCAAATCAGTTCACACGTACCAAACCTAAACGTGTTCCCACTTAGCAGTTATTTACTGTAGTAGGCTATAAAACACAAACACGTACTCGAAAATTACTACACATTCCTCACCCCTGCCACCGAAGAAACATGACTTTCTTTGTTAGTCCTTCATTCCATCTTCCATGGCCTGTAGCAGGGCGGTTTTTGGGTCGAGATATAACCAGGGAAGAAAGGCCAAGGCCGCGGAATGAACCGAGAGGTCCTTCCGCCATGCCGCGGAAGCACAGAGAGCTTTGGCCATAGTAGACATGTCCCGTGGCGTCGGGGACGCCCGGGTGGATCTTTCGCAAAGAGGCGTTGGCTTTCACAATCACAAGAGCATTTGCCTCAGAGGCGAACTGGACGAGTTGGCAGCCTTTGATTCCTTAGCCAGGGCCGACATGCATGCTTAGCTCGATATGAAGGACGCCATGATCGATGACTTGATGAAGCTGCTCAAGAAGAGCGATGCCTTGGTTCACAGTGCGACCGGCCTCATGGAAAAACTTATGGAGGAGAATGGCGCCTGGAAGAAACTGCTCGAGAAGATAAGTGCCTCAGAGGGGAGGGTGTATGAACTCGTCGAGGACCTTTTGGAAGACCTGTCAAAGCTCTACATTGGGAGCGAGGGGCTGGTGAAGGAATATATGGAACGTGTGAAGGAACTTCGTGCATACGCAACGCAAACCATTGGCGCTCTTGAGCAAAGAGCACGCGCCATGGACTTAATGCGGAAGATGTTGGATGAGAGGCGACAGGAGATGGAGGTCGTGGAGGTGACGAAGAGGGATATTGATGAACTCCGTGCCCAACAATCCATAAAGAATTAGATAGCAAGGGGCCAGATCGTTTTCTTTGTATTCCTTCTTCAACCTCTTCCTTCTTCTTTTGCCCCTCTGTCTTTCAAGAGTTGCCACGTGTGGCATTTTTTATTAGCATGCATATGTAAGAGAATTATTATCCTTTGATGGTGCAAATTTGTTGTTATATTATTTCTTTCATTTGTACATGCATACGAGTCGAAAACAGATGAAACGTCAAATTTCTCGGCTAGGCACGAACAAAACAATGATCACAAGCAAACTAGTCCCTCCGTACAGGCGCATTAACCACATTGTTGGGGATATAACCCCGCAATATGACCCGCCCTTGAAGGCTCCGGGTCATGTTGATGGCTCGTGAGCCGGCCCAAGGGTGAGCCATAAAGCCAACGACCCATGAAGATAGACGGCTCATGGTATGGGCCGCAAGGTGGCCCGGACTGATTAGACCCAGGCGTGCAAGCTACTCGGAGACAGTTTGGACAAGGAGATAGAGTAAGACTCGGATAGACAATGAGATTCGGTTAGACAATTGTAAAGACCCGTGGTCCTGACCTCTTATATTAGGGCAGACCCGGGGCGAATTAGAGATCAGGTGATCGAGAACTAGGTCAAGCTTTAGCTCCCTTGTAATCGATACAACAAGCAATACAAGCACAAGCAGGACATAGGCTATTACCTCAACTTGAGGGGCCGAACCTGGGTAAACCCTTGTCCTTCGTCCCAATCAACCCCTTTGAGTCCATCACATTGGCGATGGCCTCGAATCCAAGTCCGTTCACCCGGACATCTGTCGTGATAAATCCACGACAGTTGGCGCCCACCGTGGGGCTTGCGGTTGATGCTGTTGAGTTCTCAAAGGGCTCTCTCCCAGGGCTCGAGAGATACGTGGTCGGAAGGATGAGCAAGAGTCGTCGTGGCTGGCTCTACATCGACGATGCCGGCTGGGGGCTTGATGCTGAGTCCGTGGAGTATGGATTCCGGGTCCCGTTTGGCGGGATCCATGTTTTCATCGGAAAGGCTGATGGATCTACACCCGGGCCGGACATCTACACCAACATCATCGAGCCGGCTCAGCGTGCGGGTCAGAAGCATGTCTTCGTAGGCTTCACGCAAGGTAGGGATCTGGAAGCTTCCGGGTCACAGGAAACTCTTGTCTATTTAGAAGATGAATCTTCAAGTGGAGAAACAGAATCAATGTACCGGCTCCGCAACGGTGGCCTTGGGGGATGTGACAATGCATACTCTGAGTCGGATGGCTTTGAGTCGGATGCTTTGAAACCTCCGGCTCATGCGGCGGTGTTCATGGCAGGATCAGCCCCAGCGGCTGGTAGTACAGCCGCGGGAGCCACCGCTTCGGGTGATAGCCCGCCGCCGCCGGCTCAAGTTCTTGTGGAGCTGATGGATGAACTTACGGCTCTCATGGCCACTGAAATGACACCAGATAATCAAGTAGCTCGGAATATAGAGATTTCATGGATCAAGGGCCGGATGGCAGAGGAACGACAAAGGATGGCTGAGCTGAAGGTCCAAATGGAAGAAGAAGCAGAACGTATCAAGACAGGTGCTTTCCGTCTAGGGCTGGAGCAAAGGTCAGCAGCGGCGGTACACAGGAGGAGGCATCTGTCCCGTCTACCAGAGCGTTATGAAGCAAGGAACCTCTTTAATACCACCGGTGCGGGGCGAGCCGCGGGCGTGCCCGTGAGCCGCCGAACGGAGCGGCCAGCGACTCATCCGGCCCAACATTACCCAACTTCACCTGGGGGCTTTCCAACGCCGGCGGGTCATTATTCTAACCCGGCTGAGAATATGGTAGCAGCTGCCACCCGGCTTGAGACGATCCCTATCCCGGATGAAGCACCTTTGTGGAGTATGTGCGGAATGCCATCGGGTACTTGCAGACGGCCATGGCCGAGCAAGAGAGGTATACTCACAGCCGTAGCCACGTCCATTCAACCCCTCTTCCCAGCCGTAGCTTTAGCTGACACTATGAGTCACCAGCAGGTTCCAGTAGTAACCATCAGAGAGAAATTCCAACGGGTCACCAACCGCAAAGAGATACATAGGCACGTGTAGACCATGCGGGAAGCCCGCAAGAGGTGCTAACTAGGCCGGCTTACCAAGAGCCCGGGCCTTCCGTTTCCATAGGGGCAGGTGTAATCCCCAGGACGGGGGGCTGTCGTGTCTATCGCTGGCTCTCCGGAGCGAGCGATTGCCGAAAGACTTTAAAGGTCCTCACAAGGTCCCAAATTACACCGTTGATTTACCCCCAAAGGCCTGGGTGGAAAGCTATGAGCTGGCCATGGAGATGTTGGATGTTAGTGAGGCGGTTTGTGCCAAATATTTCATCATGATGCTTGAAGGCCCGGCTCGTACATGGCTAAAAGGGTTGCCACCTAATACCATAAATTCATGGGCGGAGCTCAGAGCTCGGTTCATCAAAAAAATTCAAGGCACGTGCAAACAGCCTATGACCATTGTGGATCTTGATCACTGTGTCCAACAGGAAAGCGAGTCAGCTCATCATTGGGTACGGCGGGTCTCGACAATTGTACACTCATCAGAGCAGATCACGGCGGCTCAAGCGGTGTTGATTTAAGAAAAGATTTGCCATTTTGTTCCTTTAAAGCAGAAACTTGGACGGCTCAAGCTTACATGTTAGGACATGGGAGAGCTCATGACGGCTCTCATGAAGTACGCCGACTCAGACAACACGAAGGATCCGGGTTCTGATGAGGAAAATGCTAGTCAAGGCAAGAAGGGCAACCAAGGCAAGGGCACAGTGAACAATGGTAACCAGAGTAAACGTAAGAATCCAGAGGCCAGGTCAGAGCTGGTGACCAACACAAATGCCCAGCAAATTCACCCCAAGGGCAACAGGAGGTTTGGGCCGCCCTCGAGCAGGGATAATTTTTCCTCGAACATGGCAGAGATGCTTAAGAGACCTTGTCCGAATCATAGTTTGCCTGATAGGCCGGCAAATCATACATGGGAGAGTTGTTCTTTTATGCAGAAGTTCAAGCGATATGTCATGCAATCTAACCATTGCGGGGGCGGCCCGCCAGGTGGCCCAGGATGTGACGGGTCAGGAGCCGGTTTTGGCTCTGGCGGTTCAGCAGCCGGTCATCCGGGTCAGGATAATCATGGGGGACTACAGCCGCATTCTGGTAATAATAATCAATAACAGCAACAACAGCGGTATCAGTCCGGCTTTCAGAGTAATCCGAAGCAGCTCAGCTCCGGGCAATACCACGTCTTCATGACTAGCCTCAATAGACGAGACCAGAAGTTGCGTAAACGGGCAATCAATGCGGTTACGCTGGCTCTTCCATAGTATCTGAAGTGGTCTGAATATGACATAACATGGAGCCGCGAAGATCACCCGCCACGCGTTGATGACCCGGGGCGGCTGGCTTTGGTTGTGGCCCCCAGGTGGGTGGATATATGTTGAACAAAGTGCTCATGGACAGCAGCAGCAACATAAACATCCTGTACTATGACACCTTCCGGCGGATGAAGTTGCTTGACAAGGACTTAAAACCTTCGTCCACTGTTTTTCATGGTGTGGTGCCGGGTAAGTCGGCGCATCCGATGGGCAAGATTTCTTTGGAAGTGTCTTTTGGCGATGAATACAACTATAGAGTGGAGTCCTTATGGTTTGAGGTAGTTAAAATCAAGAGCCCTTATCATGTCTTGTTTGGACGGTCGGCTTATGCCAAGTTCATGGTAGTTAAAATCAAGAGCCCTTACCCTGCTATGTTTACTTGCAGCTCAAGATGCTTGACTTAAACGGTACCATCACCATTCATGGTAACCGGAACACGGCTATTGAGTGTGAAGAAGGGATACGCAGAGTCCAGTTGTGCTCAGGAGGAGTTTAAGTTTTATAAGGAGAATGTTGATCCGGAGGATATGACCCCCCTCAAAAAGCCCACCACGAAGGCTGAGCCGCCCCTCAAATTTTCAGCGGATGATACCAAGGCAGTAGATTTCAATCTAGGCGACCATCTAAGCAGTTCATCATTGGAGCTCATATGGACCCCAAATAGGAAAGCACGCTCATCGAATTCATCCGTGAGAATCGGGACATCTTTGCATGGAAACCTTCTGACATGCCGGGTGTACCGAGAGAATTCGTTGAGCACAACCTTAATGTGGATCCAAAGTTTAAACCGATCAAACAGTTCCTGTGGCGGTTCAATGAGGAGAGGCGCAAGGCTATTGGGGAAGAAGTCGCCCGGCTCTTGGCTGCTGGCTTTATTGTTGAAGTTTTTCACCTGGAATGGTTGGCTAACCCGGTGCTGGTGCTAAAAAAGAATGGCACCTGGCGTATGTGTGTGGACTACACAGACCTTAACAAGGCTTGTCTGGCTGATCCTTTTGCCCTCCCTCGAATTGATCAGATCATTGATGCTACAGCCGGATGTGAAAGTTTATGCTTCCTAGATGCTTACTCAGGTTATCATCAGATCAAGATGGTAGTGAAAGACCAGGAGAAGACGATGTTTATTACACCCTTTGGGGCATTCTGATATGTCTCTATGCCTTTCGGGCTCAAGAGTGCCCAGGCAACTTATCAGCGATGCGTGCAGAACTACCTTCACAATCAAATTGCCCGTAATGTTCATGCTTATGTAGATGACATCATGGTCAAATCCAGAAAGAAGGAGACTCTTTTGGAGGATCTAAGGGAAAACTTTGACAATCTCCGGGTCTACAAGATGATGCTTAACCTGACCAAGTGTGTCTTTGGTGTTCGAGCAGGGAAGCTTTTGGGTTTCTTGGTCTCTGAGAGTGGCATCGAGGCTAACCCGGACAAAATCAAAGCTATTACTTCTCTAAGAGAGCCGACTTGTATTAACGACATTCATCGCTTAGCACGGCGGATTGCTGCGTTGAGCCAGTTCATAAGCCGTCTTGGAGAGAAAGCTATCCCTTTATATCAGATGATGAAAAAGACAGACAAGTTTGCCTGGAGCAAGGCGGCGGGTGAAGCACTTGAGGCGCTTAAGAAACAGCTCACTGAGCCGCCAGTGTTAGCCACTCTGGCTGAGAAAGAACCGTTGCTCCTTTATGTGGCGGCGAACAATAGAGCAGTCAGTGTCACAATTGTGGTTTAGCGCAAGGAGGCTGGGAAGGAGTATCCCGTGTAAAGGCCAGTTTATTATATCAGTGAGGTCCTGACAGAATCTAAGCAGAGATATCCGCACTGGCAGAAGCTGGTATACGGGGTTATTATGGCCAACCGCAAGTTAAAGCACTACTTTCTAGGGCACCAGGTAACTGTGGTCAGTTCTGCTCCGTTGGGAGATATTATCCAAAACAGAGAAGCCACAGGGAGGATTGCCAAATGGGCCTTAGAGCTGGGACCTCTTAATGTAAAGTATGTTCCTCGCACGGCGATCAAATCCCAAGCTTTGGTGGATTTCATCAATGATTGGACAGAGTGCCAAGCTCCCGAAGAAAAGCCAGATAATACATACTAGACTATACACTTTGATGGATCCAAGCAGTTAGAGGGGTCCAGAGCAGGGGTTGTCTTGACATCCCCAAGGGGTGACAAGTTTTGTTATGTGCTCCGGCTGATGTTCCCTTGCACGAACAATGCGGCTGAGTACGAGGCTTTGCTTCATGGTCTTAGATTAGCCAAAGAGATGAATTTGAGCCGGGTTAGGTGTTTGGGCGACTCAGATCTAGTAGCTCAGCAGGTTTCTGGCACTTGGGGACTCCAAAGACCCACGGATGGCGGCTTATAGGCACGCGGTTGATATTATTGCGGGTCACTTCAAAGGGTATCAGGTAGATCACATTGATCGTCGCAAGAACGAGGCGGCTGATGCTTTATCACAGCTAGGTTCCCAACGTAAGACAGTGCTGCCTAATGTCTTTCTGGACGTCTTATATCATCCGACTATCAAGATACCTTCAGAGGAGGATTTGGCTGTTCCTGACCCGAAGGCAGAATTGGTGGCGGCTCTACATGTTATCCCATATTGGACTATTCCTTATTTAGACTATTTAGCCCGGGTGAGTTACCACAGGATGAAGATCTAGCTAGAAAGATCACCCGCCATTCTAAGTCCATGACGATAATTAATGGTGAGTTGCATAAATGCGGTGTAACAGGGGGTTTTCACGTTGTGTTTCACCAGAGGAGGGCCAGAAGATCTTGAGTGAGATCCACGCTGGAGATTGGGGGCACCATGCCGGCTCAAAATCATTGGTGGCCAAGGCTTTTCGGCATGGGTTCTTCTGGTTGACGGCTCACAAAGATGCACAGGACTTAGTCCGTAAGTGTGATGGCTATCAGAAATTTAGCCAGCATGCTCATGTTCCGGCTCAAGAATTAAGGATGATACCAATCACTTGGCCGTTTGCGGTCTGGGGGCTGGACATGGTAGGGCCTTTCAAGAGGTCCAAGGACAAGAAAACGCACCTCCTGGTGGCGGTTGATAAATTTACCAAGTGGGTAGAGGCAGAGCTGGTTAGCAAATGTGATGCAGCTACAGCAGTTCTGTTTATCAAAAAGCTAATCTACCGCTTTGGTTACCCGCACAGCATCATCACTGATAATGGTACAAATCTATCCAAGGGGGCTATGAAGAAAGTCTGTGATGAAGAACATATCCGGCTTGATATATCAGCCATGGCACATCCACAGTCCAACGGTCAGGCGGAGAGCGCCAATCAAGAAATTCTAAGAGGAATTAAGCCGTGACTCATGGTTCCTTTGCAGCGAACGCCCGGGTGTTGGGTCGAAGAGTTACCTACCGTCTTATGGAGTATCAGAACCACCCCTAATAGGTCCACGGGTTTCACGCCCTTCATTATGGTGTACGGCGCTGAGACCATCTTACCCAGGGACATCCGGCATGACTCGCCAAGGATGGCGAATTATGTTGAGACAGACAACGAGACGGCGCGCCGAGATGCATTTGATGCTTTGGAAGAGGCGCAAGAGTTAGCAGCTGCCGATCGGCAATTTATCAACAAGACCTATGCCACTATCACAGCCGCAGGGTCAAGACCCGGACGTTCCAGGAGGGCGACTTGGTGCTCCGGCAGATTAAGGACCAGACAAATATACATAAACTATCACCTTCATGAGAAGGACCATTTGTGGTTAGCAGAAATCTCAACAATGGGTCGTATTACCTCGTCGATGTCCGAGACGACTCAGATACGGCGGGTCAGGAGACCCGTCGGCCATGGAACATCGTGCATCTCCGGCCTTATTTCACCTAAGGGTGTAAAGATCTACCATTGTACAGATTTAGTTTTAGATTTGTTCTCTGTTTGTATTATTTAGGTAATAGGAGTAAGATTTAGGAGAAGAAAAAGGAAATCGGAGAAAGAAAGAAAATGAAAGAAAGAGAAGAAAAAGATGTAGATGTAAATATAATTAAAGGAAAATGGAAAGGGAAAAGAAAAACAGAATAAGAAGATAAAGAATAGGAAGAGAAGGAGAAGGAGGAGGAGGAGGAGATGATGTGGGATTTGGTGCTGCTGGTTAACTCCATACATGTTGTATAGCTACTGTGGCATTGGTCATTGCTCTGTGCTGCCTCTGGGTTGCATATAGCCATATACTAGCTGGTTTGTGTAATTCTGTTCCTAATCCATATATGTGTGTGTTGCTGTTGCTATGATGCTTGTGATACTGCTGTTGGAGTCTACTAAGATGCCATTATGTTGTTGTCCTGGTGCTCTCTTTAGACATGATAGGTACTAGCTATTTATGATATATAGTTACTGTCATACTCACTCCATAGTTACTGAATATTGTTCTCTTACTGTGGTTATTATATATAACTGTTGTTCATATATATGTTATAGTTTTTGTTATACATGTGCCATTAACTGTTGGTGCTATCTGTTCATGCCTACAAGTGTTCCTGTTTCTTTTAGTTAGTTTTAAATTTGTTCTTTGTTTGTATTATTTAGGTAATAGGAGTAAGATTTAGGAGAAGAAAAAGGAAAGAAGAAGAGAAGAAGAAAAAGGAAAGAAGAAGAAGTAGAAGAAAGATAGGAAATAAAAGAAAAGGACACCCCAACCCCGACACGACACCCCGACCCCGACACCCCTGACACCACGACACCCAGACACGACACCCCCGACACCCCGACACCCCGACCCGACACCCCGACCCCGACCCGGACACCCCGGACCCCGTACACGGCACCCCGACCCTGACACCCCGACCCCGACATGCCACCCCGACCCCGACACCCCGACACCCCTAACACCCTAACACCACGACACCCCCGACACCCCAGACCCTGACACCGACACCCGACACCCGCGACCCCGACCATGACAAGCAGGACACCACGACACCCCAGACACGGACACCCCCGACACCCCGACACCCCGGACACCACCTGACACCCCGACACCGACACCCGCGACCCCAACACCCCGACCCGGCACACCGACCCCGACACCCCGAGACCCCAACGCTGCACCCCGACCCCGACACCCCGACACGGCACCCCGACCCCAACACGACACCCCCCACACCCCGACCCCGACACGACACCCCCCACGCCACTGACTCCCGACACCACTGATCCCTGACGCCACTGACTCCCGATGCCACTGACTCCCGCCCCCCCGACACCTATTCTGCCTCCTGTTGACCGAAAAGCTGCTCTTCGGCCTTCCAGAGGCCAAGGAGGTCATAGTTTTGTAAATTATGAGTTAGGTCACATATTTTCTAATTTTGTTATAAAAACATCATATTGTGTTGATCGGGTGAATTTTAATGTGCAGTTGTTCGACGACCTCCACGTGCGTTGGACGAGCTCCGCCCCTGCGTTTGTTGGTGAGCACAAATGACTTCTCCTCCTACCCCCTTAATTTGCTCTGTTCCGGTGTTCGTGCTGATGAAACTTGCTAGCTATAGGTTTCTTCAATCATGAGTATGTGTGACCAGTATGCGTCTCCCGTTCGAAAGGGCGACATCTATAAATATGCATGTCTTTGCATATTTATAACCGCCATCCTTTCGAATTGTCCAATGTTATCCATGGACAGCCCGAGTATGTGTAGATTGGGTTCGTTTTCCCGTATGATGTGCTTCGGATCCGATTCGGAATTTCGTCAGTGCCTCCCTGTTGTTCTCCGGTACACATCCTCTCTGCTTATTGCCGAGCCGTGTATCAGGAGAAAAGCGGGGAGGTGCTGCCGAAATTCTGCATCGCATCTAGAGCAGAGCATGGGAAAACAAACCCAGTCTACACATACTCGGGTGGGATTAGGACCTATCTTTACCTTTTAGCGTGTAGGTTGCATGGACGTAATAAAACTAACAAACTTGATTAGTGGATGAATATAGGTGATGAATTATATATTCATTTCTTGTGAGCCCATAGGAATTCAGGCAACATGAGTGATCGTGCTTGGATGTACACTGGTCACCCTAGTCAGAAAGACATGACCAATGAATGGTTAACAAAAACCAGGGGGTTTGTGAGAGCTGCATTTGCAAATGGCCAGCAAAAAACATGGTGCCCCTGTCCCAACTGCGACAACTGGAAAAATGGTTGGTGTGCCACACCATCAAGGGAGCGTCAACTTAATCCAATTTGGCGAGAACTGGGTATGTGGTTTGCTTCATGCCTCATGCAATTCATTTTTAATGCTATCTTGAGCCCTTTACTAATAGAATTTCCTCTCTCTCTCTCTCTTTTAGGCGTATCACAATAAGACGGAGGTGCCACAGATGTACGACCTGTATGCGATGGCCCATACTGCCTCGTATAAGAAGGTCAAGGCATTCTCTGAGTCTGACCTCGAGCATCCAGAAAACTTCACCAACATCTCCTCCCACCACAAGCTCGTGCAGTACAGAGATCACGGTAAGGCGAGGAATGGGGAGGACTTTAACCCAAGCGAGGGGCCTATTGATCTAGAGTTGGTGATGATAGCTGGCAACGGGAGGCCCCATGGGTCGATCGGCATTGGAGACGGCCTTATACGTTGTCCTAGCACTCTCCGGTAGATAAAGGCATGCCAAACGAGCTCCTGTCCTGAGATAACACCTCATCCACAGCCAATCGAGCTCGCCATCGAGGTTAGTTTAATGGACTCAACTATCTTTCCGCATTATCTTGTGCGTGGGAACCAATATGATTACAATGCTAACAATGAGTTATGTTGCAGGCTGCTATTCTGAAAGAGAGAGATGCAATGCAGGCGGCTTTGGTGGAGAAGGATAAGGAGATGAAGGAGCTGGAGGACAGGATGACTGCATTGCTGGAGGCGGAGAGGTCATGGAATGATGCGTCTAACAGGGCCATGTACGAGCTCTTCGTGGTGATTTTCTTCTTCATATTATTTCAAATCTTGCAGTTTAATGTCCGTTTCATTAATAACTAAAAAGTTTGACTTGTCGAAACCAAATGTACAGTCTATGTGCGAGAAGACCGGCCAAGTCCCTCCGGCGATGCCAGACATTAACATGGCGGGGACGGTGAGTTTCATTTCAATGCAGTGATCTTAAGAGTGTCATCATGCTAACGACACATTGCAAACGATGTTTGGTGCAGAATATCTCCCGAAACGCATCGCATGACCATTCTACAGTGGAGCCCTAGGTGAAACAAGCCAGAGCCACCGTGCTTCACCGTCGTGATGACGATAATGGTATGTTTGGTGAGAAGAAGGAGAAGAAGAGAAGAAGAAGGAGAAGGAGGAAGAAGAAGGAGAAGAAGCTCCTTCTCCTTCTTCTTCTCCTTCTCCTCCTCCTCCTTCTTCTTCTTCTTCTTCTTCTTTTACTTCTCCTTCTTCTTCTCCTTCTCCTTCTTGTTCTCTTCCACCTAAATGACATAATTAGCTTAGTTAGCTCCAAAATGGCCTATTTAATAAAAAATGACCTATACTTACCTAATTTTCCTCCAAAATGACATAATTAGCTCCAAAAAGGCATAACTAGCTAATTTAGCCCGAACAAGAGGACAAGAGGAGAAGAAAGAGGAAAAATGAAAAGAAGGAAGAAGAAGAAGAAGAGAAGAAGAGAAGGAGAAGGAGAAGGAGAAGGAGGAAGAAGAAGGAGAAGAAGGAGAAGAAGGAGGAGAGAATCTCCTTCTCCTTCTTCTTCTCCTTCTTCTCCTTCTTCTTGTCCTTCTTCTTGTCCTTCTTCTTTTCTTCTTCTTCTCCTGTTCCTTCTCCTTCTCCTTCCCCTTCCCCTTCTCCTTCTCCTCCTCCTCCTCCTTCTTGTTCTTTTTTTACTTCTCCTTCTTCTTCTCTTCTTGCTTCTTTTCTTTCTTCTTCTACGTAGCTTACACTCATCCAACAAAGACTAAATTGGCTAATTATCCTACAAAATGACATAATTAGCTTAGTTAGGTGAAAACATCATAAGAACCTTGGTTAGCTCATTAAAATGACTAATTTAGCTCGAAAATGAAATAATAAGCTGAAAATGGCATAAGAACCTTGGTTAGCTCATGAATATTATATACTTATCTTGGCTTCCACCTAAATGACATAATTAGCCAATTTAGCTCCAAAATGCCTTAATAATCATAGTTGGCTCCAAAATGAAATATTTTACCCAAGTTAGCTCTAGAATGGCTTATACTTAGCTTGGCTTCCACCTAAATGACATAATTAGCCAATTTAGCTCCAAAATGCCTTAATAATCATAGTTGGCTCCAAAATGACATATTTTACCCGAGTTAGCTCTAGAATGACCTATACTTAGCTTTGGCTTCCACCTAAATGACATAATTAGCTGAGTTAGCTCCAAAATGGCCTATTTAATAAAAAATGACCTATACTTACCTAATTATCCTCCAAAATGACATAATTAGCTCCAAAAAGGCATAACTAGCTAATTTAGCCCAAACAAGAGGACAAGAGGAGAAGAAAGAGGAAAAATGAAAATAAGGATGAAGAAGAAGAGAAGAAGAAGGAGAAGGAGGAAGAAGAAGGATAAGAAGGAAAAGAAGGAAGAGAGAAGCTCCTTCTCCTTCTTCTTCTCCTTCTTCTTTTCTTCTTCTTCTCCTCTTCGTTCTCCTTCTCCTTCTTCTTCTCCTCCTCCTCCTTCTTCTTCTTCTTCTTTTTCTTCTCCTTCTTCTTCTCTTCTTGCTTCTTGTCTTTCTTCTTCTATGTAGCTTATTTTCCCCAAAAAAGACATAGTTAGCTAATTATCCTCCAAAATGACATAATTAGCTTAGTTAGTTAAACATCATAAGAACCCTGGTTAGCTCGTTGAAATGACTAATTTAGATCCAAAATGACATAATAAGCTCAAAATGGATTAATAATCATAGTTCGCTACAAAATGACATATTTTATCCAAGTTAGCTCTAGAATGACCTATACTTAGCTAAGTTCTCTCCTAAATGACATAATAAGGCTATGTAGCTCCAAGATGACCTATTCCACCTAACTTAGCTATTAAATGGCCTATACTTAGCTAAGTTCTCTCTGAAATAACCTATACTTCTCTTCTTCATCTAGTCTTCTTCTTCTAACTTTCTTATTTGCCATTTTGCAGATTACATTCACTTCACGGGAAGCTTGGATTATATTGATGGAATGCTTGAATATGGTTTCTTCTACCATGGCTTCACGGAAGCTTTGATTGAAACTATTGTAGTATATGGATATATATGAAACTTTGGATGCATGGATGAAACTGGTGTAATATATGGTTTGGTACGGATGCAACTTGCATAGTATGTATGTATTATATATATCCTGATTATTTTAATATGGTTATGAGTACGGAAACAAAATTATTTCTGTCAAATATATATATATCCTGATTATTGTGAAAATTGTTGGATATAATAGGAAGTAAAATAAAGGAGGGCTGTTTTGAGTCTTTGCCGTCCGCCCACCGATGGCAAAGGCCCTAGGGCAGACGGCAAAGGCTCAAAACAGCCTGGCTGAACCATGCTGGGAGCGCCCCTTTACCGTCGGCCTAGAACATGGCTGACGGCAAAGGGGGGTGGGCTAATGGCAAAGGGGGGGTGGGCTGACGGCAAAGTTGGCGGGAGAGAGAGGCTGTCAGTGCCCCTTTGCCGTCGGCCCACCCATGGCTGACGGCAAAGAGGGTAGAGCAGACGGCAAAGGGGGTAGGGCAGACGGTAAACAGAAGGTGGGCCTAGTAACCTACCTTTAGCACTTGACGGGAGCGTTTGCGGATCTGCCGTCCCATTTTTTTTGCCGTTAGCCCACCCATGGCAAAGATTCTTTGCCGTCCGCCTTACTAAAGCTAACGGCAAATAACCTCTTCACCGGATATTTTTTTGCCGTCTAGTTTGTCGTTAGCTGACGGACGGCAAAGACTTTGCCGTCCGGTATTCCCCCCTTTGCTGTTAGCCATGGCAGACAACAAAGTCTTAGATTCCTGTAGTGTCCGGGTCATACGCTGCTTGATAAGTTGACACATCAACCTCCTCCGCCAAGACAGAAGCTAACACCTGGGACTCCTTCATGCATCGGCTGTAGTTAGCGTCAGTAAACTCCGAGCCTTCATCTTTTCTTGAAGGTAAGCCCTTCATCATCTCGGCGGCTGTCAGGCCGGAGCAAAGGCCAAAGCCCGGCTAATGCACGCAATGGCCCCTTGGTGGGCGGCTGATTTCTTGAGTTCGGTGATCTGTTTCGGCATGGTGGATAAGAGCTCTAAGACACCAAAATTTTCTCATTATATTGCACGGCCTTGATAGTGCAGATTGCACCATAGTACACATGTTCAGTTAAGGTATAGATGGCCTTTAATAGTAGCAGGCTATCAGAAGCCAACTGCCGGCTCCTAGGACCTGTATAAACCGGACAATTCAGATGAGTCGCCAGTCTAAGTAAAGATGAAACTATTTGAAACAAAAAATTTGTCAAAAGCTTACCAAAGAAGGCGGCCGACATTTTGCTTGTGTGGCGCTTCAAGCCTTGGAGTTCTTCCGCCACAGCTATCAGCCGCTGGTCGGCGTCATCCGCACGTTGGGTCAAGGCGGTCTTCTCAGATTCAGTTGACTCCTTAAGGGCAGCAAAATCAGCCTTGATTGTGGCCAGCTCTTCAGAGAGAAGCCGACACTTTTCATCGGCGATGTTGCAGACTTCTTGTTGAGCCGCCAAGTTGGTCTTTAGGTCCATCAATTGTGACCCGGCTTCGCTTAAAGCTTCCTGTGACACGTCAAAATACAGGATAAGTCGCTAGAATGGAAGTCATATCAAATAATGAAGGTTAAAGACAAGATTATGCAAGTCTCAAGCAGATTGCAAGCAATATTTTTTACACTTTGGGGCTAATGTATATTTGATCTTCGAGCTTACAACACAGTTCCGGCTCATCTTCATCAAAGTTAATCCGGAACTTGGGGGCTACGATATGGCTCTTCAAATTTACTTATAATGAAAGCTCCGACTCAACGTTATCAAGTTTGAGTCAGCCCTTGGGGGTTACGGTAAAGATCTGACTCAACTCTAACATGTTGAGCCGGCCCTTGGGGACAAAGGTTTTGGATTTTCTACAGAGGATCAGGAAAGACCCGGTTCACCTCTTAACTAGATTGAACCGGCCCTTGGGGGCTAAGTAAGGTTGTAGCAACAAGAGGAATACCTCATATTTTGTTTTCATCAAAGTTACCAGCCGAAGCTCCAGATCCCGGCTGGTGGTAAGCCGGTTTATATACCCGGCGTGGAGTTCTTCGGCCGTCATCTTCTCAAGGGAAGAGTCGAAATTCAGCTTCCTGGAGGCCTTGGCAGACTCTTTATGCCTGGTCAGCACATGAGACGGAGGGGACTTGGGAGCAGAGCCGGTGATCACAACCTCTGGAGTTGCAGTGGCCTTGGCAGGACTTGGCGGCTTTGAAGGACCCCTTAGAGGGCTCTTCGGGATGATATCTTCAGCAGCTAGCTCAGTGGAAACAATTGGCGGATCTACATCCGGTTGTGGCTCCTCCGATTGTTCCTGCTCTGGCTCTTCAGCGGCAGGACTGGGGGCGGGCTTGTTGGTCTTCCGACGCTTGGCTTGAGCACTGCAAGATAGAAAAGTGAGAATCCAAAGGATATTACTACCCTACAAAGAACCGGATATTATAGTGGAAAGACACTTACAGCAGGTTGATCTTCGGAGGTGGCAGAATGGTCGCCGAAGAGTCGCCGTAGGAGGGTGACTTCTGAGATGAAATTCAAGAAGGATGAGATGGCACTAAGGTTATAAAGAGAAATGAATCAAACAGGAACACATACCTCAGCAAGATGTTTCTTCGGGGCCGGCGAGTTCGGCAAGCCGGACATAAGCTCAGTAGAGCCGGTGCTCCGGGTCTGGCGACATTCAGCCAATTGTTGCTTTTTCAAAACAAAATCGGGAGCCAGATAACGAGAGGATGAGAAAGAGGAACTTTTCTGGCAACCCGCCGCGGATTTTGGGGGACAAAGTATTCTGAGCTGGAAGAGACATAGTTTACCTCAGGGACATTGCCGCGGCTGGTCTACACTTCCTCTTTCGAGTAAAACAAGCATTAGTAAAACAGGAGAGCAAAGAATCAAGCAAACAACTAAAATTTTACCTCTGAGCTGGATGACTGTGGCGGGTCGAACCACTCCTCTCGCGGGGCATCTTTCTTTGGCTTCTTGGCTGGGGCCTTTTTCTTGAGCTTCTTCGGAGGAGGGACGTACTCCTTCTTCCAGAAATCAGAGTCGACCTGCGAAAATAACCCGGAGAGGAATAATAGATCAGCAAGGTACAAGCAACATCCAAGAGATGGATGGGAGGAAATTAACTTTCATATGGAGCCGGATTGTTGACGCTGAAAGGCGTTAGGCCAATGGCGTTGCATGAGCCAGAGGCTTCATGGACAAGGCTCCGAATGATAGTGGTAATGTCATCCTCTATCAAGGTTGATTTGCTGAAGCACAAGGAGTTGTCGTACTTGCCTTCATATTCACACATAAGCTGGCTTCTATGGCTTAACGGCATGATCCGCCATGAAATCCAGTAGCGAATCAAATCCAGTCCGGTCAAACCGTTGGCAATGAGTGCCTTGATCTTAGCGTGAGCCGGCTCATACCTGGCATGCTCTAAAACTGAGAGCCGGCCAGGAAGCTCTGAATCTGTCCTGAGTCAGGAGGGACAATAACCCGGCAATGGGCGCTCATCTTCAGGAGAGGTGTCCTTGCAGTAGAACCAAGTCTTATTCCAATCCTTTGGATGACTCGGCATCTGCGCAGCTGGAAAAATGATGTCCCCACATCGTTGAATGGAAATACTGCCAAGTTCCAGACTCGGACCGCCTTTGATTTCGGTTTGGTGGTTGGCCTAGAAGAAATCTCGAAACAGCCCCACAGAGGGCTTGATTTGCAGGTAGGCTTCGTAGAGCACTTGGAAATTGCATATTTTTGAAACGGAGTTGGGGGCCAAGTCTTGAGGGTGAAGCTTGTACAAATGGAGAACGTCACGGAAGAATTTAGAGCCAGGCGGCACGAACCCTCGCTCGATATGGTCACAGAAAACTACTACCTCTCCTTGTCGGGGAGAGGGCCGAGTCTCATCACCTGGAACCCACCAGTGAAGGACCTCCTTAGAAGGAAGAGTGCCCGCGTCAACAAAATCCGCTATATACACTTCTGTGACGCTAGATCCGACCCAGTTAGATGAGTTGGAAGCACGGGACATGGCGGCGGCTTAAAGACTGTGCAAAATTAAATATGCGGCGAGTTAAGAGCAAGCAATATCTGTGATGGCTAACAATTTTAAGGGCTCTACAAATACTATGCTATAGTCTGACTGATGAGAGCCGGAGAGGTCTGGCGGTTCAACAAAAGAAAGGAGGAGCGAAAATCGCCTAAGTCCTAAAAAACAGGTTTCACAAACTACCGTTGCAATTATGGATCTACAAAAACAGGAAAATAGGTTCTTATTTCTAGACCTAGCGAAGAACAGGCAGAACAGAGAAGAATGAAACAGAGTCATGATGGTCCGTGCATTGCGCACGGTTGCCTTGTACGCGGCGGCACGGCGGGGATGCATGATAAAGACGTCGACGGCATCGGAATACCCTAACGGTGGCGATGGAGGAGCCCAAGCGGCGGCGGTGGAGCTTCCCGCGAACCTTACTATGGCGGCGATGGATCTAGGGGGAGGTTGGACTTACCGATGATGGAGCGGCGGACGCGGAAGAGACTCTGGTACGACTCAGGTTGATGCAGCGGCCTGGTTGACGACGATGAGAAGACGGCGCAGAAGCAAGGACCGTTGGAGCAGAGACGATGAAGGGAAGAAGACAAAGGGAGAGCGGGAGAAGGAAAGCCTGCCCCCACAACAGGTCTTATTTAAAGAGAAGACAAGGCAGGCGCGAAAATTTAGGCGACAGAAACCATTTGACCGAGGCGGACGCCTCGATTTTTGGGATGACCATTTAATAAAAGATTCGGTGATACGTCAGCAGATCTCGTGACGTCACGCCGGGTCATTATCGGGCAACTCGCCAAAGAGCAGAAGATAAGGATGAAGTGCACCAGCTCAATTCAACCTGGGGCCTAATGTTGGGGATATAACCCCACAATATGACCCGCCCTTGAAGGCTCCGGGTCATGTTGATGGCTCGTGAGCCGGCCCATGAAGATATATGGCTCATGGTATGGGATGCAAGGTGGCCCGGACTGATTAGACCTGGGCATGCAAGCCGCTCGGAGACAGTTTGGACAAGGAGATAGAGTAAGACTCGGATAGACAATGAGATTCGGTTAGACAATTGTAAAGACCTGTGGTCCTGACCTCTTATATAAGGGCAGACCCGAGGCGACTTAGAGATCAGGTGATCGAGAACTAGGTCAAGCATTAGCTCCCATGTAATCGATACAACAAGCAATACAAGCACACGCAGGATGTAGGCTATTACCTCAACTTGAGGGGCCAAACCTGGGTAAACCCATGTCCTTCGTCCCAATCAACACCTTTGAGTCCATCACATTAGCGATGGCCTCGAATCCAAGTCCGTTCACCCGGACATCTGCCGTGATAAATCCACGACACACATGATAAACAACGGATTGGACACCATTAATTTGGAAGTTCGGAGCGAGGCATGCGGGGGTTGGAGGTCAAAGTATCGCTTCCCAATGAGCATGCGCAGTAGACACTCACGCGTCCCGTCGAGCATGCATGGTGGATAGCTCTCACACATCATGTCAAGCATGCGTGGCGGACATCTCACACGCATCTCGTCGAGCCTACGCGGCAGACAGCTCGCATGCATCATGTCATCAACGTACAGCTACACGCATGACTCCCCCATATCAAGTAATCCCTCTGTTTCTTTTTAGTTAGCATATAAAATTATGTGAAATTCAAGATTTGTAAAGTTTGACTAGCTTTATAGAGAAGATATAAATATTTAAAATTTAAAATCAATATTACGAGATGCATCGTCATATTAACTTTCATACTATATAACCTTAGCATTGTAGACATTGATATGTTTTTGTATAAATTTAGTGAAACTATGTTTAGCTTGACTTTGACCAAATCTCATATGTGAAGTAACAAGAAACGGAGGGAGTAAATAAAAAAATGGACGTGTGGCACCAAAAATGGTTATCATACAAGTTTTATATGTATGGGAATTCAATAAACCAATATTATCAATGATTGCAGCCAAGCTATCATGCCTAAATGTTTCTAATTCATTCACATTTGTATGAAAGGGACCTAGAAAACTCAATTGATGTATAAAATGGGCCGAATTGGTGCACTAGAGGACACATTGAATGTAGTTTCGCCACAAAAGGTGACATGTTCCCTATCAAAACCACGAGCTCAGAGCATGTGTTTCTAGTTCAAAATTTGAACTACACATATTAAATCCCTAGAAAACTCAATTAATGTATAAAAGGGGCCGAATTGGTGGACTAGGCGACTTATTGAATGTAGTTTCACCAACAAAGGTGACATGTTCCCTATCAAAATCACAAGGCTTCTTGAATAATCTTTGGCTTCTAAGATGCATGTCCCAATATCTATCCCAAATTTGTCAAAAAAATGCACACCGCATATGTGTCGTGGCATGACACTTTGTAAGTTTCAACCCATTTTGGAGACATAGTGTCATGCCACGACACATATACGGTGTGCAGGCTTGTGGTTCCCTGGCACCTCCCTTGCCGTGCACTCCAAGCTTGATGATTTGTTTCCTTCCAAAAAATTCCTTCCGAAGGTTTTATTCCGTTTGGACTCCGTTTAATATTCCATATCTGCAAAACTCAAAAACAAGGAAAAACAGAAAATAGCACTAGGCTCTAGATTAATTGGTTAGTCCCAAAAATAATATAAAATATCATATTAATGCATATAAAACATCCAAAACACATAATATAAGAGCATGCCATCATCAAAAATTATAGATACGTTGGAGATGTATCAGCATCCCCAAGCTTAATTCCTGCTCGTCCTCGAGTAGCTAAATGATAAAAACAAACTTTTTGAGGTGGAGTGCTACCTAATATATTTATCCATATAATATTCTTTATTGTGGCATGAATATTTAGATCTGTAAGACTCAAAACAAAAGCTTAATATTGATATAAAAACGATAACGTTTCAAGCATACTAGCAAAGCAATTGTATCTCTTCAAAATATAATGGCAAAAGAAAGTTATCCCTACAATATCATATGGTCTGGCTATGCTCCATGTTCCCCCACACAAAGTATTTATATCATGCACAAACCCGATGAAAAGTCAAGAAATTTTTTCACACCTTTATTTTCTCAAACTTTTTCAACTCTCACGCAATACATGACCGTGAGCCATGGACATAGCACTATATGTGTAATAGAATATGGTGGAGGTTGTCAATGAAAGGGAGAAGATAGTCTCACATCAATTGTGATAGCCCAAGTGTTGTCCCTACATTTTATGGCATGTATCTTATGTGAACCTTGTTCTCATGAGTTTAATGAAATGAGTTTGTTCCTTTTCATGCCTTGTCTCATGCATTCATACATCATGCATCATATCATTCATGTCATGTCATGCCTTTGTTTGTGATGTGACCTTGTTGTGATTGGGAGTGATCTTGTGATGTGTGATCTGGTTAGAGTGTGGGTGGTGCAACACTCCTTCTCCTTCCCCCTCTCTTATTCTTTTCAAACAATCCCAACCTAATAACCTTTTATTCCATTGGCATTTTATCAACAGATTTTACTTGCTATAAAAATTGTTTAAAAATGTTCAGGAGGTAGTCTTCAATGTTTTAAAATTGTGTGTGTGGTTGTTTTGTTGTTTTGAGCTATATGAATTTGGGGTTTAAATAACAAGGGGCTGATGTGTTTTAAAATTATTTAAATTTGTTGCTCTAAAAATCAACATGATAATTTTATCAAAAGTGTCTTATATCTTGTAAGTAAAAGTGCTTTGGTTTCATCAAAAACCCTTTTGTTCATTCCTGTGGGGCTTTTGTAAGTGAGTTGTTTTGTTTTCTTTGTAAAATATATAAAACCTGCTAAATTTGGTTCTGTGAGAGAGAGAGGAGAACTGGGTTGGTTCCTCCCCGTGCGGCCCAGCCCAGGTGGCCTAGGGGCTACCTGATCCCGTTGCTCGCCGTCAGCTTCAGTGGGAGCAGAGAGAGAGAGCGCGTCGCCACCTTCCCTTTTCTCCGTCCGATGCCATCAGCTCTGGGGGTATTTAACCCCGTCGACGTGCGTGCCCATTCGCCTAGGGGTCCTCTCCTCCTCCCAGCCGCCGTCGTTCCCATATCCTCTCTAGCCTTCTCCTCCTTCCCTTCTTCTTCCCCCTCGTTGGGGTTCAGAGAGCGACAGGTAAGTTCAGAGAAGGTTGCGCCGGTTGTCTTCGCCATTGCCGCCGCGTCTCCGATGGCCCTCGTCACCGGTGGAGATGGCGTGGAGGACGGGTTCGTCGCCCGAGTTCCGTTCCCGCTTCTAGGGAGGTGAGGAGCACCTCCCTGCAGCACCGCTTTGCGTCGCCATCGTCCACAAGGAGCAAGGTCGTCGCCGCCGTCTTCTTCCCCTCCGTCTTGCCGTCGTCCGCATCCCCCCGCGCCTCCGAGAACCTTGGTGATCTGCCGTGTCCCCGCTGCCCCTTCTTCCCCCACATAGGCCCTTGAGTCATTGTCGTAGTGCCATCGCCGCCGGTCGAAAAGGTGGGAGCTTGAGCTCGCCTCCGTCCTCCTCGTCGCAAGATGAATAGAGGAATGGGACCCCGTAGATCCCCTCTTCGTTTGTGTCCATTAGCGTCGCCGGAGAGCCCATGTGATCGCCGGAATTCGTCGCCTCCGCTGTCCTCTACCGTCGGTGTGGTTCGATTTTCAGTTTCGCCAGGTGGTGCCCGGTCAGTTAGTTCTAGTAGGCTCGCTGCCCTACTCTGTTGTGATCCGATGTAGTGGCGCAGTGGTGTTGCGCTCGGGGTTCGATCGCACGGTCGCGGGTTCGATCCCGGCTACCCCCTTTTTTCTCCTTTTTCGATTGGGTGGCGTTGGTGTTGCTAGTGTGGGATCGGGTGCGCCTGCGTCCTGATCTGGTGTGTATGTGTGTGTGTGTGTGCAGTGGATCCTCTGTGGTGGATAGATCCAGTGTGGCTACAGTGTGTGTGTGTGTGTGCTTGTGTGTGTGAGCTGTGTGTGGATCTAGTGTGGCACCAGATCCATGTGTATGCGTGCCTGTGTGTGTGCTGATGTAGTGTGTGTGTTTGTGTGTGTATGGCAAGTAGGCCCATGCCCCACTTGTTATACACTAGATTATTTTGTGGTTTTGTTGTTTTAGCATTGAATTAGCTCTTTTCCTGTTATAGCAATATTGCCAAAACTGGACATGTTCATTTTTGCACATGAGCATTTAGGGTATGTGTTCACTTATAGGAGTGGTTGATGATTTTGCTATGTAGTTTTTGTCATGATGCTCCATGTGACTATATGGGTATGATACATGAATTTGGGGTAGAAAAATCTCAGGAATCCATTGGTGGTATTGTTTTGGTCTTTTGAGCAAGTTTGAAAAAATGTCATTTTATCTCATAATGCCATTTTGTCATTTTTGCCATGTTTAATCCATGCATGCTATGATGGTTGTGCCAACATGAATATGTTAGTCTTGGATGTGTAGAATGCCATGGTATTTATCTTTGCCATGATCAACTTGCAAATAAGTGGGAACCATGCTCTAAACTAGCCATTAAAATGTTGTTGTTTTCAACCATGCCAAATATTTCCAAGTCTGAGAATCTGCTGTTATTGTTATGCCATGAAGAATGGTTGTTATCTTGTGATATGTTGTGAATTAGCTCAAGCTTAGTGCTAGTGATTTGAAGCATATGTTGTCTTCTAGCATATTGTTAATTTTCATGTCATGAGGTGGTCTCTAACACCATTAGTTTCTGCTGTCAACTTGCTACAAGATTAACTCAGATTCCAGAAAACTGTTATTTTCACTAAGTCCTAGATTTCTGTTTCATCATGCAAACTTGTGAGCTTCATGCTTATTGATGTTTGCCTCCTTTCCAGATTGTGTAGTTGGATAAGTTGATAAGCATGTTATGTAGTTTCTTTCAATGCCTTGTTTGTGGTTGTAGGAATCTTGTAGCTCAAGTTATTGGGTGTGTAAGTTGCTATGTTACTGTTTTGTGGCAGATTGTTTGTTTTAGTGTCTTGTGACTTGTGGGAGCTATACTCCATGTAATTGCTTGATCTTTAGCTCTATTGTGGTTGGTTTTTAATTGCCTATACAGTGGCTACCTTGGAATGCCAAGTAATAGCCCAGGTCCTTCTTGTCTTGTGTTTTGCCTTCGTATTTTGTCGTGAGCGTAGCTTGAGAACCGTAACTCCGTTTCTTACGTTCTACATATGCATTTGTATAATTTTTGCATGATGCATCCATATTTGCCATGTTCATGAATGTCTAAATAACTTAACATAAGGTTCTATCCAGATTCATTAATAACCAATCCTTTGCATATGAAACATGACTAGTTAGGATTGCCATGCCAAAACTCTTCAAATAAGCATGCATCATTCTTGCTTGTGCATTGCACATGGTTGTTTGTTTATTCTTGCTGTTTCTTTTGGGTAGACGTGAATGTTGAACCTGGGTACGAAGAGCCAGACGAGTACAACTACGAGGATCCCGCTACTTGTTCCACTGAAGAACCAACAAGCAAGATGATCGTACCCGGATCCTGATACTATTTTCGCTTGCTAGTTGACTCGCTCTTATCGTTACAATTGCACTACCTACCACTTGAATTTCAGCCTCCTATTTGACATGATAGCCTCTAACCCTCCACATCCTAGCAAACCTTTGACTGGTTAAGTTACCGCTGCTCAGCCCCTCTTATAGCGTTCTAGTTGCAGGTACAGGTTGCTCCATGTGATAACATGGATTTGGCGTATCACAATATTATATGTTATTTAATTAAAAGCACATATATATCTTGGTATTGGTGGAAGGCTTGGCCTTTAGCTAGGTGTTTTGTTCCGTTGTTACCGCCATAGTTTCTTGTTACCGGCGTTATGTTTCCATACTTTGCGCTCCTATCATGCTCGGGGTTGTTATGGGGACCCCCGTGTGTATTCGGTTAAGATTAAAAATTGTCTGGCAAGACCCAACTTTGGTACTACATTTGCTAAACAATATAATAAAATTGCATAGGGACAAGCTACCCCGTGGATTAATTCAAAAACCAGGGCCAGTGCTCCACAGGAGTGTTGGTCCAAAATGGCAGTAGTCGGGGCCACCAACGGGTGTGCCAGCCGGATACTTAGCCCATCTGTCGTGTCCTGAGAACAAGATACACGGCTCTTATCAGTTCGTTGACACGTCGGGAGGTCTTGTTGGACTGGTTTTACCTTTATCGAGTGTCTTGCATGTGGGCTCTGACTTTCTTCGGGCTCTCTCGAGGTGTTGGAATTCTTTTGGAGTTGCCTAGGACGATCACGAGATCCGTGGTCAAGGCTATTCCCGCGGAGTGTGGCTAATTTGTGATGGACTAGTTGGAGCACCCCTGTAGGGTCAAATCTTTCGGAAAGTCATGCCCACGGTTATGTGGCAACTTGGATATTTGTTTAACACTCGGTTATAGTTAACTTGAAGTAAACTCTAATAAAATGCACCAAATGTGTGAGTAACCGTGATCGTCTCTGCTCGTGAACATGATCCGGGAGAGAACACGGTGGGGTTATGATTGACGTAAGTAAGTGTTCAGGATCTCATTGAGGTCATTCTAGATTCAATCGTTTATCGTAGGCCACATATTTATCTTCATGTTACATAAGTTTAGCCACCATAAATGCTTATTACTGCTGCAAACCAGACACATACCCCATCCCAACCTTTAAGCTTGAATAGTCTCGATACCCGGGCGCATGATTGATGAGTCCTTGTGGCTCATAGATTACTACAACAATCCAGGTACAGGTACAAATGAGTTCGTGCAAGATGATCTGACGCAGCTCAAGTGGGAGTATGACAAGGAAAGAGGCAGGATGTACGTGACTTATCCGGATGAGTAGAGGACCATGGTTGTGATCTTTGGCTAGCAAGATAGTATCATTGCATCTGCTTTTATCGTTTATTTTCGTCCGTAGTCGGACCCTGTCTTTAGATTGTTGAATGAACTCTTGTGTGGAATTGTAATTTAGTATGTGGCGAGTGTAAGCCAACTCATATACTCATCTCTTCTTTAATGTATGATGTAATGATGCTATACTTGCGATTGAGATGCGCCTCTATCCCTTGTGAGGCCCCCGTGCCTTAATATGGATAGGCGCGCATCTTGGGCGTGACAAGTTGGTATTCAGAGCCATACGACCATAGGAGCCTTTGCTTGATCGAACTTGGTTGAGTCGAGTCTAGTTAAAAACTATTTTGAGTCTAGTTATATCAGAGAGTAGGATTCTCTTTACTCCTCTTCTATGCTCTGGTGAGGTATTCAACTTAGGAATTTTGATTCTACTCCTCTTCTCGCTCAAAAAAAAATTAGGATCACGTGGGTATTTTGGAGTCTATATGATACCAATGTGACAGGGTTCTGTCTTGGTGCCTCTTGTCTGACTTGATTTCTTCCGTGGAGTAGAGCTCCAAGGAATGTTGGCACATCGTTATCATTCAGCTTCCTTGATATCTCAGGACGGAGAGTGTTCGGAATTACTTCAATACTTGTCGTGGTGAGATAAAGTCGGAGTCACCCAGTACTGGGGAGGCGTCCGGGGTACCACCATGGTTTAGTATCGTTGTGAGTTCGAGGATTTGAGTTAGATGAATTTGCGAAAGCCTCTGTTTATGTGTTGAAGGATCGATACAGTTGGGGTGTAGGATTGCTAGTTGTGTGAGATATTTCCTCCTTGTATGCCCCACACCGGATTGCATAACCAGAAAGTTTTTGGAAGTTCTTAGGTGGGAACTCTTGTAGTTATCTAGGATCATCTTCTTGAGATGTATGTGGGCATATACATTTGTTCCAAGCAACATTAGCTCAATATTTTTGTGTTATTGCAAGTGGCTTCTAATATCTGATGATGTTATCGCAAAACCGAAGAAAGCCTTCTTACTAATTTTTCAGTAGGAAGGCTGTGATGTTATTTGTGCAATTCTTTCAAGCATTTGATTCAGCTATTGAATTCATCTTTCAATGAGGTGCTGATGTTTTTGTCCATCTCCAGGATGGCTCCTCCAACTCACAACAATATGGGTCGTGGTGAGGAGCACGCTGATGTTCCACCACCCCCGCCACCGCCTCCTCCTCCAAAAGCTTGGCAAGCTATGATGGCCGCAACCAACGCGAACACTCGGATGTTGCTCAGGCTGTTGCAAGAAAGAGATCAGGGTCAGCAAGGCTTTCAAGGGAATTTTCAGAATCAACCTCAGCTTGCAACGCTCAATCAGTTCCTTGCCAACCAGCCCAAGTCTTTCACCTGTTGTGAGTAGCCTTTTGATGCTGATGCTTGGCTCCGTGATATGAGTACGCATTTTGAGTGCAGCAATGTCAGGCCAGAGGACTTTGTCAGATTTGCATCGTTCCAGCTCAAGGGTCAGGCAGCTAATTGGTGGCAGCAGTACAAGGATTCCAGGGGCGATCGTGTTGTTACTTGGGATGATTTCCGTCGTGACTTCAGGGCCCATTACATTCCGACAAGCTTTGTCGAGGAGATGCGTGAGAAGTTCAGGCACCTAAAGCAGGGAAGCAAGTCTGTCTATCAGTACAACATCGAGTTCCAGAATCTAGCCCGCTATGCTAAGCAAGATGTTCCAGGTGACAAGGCGATGATCTATCAGTTCAGAGGTGGTCTCAAGGATGAGCTTCTAATAGGTCTTGTTCTTCAAGAGCCTCATGAGTTTGATCAGCTCTACAACATGGCTTTGAAGGTCGAGGCAACTCAGCTCAAGTTGGAGAACTCAAGGAAGCGTGCAAGGGATTCACATTCGTCTTCTTCCAGCTCTCAGATGGTTCCTAAGCGGTAGAAGTATTGGGTGCCAAATCCTCCTCCTTTCGTCCTCCTCAGCAGTAGAAGCAGTTCGGTGGCCATGGTTCTTCCCACCCACCCAACCCAAAATTTCAGTAGAGACCCCAGGCATCCAAGGCAGCTTTTGTTCCTCCTCCAGGCAATGTCCGTCCGGTTTCTGAGGTTACTTGTCACAAGTGTGGCCAAAAGGGTCACTACGCAAACAAGTGCAACCAGCGGCGTCTTCCGCCTCCTCCTCGAGTCAGGCCTCCAGGAAATGCAATGGTGAAGCATAATCCCAAGACCGCAAGAGTGAATATGGTGAATGCAACTGAGGCAGAGGATTCTTCTCAAGTGATCATGCGTAATCTCAAAGTTAATTCTATTCCGGCAAAAGTGTTATTTGATATGGGTACATCGCATTCATTCATATCTAGACCTTTTGTTGCTAAGCATGAATTCTTCTTGAATGAGTTGCCTAAGCCTATGACTATAGCTTCTCCCGGGAAGATGATGAATTCTCGTTTGGTTGTTCTGGATGTTTCTATCAAGATGGGCAATTATTCTTTTCTGGCTTCTCCAATTGTTCTCGGAAATTTTGACATTGATCTCATTTTGGACATGGACTTCCTGGCTATGAATAAGGCATATGTTTATTGTCAAGCAAAAGAAGTCAAGCTAACCCATCCTTCAGAAGATGTGATTATTTTCGCGGCTCGCGATGACACAATCCGTCTCTTTGCTCTTAATGAGAAGGGTGAAATCTTGGTGATTTCTCAAATTCCAGTGGTTTGTGAGTATGAAGATGTCTTTCTAGAAGAATTGCCAGAAATGCCTCCGCACCGACCAGTCGAGGTCGTGATTGATCTCGAGCCCGGAACTGAACCGGTTTGCAAGCGTTGTTATAAACTTGGCCCCGAAGAGCTGAAAGAGTTGAAGAAGCAGCTAGATGAACAAGAACGTCTGGGTCTGATCAGACCAAGTTCTTCTCCATGGGGTTGTGGTGTTTTGTTTTCAAGAAGAAAGATGACACAGACCAGCTTTGTGTCGATTACCATCCATTGAACAAGAAGACAATCAGAAACAAGTACCCACTTCCCAACATCAATGAGTTGTTTGAACAACTGAAAGGTGCCAAGGTTTTCTCGAAGCTTGATCTTCGCATGGGCTATCATCAGATTCGCATTCGCCAAGAAGACATTCCTAAGACCACTTTCAAGACTAGTTTTGGCTCTTATGAGTACACCGTCACCGTCATGGACTTCATTTTCTCTCCTTTCAAGAATGAGTTCATATTGGTCTATTTGGATGATATCCTTGTGTTTTCGGAGACAGAAGAAGAGCATGCAGAGCATCTCCACCTTGTGCTTGACAAGTCAAGAGAACATTGATTCTATGCCAAGTTTTCCAAGTGTGAGTTTTGGCTTAATGAAGTGGTGTAACTTGGGCATGTGATCTCTACCGACGGAATTAAAGTGCACCCTAAGAAAGTTGAGGCAATCTTGAAGTGGGAGCCACCTCAGAATGTGAAGCAGCTTCGGAGTTTCCTCGGGCTTGCTAGTTATTGCAGAAGATTCATGGAGAACTTCTCTCAAATTGCTACGCCTCTATCCAATCTCGTCCAGAAGAGTGTCAAGTATGTTTGGTCTCCTGAGTGTGATGTGGCGTTCAATACGCTCAAGCAGAGACTGACTTCAGCTCTTGTTCTTGTTCCTCCTGAGCAGTCAAAGCCTTTCCAAGTATTCTGTGATGCTTCTCTCCAAGGTCTTGGTGGTGTTCTCATGCAAGATAAGAAGATTGTTGCTTATACCTCGTGTCAGTTGAAGCCTGCCGAGAAGAACTACCCCACTCATGATCTTGAGTTGGCGCAGTTGTGCATGCTCTAATGACTTGAGGCATTTGTTGTTGGGTAGACCAGTTGAGGTATACACCGATCACAAGAGCTTGAAGTACATTTTCACTCAACCCAATATTAATCTTCGGCAGTCTCGTTGGGTGGAAATGCTTGAGGACTTCAATCCAAGCGTTGAGTATACTCTTGGAAAAGAAAATGTCATTGCAGACGCGCTCAGCCGTAAGACATACTGCAACAGTCTCATCGAGAAGCCTCTTCAACCCGAGCTTTGTGAAGCCTTCCGCAAGCTCAACCTTCAAATGATTCCGCAAGGATTTATTGCCAATCGTCAAGTCTCTCCGACTCTGGAAGATCAGGTTCACCAAGCACAGCTTCTTGATGCTATGGTGAAGAAAGTGAAGAAAGGTGTGGCCAAGAGTATTCCGAAGTATAAGTTCTTTCGCATTCATGACAAAGACACCTTGTTCTTTGAGGACCGTCTGGTGGTTCCAAAAGGTGATCTTAGAAAGGTTATCATGGACGAAGCACAGAAATCTCTTCTATCCATTCATCCAGGCAGTTCCAAGATGTATCTGGATCTCAAGCAAAGCTTCTGGTGGACTCGCATGAAACATGAAATTTCTCAGTTCGTGAACGAGTGTGATGTTTGTCGCAGAGTGAAGGCGGAACATCAACGTCCAGCAGGTCTTCTTCAACCTTTGCCTATCCGAGAGTGGAAATTCGATCATGTGGAGATGGATTTCGTAACTGGGTTTCCCAAGTCCAAGAGAGGCAACGATGCCATCTTTGTGGTTATCGACAGGCTGACCAAAGTTGCTCATTTCCTGCCAGTCAAAGAATCTATCTCGGTAGCTCAGCTGGCAGAGTTGTATACGTCAAGGATAGTATCTTTGCATGGTATTCCTCAGCTCATCTCCTCTGACTGTGGAAGCCTCTTTACTTACAAGTTTTGGGAGTCCTTCCATACTGCTATGGGTACCAAGATCCGTTTCAGCACTACATTCCATCCGTAGACAAGTGGTCAAGTTGAGAGAGTCAATCAGATCCTTGAAGATATGCTTAGAGCCTGTGTGATTTCATTCGGCATGAAATGGGAAGACTGCCTTCCATACGCTGAATTCTCATACAACAATAGCTTTCATGCTAGTTCAGGCAAGGCCCCTTTCGAGATTCTCTACGGCAGGAAGTGTCGTACCACGCTTAACTGGTCTAAAACCGGTGAGCGTCAGATTTTGGCCAATGACATGATCACTGAAGCAGAAGAAATGTGTCGTGTCATTCATGAGAACCTCAAAGCATCTCAATCCCGACAGAAGAGTTATTACGATAACAAACATCGGGATGTTTCCTTTCAAGTGGATGATCTAGTCTATCTCAGAGTCTCTCCCATGAAGGGCACTCAGCGGTTTGGAATTAAAGGGAAGCTAGCTCCTCATTTCGTTGGTCCTTTCAAAGTTGTTGGCAAGAGAGGTGGACTTGCATATCAACTAGAGCTTCCTCCAAATTTCCCAAATGTGCACGATGTCTTCCATGTATCTCAGCTCCAGAGGTGCTTCAAGACTCCCGAGCATACCATTGACCTCCAAGACATTGATCTCCAAAAAGACCTCTCTTATCGTGAGCATCCAGTGGATATTCTCAAAGAAACTGAGCGTAAGACTCGCAACAAGTCTATCAAGTTCCTCCAGGTGAATTGGTCTCATCATTCGGACAAAGAAGCTACTTGGGAACGTGAGGATCTTCTCCGTTCCGAATTTCCAGAGTTCTTTCATTCCTCGATCTCGGGTCGAGATCCTCTTGTAGTGTGGGAGAGTTGTGACAGCCCAAGTGTTGTCCCTACCTTTTATGGCATGTATCTTATGTGAACCTTGTTGTCATGAGTTTAATGAAATGAGTTTGTTCCTCGTCATGCCTTGTCTCATGCATTCATGCATCATGCATCATATCATTCATGGCATGCCATGCCTTGGTTTGGGATGTGACCTTGTTGTGATTGGGAATGATCTTGTGATGTCTGATGTGGATAGAGTGTGGGTGGTGCAACACTCCTTCTCCTTCCCCTCCTCTTATTCTTTTCAAACAATCCCAAACTAATAACCTTTTATTCCATTGGCCTTTTATCAAAAGATTTTACTTGCTATAAAAATTGTTTAAAAATGTTTAGGAGGTAGTCTTCAATGTTTTTAAATTGTTTGTGTGGTTCTTTTGTTGTTTTGAGCTATATGAATTTGGGGTTTAAATAACAAGGGGCTGATGTGTTTTAAAATTATTTAAATTAGTTGCTCTAAAAATCAACATGATAATTTTATTAAAAGTGTCTTATATCCTTGTAAGTAAAAGTGCTTTGGTTTCATCAAAAACCCTTTTATTCATTCCTGTGGGGCTTTTGTAAGTGAGCAGTTTTGTTTTCTTTTCAAAAGAAATAAAACCTGCTGAATTTGGTTCTGTGAGAGAGAGAGGAGAACTGGGCCGGTTCCTCCCCGCGCGGCCCAGCCCAGGTTGCCTAGCGGCTACCTACTCCCATTGCTCGTTGTCAGCTTCAGTGGGAGCAGAGAAAGAGAGCGCGTCGTCGCCGTCCCTTTTCGCCGTCCGACGCCGTCAGCTCCGGGGGTATTTAACCCCCTCGACGTGCATGCCCATTTGCCTAGGTTTCCTCTCCTCCTCCCAGCCGCCAACGTTCCCATCTCCCTCTCTAGCCTTCTCCTCCTTCCCTTCTTCTTCCCCCTCGGTGAGGTTCAGAGAGCGACGGGTAAGTTCAGAGAAGGTTGCGCCGGTCGTCTTTGCCGTCGCCGCTGCATCTCCGGTGGCCCTCATCGCTAGTGGAGATGGCGTGGAGCATGGGGCCATTGCCCGCGTTCCGTTCCTGCTGCTAGGGAGGTGAGGAGCATCTCCCCGCAGCATTGCTTCGCGTCGCTGTCGTCCGCAAGGAGCAAGGTCGTCGCTGGCGTCTTCTTCCCCTCCGTCCCGCTGTCGTCCGCATCCCCCCACGCCTCCGAGAACCCTCGGTGAGCTGCCGCGTCCCAGCTGCCCCTTCTTCCCCCGCATAGGCCCGTGAGTCGTCATCGTAATGCCATCGCCGCCGGTCGGAAAGGAGGGAGCTTGAGCTCGCCTTCGTCCTCCTCGTCGCGAGATGAGCAGAGGAATGGGACCCCATAGATCCCCTCTTCGTTTGTGCCCGTTAGCGTCGCTGGAGAGCTCGTGTGATCACCGGAATTCGCCACCTCCGCCGTTCTCTATCGCCGGTGTGGTTCAATTTTTAGTTTTGTCAGGTGGTGCCCGGTCAGTTAGTTCTAGTTGGCTCGCTGCCCTACTCTGTTGTGATCCGGTGCAGTGGCGTAGTGGTGTTGCGCTCGGGGTTCGACCGCGAGGTAGCGGGTTCGATCCCGACTACCCCCCTCTTTTCTCCTTTTTCGATTGGGTGGCGTTGGTGTTGCCTGTGTGGGATCGGGTGCGCCTGCGTCCGGATCTGGTGTGCATGTGTGTGTGCGTGTGTGCGGTGGATCCTCTGTGGTGGATAGATCCAGTGTGGCTGTAGTGTGTGTGTGTGTGTGTGTGCTTGTGTGTGTGAGTTGTGTGTGGATCAGGTGTGGCAACAAGATCCATGTGTGTGTGTATGTGTGGCTGTGTGTGTCTGTGTGCTGGTGTAGTGTGTGTTTTAGTGTGTGTATGGCAAGTGGGCCCATGCCCCACTTGTCATACACTAGATTATTTTGTGGTTTTGTTGTTTTAGCATTGAATTAGCTCTTTTCCTGTTATAGCAATATTGCCAAAGATGGACATCTTCATTTTTATACATGAGCATTTAGGGTATGTTTTCACTTATAGGAGTGGTTGATGATTTTGCTATGTAGTTTTTGTCATGATTCTCCATGTGACTATATGGGTATTGTCATGGATTTATCACGGCAGATGTCCGGGTGAACGGACTTGGATTCGAGGCCATTGCTAATGTGATGGACTCAAAGGGGTTGATTGGGAGGAAGGACACGGGTTTACCCTGGTTCGGCCCCTCAAGTTGAGGTAATAGCCTACGTCCTGCTTGTGCTTGTATTGCTTGTTGTATCGATTACAAGGGAGCTAAAGCTTGACCTAGTTCTCGGTAACCTGATCTCTAAGTTGCCCCAGGTCTGCCCTTATATAAAAGGTCAGGACCATGGGTCTTTACAATTGTCTAATCGAGTCTCATTGTCTATCCGAGTCTTACTCTATCTTCTTGTCCAAACTATATCCGAGCGGCTTGCACGCCCGGGTCTTCTCAGTCCGGGCCACCTTGCGGCCCACACCATGAGCCGCCTATCTTCATGGGCCGTAGGCTTTACGGCTGACCCTTGGGCCGGCTCACCAGCCATAAACATGACCCGGATCCTTCAAGGGCGGGTCATATTGCGGGGTTATATCCCCAACATTAGGCCCTAGGTTGAATTGAGCTTGGTCACTTCATCCTTCTCTTCTGCTCTTGGGCGAGTCGCCCGGTGATGACCCGGCGTGACTTCACGAGATCTGCTGATGTATCACCGAATATTTTATTAAATGGTCAGCCCGAAAATCGAGGCGCCCGCCTCGGTCAAATGGTTTCCATCGCCTAGATTTTCGCGCCTGCCTTGCTTTCTCTTTAAATAAGACCTGTTGTGGGGGAAACTTTCCTTCTCTCGCTCTCCCTCCGTATTCTTCCCTTCATCGTCTCTACTCTAGCGCTCCCTGCTTCGTCGCCGTCTTCTCATCGTCGTCAACCAGGCCGCTGCATCAACCTGAGTCGTACCAGAGTCTCTTCCGCATCTGCCGCTCCATCATCGGTAAGTCCAAGCTCCCCCTAAATCCATCGTCGCCATAGTAAGGTTCGCGAGAAGCTCCGCCCCCGCCGCTCGGGCTCCTCCATCGCCACCGTTAGGGTATTCTTACGCCGTCGAAGTCTTTAGCATGCGTCCCTGCCGTGCCGCCGCGTACAAGGCAGCCGTGCGCAATGCACGGACCGTTGCGGCTCTGTTTCATTCTTCTCTGTTCCGCCTGTTCTTCGCTAGGTCTAGAAATAAGAACCTATTTTCCTGTTTTTGTAGATCCATAATTGCAGCAGTAGTTTGTGAAACCTGTTTTTCAAGACTTAGCCTATTTTCTTTTGTTGAACCGCCAGACCTCTCCGGCTCTCATCAGCCGGACTATGGCGTAGTATTTGTAGAGCCCTTAAAATTGTAAGCCGTCACAGATATTGATTGCTCTTAACTTGCCGCATTTTTAATTATGCAAAGTCTTTAAGCCGCCGCCATGTCCCGCGCTTCCAACTCATGCAATTGGGTCGGATCTAGCATCACAGAAGAGTACTTAATGGATTTTGTTGACGGGGGCACTCTTCCTTCCAAGGAGGTCCTTCACTGACGGGTTCCAGGTGATGAGACTCAGCCCTCTCCCCAAAAAGGAGAGGTAGTAGTTTTCTCTGACCATATCGAGCGAGGGTTCGTGCCGCCCGGCTCTAAATTCTTCCGTGATGTTCTCCATTTGTACAAGCTTCACCCTCAAGACTTGGCCCCCAACTCTGTTTCAAACATATGCAATTTCCAAGTGCTCTGCGAAGTCTACCTGCAAATCAAGCCGTCTGTGGGGTTGTTTCGAGAGTTCTTCTATGTAAACCAGCAAACCGAAATGAAAGGCGGTCCGAGTCTGGAACTTGGCGGTATTTCCATTCAACGACACAGAGACATCATCTTTCTGGCTATGTAGATGCCGAGTCATCCAAAGGATTGGAACAAGACTTGGTTCTACTGCAAGGACACCTCTCCTGAAGATGAGCGCCCATTGCCGGGTTATTGTCCCTCCCGGCTCAGGACAGATTTAGAGCTTCCTGGCCGGCTCTCAGTTTCAGAGCGTGCCAGGTATGAGCCAGCTCACACCAAGATCAAGGCACTTATGGCCAACGGTTTGACCGGACTGGATTTGATTCGCTGCTATATTTCATGGCGGATCATGTCGTTAATCCATAGAAGCCAGCTTATGTGTGAATATGAAGGCAAGTATGACAGCTCCTTGTGCTTCAGTCAATCAACCCTGACAGAGGATGACATCACCACTATCATCCGGAGCCTTGTTCATGAGGCCTCCAGCTCATGCAGCGCCATTGGCCTCGCGCCTTTTAGCGTCAACAATCTGGCTCCAGATGTAAGTCAATTTCTTTCCATCCATCTCTTGGATTTTTGTTTGTACCTTGCTTATCTATTACTCTTCCCTAGTTTATTTTCGCAAGCCGACTCTGATTTCTGGAAGAAGGAGTACGTCCCTCCTCCGAAGAAGCTCAAGAAGAAGGCCCCAGCCAGAAAGCCAAAGAAAGACGCCCCGCGAGAGGAATGGTTCGACCCACCACCGTCATCCAACTCAGAGGTAAAATTTTAGTTGTTTGCTTGATTTTTTGCCTTCTTGTTTTACCAATGCTTGTTTTACTCACAGGATGATGTGGAGACCAGCCGTGCCAATGCCCCTGAGGTAAACTACGTTTCTTCCGGCTCAGAGTATTTTGTCCTCCGAAAGCCGCGGCGGGTTACCAGAAAAGTTCCTCTTTCTCATCCTCTCGCTTACCTGGCTCCCGATTTTCTTTTGAAAAAGCAACAACAGGCAGAACGTCGCCAGACCCGGAGCGCCGGCTCCACTGAGCTTATGTCTGGCTTGCCGAACTCGCCGGCTCCGAAGAAATGCCCCGCAGAGGTATGTGTTCCTGTTTGATTCATCTCTCTTTATAACATTGGTACTGTCCCATCTTTCTTAAATTTCATCTTAGAAATCGCCCTCTTCCGGCGACTCTTCGGCGACCGCTCTGCCGCCACCCAAGATCAACCCGTTGTAAATGTTTTCTATTATAACATCCGGTTCTTCATAGGGTAGTAATATCCTTTGGATTCTGATCTTTTTATCTTGAAGTGCTCAAGCCAAGAGTCAGAAGATCAACAAGCCCTCCCCCAGTCCTGCTGCTCAAGAGCCGGAGCAAGAACAACCGAAGGATCCACAACCGGATGTAGATCCGCCAATTGCCTCCACTGAGCCAGCTGCTGAAGATATCATCCTGGAGAGCCCTCTAAGAGGTCCTTCAAAACCACCAAGTCCTGCCAAGGCCACTGCAACTCCGAAGGTTGTGATCACCGGCTCTGCTCCCCAGTCCCCTCCGGCTCATGTGCTGACCAAGCATAAAGAGTTGCCGAGGCCTCCAAGAAGCTGGATTTCGACTCTTCCCTTGAGAAGATGACGGCCAAAGAACTCCACGCCGGGTATACGAACCGGTTTACCACCAGCCGGGATCTGGAGCTTCGGCTGGTAACTTTGATGAAAACAAAATATGAGGTATTCCTCTTGCTGCTATAACCTTACTTAGCCCCCAAGGGCCGGTTCAATCTAGTTAAGAGGTGAACCGGGTCTTTCCTGATCCTCTATAGAAAATCCAAAGCCTTTGTCCCCAAGGGCCGACTCAATTTGTTAGAGTTGAGTCGGATCTTCACTGTAGATAGCGTGAACAGCCAATCGTATCCCCCAATTGCCGACTCAAGTTTGATAACTTTGAGTCAGAGCTTTTATTATAAGTAAATTTGAAGAGCCATATTGTAGCCCCCAAGTTCCGGATTAACTTTGATGAAGATGAGTCAGAACTGTGTTGTATGCTCGAAGATCAAATATACATTAGCCCCCAAGTGTCAAACATATTGCTTGCAATCTGCTTGAGACTTGCATAATTTTGTCTTTAACCTTCATCATTTGATATGACTTCCCTTCTGGCGACTTATCCTGTATTTTGACGTGTCACATGAAGCTTTAAGCTAAGCCGAGTCGCAGTTGATGGACCTGAAGACCAACTTGGCGGCTCCACAAGAGGCCCGCAGCGTTGCTGATGAAAAGTGTTGGCTTCTCTCTAAGGAGTTGGCCACAATCAAAGCTAAGTTCACTGCTCTTAAGGAGTCAGCTGAATTTGAGAAGACTGCCTTGACCCAACGGGCGGATGATGTCGACCAGCAGCTGATAGCTGTGGCGGATGAACTCCAAGGCTTGAAGCGCCACATAAGCAAAATGTCAGCCGCCCTCTTTGGTAAGCTTCTGACAACTTTGAGTTTGAAATGGTTTCATCTTTACTTAGACTGGCGACTCATCTGAATTGTCCGGTTTATACAGATCCTAGGAGCCAGCAGTTGGCTTCTGATAGCCTGCTACCGTTGAAGGCCATCTATACCTTAACTGAGCAGTTGTACTATGGTGCAATCTGTACTATCAAGGCCATGCAATATAAGGATAAAATTCCGGCGAGGGGTGTCTTAGAGCTCTTCTCCACCATGCCGAAACAGATCGCCGAACTCAAGAAATCAGACGCCCGTCAAGGGGCTATTGCGGGCATCAGCAGGGCTTTGGCCTTTGCTCCGGGCCTAATAGCCACCGAGATGATGGAGGGCTTCCCTTCAAGAAAAGATGACAGCTCGGAGTTTACTGACGCTGCCTACAACCGGTGCATGAAGGAGTCCCGGGTGTTAGCTTCTGTCTTGGCGGAGGAGGTTGATCTGTGAACTTATCAAGCTGCTTATGACTCGGAGCAGAAGAGGGTCTGGGGTCCGCTATACGAGTGCAAAGATTTGACGCCTGCTCGGAGTAAGGACCTCTTTTCTCCAGATCTTGACCCGTCACCCTTTTTTGAGGGCTCTTTTGCGGCTCTAACGAACTGCAATTGGGATTTGGACAACCTCCAAATCAAGGCCCCAGAAGAGCCGGCGCAGGATGACCCGCCAGCTAACTAGCTTCTGCTTTAAGATCTTGTATCAGCTTAACCTACCGTGTGACGGCTGAAAAACTTTGTCTGAAATTTTGATCTCCTTTGGGAGTGTAATAGCTAGATGAAAACTTGTCTGAAATTTGTCATGATGTTCTTTATAAGATGATCCGGCTTTTGGTCTGCCATTTGTCTTTGTATGCTTTGAGTTATTTACACTTGCCTTGTCATCATATAATATACCTGCAGCCAAGACTAGGTAAGCCACACCCGGAGGTGGTGACTCCCTCTTTGATAATTACAGCCAATCTAGTTAGCTGAAAATGGCATAAAGCCTGGCCGATAAGGCAGTTAGAAGAGACACCTGGAGGTAACAATATGGCGCAAACGCCGGCGGATAAGCATTAGAAGCTGTACCCGAAGGTAAGAAGCCGTCCTCGCCGTGGCTAATTTTTCCTTAGCCAGATTTTTATGAGAACAATTAATAGGCGTTAGAAGTTGTACCCGAAGGTAAGAAGCCGTCGTTCACCGCAGCTAAGTTAACTTAGTTATTTTTACATGGCCTTAGGCCGGCTAATAGGCATTAGAAGCTTTACCCGGAGGCAGAAAGCTGCCGTTCGCGGGTCATGAGACGTTAGCTACCCGTCGGTAAAAAACCTCTAATAACCGCGGCTAAACTGGTTAGCCGGAGATGGCATAAAGCCAGATGATAGGGTGTTAGAAGCGATACCTGTCGGTAAGAAGCCCCCCTCAGCAATTACGGCGTAACCCGCCGACGGATAGGCGTTAGAAGCTACACTCGAAGGCGAGAAGCTGCCCTCGCCACGACTAATTACCTTAGTCGGTTTTTTGTTGTGTGGCGAAATGCCAGCTTAATAGGTGTCTACCACCATTCAGCAATACGACGCAAAGCGCCGGCGGATAGGTGTTTAGAATATGCACCCGAAGGCGAGAAGCCGCCCTCGCCGCGACCCATTTTCTTGAGCCGGATTTTGTGGCATAACGCCTGGCTAATAGGCATCTACTGCCGTTTGCCGACCTTAGTCGATGCATCAACCGGAATATTGCTTAATCTTCTCTTATACAAGGATGCATGAAATAGCAGAGGCTTCCTTGTTTATTCATATAACTGTGGTATGTATAATGATAGTGTACAATGATAGCTCTTTACACCCTTAGGTGAAATAAGGCCGGAGATGCGCGATGTTCCATGGCCGACGGGTCTCTTGACCCGCCGTATCTGAGTCGTCTCGGATATCGATGAGGTAATATGACCCGTTGTTGAGATTTCTGCTGACCACAAAGGGTCCTTCCCATGGAGGTGACAGTTTATGCATATTTGTCTGGTCTCGAATCAGCCGGAGCACCAAGTCGCCCTCCTGGAACGTCCGGGTCTTGACCCTACGACTGTGATAGCGGCGCAGGTCTTGTTGATAAATTGCCGATCGGGCTGCTACTAACTCTCACGCCTGTTACAAAGCATCCAATGCATCTTAGCGTGTCGTCTCGTTTTCCGTCTCAACGTAAGCCGCCACCCTTGGCGAGTCATGCCGGATGTCGCTGGGTAAGACGGCCTCAACGCCGTACACCATAAAGAAGGGCGTGAAACCCGTGGACCTGTTAGGGGGGTTATGATGCTCCATAATACGGAAGGTAATCCTTCGACCCAACACCCGGGCGTTCGCTGCAAAGGAACCATAAGCCGCGACTTAATCCCTCTTAGAATTTCCTGATTGGCGTGCTCCGCCTGACCGTTGGACTGTGGATGTGCCATGGCTAAAATATCAAGCCGGATATGTTCTTCATCACAGAATTTCTTCATAGCCCCCTTGGATAGATTTGTACCATTATCAGTGATGATGCTGTGTGGGTAACCAAAGTGGTGGATTAGCTTTTTGATAAACAGAACTGCTATAGCTGCATCACATTTGCTGACCGGCTCTGCCTCTACCCACTTGGTAAATTTATCAACCGCCACCAGGAGGTGCGTTTTCTTGTCCTTGGACCTCTTGAAAGGCCCTACCATGTCCAGCCCCTAGACCGCAAACGGCCAAGTGATTGGTATCATCCTCAATTCTTGAGCTGGAACATGAGCACACCGGCTAAATTTCTGACAGTCATCGCACTTACGGACTAAGTCCACTGCATCTTTGTGAGCCGTCAACCAGAAGAACCCGTACTGGAAAGCCTTGGCCACCAAAGACTTTGAGCCGGCATGGTGTCCACAATCTCCAGCGTGGATTTCACTCAAGATCTATCGGCCCTCCTCCGGTGAAACACAACGTTGAAAAACCCCTGTTACACTACATTTATGCAACTCACCATTAATTATCGTCATGGACTTAGAATGGCGGGTGATCTTTCTAGCCAGATCTTCATCCTGTGGTAACTCGCCCGGGCTAAATAGTCTAAATAAGGAATAGTCCAATATGGGATAACATGTAGAGCCGCCACCAATTCTGCCTCCGGGTCAGGAACAGCCAAATCCTCCTCTGAAGGTATCTTGGCAGTCGGATGATATAGGACGTCCAGAAAGACATTATGCGGCACCGGCTTACGTTGGGAACCTAGCCATGATAAAGCATCAGCCGCCTCATTCTTGCGATGATCAATGTGATCTACCCAATACCCTTTGAAGTGACCCACAATAATATCAACCGCCTGCCTATAAGCCGCCATCCGTGGGTCTTTGGAGTCCCAAGTGCCAAAAACTTGCTGAGCTACTAGATCTGAGTCGCCCAAACACCTGACCCGGCTCAAATTCATCTCCTTGGCTAATCTAAGACCATGAAGCAAAGCCTCATACTCAGCCGCATTGTTAGTGCAAGGGAACATCAGCCGGAGCACATAACAAAACTTGTCACCCTTTGGGGATGTCCGGACAACCCTTGCTCCGGACCCCTCTAACTGCTTGGATCCATCAAAGTGTATAGTCCAGTATTTGTTATCTGGCTTTTCTTCGGGAGCTAGGCACTTTGTCCAATCATTGATGAAATCCACCAAAGCTTGGGTTTTGATTGTCGTGCAAGGAACATACTTTACATTAAGAGGTCCCAGCTCTAAGGCCCATTTGGCAATCCACCCTGTGGCTTCTCTGTTCTGGATAATATCTCCCAACGGAGTAGAACTGACCACAGTTACCTATTGCCCTAGAAAGTAGTGCTTTAACTTGCGGTTGGCCATAAAAATCCCGTATACCAGCTTCTGCCAATGCGGATATCTCTGCTTAGATTCTGTCAGGACCTCACTGATGTAATAAACCGGCCTTTGCACGGGAAACTCCTTCCCAGCCTCCTTGCGCTCGACCACAATTGCGACGCTGACTGCCCTGTTGTTGGCCACCACATAAAGGAGCAACGGTTCTTTCTCAGCCGGAGCGGCTAACACTGGCGGCTCAGTCACTTGTTTCTTAAGCGCCTCAAGTGCTTCACCCGCCGCCTTGCTCCAAGCAAACTTGTCTGTCTTTTTCATCATCTGATATAAAGGGATAGCTTTCTCTCCAAGACGGCTTATGAACCGGCTCAACGCAGCAATCCGCCCTGCTAAGCGATGAACATCGTTAATGCAAGTCGGCTCTCTTAGAGAAGTAATAGCTTTGATTTTGTCCGGGTTATCCTCGATGCTACACTCAGAGACCAAGAAACCCAAAAGCTTTCCTGCTAGAACACCAAAGACACACTTGCTCGGGTTAAGCATCATCTTGTAGACCTAGAGATTGTCAAAGGTTTCCCTTAGATCCTCCAAAAGAGTTTCCTTCTTTCTGGATTTGACCACGATGTCATCTACATAAGCATGAACATTATGGCCAATTTGACTGTGAAGGCAGTTCTGCACGCATCGTTGATAAGTTGCCTGGGCACTCTTGATCTCGAAAGGCATAGAGACATAACAGAACGCCCCAAAGGGTGTAATAAATGTCGTCTTCTCCTGGTCTTTCACTGCCATCTTGATCTGATGATAACCTGAGTAAGCATCCAGGAAGCATAAACTTTCACATCTGGCTGTAGCATCAAATATCTGATCAATTCGAGGGAGGGCAAAAGGATCAGCCGGACAAGCCTTGTTAAGGTCCGTGTAGTCCACACACATACGCCAGGTGTCGTTCTTTTTGAGCACCAGCACTGGGTTAGCCAACCATTCCGGGTGAAAAACTTCAACAATAAAGCCAGCAGCCAAGAGTCGGGCAACTTCTTCCCCAATAGCCTTGCGCCTCTCCTCATTGAACCACCGCAGAAACTGTTTGATTGGTTTAAACTTTGGATCCACATTAAGGTTGCGCTCAGCGAATTCTCTCGGTACACCCGGCATGTCAGAAGGTTTCCATGCAAAGATGTCCCGATTCTCATGGATGAATTCGATGAGTGTGCTTTCCTATTTGGGATCCATATGAGCTCCAATGATGAACTGCTTAGATGAGTCGCCCGGATGGAAATCTACTGCCTTGGTATCATCCGCTGAAAATTTGAGGGGCGGCTCAACCTCCGTGGTGGGCTTTTTCAAGGGGGTCATATCCTCCGGATCAAAATTCTCCTTATAAAACTTAAGTTCCTCCTGAGCGCAACCGGACTCTGTGTAAGCTGCATCCCCTTCTTCACACTCAATAGCCGTGTTTCGGTTACCATGAATGGTGATGGTACCATTTAAGCTGGGCATCTTGAGCTGCAAGTAAACATAGCAGGGCCGAGCCATGAACTTAGCATAAGCCAGCCGTCCAAACAAGGCATGATAAGGGCTCTTGATCTTCACCACCTCAAACCATAAGGACTCCACTCTGTAGTTGTATTCATCGCATAAAGCCACTTCCAAAGAAATCCTGCCCACCGGATGCGCCGACTTACCTGGCACCACACCATGAAAAACAATGGACGAAGGTTGTAAGTCCTTGTCAAGCAACTTCATCCGCCGGAAGGTGTCATAATAAAGGATGTTTATGTTGCTGCTGCCATCCATGAGCACCTTGTTCAACATATATCCACCCACTTGGGGGGCACAACCAAAGCCAGCCGCCCCGGGTCATCACTCACGGCTCCATGTTATGTCATATTCAGACCACTTCAGATATTGTGGAAGAGCCGGCATAACCGCATTGACTGCTCGTTTACGCAACTTCTGGTCCCGTCTATTGAGGCTAGTCATGAAGACATGGTATTGCCCGGAGCTGAGCTGCTTCAGATTACTCTGAAAGCCGGACTGATTCCGCGGTTGCTGCTATTGTTGATTATTATTACTAGAATGCGGCTGCTATCCCCCGTGATTATCCTGACCCGAATGATCGGATGCTGAACCGCCAGAGCCAAAACTGGCTCCTAACCCGCCAGAACCAAATCCAGCTCCTGACCCGTCACGTCCTGGGCCGCCTGGCGGGCCGCCTCCACGATGGTTAGGTCGCGTGAGATACCTCTTGAACTTCTGCATAAAAGAACAACTCTCCCATGTATGATTTGCCGGCCTATCAGGCAAACTGTGATTCGGACAAGGTCGCTTAAGCATCTCTTCCATGTTCGAGGAAAAATTATCCCTGCTCGAGGGCGGCCCAAACCTCCCGTTGCCCTTGGGGTGATTTTGTTGGGCGTTTGTGTTGGCCACCAGCTCTGACCCGGCCTCTGGATTCTTATGTTTACTCTGGTTACCATTGTTCACTGTGCCCTTGCCTTGGTTGCCCTTCTTGCCTTGACTAGCCTTTTCCTCATCCGAACCCGGATCCTTCGTGCTGTCTGAGTCGACTTACTTCATGATAGCCGTCATGGGCTCTCCCATGTCCTGACACATACGCTTGAGCCGGCCAAGTTTCTGCTTTAAAGGAACAAAATGGCAATTCTTTTCTAAAATCAACACCGCTTGAGCCGCCGTGATCTGCTCTGATGAGTGAATAATTGTCGAGACCCGCCATACCCAATGATGAGCCGACTCGCTCTCCTGTTTGACACAGTGATCAAGATCCACAATGGTCATAGGCTGCTTGCACATCCCTTGAAAGTTTTTGATGAACCGAGCCCTGAGCTCCGCCCATGAATTGATGGTATTAGGTGGCAACCCTTTTAGCCATGTACAAGCCTAGCCTTCAAGCATCATGATGAAATATTTGGCACAAACCGCCTCACTCAGATCGAGCATCTCCATGGCCAGCTCATAGCTTTCCACCCAGGCCTCTAGGGGTAAATCAGTGGTGTAATTTGGGACCTTGCGGGGACCTTTAAAGTCTTTCGGCAACCGCTCGCTCCGGAGAGCCGGCGATAGACACGGCAGCCCTCCCGTCCTGGGGATTACTCCTGCCCCTAAGGAAACGGAAGGCCCGGGCTCTTGGTAAACCGACCTAGCTAGCGCCTCTTGCGGGCTTCCCTCATGGTCTACACGTGCCTGTGTATCTCTTCGTGGTCGGTGACCCGTTGGAATTTCTCTGTGATGGTTACTGTTGGAACCTACTGGTGACTCGTAGTGCCGGCTAAAGCTACGACTGGGAAGAGGGGTTGAATGGACGCGGCTCCGGCTGTACCGTACCTCTCTTGCTGGGCCATGGCCGTCTGCAAGTACCCGATGGCGTTCCGCACATCCTCCGCAAAGGGCGCTTCATCCGGGATAGGGATCGTCTCAAGCCGGGGGTATTAAAAGGGTTCCTTGCTTCGTAATGCTCTGGCAGACGGGACGGATGCCTCCTCTGGTGTACTGCCGCTGCTGACCTTCGCTCCAGCCGTAGACAGAAAGCATCTGTCTTGATACGTTCTGCTTCTTCTTCCATCTGGACCTTCAGCTCAGCCATCCTTTGTCGTTCCTCTGTCATCCGGCCCTTGATCCATGCAATCTCTATATTCCGAGCTGCTTGATTATCTGGTGTCATTTCAGTGGCCATGAGAGCCGTAAGTTCATCCATCAGCTCCACAAGAACTTGAGCCGGCGGCGGCGGGCTATCACCCGAAGCGGCGGCTCCCGCGGCTGTGCTACCAGCGGCTGGGGCTGATCCTGCCATGAACACCGCCGCATGAACCGAAGGTTGTAAAGCATCCGACTCAAAGCCATCCAACTCAGAGTATGCATTGTCACAGCCCCCAAGGCCACCATTGCGGAGCTGGTACATTGATTCTGTTTCTCCAGTTGAAGATTCGTCTTTCGAATAGACAAGGGTTTCCTGTGACCCGGAAGCTTCCAGATCCCTACCTTGCGTGAAGCCTACAAAGACATGCTCCTGACCCAGATTGGCGCAAGCAGGACGCACGTTACTTGCAGATTGGAGACGCCGAGCCGGCTCGCCGATGTTGGTGCAGATGTCCGGCCCTGGTGTAGATCCCTTAGCCTTTCCGATGAAAACATGGATCCCGCCAAACGAGACCCGGAATGCATACTCCACGGACTCAGCATCAAGCCCCCAGCCGGCATCGTCGATATAGAACCGGCCACGGCGACTCTTGCTCATCCTTCCGACCATGTATCCCTCGAGCCCTGGGAGAGAGCCCTTTGAGAACTCAACACCACCAATCGCAAGCCCCACGGTGGGCGCCAATTGCCGTGGATTTATCATGACAGATGTCCGGGTGAACAGACTTGGTTCGAGGCCATCGCTAATGTGATGGACTCAAAGGGGTTGACTAGGACGAAGGACACGGGTTTACCCAGGTTCGGCCCCTCAAGTCGAGGTAATAGCCTACATCCTGCTTGTGCTTGTATTGCTTGTTGTATCGATTACAAGGGAGCTAAAGCTTGACCTAGTTCTCGATAACCTGATCTCTAAGTCGCCCCGGGTTTGCCTTTATATAAGAGGTCAGGACCACGGGTCATTACAATTGTCTAACCGAGTCTCATTGTCTATCCGAGTCTTACTCTATCTTCTTGCCCAAACTGTCTCCGAGCGGCTTACACGCCCGGGTCTTCTCAGTCCGGCCCACCTTGCGGCCCACACCATGAGGCGCCTATCTTCATGGGTCGTAGGCTTTACGGCTCACCCTTGGGCCGGCTCACCAGCCATCAACATGACCCGGAGCCTTCAAGGGCAGGTCATATTGCGGGGTTATATCCCCAACAGGTATGATACATGAATTTGGGGTAGAAAAATCTCAAGAATCCATTGGTGGTATTGGTTTGGTCTTTTGAGCAAGTTTGAAAAAATGTCATTTTATATCATAATGCCATTTTGTCATTTTTTCCATGTTTAATCCATGCATGCTATGATGGTTGTGCCAACATGAATATGTTAGTCTTGGATGTGTAGAATGCCATGGTATTTATCTTTGCCATGATAAACTTGCAAATAAGTGGGAACCATGCTATAAAGTAGACACTAAAATGTTGCTGTTTTCAACCATGCCAAATATTTCTAAGTCTGAGAATCTGTTGTTACTTTTATGCTATGAAGAGTGGTTGCTGTCTTGTGATATGTTGTGAATTAGCTCAAGCTCGGTGCTAGTGATTTGAAGTATATGTTGTCTTCTAGCATCCTATTAATTTTCATGTCATGAGGTGGTCTCTAACACCATTAGTTTCTGCTGTCAACTTGCTACCAAATTAACTCAGATTTCAGAAAACTGTTATTTTCACCAAGTCCCAGATTTTTGTTTCATCATGCCAACTTGTGAGCTTCATGCTTATTGATGTCTGCCTCCATTCCAGATTGTGTAGTTGGATAAGTTGATAAGCATGTTATGTAGTTTCTATCAATGCCTTGTTTGTGGTTGTAGGAATCCTGTAGCTCAAGTTATTGGTTGTGTAAGTTGCTATGTTGCTGTTTTGTGGCAGATTGTTTGTTTTAGTGTTTTGTGACTTGTGGGAGATATACTCCATGGAATTGATTGATATTTGGATCTATTGTGGTTGGTTTTTCATTGCATATCCAGTGGCTACCTTGGAATGCCAAGGAATAGCCTAGGTCCTTCTTGTCTTGTGTTTTGCCTTCGTATCTTGTCGTGAGCGTAGCGTGAGAACCTAACTCCGTTCCTTATGTTCTACATATCCATTTGTATCGTTTATGCATGATGCGTCCATATTTGCCATGTTCATGCATGTCTAAATAACTTAACATAAGGTTATGTCCAGATTCATTAATAACCAATCCTTTGCATATGAAACATGACTAGTTATGATTGCCATGCTAAAACTCTTCAAATAAGCAAGCATCATTCTTGCTTGTGCATTGCACCATGGTTGTTTGTTTATTCTTTCTGTTTCTTTTGGGAGACGTGAACGTTGAACCTGAGTACGAAGAGCCAGACGAGTACAACTACGAGGATCCCACTACTTGTTCCACTGAAGAACCAACAGGCAAGATGATCATACCCGGATCCCGATACTACTTTCTCTTGCTAGTTGTCTTGCTTTTATCGTTAAAATTGCACTACCTACCACTTGAATGTCAGCCTCCTATTTGCCATGATAGCCTCTAACCCTCCACATCCTAGCAAACCTTTGATTGGCTAAGTTACCGCTGCTTAGCCCCTCTTATAGCGTTCTAGTTGCAGGTACAGATTGCTCCATATGATAACATGGATTTGGCATATCACAATATTATCTATTATTTAATTAAAAGCATATATATATCTTGGTATTGGTGGAAGGCTTGGCCTTTTTCTAGGTGTTTTGTTCTGCTGTTACCGCCATAGTTTCTTGTTACCGGTGTTATGTTTCCATACTTTGCGCTCCTAACATGCTCGGGGTTGTTATGGGGACCCCCTTGTGTATTCGGTTAAGACTAAAAATTGTCTGTCAAGACCCAACTTTGGTACTACATTTGCTAAACAACTTAATAAAATTGCATAGGCACTAGCTACCCCGTGGATTAGTTCAATAACCCGGGCCAGTACTCCACATGAGTGTTGGTCCAAAATGGCAGTAGCCGGGGCCACCAACGGGTGTGCCAGTCGGAAACTAGCCCATCCGTCGTGTCTTGAGAACGAGATACGCGGCTCTTACCGGGTTTGTCGACACGTCGGGAGGTCTTGCTGGACTGGTTTTACCTTTATCGAGTGTCTTGCGTGTGGGCTCTGACTTTCTTTGGGCTATCTCGAGGTGTTGGAATTCCTTTGGAGTTGCCTAGGATGATCACGAGATCCGTGGTCAAGGCTATTCCTGCGGAGTGTGGTTAATTTGTGATGGACTAGTTGGAGCACCCCTGTAGGGTCAAATCTTTCGGAAAGTTGTGCCAACGGTTATGTGGCAACTTGGATATTTGTTTAACACCCGGTTATAGTTAACTTGAAGTAAACTCTAATAAAATGCACCAACTATGTGAGTAACCGTGATCGTCTCTGCTCGTGAACATGATCCGAGAGAGAACACGGTGGGGTTATGATTGACGTAATTAAGTGTTCAGGATCTCATAGAGGTCATTCTAGATTCGATCGTTTATCGTAGGCCACACATTTATCTTCATGTTACGTAAGTTTAGCCACCATAAATGCTTACTGTTGCTGCAAACCAAACACATACCCCATCCCAATCTTTAAGCTTGAATAGTCTTGGTACCCGGGCGCATGATTGATGAGTCCTTGTGGCTCATAGATTACTACAACAATCCAGGTACATGTATAGATGAGTTCGTGCAAGATGATCTGACGCAGCTCCAGTGGGAGTATGACAAGGAAAGAGGCAGGATGTACGTGACTTATCCGGATGAGCAGAGGACCATGGTCGTGATCTTCGGCTAGCGAGATAGTATCATTGCATCTGCTTTTGTCGTTTGTTTTCGTCCATAATCGGACCGTTTCTTCAGATTGTGAATGAACTCTTGTGTGGAATTGTAATGATGTAATGATGTTATACTTCCGAACTCATATACTCATCTACTCATCTCTTCTTTAAGTATGTGGCGAGTGTAAGCCAACTCATATACTCATCTATTCTTTAATGTATGATGTAATGATGCTATACTTGCGAACGACGAGATGCGCCTCTATCCCTTGCGAGGCCCCCGTGCCTTAATATGGATAGGCGCACATCTTGGGCGTGACATCAACTAGGCGTATCAATGGGCTATGGAGATGCTCATTAATAGATATCAATGTGAGTGAGTAGGGATTGTCATGCAACGGATAAACTTTAGATATAAGTGTATGAAAGCTCAAAAATAAACTAAGTGGACGTGCATCATGAAGAAAAATTCCACTAGCTATATGAAAGTGACAAAATATGAGACTCTCTATCATCAAGATCATGGTGCTACTTTGAAGGAAAAATGAGGAAAAAGGTAGTAGGAATATCACTTCTCTCTTTTCTCTCTTTTTTGTGGGCATCTAAGGCCTCTTTTATTAAAAAAAATTATTTGGGCTTCCTTGGCCTCATTTTTTTCATAATGTCCGGAATCTCATCCCCACTTGTGAGGGAATCATAGCTTCCATCATCCTTTCCTCACATGGGACATCCTCTATTAATGATAATCATCACACTTTTATTTACTTACAACTCAAAATAAAATTACAACTTGATACCTATGAAAAAATATGACTCTATATGCAATATGGAAGTGATGGTGTAAGTCATAAAAGGAAACAGTGGAAGTTACATGGCAATATATCTCGGAATGGCTATGGAAATGCCATAATAGGTAGGTATGATGGATTTTTTGAGGAAGGATATATGGTGGCTGTTTTGAGGAAGGTATATGGTGGCTGTTTTGAGGAAGGTGTTTGTTGTACCTGCGAAAGATGCGCTGTACTAGAGAGGCTAACAAAGGTGGAAGGGTGAGAGTGCGTATAATCCATGGACTCAACATTAGTCATAAAGAACTCACATACTTATTGCAAAAGTCTAGTAGTCATTGAAGAAAATTATTAAACGCATGCTCCTAGGGGAGAGGTTGGTAGGAGTTAACCATCGCGCGCTCCCGACCCTCACACAAAGGTCGACAATTTATAAACAAGTCATACTCCGACTTCCTTACATAACGGTTCACCATACGTGCATGATACGTGATTCACAAACCTTTACACAAGTATTTTTACCAAATCACAATTACTTACTAACATTTCTCTTAATATTACCATCTTTATATCTCAAAACTTTATGCAAGGAATCAAACTTCTCATAAATACCCAATCCACTTAATATGGAAGTTTTTATTATATCCCTCTTGGATGTCTATCATATTAGGACTAAATTCATAATCCAGACCAATTACCATGCTATTATAGAAAATCTCAAAATAATATAAATGAGGTATGAGAGTTCAATTATTTCTATAAAATGCAAACACCATCGTGCTCTAAAAAATATAAGTGAAGAACATAGAGCAAAATTGCCCAACTCAAAAGATATAAGTGAAGTACATAGAGCATTCTAAAAAATTCACGATTCAGAGTGTCTCCCTCAAAATATGTGTCATCAAGGATGATTGTGTAAAACTAATAAGAAATTACTCATATCATACAAGATTCTCCAAGCAAAACACATATCATGTGGTGAATAAAAATATGGCCTCAAGTAAATTTACCGATGGATTGAAGACGAAAGAGGGGATGCCTTCCGGGGCATCCCCATGCTTAGGATCTTTGTCATCCTTGAATATGACTTGGGGTGCCTTGGGAATCCCCAAGATTAGGCTCTTGCCACTCCTTATTCCATAGTGCATCAAATCTTTACCCAAAACTTGAAAACTTCACAACACAAAACTTAACAGAAAACTCGTGGGATCCGTTAGTATAAGAAAATAAATCACCACTTTAGGTACTATTTTTAACTCATTCTTTATTTATATTGGTGTTATACCTACTGTAATATAACTTATCAATGGCTCATACCACATGATACAACCAAAAGATTCATCAAAATAGGCAAACAACTCAAAGAAAACAGAATCTGTCAAAAACAGAGCAGTCTGTAGCAATATGAAAACTTCGTATACTTCTGTAACTAAAAAAATTATGAAAAATGAGGAAAACCTGTAAAATTTATATATCAATATTTTGTAAAAAATTCATACTCATTCAACGCTCTAGAAAATTTAGAAAATTCCTGGACCGAGCGCAAAAGTTTCTGTTTTTCAGCAAGATCAAATCAACAACTACCATAGCTCACCCGAAAGGTTTTACTTGGCTCAAACACTAATTTAAACACCAAAAAAATTACTAAAGAAGTAATAGTATGGGAAACACTCAGAAACAGAAGAAAAAACGGAACACAAAAATAAAATTAGGTTGCCTCCCAACAAGCGCTATTGTTTAACGCCCCTAGCTAGGCAAAACGCAATAGATCTAGGTATTGTCATCTTTGGTATGCAATCAAAAAGTATCTCTCATAATAGATTAATAAGGCAATCTTATTTTCTTTCTAGGAAAGTTTTACATGCCTTTCCTTAATGGAAATTGGAATCTAATGTTTCCTTCTTTCATGTCAATAATTGCACCAGTCGTTCCAAGGAAAGGTCTACCAAGAATAATAGGACATGTAGGATTGCAATCTATATCAAGAACAATGAAATCTACGGGCACATAATTACTATTTGCAACAATAGGAACATCATGGATCACATGGCAAGTATATTTAAGTCTAACCCACTTCCTATGCATATAGATTTTGTAAGCAAACAAATTATGGGGACAAAAATCAACTATCATAGGAAGGCAAAACAAGCATAACTTCAAAACTTTGAACACGTAGAGAGGAAACTTGATATTATTGAAATATTTAAAAGCATATATTCCTCTCTCATAGTAATTTTTAGTAGCATGATGAAGGAATCTCACAATATAACTATCACACAAAGGATTCTTTTCATGATCAATTCTAGCATACGTGTAATCACCAAAACCTAGGAAACAAAAAATATCATCTTCATCAAGCATAGCATCCCCAAGCTTGTGGTTTTGCATATAATTAGCATCATGGATATTCAGAGAATTCATACTAACAACATGGCAATCATTCTTTTCATTCAAGGAGATATCATGAATCCCTTTATAATTTTCTTCTTTCAACACTTCATAAAAAAATTCATGAATTTCAAGCAAAACTTCATAGAGATAATCAAGTGCACTCAACTCACTAGCAATTGGTTCATCATAAATTTGGTCTTTTGAAAAGATTAGCAAGTGGATGAGGATCCATATCAATAGATTTTTAGCAAGCGAAGATGCAAGCAAATAGAAGGCACAAGGCAACACAAGCAAACATAGCTAACAAGAGATCTTACGAGAATAAGGCAAACGAAAAAGAGAGGACATGTAAAATAGCAAATTTGTGAAGTGGGGGAGAGAAAAACAAGAGGAAAAAGTGAAATAATGTAAATGCAAGAGATGAGTTTGTGATGGGTACTTGGTAGGCTTGATGTGTATCCTCCCCGGCAACGGGGCCAGAAATCCTTCTTGCTACCTCTTGAGCGTGCGTTGGTTTTCCCTTGAAGAGGAAAGGGTGATGCAACAAAGTAGATAAGTATTTCCCTCAGTTGTTGAGAACCAAGGTATCAATCCAGTAGGAGGAACAAGAAAGTCACCAATGGTTGCACCTACACAAACAATCAAACTCTTGCACACAACGCTATAAAGGGGTTGTCAATCCCTTCATGATTATTTGCAAGGATTAGATTCAATAGATATAGATGTAAACAAGAATGGAAACTAAAAGGTAAATAAATTCCAGCAAAGTAGTTTTTGGTATTTTTGGTTTATAGATCTGAAAGTATATTATGGAAAGTAGACCCGGGGGCCAGAGGTTTCACTAGAGGCTTCTCTATTGAAGGCAAATATCATGGTGGGTAAAAAAATTATTGTCAAGCAATTGATAGAAAAGAGAAGAATAATGTAGTTATCCAAGGCAATGATCATGCATATAGGCATCACGTCTGTGTCAAGTAGACCGAAACGATTCTGCATCTACTACTATTACTCCACACATCAACCGACTCCTGCCTGCATCTAGAGTATTAAGTTCATGAAGAACAAAGTAACGCATTAAGAAAGATGACACGATGTAGACGGATAAACTCAAGCAATATGATGAAAACCCCATCTTGTTACCCTTGATGGCAACAATACAATACGTGCCTCGCTACCCCTACTTTGTCACTGGGTGAGGACACCACAAGATTGAACCCAAAACCAAGCACTTCTCCCATTGCAAGAATTACCAATCTAGTTGGCCAAACCAAACCAATAACTCGAAGAGACTTGCAAGGATAGGAAATCATGCAAATAAGATTCATGGATAATCTGAACATAAACTCACAATTCATCGGATCTTGACAAACACACCACAAAATAGGATTACATCGGATAGATCTCCATGAAGATCATGAAGAACATGGTATTGAAGTTCAAAGAGAGAGAAGAAGCCACCTAGATACTAGCGATGGACCCGTAGGTCTGTGGTGGAGTACTCACGCTGTTGGAAATATGCCCTAGAGGCAATAAATAAAGTGTTTATTATTATATTTCCTTGTTCATGATAATCGTTTATTATCCATGCTATAATTGTATTAATTGGAAACACATTGCATGTGTGGATAAATAGACAACACTTTGTCCCTAGTATGCCTCTAGTAAACTAGCTCGTTGATCAAAGATGGTCAAGGTTTCCTAGCCATTGACATGAGATGTCATTTGATAACGGGATCACATCATTAGGAGAATGATGTGATGGACAAGACCCAAACTACAAATGTAGCATATGATCGTGTCAGTTTCTTGCTACTGTTTTCTGCATGTCAAGTATATGTTCCTATGACCATGAGATCATGCAACTCACGGATACCGGAGGAGTGCCTTGTGTGTATCAAACGTCGCAACATAACTGGGTGACTATAAAGGTGCTCTACAGGTATCTCCGAGGGTGTCTGTTGAGTTGGCATGGATCAAGACTAGAATTTGTTACTCCGTGTGACGGAGAGGTATCTCAGGGCCCACTCGGTAATACAACATCACAATAAGCCTTGCAAGCAATGTGACTAAGTGTTAGTTGCAGGATCTTGTATTACGGAACGAGTAAAGAGACTTGCCGATAACGAGGTTGAACTAGGTATGGAGATACCGACGATCGAATCTCGGGCAAGTAACATACCGAAGAACAAAGGGAACATCATACGGGATTAACAGAATCCTTGACATAGAGGTTCAACCGATAAAGATCTTCGTAGAATATGTAGGAACCAATATGGGCATCCAGGTCCCGCTATTGGTTATTGGCCATAGAGGTGTCTCAGTCATGTCTACATAGTTCTCGACCCCGTAGGGTCTGCACACTTAAGGTTTGGTGACGTTTCGGTATTATAGAGTTATGTATGGTGGTGACCGAATGTTGTTCGGAGTCCTGGTTGAGATCTCGGATGTCATGCGGAGCTTCGGAATGGTCCGTAGGTAAAGATTCATATATAGGAAGTCCTGTTTTGGCCGCCGAAAAAGTTTCGGGCTCATCGGTAGTGTACCGGGAGTGCCGGGAGTGTACCGGGAGACCATCGGGAGAGGTATTTCGACCCAAGAGGCTCCATGGGCTGTGGGAGAGTGTTTACTAGCCCTTAGTGGGCTGGTGGAAGTCCCACACAAGGCCCATGCGGTTTGGGAAAAAAGGCCTAAAGAGAAAAGGTGGGAAAAGGCAAAAATAGGGTGAATCCTAGTCCTACTAGGATTGGAGGTGGGGTCCACCTCCTCCACCTGGTTCGGCCGACTCCTTGGAGCCTTGGCACTTTTGCCAAGCCTCCTCCTCTCTTCCTCTTATATATACTGGAGGTTTTAGGGGTTTTGCACAGAATTTTCAGCCATGTGCTGCCCGTTCCTCCAGTGCATAGTTTCTCCTCTAGATCGGTTTTCTGCGGTGCTTAGGCGAAGCCCTACCGGAATAGCTCCACCACCATCACCGGAGCGCCGTCACACTGCCGGAGAACTCTTCTACCTCTCCGCTCCTTCTTGCTGGATCAAGACGGCGGAGATCGTCATCAAGCTGTACGTGTGTTCAACGCGGAGGTGTCGTCCGTTTGGCGCTAGATCGAAAGGATCGTGATCAAGTTCGTGGGACGGATAGTGATCAAGTTCGTGGGACGGATCGTTATTGGATCGTGGGACGGATCATGATTGGATCGCGGGACGGATCGTGATTGGATTGCGGGACGCACGGCGATTTGGATCGCGAAGACATTCGACTACACCAACCGCGTTTCTTAACGCTTCCCGCTTAGCGATCTACAAGGGTATGTAGATCCACTCTCCCTCTCGTAGATGCTCATCACCATGGATAGATCTGCGTGTGCGTAGGAAATTTTTTGTTTCCCATGCAACGTTCCCCAACAGTGGCATCATGAGCTAGGTCTATGTGTAGATGAGATCTCGAGTAGAACACAAAAGGTTTGTGGGCATTGATGCTTAGATTGCTTCCTCCCTTGGTCGGATTTTGGTTCAGCGGTATTGTGAGATGAAGCGGCCTGGACCAACATTACTCGTACACTTACGAGAGACCGGTTCCCTTGATCGCAACTTGTTGCATAGATGGCTTGCGGGTGCCAGTTTCTCTCACTTTAGTTGGATCGGATTCGACAAAGGCGGTCCTTGAGAAGGTTGAAAAGTAACTAGTGTATCACCGTTGTGGTTTTTGCGTAGATGAGAATTGTTCTTGCTAGATACCCGTAGCAGCCACATAAAACATGCATCAACAATTAGAGGACATCTAACTTGTTTTTGCAGGGTATGTTGTGATGTGATATGGCCAATTACGTGATGTGATATATGTGATGTATGTGATGATCATGTGATGTATAGATTATAACGACTTGCATGTCGATGAGTACGGCAACCGGCAGGAGCCATAGGTTTGTCTTTAATTATTGTATGACCTGCGTGTCAATCATTAAGCGCTATGTAATGCTTTACTTTATCGCTAAACGGTAGCAATAGTAGTAGAAGCATGTTGGGCGCGACAACCCCGATGGCGACATGTTGATGGAGATCAAGATGATGAAGATCATGGTGTCATGCCGGTGACAATGGAGATCATGCCGGTGCTTTCTAGATGGAGATCAAAAGCACAAGTTCATGGCCATATCATGTCACTTATGAATTGCATGTGATGTTAATCCTTTTATGCACCTTGTTTTGTTTAGGACGACGGTAGCATTATAAGGTGATCCCTCACTTAAATTTCAAGATGAATTGTGTTCTCCCCGAGTGTGCACCGTTGCGAAAGTTCATCGTGTCGAGACACCACGTGATGATCGGGTGTGATAGACTCTACGTTCACATACAACGGGTGCAAGCCAGTGTTGCACACGCACAACACTCGGGTTAAACTTGATGAGCCTAGCAAGTAAAGACATGGCCTCGGAACACAAGAGACCGAAAGGTCGAACATGAGTCATATAGTAGATATGATCAACTTAATGATGTTCACCATTGAAGACACCTCAACTCACGTGATGATCGGACTTGAGTTGGTGGATTTGGATCATGTGACACTCAGATGGCCTGAGGGATGTCAATTTGAGTGGGAGCTTTAGTAATTTGATTAACTAAACTCATTATCTTGAACAATAGTCTAAGTAAACTTTGCATATTTATGTTGTAGATCAATGGCTCGTGTAGTATCACCCCTGAATTTTAATGCGTTCCTAGAGAAAGCTAAGTTGAAAGATGATGGAAGTAACTTTGTTGATCGGGCCCGTAATCTGAGGATTATCTTCATGGCTTCCTAGAAATCATATGCCCTTGATGCACTGCTTGGTGACCAACCAGAAGATATGACCTCCGAAGACGTTAAGAACGCTTGGGAGGCACGTACTGGAGATTACTCAATAGTTCAGTGTGCAATATTGTATGGCTTAGAACCGGGACTTCAAAGACGGTTTGAACGTCATGGAGCATATGAGATGTTCCAGGAGTTGAAGTTTATCTTTCAGAAGAATGCTCGGATCAAGAGGTATGAAACCTCTGATAAGTTCTATGCTTGCAAGATGGAGGAGAACGGGTCTATTAGTGAACATATACTCAGAATGTCTGGGTATTCAACTCGTCTAGCGGAGTTTGGAATTGCCCTTCCGCCAGAGGCGATCACTGATAGAGTTCTTCAATCACAGCCACCTAGTTACAAGAGCTTTGTGATGAACTATAACATGCACGGGATGAACAAGTCAGTCGCCGAGCTGTTTGCGATGCTAAATGTCGCTGAGTCTGAAATCCAGAAAGAACATCAAGTGTTGATGGTCAATAAAACCACTAGTTTCAAGAAAAATGGCAAGGTAAAGGGCAAGGGCAAGAAGGGTCAAACCCAGAAGGATGGCAAAGCAGTTGCTACTCCTGTAAAGAAGCCCAAGCATGGACCCAAGCCAGAAACTGAGTGCTTTCATTGCAAGGGGACTAGTCACTGGAAGCGGAACTGTCCCAAGTACCTGGCTGACAAGAAGGCGGCCAATGACAAACAAGGTATATATGATATACATGTTATTGATGTGTACCTTACTAGCTCTCGTTGTAGTGCCTGGGTATTTGATACCGGTTCGGTTGCTCACATCTGCAACTCAAAGCAGAAACTACGGAATAAACGATGGCTGGCAAAGGACAAAGTGATGATGCGCGTGGGAAATGGTTCCAAGGTTGATGTGATCGCCGTCGGCACGCTCTCTCTTCGATTACCATCGGGATTAGTGATGAACCTGAATAATTGTTATTTAGTGCCTGCGTTAAGCATGAACATTATATCCGGATCTTGTTTATTGTGAGATGGTTACTCATTTAAATCAGAGAATAAAGGTTGTTCTATTTATATGAGTAATATCTTTTATGGTCATGCACCCAATGTTAGGGGTTTATTCATATTGAATCTTGATAGTGATGACACACATGTTCATAACATTGATGCCAAAATATGTAGACTTGATAATGATAGTACCACTTTCTTGTGGCACTTCCGTTTAGGTCATATTGGTGTAAAACGCATGAGGAAGCTCCATGCTGATGGACTTTTGGAGTCACTTGATTTTGAATCACTTGACACATGTGAACCATGCCTCATGGGCAAGATGACTAAAACGCCGTTCTCTGGAACAATGGAACGGGCGGGTGACTTATTGGAAATCATACATACTGATGTGTGCGGTCCAATGAATGTTACAGCGCGTGGTGGATATGGTTATTTTCTCACCTTCACTAATGACTTAAGTAGATATTGGTATATTTACTTAATGAAACACAAGTCTGAAACGTTTGAAAAGTTCAAGCAATTTCAGAGTGAAGTTGAGAATCATCATAACAAGAAGATTAAGTTCCTGCAATCTGATCGAGGAGGTGAATATCTGATTTATGAGTTTGGCAGTCACTTAAGACAGTGTGGAATTGTTTCACAGTTGACACCGCTCGGAACACCACAACGTAATGGTGTGTCCAAACGTCGTAATCTACCTTATTAGATATGGTGCGTTCTATGATGTCTCTTGCTGATTTGCCACTATCGTTTTGGGGCTATGCATTAGAGACAGCTGCATTCACTTTAAATAGGGCACCATCAAAATCCGTTGAGATGACGCCATATGAACTGTGGTTTGGCAAGAGGCCAAAGTTGTCGTTTCTTAAAGTTTGGGGATGCAATGCTTATGTTAAAAAGCTTCAGCCTGAAAAGCTGGAACCCAAAGCGGAAAAATGCGTCTTCATAGGATACCCAAAAGAGACAGTCGGGTATACCTTCTATCTCAGATCCGAAGGCAAAGTGTTTGTCGCTAAGAACGGAACATTTCTTGAGAAAGAGTTTCTCTCGAAAGAATTGAGTGGGAGGAAAATAGAGCTTGATGAGGTTATTGAACCTTTACTTCAACCAGAAAGTAGCGCAGCACAGAAAGATGTTTTTGAGGAAACTACGACGGTAGAAGAGGAAGTTAATGATGATGATCATGAAGCTTCGGATCAAGCTACTATTGAACCTCGTAGGTTGACAAGGCCGCGTACTACTCCTGAGTGGTACGGCAACCCTGTCTTGGAGGTCATGTTGTTGGAAAACAATGAATCTACGAGCTATGGAGGAGCAGTGATGGGCCCGGATTCTGAGAAATGGTTAGAGGCCATGAAATCCAAGATGGGATCCATGTATGAAAACAAAGTATGGACTTTGGAAGTATTACCTGAAGGGAGAAAGTCCATTCAGAACAAATGGATCTTTAAGAATAAGACAGACGCAGACAGTAATGTCACCGTCTATAAAGCTCGACTTGGCAAAGGGTTTTTCACAAGTTCAAGGAGTTGACTACGATGAGACCTTCTCACCAGTAGCGATGCTTAAGTCTGTCAGAATCATGTTGGCAATAGCTGCTTATTTCGACTATGAAATTTGGCAGATGGATGTCAAAACAGCGTTCCTCAATGGTTTCCTTGAGGAGGAGTTGTATATGATGCAACCAGAAGGTTTTGTCGATCCATAGAATGCTGACAAAGTTTGCAAACTCCAGCGATCCATTTATGGACTAGTCCAAGCATCTTGGAGTTGGAATAAGCGTTTTGATGAGGTGATCAAAGCGTTTGAGTTTACACAAGTTTATGGAGAAGCTTGTATTTACAAGAAAGTGAGTGGGAGCTCTATAGCATTTCTAGTATTATATGTGGATGACATATTGCTGATTGGAAACAATGTAGAAATACTGGAAAGCGTGAAGGAATATTTGAACAAGAGTTTTCAATGAAGGACCTAGGAGAAGCTGCTTTCATATTAGGCATTAAGATCTATAGAGATAGATCGAGACTCTTAATAGCACTTTCACAGAGCACATACCTTGATAAAGTTTTGAAGAAGTTCAAAATGGATCAGTCCAAGAAGGGGTTCTTGCCTGTGTTAGAAGGTGTGAAGTTGAGTAAGACTCAATGCCCAGTGACTACAGAAGATAGAGAAAAGATGAGTGCCATCCCCTATGCTTTAGCCATAGGCTCTATCATGTATGCAATGCTGTGCACAAGACCCGATGTTAGCCTTGCCATAAGTATGGACGGAAGGTTTCAAAGTGATTCTGGAATGGAGCACTGGACAGCGGTCAAGAATATCCTTAAGTACCTAAAAAGGACTAAGGAAGTATTTCTCGTTTATGGAGGTGATGAAGAGCTCGTCGTAAAGGGTTATGTCGATGCAAGCTTTGACATTGATCCAGACAACTCTAAGTCGCAAACCGGATACATATTTATTCTCAACGGGGGAGCGGTAAGCTGGTGCAGTTCCAAGCAAAGCCCGGCAGTCGATTCTACGTGCGAAGTGGAGTACATCGCAGCCTCGGAGGCAGCGAAGGAAGGTGTCTGGATGAAGCAGTTCATGATAGATCTTGGAGTAGTGCCCAATGCACTGAATCCAATGAACCTGTTCTGTGACAACACTGGTGCCATTGCTCTGGCCAAGGAACCAAGGTTTCACAAGAGGACCAGACACATAAAGCGACGCTTCAACTCCATCAGCGATTACATCGAGGAGAAGGACATAAATATTTGCAAAGTGCACACGGATCTGAATGTTGTAGACCCGTTGACTAAACCTCTTCCAAGGGCTAAACATGATCAACACCAGAACTGCATGGGTGTTCGATTCATTACAATGTAAATCACATAGTGATGTGAGCTAGATTATTGACTCTAGTGCAAGTGGGAGACTGTTGGAAATATGCCCTAGAGGCAATAAATAAAGTGTTTATTATTATATTTCCTTGTTCATGATAATCGTTTATTATCCATGCTATAATTGTATTAATTGGAAACACATTACATGTGTGGGAAAATAGACAAAACTTTGTCCCTAGTATGCCTCTAGTGAACTAGCTCGTTGATCAAAGATGGTCAAGGTTACCTAGCCATTGACATGAGATGTCATTTGATAACGGGATCACATCATTAGGAGAATGATGTGATGGACAAGACCCAAACTACAAACGTAGCATATGATCGTGTCAGTTTATTGCTACTGTTTTCTGCATGTCAAGTATATGTTCCTATGACCATGAGATCATGCAACTCACAGATACCGGAGGAGTGCCTTGTGTGTATCAAACGTCGCAACGTAACTGGGTGACTATAAAGGTGCTCTACAGGTATCTCCGAGGGTGTCTGTTGAGTTGGCATGGATCAAGACTGGAATTTGTTACTCCGCGTGACGGAGAGGTATCTCAGGGCCCACTCGGTAATACAACATCACAATAAGCCTTGCAAGCAATGTGATTAAGTGTTAGTCGCGGGATCTTGTATTACGGAACGAGTAAAGAGACTTGCCGATAACGAGGTTGAACTAGGTATGGAGATACTGACGATCGAATCTCGGGCAAGTAACATACCGAAGAACAAAGGGAACATCATACAGGATTAACTGAATCCTTGAAATAGAGGTTCGACCGATAAAGATCTTTGTAGAATATGTAGGAACCAATATGGGCATCCAGGTCCTGCTATTGGTTATTGGCCTTAGAGGTGTCTCGTTCATGTCTACATAGTTCTCGAACCCGTAGGGTCTACACACTTAAGGTTTGGTGACGTTTCGGTAGTATAGAGTTATGTATGGTGGTGACCGAATGTTGTTCGGAGTCCTGTATGAGATCCTGGACGTCACGAGGAGCTCCGTAATGGTACGGAGGTGATTCATATATAGGAAGTCCTGTTTTGGTCGTCGGAAAAGTTTCGAGCTCATCGGTAGTGTACCGGGAGTGCCGGTAGTGTACCGGGAGACCATCGGGAGGGGTATTTCGACCCAAGAGGCTCCATGGGCTGTGGAAGAGTGTTTACCAGCCCTTATTGGCCTGGTGGAAGTCCCACACAAGGCCCATGCGGTTTGGGAAAAAAGTCCTAAAGATAAAAAGTGGAAAAAGGCAAAAATAGGGTGAATCCTAGTCCTACTAGGATTGGAGATGGAGTCCACCTCCTCCACCTGGTTCGGCCGACTCCTTGGAGGCTTGGCCCTTGTGCCAAGCCTCCTCCTCTCTTCTTCTTATATATACTGGAGGTTTTAGGGTTTTTGCACAGAATTTTCAGCCACGTGCTGCCCGTTCCTCCAGTGCATAGTTTCTCCTCTAGATCGGTTTTCTGCAGTGCTTAGGCGAAGCCCTGCCGGAATAGCTCCACCACCATCGCCAGAGCGCCGTCATGCTGCCAGAGAACTCTTCTACCTCTCCGCTCCTACTTGCTGGATCAAGACGGCGGAGATCGTCATCAAGTTGTACGTGTGCTGAACACGGAGGTGTCGTCCGTTCGGCGCTAGATCGGAAGGATCGTGATCAAGTTCGTGGGATGGATCGTGATTGGATCGCGGGACGGATCGTGATTGGATCGCGGGACGGATCGTGATTGGATCGCGGGATGGATCGTGATTGGATCGCGGGATGCACGGCGATTTGGATCGCGAAGACGTTCGACTACACCAACCGCGTTTCTTAACGCTTCCCGCTTAGCGATCTACAAGGGTACATAGATCCACTCTCCCTCGGGTAGATGCTCATCACCATGGATAGATCTGCGTGTGCGTAGGAAATTTTTTGTTTCCCATGCAACGTTCCCCAACACACGCATCATCAGAGGGGCAATGGTGTTGATGTAGATGCCCTCCGTGATCGAAACCCCCTCCGACAGATTATCGGAAAAGGCTGCAAGATTGGATCTCTTGGGAACGCAGGCTTCTGGCGGCGCAAAAGTATTTGTGTGGATCCCTTTTGTGTTGGGGGAGTATTTGGCAATTTATAGGCCAAGAATTAGGGTTAGGAGACCTGCCGGGAGGCAACAAGCCTGCTAAGCACGACTAGGGGGGCCCGTGCCTAGCAGGCTTGTAGCTCCCTGGCACCTCCCCTGCCGTGCACTCAAGCTTGATCGATTGTTTCCTTCCGAAGGTTTTATTTAGTTTGGACTCCGTTTAATATTCCATATCTGTAAAACTCAAAAACAAGGAAAAAATAGAAAATGGCACTAGGCTCTAGATTCATAAGTTAGTCCCAAAAATAAGATAAAATATCATATTAAGGCATATAAAACATCCAAAATAGATAATATAATAGCATGCCATCATAAAAAATTATAGATACGTTGGAGACGTATCAACCCCTCTGCCCGAGGACCCCAGGTCGCCCCAGTTGGTGGTGATGCTTGTCATGGCGCCGTATGCAGTGCTGGAGAAGGAGTAGAAGAAGAAGAAAGAGGCCGTTAAGGCCACCGCTCAAGGGGTTCTCTAGATACTACGTTCGGGGATAGCCAAGCCTCTTTCGCCCACGAGGAAGAGCACACAGAGTAGGGGGGAGTTCTCTTATAGGTATATTTATGTAGAGATTGACTCCCCCCAAACAAGAAATAGGGCATCGCCGGAAGACGCTAAGGAGGATCTGCCCCCTCCTGCCCCGAAGAGGTCCTACAGGACCAAGGTGGTCCTTCCCGACGATAGCCCGGATTCTGATGAGGATTTTGGAGCTTTCTAAATGGTTCCCTGAAGGAACCCCAGGGTCAATCCCCCTGCCCAAAGGTATTGAATCTGAACACTTTCTGGTATATTTATGCAGAGTTTTTGTTATTAATCAGATGAACCCCCTTTCGTATTGCAGCTCGGCACAAGATCTCCCGACCAAACATGTCTCCAAGGGGGATTCTCTTCCCACCAAGCTAGCACAGAGTGGGACTGCGTCCCACACCACCGCCCTCCAGGCCACTGACGGGGCCACAGGAGTGTTATCCCGCCAGACCCCTCCCAGGCGGAACACTAGGGTGAGGAGGTCATTGGAGAGGTTCATACCTCGGCCACCAAAGATTGGGAGGTCATGGTCGAGGTTCATACCTCGGCCACCAAAGCCCAGGAGGTCGAACCCCTCCTATCAAATAACGAGGGGGTCGTGATTCATCCGAGCTCTGTTCGAAGATGACTCCCGAGGCCTTTATGCCCCCAACATCATCCACCTTGTCTCCCCAAGAAGGGGGATCATAAGTACCACCATCGGTGCTACCCATGATAGAGCGGAACGCAACCGGGTGGCCAGCCATGATGGAGGAGGCTTATTCTAGCTCCTCCAATGCAGCACATCACTGCACCCTCATGGGTGCGGTTTTGCAAGGCATTCAATCTGTTGATAGCAGACTGAAGGAGGCCTTCGGGGGTCCACTGACGGGCTTCAACGTAAGCCAAGTAATATTATTTTCACTAGAACGAATGAATTTATGAGGTTATGTATTCCTTATAGGTATAGTAGCCCCCGAGCCACGGGTGTGTTGGAAAAATTCGCCCGGGGGTAAAAGAGCCTAAGAATCACGAATAATCACGAAAACAGTTCATGGCTCACAAAATTCTAACAGTTTCGGAGATGTTTGTAGCGGATGGTCAAAACCCAACAGTTTCGGAGATGTTTATAGCGGGGGCTGGTGAGGAGCCCCTAGTACTTTGCGATAGTCAGATGATGCAAGGTTCGAGACTATTACCACATGGTTTGTGAAGGTACAAACCCCTCGTATGACATGGAATAACCTCCATCGATTCTTAGTTTGACACCTGGGCTCGAATTGGAGACCGGCTCTCGCTTATTATGGGAGTCAGTTTTCGGCTTTCCCCACTGAGGTATTTGGCCAGGCGAGCTGGAAATACAATAACAGTGGTTCTCCCTTTACCCTTTTAGCCGACCCAAGACATAATTCGGGACCGATTCATATAACGCAATATCTGAGACGTTGAACATGCAAAAAATAGTGACGGGGTGATGCTCGGGGAGAGATTTATATACAAGCCCCCAGTCTATTAGACGGTCGCACCTATCACGTATCGAACAATTTTGCACTTCAGTGCGAGTGAGTGGAAAACAACTTATGTAACATAAAATACTGTAAAAAGGCCACAAATGATAATCTTTATTTGTGCTGAATTCTTATAATTCATAATGCCAAGGCAGATGTTACATGTACTTTTCGTTTTTAATAGACAAACTTTACTGAGTAGTTGTTGCCTCAGGGTCTTCAATGGGTGGCTTGACATCCTCCCTGTGCCCTTTTGCGCTCTTAATCCTTTGTTTTCGAGAGGGGAGAGTGGAATCCTTTAAAGTTTGTTGCTATCAGCGAACGGACCTTGGAGAGGTGGTCTTGAGAAGCCGCCGTAGAGTTGGTAAGATTTAGGCTTGGGAGATCCTTGATGGTACCTGCTTTTTGTCCGAATAAGCGTTCGCATGAAGTTCGGTCAAGCCGAGCAACTGGTCTTTGGTGGTGGGTTCCCATAGCTTCCCATGCTATTTTGAGAGCAAAATTGTGTCTTCTAGGAACACACCTTGCGAGTAGTCGGGTCGTGCCGTGGGGAGTGTATCCCTATTTGTGTTGAGTAGTTGATGGCTCCTAGAGATCCAGTTGAGCTCGGGCTCGCTTGCTTGCCTGTCCTGCCTTGACGACTGATTGGGGTCTCGGCGCTTCGTTGTCGTATTGGCATTCGTCTGCCAATGCCGTTGTGTGTTCTCCAGACCGGAGGGAGTGCTCTGTATTGCCATTGACAGAGATGACCCCTGGATACAGGCATCTTGACCTTCCGAAAAGCGTAGTGGGGAACGGTATTAAAGCGGGTGAATGTTGTGGGGCCGAGCAGTGTGTGGTAACCACTGTGAAAAGGGACAATGTCGAAGATTAAGTCTTCGATGTGGAAGTTGTCAGGCCAGCCGAACACCACCACCAATGTTACCTTTAAAGGTAGTGTTGCTGGGTTTGATCCTTGACGGATCTATGCCCATATTTTTCACCATGTCTGAGTAAATCAGGTTAAGGCTACTCCCTTCATCCATGATGACTCTAGTGAGGTGGTACCCATCAATGATGGGATCTAAGACGGGGGCTGCCGAACCTCCATGACAAATACTCGTCGAATGACCCCTATGGTCAAAGGTGATCAGGCAAGCTGACCATGGGTTGAATTTCGGGGCTACGGGCTCTACAGCGTAGACCTCCAGGAGGGCGCGCTTCCTCTCCTTATTTGGTATGTGTGAGGCGTATATCGTGTTCACAGTTTTTACCTCTGTGTGGAACTGCTTCTCTCCTCCATTGTTCAGACCACGGGGCTCTTTGCCATCCTCGCTGCGTGGGCCCTTGCCTTGTTCCTTGGCTACAAGTTTACCGGCCTGTAGAAACACCTAACAGTTACGATTGGTGTGGGTGGCGGGTTTTTCTTGGGTGCCGTGGATATGGCAGGGCCTTTCCATGATATTGTCCGATGTAGTAGGTCCATGATTTTGTCCGATGCAGTAGGTCCGTCCGTGCTCCCTTTAGAGGGTTTCTTCCCCCGTTCGTATTCTGAGCTGCGGAACCTGACATTTATGGCCATGTCATCGCATCACCATTGCTATGACCGCATTTATTCTTGTTGCGCCATGGCTTATCGTTTCCATCCCGAACTTCTAAGGTGTTGGGGTATTTGGGATTTTGGCCACGACGAGCTATCCAATTATCCTCGCCTGCGCAAAAGATGGTCATGAGTGAAGTGAGGGCGGACATTGTTCTCATCCTATCTTGGCCGAGCTGTCGAGCCAGCCATTCGTCCCGAATATTATGCCTAAAAGAGGCTATTGCCTTGGCGTCCTGACAATCAACGATTTGGTTCTTTTTAGTTAGAAACCGATTCCAAAATTTCCTGGCCGATTCACCCGACTTTTGGACGATGTTGCTCAAGTCGGAGGAGTCTGAGGGCTTGACATAAGTTCCCTAGAAATTAGACCAAAAAGCATCCTCGAGCTCTTCCCAACTTCTAATGGAGTTTTCGAGGAGACTATTTAACCAGTGCTGAGTTGTCCCTTTACGCTTTACTGGTAATAACTTGATGGCGTGGCAATCATCTCCCCGGGCCATATGAATGTGGAGAAAGGAAATCTTAGATCCACACGGCTGGGTCTGTTGTCCCGTCATATTGTTCGACATTTAAGGGATTAAACCCTTCGGGAAATTGGTGTTGCATAACCTTGTATGTGAAGCATAGTGGGGGGCGCCTTTGACCCGGACGATGTTGTGACGGAAATCGGCTAGTGCTCATGCCTAGTATGATTCCCGATCTCTGTCGCTATTGTTAAACCAAGGTTGATATCCACCCCGTCTAGTGGGGGAGTACCCTCTAGATCCGTAGATGGATCATGTGTGACATACTCTATAGTCCAGGTCCTGTCGTAAGTCATGCCGATCATTACACTGCGTTTGGTCCTTTCCCCTTCTGTGGGGTAACGCAGGTATGTACTCGGCCTCCACAGCCGTTCTGTCCCGTCCTTGAGGGGTGCAGTCTAGCTAGTCATATTGGGTGTGCCTGTGAGATGAGGACTCAAAGGCCTTGTCATCGAATTGCGGCAACAGACTCTAGCATGAATAGCTTTTGTTTTGATCCAACCGCTTGGTGTCGTACGCTTCTTAGGCTGCCAGGACCTTTGTCCATCTATCGTTGAGGGTATCTTGTTCGGCTCGGAGCTGCCGCTACTTTGCTTTTAGGATTGGGGCAGTGGCTATAATATGCCTCCTGAACCGTTCCTGATCTTGAGGGTCTTTGGGGACGATGAAGTCTTCGTCTTCGATGCTATCAGCCTCGTCGACTGGGGGAGGTAGTTGTCATCCTTGGAATCATTGAGGTCCTCGAGGTCATCGGGCCTCTCGGGGTCCTCATGTAGTTGCTCGAGGGCTTCAAGGTCGTTGGGGTCTTCTGGGGTATCATTTTTCTCGGTGCCCACAATAACTCCCTTTCCCTTGCTTCCCTTGGATCGCTTGCGCTGCCTCCATTGTTTTGACGGCTCCTCGAGTCCATCACCATTCTTCTTGGGGGTGTGGTCATCCTTGTCAGCGGGGTGTCCACCATATAGACATCGTAAGAGGAGGTGGCTTTCTACCATCCCGTATTGGCAGGGGGCGAGGTGCCAACCACTTTGTCCATGTCCTCCGCCCCATCGGAGGCAAGTCTAGCCTATCGGTTAAATCTTTGACAGTGGCTACCAAGTGGGTGGTGGGTGGTTTGTGAAATTGCTCATGACCTGACCTCAGAATGATATGTGCGCAGGTTGATTTTAGGTCGTACATGATTTCCAACGAGTGGATCCGGTCGAGTGTCTCATTTAATATCGAGAAGCTGTCCAGATCAATCTTTCGAAGGCTTTCGAAGTTGATCTCCCGGGCATCCATGAGGGATGTGTGTTCGTCAAGGGCCGAACCCTGGTGCTCGGGCGCTGAGATAAGATGCAAGCACTAGGTCGGCTCTCCAGCGGAGAGGCAACCCAGAGCGGGCCTGAGCAAGAGACCTGGAGTTAAGGCTTCTAGGTTTCCGACCTCATCGGGTGAGACCAAGAGCCCAGTAGGGAACAGATCGCCTCAGGAGTCGGCAAAGAATTCCAGATTCCCAAACCTGATCTCTTGACCGGCGGTGAAGCTTCCGACCTGGCCAACATGGCTAGTCAGATCAGCACACCGCGTGATGCTGCAGAACGTGAAAACCTGCCCAGGGATGAAGGTGTCCCTGTTGCAGACTTGATCGCTGATGATTAGGCGAGCCATCGACCCTTCTAGCGATCCCACAGCAGAACTTTGAGTTTAAGCACCAATGTCGGTGCCAAAATCGGTAGATCTCGGGTAGGGGGTCCCGAGGTGTGGAACTTGGATCGATGGGTAATAGGGGACAAAGGAGACAGTGTTGACCTAGGTTCAGGACCTCTTGAGGAGGTAAAACCCTACGTCCTGCTTGATTATATTAGTGTGGATGAGAATTACAGAGTTGATCTACCTCGAGATTGTATGAGCTAAAACTATAGATGAGTCGCCCTACCTCTACGAATGAAAACCCCTGGTTTATATAGATGCAAGGGGTACCTAGGGTTACCCATGACCAGCCTCCAACCGAGGATAGATGCGTCGATCTTATCTTCAAAACTTGGAGGACACGGCAATCTTTGGAGCCTTCCTTCTTGAACACGGGTTCGCCGCATAGTCCGGCCTTCCACAGAGCGGCCCAACAAGTCATCCCATGAAAGATGAGCCGACGGCCCGAGGACCCCTTTGTCCTGGACTCCGTCACCCATGCCATCGTCGCACACAATTTCTAGTACCACCAGAAACGTCTACGATATGTATCTGGTCCCACCAGGTGCCCATCGCGGCATGCCTTCTATACGATAGGATGCAACCCTTACTAGCAAGACCCAACTTTCCAGCCCGTAACCTAGTTGAATGGAACTTGGAAGTTAAGCATGCTTTCGGTGGAGTAGTCAAGGATGGGTGAGCGGTTGGGAAGTTGCTAGATTTCAAGATTCATTTAGGCGGTGTGATACCATCACTATAGGCATAAATGAAATGCGTGTAGTGATATGTCATTCCGGCTAAATAAATTTTGAGATCCTTGTTTTGAAAATATCCATGATTTTCTTTTGCTTCTTTTACTGTTTTGAAAATGTCAAGGATCGAGTGTGTGTGAACCAATGCCTATGTGTGTACCATGTTCCTACATTGTGCAGTTTCTGATGACAAACCTATCGCTGGACCCTTAGGGTCTGCCATGCCTTTTACTAACAACGCTGGAAGGCCAAGGATGGGTGACGATGTGCGTGCGAGTGTGTGTGTGTGTGTGTGCACGTGTGTGTGTATGCATGCGTGCACTTGGGTGTGTGTGTGTGCACTCGTGTGTGTGATCCCATGCCTGTGTGTGGACCATGTGCCTACATTGTGCGGATTCCGACGACAAACATATCGGTGGGCCCTTAGGGTGTGTCATGCCTTTTATTGACAATGCTAGAAGGCAAAGGATGCGGTGACGATGTGTGTGTAGGGGGGTGCGCGCGCGTGAGTGTGTGTGTGTGTGTGTGTGTGTGTGTGTGTGTGAACCCATGCATGTGTGTGGACCGTGTGCCTACATTGTGTTGTTTTTGACGACAAACCTATCGGTGGACCCTTAGGGTCTGTCATGCCTTTTACTGACAACGGTCGAAGGCCAAGGATGGGTGACGGTGTGTGTGTGTTTGTGTGTGTGTGTGTGTGTGTGTGTGTGGACCATGCATGCCTCCATTGTGCGGTTTTCGACGACACATTTATATCATCCATTTGACTGACAACGCTGGAATGTCACCCTGGTATGTGTCATGAGTGTGTGTGGTTTGGGGTGGGGGGAGGGGAACGATATATATATATATACACATGTCCATAACGAGCTAGGTAGTATATATATAACCAATCTTAAGGGGGGTATATATATGTCCAGTTATCTCAGCTAGGTGCATGCCACATCATAGATAGTGTTGTGCATTGTGTATTAATTGAAACGCCGGACCACACCATTTTTGCATATACATTTGGCCATATGTAGGGGGATGGTTTACTTCTACCACGCTCAATTGATCTTCCACGACGCACCAACTCATTGGACGCCGCGATCCATATATCCCTCTTGTCTGGCAAAAATATGTGATGGTTTGGCCATATTAAGGTATAAGTTCTATTGGTTGTCTGATGAAAAGTCAGACATGGATAAATGTGTGACAAAGTTTGAACTAGGTCATGTGTTCATAGGACCCCATATATCCTGCGGCACATAGTATAGGGGGCAACACCCTATATTATGTTTGTCATGAAACCCTTTTCTGTCACATTGGACACTTTAGGCATGCACATATGCAGCATGTGTCACACATTAAAGATGCGCATTGCAAATTTAAAAATGACAACACCATGTTCATACATATATATACTTCATATGAACCTAATTACAAGTCTTTTTTAGAGATTTCACTAAGAACTACATATATATATAGGAATGGAAGGCGTATATATTTGGGCCACTAGCGGGCGTGGTTCTGTTTTGACCATCTCTTGAGTTTTTTCTTGTAGTTTATCCCAAAGATGCTAGTATTATGTAAAACAGCAAACGAAACTGATGAAACAACCATATGCGATTGTATCCCCAATAGACACGAGTGTGCTACTCTAACCGTGTGCGATGCCGGTACACAGCAAAATCGGCCTTACCTAGTGGTGGAAACCGCAAGCGTTAGCCAGTCAAAGGGTCAATGTGCACAGTACAAATCCAAACCCGACATCGACCTATAAAAGATCTCACCTGCAGTGGCTAACAATTAATTTTTCCGCCGATATATCGCCACCACCACCATACACACCAAATGGAACTGTTGCTCAACCATGGGGATGTGCATGGCGTCGCCTGATAGTGTTGGACGACGACATGATAGGGGATTCTGACGTGTTGGCCGCCATGGCGGGCAACGGCAAACATCCAGCTATCGCGACCGATGGCGATGGTATAGAGGATTCCGACGCGCTGTCCTTCATGTCGGTCAACGGTCAACCGTCATCTACCGCGGCCGACGACAACGACGACGACCGCGAGTTTTAGAGTTGGATGCATATGGTCATCACTATGTTCGTCCCTGAATTGGCCCTCGATGCATTCTACTCAACGAGGATGAGCGTCGTCTCAGTGTTGGTGTGGAACAATCTAACGGATCTGCGGATGCCTTCTACAACACGGCTAGGGATCTAAAGCAGCAAAAACGGTGGGGAGAGTGCAAAGAGGAAGCAAAACTCAGATGCATAGGAAAAAAAGAGGGGGGAGCAGGACCAGAAGGCTGCGGAGCAGGCCTCCACATGCCTCTTAGCCGTGTTGGAGGCCAATGCAGGCCTTGTAGCTGTAGCGACAACACTGGCAACAACATCCACGACGACCAGTGATGCAACTCTAGCGAGAGCGGCGCTCATCTGTATCCGATTGGCCCACGTGGACGTCACGACATGTTCGTCGACAGCGGCATACCTGGTGAGAGGCGCCGCGGTTGCTCTGTCCTAGGTAGCCCTGCCGGTCTCCGCTATGGAACCAATGGAGCTCATCGACTTGACCAGGTCCTCTGAATACTCGTTCTGAGCCGAGGAAGGTCATGACGACGGTGGAGGGACGGCGTTTGTATGGATCCATGGCCTAGTGAATATTTTGTGCAAATCATCTTCATGTAAATTGACTAACTGTTTGAAAATTACTGAGCATATGAACTAATGTCAACTAATTCGCTGTAAAATAAGGCATTTTGTGGTGAAAATTTGCCAAATGCCCGTGTCATATGTTTGTGGACATGTGGAAATTTAGGATGAATTTGACGTCTGTGACTGAAATTGAGGATGAACTGTGTGAGATAAACCCGCCTTGAGAAATCTCAGAAAGAGCTTCCCGCCTTGAGCGATGCAAAAAATTGTAGTTTCGCGACCCGACATTTTGTTATAGCGTAGAGCATACACATCTTATTATGTTTGGACTGTGTGCAATCTTGGTTACTCCCGCCCAGTTCCTTTGCCAAAATATAATAGGAAGAGGTATTTCAACTTCATGATGCCCTTCCTCGTCCACTACACCGACGTTATTGTAAAATTTTAGTTGTCGAGGCATTTGAACCGTCGTCATCCCTCATCCACCAATATCTCCACCCACAACATTACAACTAAATTTATCAGCATCAACGACACATCTGCAAACAACCCCCCGTCCGCACAACACTCCCTCGCCCTTCCTCCCCAGCTTGAATCCTAGCTCGTCCCTGTCGCCGCCTCCCACCACCAACCTCAACTGGTCTGCCCATGCCTCATAGATAAACATGTTCAGGGTCCTCACCGATCCACATACACCATCGCCGCCCTAAGATTTTAGATGAGGCTGGCGGTGTCCCTTTCCCCTAGATCCCCATCCCGTACTCGAGAGAGTCACAACCTAATTAGCCCAACCACGTCTCTCATGGAACTCCAGGAGTGTACGAGCAAAAAGAGGTCTATCATGGCCTCTTTGATGTATGCTGGCGAGATGGGTGCCGTTCGCGCCGACCCTTCGATCCCGGACAAACACCTGGCCACGGGGAGCCGATGAGGACGATGCCTATGTTGCCATGCTGAAGGCTTCAAGTTTGCGGGATCGCGTATTCCTATATCACAGGAGAGTTGTCTATGACATCAAGCTCGTCAACATCACCTACTTCACTCGGGCCATGTCACAAGTTAATTGGTCCACTGACAAGGCCTCTGGTTCAATCGTTGTCGATCTCTTCAAAGGCCCCGCCGCTAATCTCCTCCGCCTCACGGTCATGGATTTGCGATCCTTCTACGCCATCTATCCGCTTTTGTCATTTCTAAAGGAAACGTTCTACGGCGGTGGCTTGGGATCCTTAGCTCCAAAGTCATATCTCATCCACCAAGATAATGACACACACTACGGCTATTACAAGGGGAAATGTCCCATCCGCGAGATCAGGTTGTTACAGCGAGCATGGATGCCTTGTTTCTTTCAGTTATTCACAATGTGATGTTAATTATGTGCAAGTATGAATTGTGCAGTTCAATTTCATCAATACCACCTGTTATGTGTGGTGTTGTTAACCTGTGTCCTTAACTCCCGCTTAAATAATTTATGCCTTGTTTCTCTGAATTTGGTTGCCAGGTTGGTTCAAGTGAGCATTTGTCTTGTTTTCAAGCGAATGCCTTGCTTTTCTGTATCTCGTTGTTTACTTGATTGCGGTGAGCATTTGTCTAGTTTTCATGCAGACGTCTTGCTTTTCGTTATCTGGTTGTTAGGTCGGTTCCATTGAGCATTTGTCTAGTATCAAATGGTTATATCTGGTTGTGATAGTGAGCATATATGACTTGTTTATTTCAAGCAGATACCTCGTATACTTGGTTGATCTTAAGACTACTGTACTTACCATGACTTTACATGTACTCTCACAGGACAACAATGGGAGTGGACAACGTTTTGCACCGAGGTTCTTTTCATCCTCCTCTTATACTCCATCTGTTCCATCATGTAGTGCATATAGATTTTTGTGATGTATCTACATATACCATCTAAAATGTATACAATATGAAATTTTGTGATGTATCTAATGAAATGGAATTGCAATTCTACATTTAAATGTTTTTCTCTACAAACTTGGTCAAAGTAAGTAAATGTTGACTTATCAAAACGTTTATACGCAACACATTGTGGAATGGATGGAGTAATATATTACACCATTCTGCAAGTGCATTTTAGCTTCTAATATTAGCTTGTTGCTTGTAGGTACATATGTCTTGGGTAAAGATCCATTCTGGACCCTTTTTGCGTGTGGGTCAATGAAATATTCACGAACTAGCATCAAGTGAGGAAAATGAAAATGATTGTTAGGGAAAAGAGACAAACAATGCCTATTAGACTATTTGTTAATGCTCTATCCAACACAAAAGTGAGCTGAAGGATGGCAACTACAAACTCTGTAGGCTTCTATTAGTACTACCCATAATGAGTTGACACACAACAATGTATGAATCTTTTTATTTTGCAGTGGTACCAAAGTAATTTAATCAAGATTAGATCGCAAAGTACATGATTGTTGGACATGCAATGAAGGTTAAAATATATCATCGGGACTACAATGAGCACCAAGAAGTAGTAATTAAGACATTGAAGGATGGGCGGGCGACCATCACTAGGGGCTGGCCTAGAGTCATTCGTGCGTTAGGCATGGAGGAGGGCACATTATGGGCATTCCGCTTCACCTTCTCCATCATACAAAATGTCTTACGGCTCTCTCTTTACCATCTTTAGTACAACCGTGCTTTCATCATTCTTTATTTGTCCCTTCTATAGTTTTCCTTTTTTGGAGAATTGATGCTTATGTAGTTCTTGAATATATGTAGATGTGAGTCAACTTATGCACTCATTCTTAAACATACATTTAAACATGATTCGATATTTAATACATGAATTCCTACTTTAAAATTTAAATTATGTGAATTATGAACAAAGGTATTTAATTAGGGGCAAATCATGCTCTACATGCAATTGCAATGCACATAGTTTGAGAAAGAAAAACGTCTTGGATCAACTTCAACATCACACACGTTTCTCCCATCGAGGCGTGTGCGATGAGTCTCGTCTTTGCACACGGTCAGACAATAAAGAACATGTGAGATTAACAACACCAGCATTTGTGCTAGTCTCCTTATCACACACAATTTTGTATTATGAATTGTGTATGATATCGTGCCCATCATAAACGGTGGCCAAATAAGAACGTGTGCGATAGGCCTTCATCCGACACAGTTAGTCTAGACGACACATTTGGGAAGTATGTATCACACGTTTGCGATGTTTTATAAATCACAAACATTTATCCGAAACGTCCCTTGTGGGATATATTCAACCTTCACATACGGTTTTATAATGATAAACGTATGCACTCTTATATCATATCACATACGGTTAGAGTGGAACTAAATGTGTGTGATAGCCCCCTTATCATACATGCTTTTATAGTCGTGAACTATTTGCGATTCAGTGCACATCATAAACGACGTGCCACAGAATAGCGTGTGCGATGTTAGTGTGATCTCACATGAGTTGCAAGGATGAACTGTATGGAAAATACACCATATCTCAAACGATTGCCCGGTGACCTCGTTTGTGATAGATGCGGACATCCCATACGCTTAGTTTTGCCAAACGTTTGCATTCATTGGCCACAATCGCCGATGGGTTTGCCGTGTCATGTGGGATGGACCCCCCATCGCCTACACATGCAAGGCGACAGTTTAGAACTACGTCGCGGAAAGGGGTTAAAACCATTTGTATAGCACGTCGTTGCACTAGTGCCCACACCCAACCACACACACACGCACGCGCGCGCGTCATCTATCCTTGGCATTCCAGCATGGTCAGTCAAAAGGATAACAGACTCTATGGGCCCACCGATAGGTGTGTCATTCAACGCACAGCGAAGGCATGATCCACACACATGCATGCATAGGTTTGCGCACGCGCACACACGCACACGTCATCGGTCCTTGGCGTTCCAGCATGGCCAATCAAAGTGTTGACAGACTCGATGGGCCTACTGATAGGTGTGTCATTGAAAATCACACAATGGAGGCATGGTCCACAGACACATGCATGCATGGGTTCGCGCATGCGGACACACACACACATACACACACACACACTTTCAAAAAAGAAAATGAAAATCATGGATATTTTCAAAACAAGAATCTCAAGATTTATTTAGCCGGAATGACATATCACTATAGACATTCACTAATAAATGTCTATAGTGACTGTATCACACCGCTTAAACGAAGCTTGAGGTCTAGTAACTTCCCAACCGGTCACCCATCCTTGGACCACTCCATCCAAATCATGTTTAACTTCCGAGTTCCATTCGAATCGGTTAGGGGCTGGGAAGCTGAAACTTGCTGATAATGGTTACCTCCTATCGTTTACAAGGCATGCCGCGATGGGCACCTCGGGGGACCATCTACGTATCGTTGATGTCTCTTGTAGTACTAGAAACAGTGTGCGCTGGTGGCACGGTGCCGCTTGCCAACGCCTGCATGGGCTGATGATGACGTCTCGCTCATGCTCGATGGTGCTATGCCACTTTTTCCTACTCCATATCGTACTCCTTGTCTAGTAGGTTGATGATGGGGCCGACACTTCGGCGAGAAACCAATTTGAGGAGTGGCGGGACACTAATTGGGGAGTGATGGGAGAAGCGTGTTTGGATAGAGAACCATTTTAATAAAAATTGGATAACTTATGAAAGAAGGAAGCTCGAGCTAGAATGACACGTGCGCACACCGTGCTTACATGCGCACGGGCTCCAAGCGGGTGTATAGAACTGCTTTAAATTATTCATGGTTCGTTTGGCCTCTTTTATACCACACTAGTTAAGTTTGTAGGCATTTAATGTGCATAATTGAAATTTGAACTAAAATCACATGCTCCATGTCACTACAATGGGTTGAGAAAACATATGTTTCTAGGCATTTAAGTCTCTATGCATTTAATGTGTCCTTGGGTTCCTTTTTTAGGTCCCATGCAATGAAGGTGAGTGGATTACAAACATCTCGGCGTCGTGACGAGGCTACAAACATTGAGAAACTTGGATTTTAAATCCCCATAAATCCAAAACTCGTCTAAAATTCTTGAAACTTACCCTCGTGTCATGACACGACACTTATAAGACATGGTATTTTTTTGACCAATTTGGGACAAGTCTCTTCAACACCAAAACCTCAAGAAAGAAGCATCGTGGTTTCGATACGGAACATGTCACCTCTGTAGAAGGAATGACATTCAACGTCTCTTCTCCCTGATAATTCTTCTACATGCAATCTAGACTAATACAAGTGTTGTGCTAAAATGTGGAACTATTTGGGGCTCGTTTGCCTCCCTTTATACATCAATTGAGATTTTCTATCCATTTAATGTGCATAATTCAAATTTGAACTACACGCACATTTTCTAGGGAACCAAAACATGTTAGAATTTTTTTTATGTCCTTGGGTCCCTATTTAGGTCCCATGCAATGATTGCAAACATCTCGACATCGTGACTAGGCAGCAAACATTGAGAAACTTTGCTTTTAAATCCCCATAAATCCGAAACTCGTCTGAAATTCTTGAAACTAGGGTGTCATGACACAACACTTATACGACATGGTAATTTTTTGACCAATTTGGGCTAAGTTTTCGGACAAGTCTCTTGCACACCAACATTTCTCCCAAGAAACATCGTGGTTTCGATACCGAACATGTCACCTCTTTGGAGGGAATGCCCCAATGTCACTTCTTACCTTGATACTCTTTCTTCATGCAACATACACTAATACAAGTGCAGTGATAAAATGTGGAATGATTCAGGGCTCGTTTGGCTCCCTTTATATATTAATTGAGCTTTTCTATCTATTTAATATGCATAATTCAAATTTGAATTACAAGCACATGCTCCATGGCACCAAAATATGTTAGGAAATCATTTTTATTTCCTTGGGTCCCTGTTTAGGTCCCATGCAATGACTACAAACATCTAGGCATCGTGATTAGGCCACAAACATTGAGAGACTTTGCTTTTAAATCCCCATAAATCCGAAACTCGTCTGAAATTCTTGAAATTGGGTGTCATGACACGACACTTGTAAGACATGGTAATTTCTTGAACAATCCGGGACAAGTTATGGGACAAACATCTTACAAATTGGAGCTTCCCATGAGAAGCATCATGATTTCGATAGGGAACATGTCACCTTCGTGAACGACATTTGAGTTTTCTAGGCATGCACTTCTATACTACTGTTAAACAAATCAACATTTTCTTTTCTAAAACCACCCAACAAACGTACACAGAAAGACCAACATCACCAGATTAGTCCACCTAACTAAATCCAACCGCTAGGATAAGTTTAATCCCACAACAAACGTGCACTTAGCAATTTTGTTGAAGGGACGATACTCTGCCGATAGAGAAAAAATCCTCGCGCGTCGATAACTCCTCCTCTCAAATCTTTCATCGCCTCATGTAAATCCCGTATGACCCGTCCAACATATTAAACAATCCGGCTAAAAACCAGTCGACTGATTTTTAAGAAAGTCTCAGTCGATGCCCTTGACCATTGGATCTATTTTGGTTTTAAGATTCGTGATCGTTGTTTTCCTGTAGTGTATCAGCCTATTTAGTGGTGCGACCGGCCCATTGTCTAGTTTGTTTTTTCCGTTTCTGTGTATGTGTTGGATGTAAGCGCTATGGGTTGGCCGTGAGGCTGGTGTTTTTTTTCTTTGTCCGTTCTTTGGGCTTGCTTCTAGTGTGAGATTTCTTTTCTCAGTACTCGTGTGCCCACGGGACAGAAGCGACACTAACAAGACTATTCCCCTACTTTGCTCTCATTTTCCTTTTTTCCTTTTTCCCTTTTCCTTTTTCTTTTTTCTTTTCCTGTTTTTCAGTTATTACTATTATTAAAAATATTGCCACATGTTTGTACATATATTGATCGCACACAATTGCATGTAAGGAAATCTCAGTTGACGAGCCAAGCCGTTCGATCGGTAGATTGAAGATTCGTGAGTGATGATTTTTTTTAGGGGTGAGCGATGCTTTTTTGTAGGGATGAGCCATGCTTTTCTTTTGTGTTGTGTATTATGGTGTGACCGGCCTGATGTGTCCTTTTTGACTTTTCTGGGGTGTTAGGCATGTGATGGGCTGGGTGGCCCGGAAGCCTTTTTCTTTAACAGTTAGGCTTTTTGAACATTTTTTTTCATTTTCATTTGTTTTTTGGGTATGGACTAAAAAAAATCGGTCTGTTTATTTTCTTGTGATTTTCTAAAAATCATCTGTGTTCATTGTGACGTTAGTTTCTCTTTTGGATTTGTGTTTTCATTTTTTTCTTGTTTCCTTAAATTATTTTTATTGCTTTTTTAAAACCTTTTTATTGCTAAGAACTTGATTTTTGTTATTTTTTATTAAACAACAAATTATTTTTTTGTTTTTTTGTTTTTATTTTTACATAAAATGCATGAAATACATTTTTATGCAAGTGTGTACGGGTTTTGTTAAAACTCAGTTGAGTGAGTTTTAGTCAAGTCTCAATTAACCCATACGCCATTAATTTCATTTAAATCTCATTATGTATTAGTTTTTTGTGTCGGAAGCAGCATATACTCGGTTGCTAGGATGGAACGGGGTGTTTTCGTATTTTTTCAATTTTTTCATTTTTATGTGTGTTTTACTGTTCTTTTTGTTTTCTTGTAAGTGATTTATGTGGTTTATTGTTCTTTTGTTTTCTTGTAAGTGATTTTAACACTTTTTTGATATTAAGCATTCAACTGCAAGTGTCGTCCATGACCGCAACTGCATGTCTTGAAGGCGAGTGCAACTATGTAGTATCTTTGTCGAGGGAGGGCAATTACATGTTTTATCGCTAGGAACACAACTGCAACTCGTGGTGTTTTCTCGAGGAGAGCAAAGCAGTTGCGTGTTTGTTACTAGGTATGCAACTACAAGTGTGCCCCCCTGACCGCAACTGCATGTCTTCAATGCGACTACAACTCTTTAGTGATTTTGTTGGGAGGGAGGGAAATTACATGTCTGTCACTAGGAACGCAACTGCAAGTGTCGCACTCTGACTGCAACTGCATGTCTTCATCGGTGTTCTGTCGGGGAAGGGGGCAGTTGCATGTGTGTGACTAGGTATGCAATTGCAAGTGTTGCGCCAAACTGCAACTGCATTTCTTTCAATGTGATTGCAACTCTTTAGTGTTTTTGTCGAGGAGGAGGGCAATTAGATGTCTATGACTAGGAACACAACTGCAAGTGTCGCCCGCTGACTACAAATGTATGTCTTCAATCGGTCTGCAACTCAATGATGCTTCGTCATGTGTTGGGAGAGGGGGAGGGGTGAGGGGGAGTTGCATGTCTTCAATGTGAATGCAACTCGTGTCTTCCATGCGCATCTTTGTGGTGTTTTGTTGGCGTGAAGTGCTGCATGCCTGCCATCGGACACACAAATGCAAGTGTCGGGCCTGACTGAAAATGCATGTCTTCAATGTGACTGCAACTTAGTGGTAGTTTGTCTCGGAAGGTGTAGCTACATGTGTGTCAATAGGCACGCAACTGTAATTGCATATCTTCGACGCGAATGCAACTCACTGATGCTTTTCTAGTAGAGGGGTAGTTTAATATCGGCCACTAGACACGTATTTGCAAGTCTCGTTCCGGCCGCATCTAATGTCTTTAATGGGATGACACTCATTGGTGTGTTGTCACGGGAATGGGGCCAGTTGCATGTCTAGCACTATTTCTATTATTCACTTCTATTTTTTATTTGGTTCTATAAGTGCTTCTTTTTTTAGATAACAATGTTCATATTTAAAATGTTCACCCAATTACACATCGCCTCCAATCAGACACAACTAGGGGCGACGCATGGCTGGGTGCGTGGGCGGCCCGGTATCTGGGTCTATTATTGATTTTATATTTTTCTACTTTTCCATATTTTATTTTTATCTTCTGGTTTTGTGTTTTTTCTTTCTAAATAGGAGTAGTTTTTTGTTTTTGTAAAACTACTTGTACTCCCTTTGTTTCTCAATATAAGCTTTATTTTTTTAAGTCAAACTTCTTTAACTTTGATCAAATTTATAGATAAAATATCAATATCTAGAATACCAAATCATCATCACTATATTCACCATGAAATGTATCTTCATATTTTATACATTTGATATTGTAAATATTTATGTATTTTGTTGTAGAGTTGGTCAAATATACACAATGTTTTGACTTTTTCATAAACTAATATACCTTATATTTAGGAACAAAGAGAGTATGTGCTTGCAAACACGTCTGCTGACATAGTTGCATGTCCATCGGCCATGTACAATTACATGTCGTCTGGTGCAACTTAGTTTTTCCCTGTCAAAATAATATTGCTAGCCGCTTGCATGCTAATTGACCGCACACAATTATATATCCATCGGTCACACCCAACTAAATTATTTGTTTCTTCTTTAATTTTGTTTACTTTTTATTTCTTTGTTACATTTTTTATTGTTTTTATATGGTGTCCCATGTTTCTGTAATTTATAATTTTTATATTCCTTTTCTATTTCACTCTATCATTTGTTTGCATACCCGCCGGTTGCATGTAATTGCATGACAGTTGTATGTGTGCAAAAAAATATTTTCTGTTTATTTGTGTTGCATGCCCATAGCTCGCACGGTCACATCCAAACAAGCAGCATATAGAAGGATTTTCAACAAACAAAAAAAATACAAGAATTTCAACACAGGAAAGTTGCATCACTTGTCTAGGCTAAAGCTAGTTAGCAAAATACAGTTACACGAGAAATGATACGTCCCACTATAGCTGGCCAAACGGGTCGGGCTAAACAGGCCGGCTCGCGAGCACGCCGGCACGATCCGCCATGGGCCGGGCACGACCCAATCATAAAAGGGTCGGACCCGGCACGCAGCACGCCTCGGGCCATGCCTGGGCCTGGAGGCTGGGCACGTGGACCGGCACGGCACGGCCCGTTTATTTAATTTTATTCATTTTCAGATTTTTTTTAATGTATATATATACTTAAATCTAACCTAATAAGTCTTAAAATAAGCCTAGGCTATTTTTTTGACCTAGCGTGCTAAACGGGCCAACAGGCCGGTCCTTTTAGTAATCAGGTTGTGTCTGGACCGGAAGGCGCAGCCCACGGGCTGACATGTCACGACCCGTTTACTAAACGTGCCTGGACGGGCCGGGCTGTGCCAGGCCCGTTTACGACCGGGCCGAGCCGTGTCGGTCCGTTTGGCCAGGTCTAGTACATGCAAGATAAAAGAAATCCGGCAGCTGCGTGAAGGTGCATAGGAGAAAAGGTAAGACAAAGGCCCAGTAGGGGCCAGGCCAGCCCATCACGATCACAACATGTAAACAGGTTCACGAAAAACAAAAAAGGTGGTTGTCCACATGCTGATGTCATCAGTCGATTGAGCGACTGACACCTAGACAGCTCCTTCCCGAAATAGCGCACCCATCCATCGCGCTGCTGCAGCTGCTTCCTCCCGCCCGTACAATTGCCTTACACCACCACGCGTCGAGGGCGTAATTTCTGATCTGCACCACACGCCGAACTAGCTACCGCCGCCGGAGGTGGCGCTGCTCGGGGGTAAGCTCCTCCATCCTCTATAGTACGGCCCGTCGACCGTCGTACTCCGGCCGTTGTCCTCACGGTAGCACCCCGTTAAACAACCCAACCTCCATCGTGGACGCAGCAGAGCCTATACGGCGTACGCTTCACTCTGCCTAGGTGCTTACACGGATGCCGCCAAATTCTCATCTGCCACCGGCAATAACCATGGCCGCCTACCTCTGTGCCGAGTTTGGCTACCACACTTGGTTGAAGCTCCGCCACCAACTAACTTAGGCGCTCGGACGACGCTCGCATGTCTCAGGGAGTCATCTTTTCTGATTATGTGCAACATCATTACGTCCAGAAATTTTTGTAGCAGCCATACCAAATGTACTAACTAAAGTTGATTTCTGTGATTTCAGTGTGCTGGTGGTACTGGCATAACGTTTATGTTCCAGGTTTCTCCAGAACGATTCCTCACAAGAGATATCTGAAACCAGTCATAAATTAACCTGAAGACACAAGGTGCAGATATTCTTCCTTGATATACTACCATAGTCCAAGTAGACATATAAGAGATATACTTTCGTCTAAGCACACATGTAATATTGCTTTTGAGTAAGGGGTTACTCATGTTCTCTGAATTTTGTGCCCGAGAGTTATTTTAAAATATATTTAGGATATTATACATCTCTAATCAGCATATTTGAGACCAAGATGATAATGTTCCATATTTCTTAAGCCATTTTGGTGCTACCTATTGTACCATCATTTATTTCTTTAGGTATTCTCCTTATTTCCGAACAATTCCACTGTCTTCGCTTTGTCTACTCACATGTGTTTTTTAGTCTTCCTCTCTCTGCAGGTACTTGATCTGGGTACATACTATTTTGTTAGTCTTTTGAGCTTCTACAGAACTGATGTCTGACTGCTATGTTTACCCTTATGAATAATACCCTTATCAAGTTTTCAGCTTTTAATGCTAAACATTAACCAATTACGCACGTGTTACAGAAATTTTGGAGTTTTTCACTTTTTCTTGTCCTGTTGTGGATAAAAAAACATATGAAGAATCATTACGTCTCCAGACAAGCAGTGCACATTTGAGAGCTAGGTTATTTGTCAACATTTTCCGTTTTATCCATACAATAGAAAATTTAGTTTCACATAATTTGATTGTGTGCTCATGTGAGCTTGTAAACTTCTCTCAAGTATCCACACAAGGGCGAAGGGAAGATTCTTTCTGTGGAGAAACCTATTTTGTGTGAAGTTGTAGTTGATTGTTTCGGACTGGAAAGTGATGGATGCACCAAGTTGGTGGTCTTTATTTCTGTGTATAAATTTTTAAAAAGGACTGTTTCTTCTCACCTTGATCATGTGATCTAATGAAACTTATTCCTGATTTTGATTAGGGACACAACAGTGAAGATGTTTTCAAATTTCGTGCTCTGGCTGAATGGTGAAGTTTTCATGAATTCCTGTTATGAATTGGTTCTCACTTTTTTCTCATAACCTTTTATTGTCTCATGATTTATTGACTTTTTTGTTATTTCTGCTGATATTTCTGTTTGCAGAACGATTATTAGATATTATACCAAAATGGGCCAGTGCCAAGGTGGATAAGATCACCCGCAATTTCATCTGGGCTGGCGATGATAGCGACACTGCCAGTGGCTGGCAGTCACTGGTAAACTGGAAGAGGGTCTGCCGCCCCAAAAGCCTGGAAGGAGAGGAACCAACGCATCTTCGAAGGCACAAGATTAGCTTATCTCGAGGTGGCTCGCCACACTTTCGAGCAGATTAGATAGCGTGACTTGGCTTTTCGGCCAATAACAAACCATAGTAGCGAGTAGTTAGCATGCGGGTGCATGCAAATTCATACGAGATCTGGGATACCTTGGGGTTTCCGGCATGTCCCCTTAACAAAAAAACATGCCAACCTGTACATATTTCCCTCTTCTAATTGAAAAGGCTTCCTGCCGGTTCCTCAAAAATGAAGTTATTAGATATTGGAAATTAACGAGGTATGCCTACTGCCAATTATGCTTTCATATGTACACGATTCAAGAGATTTTCTATTTTGGCAGAAGTTGGTATGCTTACCGACAAGTGTGCTCTGAAAATTAGTCAATTAATGCATCTAATTAACTCATATACTCCATGAAGGTTGTTTTTCGTTTAGCAGAACATAATCACCAGCTGGACTTACAGATCGGTTGACAAGGTTTAATACATTTAAAACATGTATGGTTATTTGATTCATGAACAAAACAAATATATTCTCTTTTGAGCTTTGGACATTTCACATATTAAACCATTGTACTATTGCACTACTAGGGCCTATGTGAAAGGTAAATAAACCTTTCTACAACATGGTGGTATAACTGTCTCCCAACTAGCATTAATATGCCATATATAGTTGGTTTTTTACTGATATGTTAGGAGACTTGTGTATAAGGTGTGCAAAAGTTCTGACTGGGGAAGTGATTAATTGCTCATGTGCAGTAACCTGGAGAGATGGCGCTGGTGGATTCTAGCCGCAAGGTGAGTGGCTTGATCCTTGATTAATCATGTTTAATTTTAAATGGATGTGAAGGGGTTGTCCTAGATTAGTGCGTGATTTATGTGCAGCTGCTACAGTAGAATACATGACGTTCCTTGCCGTCGATGAAGCGACGTCAACATGGGTGGCTGATCCAGTCATGTGTTAGTCTGCTCTTCTTTCTTCCTCCCGCTTTGTTCTTCAGTCATGTGTTGGTTATCCTTCCCCATGCTTCTGACTCTTGTTACATCGCTGGCCCATGCTTCTGACACTTCGTACATATAACTTCTTAGAAATCCCATTGAAATTGCTTTCATGTGAATTTTGGTTAGTATTTATGATGTTGCTGGACTCATATCTCTGAATGTACTACGACACTACAGGATAAAATCAACAATGACTCTGCAGGCCTCCAGTTATAATTTCATTAAGAAGGAAGTTCTTAATGCATGTAAATTATCGCTGCTGTGTAATGTTTAGTGTGAATTTACACCATGGCAATGGTGCAGACTAGGATTTGACCTGCCTCGATGGCCACGCTGTCAGCCCAGTCGACCGCGACCCTGCTTGCGTGAGCACGCCCATTGCAAGCCCGCTGATGGAGCAGTTGCTGGAGCAGGGAGGTGAAATCCCTGAGCCAGGCAACAAGATGGGCGACCTGGATTGATAAAAAAATCATTAGCATTTATCACCTTAATGAGAGAACTTTTGAGAATTTTAATAACTTTTTTTAAGGTCACCGGGCGAGGGCATGGCCCTCTACCTGACTGTTTTCCATTTTTCTATTGATTTTCAGTCATAGTATCGAGAGTTTTACACAATGAGAGAAAGAGGGAGGGAATTTTAATAACTTATAAAGATGTTTATATTGGCAACAATAGTTGTAACGAATATTATGTGCTGTAAGAATATGGTTTTCGGTGCTAACATTTGCAGGATTAGATCATCATTCGGACATGATTTGGAGATAATGCAAAGCTGCTTTCCAATCCGAACTAGATTTAATCTTCTTTTACAACCTAACAGTACCCAGGCCGAATGAAACATGATTTATCTCTATGCAGGCATATTATCATAATGGCGTCTCATTTCTAAGAACACATGGCTTGAGTGACATCACAACATCTCCCATCCATTAAAATTTGTTACTCATATTGTTGGACATTTCCATGAATTTTTATTTGCATGACGTTTGGTCAATAATGATTAACTCTTTCTTTTTATCAGTCAATATTGACTAACTGTGCTGGACATTTATTACCATTGATATTGTTTAGACTAACACTTATGTTTAATGAAGCATTTTGTATTTCCTTCTGCATCAAATATTTTGGACTTGGACAACTTTGCACAATCCAATTTCATTGATAATTTCTAGATTTCACTACATGTAAATGGTACATACACTGTAGAGTGACAGACACAAATCCGCACAATTTTATTGAGAAAATATGAGCATCTTTAGGACCAAATTTTAGCATTTTGAATCGAAAGAAAGATATGGATGAACAAAAGCCATAAAACTATAACTCAACAAAAAATGTAGAATTTAAATACATGTATTGCGATTTGTGAAGACGTGCGTTGCACGTGCACGCTAACTAGTAATGTGAAGAACTCAAATTTGAACTACAAGCACGTGTTCCAAGGCATCAAAATGGATTAAAAACCATTTTGTGTCCTTGGGTTCATGTTTAGAGCTCATGCACTGAATGTCACTGAATTACAAATATCTTGCGTCGTGACTAGGCCGCAAACATTGAAAATCTTGGTTTTTAAATCCTCGATAACCTAAAGCTCCTCAGGAATTCATGAAACTTACACAATGTCATGCCACAACACATATATGGTGTGCGTTTTTACTTTTCGACGAATTAGGGAGAAATATTGGGACATTCATCTTACAAGCCAAAGCAATGCGAGAAGCCTCGTAATTTCGATAGGGAACATGCCACCTTTGGTTGAGAAACTACATTCAATGCGTCTTGTAGTGCAGCGATTCTGCCCTTTTTATACATTTATTGAGTTTTCCAGGGTTTTAATATGCGTAGTTCAAATTTTAAACTATAAGCACATTCTCTAGTGTACGAAAATCGTTGGAAAATCATTTTTGTGTCCCTGGTGATGAGGACCTACTAATGTTACACCCACATCCCCATCAGCTACACATATTGGACCAGTTACTAGAGCCCGTGCATGCCAACTAAATTATCAGGTACTTTCGTTTCATGAAAATCCTGATAATGTTCATGAACATATGATGTTGCCTAAATTAGATACTTTTGTTTTACTTATGAATGAAGGACCTAGCATCGCCAAGAGGGTTGGCCATTGGAGCGGGATCAAGCATGGAGCAGAAGGTGCACGCGCGGGAAGGAACAATGGAGTTCCTGGTGGTGTTTTTTGCACTTTAAAGCCACCATAATGAGAGCATGAAGGCTTGGACGAAATATTAAAGATGCCACTTTATAAATTTTTTCCATAGGCTATTATAGGTGTCGTGCCACCTTATTTTTGGGCCAGACCCATGTCATTTCGAAATACCATATTATAGGCTGTTTTTAGAGTCGGTATGTGTGTGGAAACTGAGTTAGGGTTGGTTTCGGACCCCTCCTCCAAGGGGCCAAGAAATCCCCCTCTCTTCCCCCATATATACAACCATTAGGGTGTTGTTTTAGACTTGGGTTTTGTTCAGATTACAAGTTCTCCATAGCTGCAACTTCGCGTCCTTCGTTTGTGTTCCACGACCAGACCAAGACGTCATAGAACCTAGTTTCATCAATAAAGCTTTCCTCTTACATTCGCAATATCCAGATTGCAATTTCAGTTTTTCTTGCTTGTTCTTCATTTGTTTGCAGGAAATATACCTTCGTGGTTAGGTTAATCGTGCTCCGACGTTGTCAATAACCTCTCGGAGTCGGTTTAGCGATTGCCAAGGCACGAAATCCTTGCACGTTCGTAGTCGGATCGTCAAAGTCTACTCCACCGACAAACGATAGCCACCATCTCATCGAAAGATGGGACACATTTGCCTCTATCAAGTGGTATTAGATTTCTAGGTTGCTCGGTAAGATTTTACCAGTTTTTCATAGTTAGATCGCATTTGTACTTCATACCAATAGTCCACGAAAAAGCCACAACAAAATAGGGTTAGTTCATCATATCCGAACAAATCTGAGGCTTCGCATAATCTTTTCAGTGTTTTTGCTTTTTTGAATTTGTTGTTGCATTGTCGTGTCGATTTGCTGGTATTAGGGCCTAGCCCTTTAGAGTTTCGAGTTTTGTTCATAAGTTGTCACGCCACCACCGCACCATCTTTACAACTGCCATATACCATCACCAACCACCATCATCACTACTGCCATATAGCATCACCCACCATCGTTGTCAACCTTGTGATATGTCCATTTTGCATCATACTTTTATATTGATATTTATTGCATTATGGATTGTTATTACACATTATGGTACAATACTTATGCCTTTTCTCTCTTATTTTACAAGGTTTACATGAAGAGGGAGAATGTCGGTAGCTGGAATTCTGGACTAGAAAAGGAGCAAATCTAGGAGACCTATTCTACACAACTCCAAAAGTCCTAAAAAGTTGTGGAGAATTATTTTGGAATATATAAAAAATATTGGGCGAAACAAATACCAGAGGGGGGCCACCAGGAGGTGACAAGCCTGCCAGGCGAGGCCACCCCCTTGACCGCGCCTGGAGGGCTTGTGACCCACCTGGCAGGCCCCGACGCCCATCTTCTGCTATATTGAGGGTTTTGACCTGAAAAAAATCAGAAGGAAGCTTTCGTGACGAAGCGCCGCCTTCTCGAGGCGGAACTTGGACAAAAAAATCAAGAGCTCCGACAGAGCTGTTTTGCCGGGGAAACTTCCCTCCCGAAGGGGGAAATCGAAGCCATCATCATCACCAACGATACTCTCATCGAGAGGGGGTCAATCTCCATCAACATCTTCATTAGCACAATCTCCTCTCCAAACCCTAGTTCATCTCTTGTATCCGATCTTTGTCTCAAACCTCAGATTGGTACCTATGGGTTGCTAGTAGTGTTGATTACTCCTTGTAGTTGATGCTAGTTGGTTTACTTGGTGGAAGATCACATGTTCAGATCCTTTCTAGTAATTAATACTCCTGTGATTATGAACATGAACATGCTTTGTGAGTAGTTACGTTTGTTCCTGAGGGCATGGGATAAGTCTCGTTATAAGTAATCATGTGAATTTGGTATTCATTTGATATTTTGATGAGATGTATGTGTAGGATCGAAAGTAGGTCTAGAGGGGGGGGGGGTGATTAGACTACTTGACCAAATAAAACTATGCTTTTTTGCAATTTTAATTCTTGGCAAGTTTTAGCATTCACAGCATGTCAAGTACACACTACACATGCAAGTCTAAGAGTATAGCAGCAGAAAGTAAACACATTGCACATGTAAGTAAAGAGAGGGTAAGGAAAGCAAACACAAGTGATGACACGAAGATTTTTCCCGTGGTTCCGATAGGTGGTGCTATCGTACGTCCACATTCATGGAGTATTCGACCCACGGAGGGTAACTATCGCGTGAGTCCACGGAGGGCTCTACCCACGGAGGGTTCCATGAAGAAGCAACCTTTACTATACCATGACGGCTTCCGTCCACGAAGGACTAGCCTCACTATGGGTAGATCTTTACGAAGTAGGTGATCCACTTGCCCTTACAAACTTCTTGGTTCACTCCACAACACGAAGTAGGAGGCTCCCAAGTGACACCTAACCAATCTAGGAGGCACCACCCTCCAAAAGGTAGTAGGCTCGGTAATAAAAATGAAATCCTTGCTCTTGTGCTTCAAGATGATAGACTCCTTAACACACAATCACTCTCTCACAGATTTGGCTTGGTAGAAGAGATGGGACTGGTGGAAAGCAACTTGGGGAGGCTAGAAATCAAGATCCATATGGTTGGAGTGGAAGACCTTGATCACAACACAAGGGTAGATGGTTCTTTCTTAGAAAATCTGATAGGATAGGTATGGAATAGTTCTTAGTGCTTCTCTATCGAGTAGGTGGTGGTGAAGGGGTATATATAGGCATCCCCAAAAATCCAACCGTTATACACAATAAGTCATACAAGGTGACACCGATGTGTTAATCTCGATGGTACCAAAGTGAACAAAAGGTGGCAACTTTTGAATCTTGGTGAGACCGATATAGGAATCTCGGTTGCACCGACAAGGTGACCAACGGTCATAATTGCCAAACTCGGTGACGCTGATTCAACATTCTCAGACGGACCGAAAATGTGAACTTGCGTAACAGAAACTTGGCAGCCCACCTCGGTGGCACCGAAAGCAGTGTCGGCTCCACCGAAGGGTTAGGGTTTGGCTGAGTGTGTCTAGGGTTTGGAATCGGTGGCACCGAGATGGGAATGTTGGTTGCACCGATTTTGAATGTTTGGCTATAGAAAAACTTTGGTGGGAGAGCTTGTGGATGTTTTTGGTGACTATCACTTGTGCACATATGAGCATTTTGTTCACCAACAAAACCTTACCCCCTTTTAATAGTATTGGCTTTCCTATGGACTCAAAGTGATTTCTCATAAATGTAAAATGTAGAGTCCTCTTGCTTGAAGCTTGGTCAACCTATTGTAACAGCCCAAGTGATACCTTTGCTATTTATGGTCATGTAGCCCATGTGAACCTCTATGTTGCCATGTGTTTGAATGATATGATTTTGCTCATTGCCATTCCATCTCATGCATCATGCATCATGCATCATGCTCATCATTTCATTTGCATACTTGTGTTGCTTGCTAGTTTGGTCTTGTGTGATGTGGATGTGTGCAAGTGTGGTGCAACAACTCCCTCCCTTCTTCTTCATTTTCAAAACCTTGCCTAAACCTTTTATTCCCTTTTGTTTTCTTTATGGGAATTAACTTGATAATAAAATCTATTAAAAATGTTCTGTTGTTAGGGGATATCATGTTGAGTAGGAATGTGGTGCTCTCCTTGTTGTTTAAAATTTGGACTCATGGGGTTTTGCAAAAACATCGGCTATTTATTTCAAAGGTATTTATATTACTTGTCCTAAAAATCATCTTTTGATTTTTATTAAATAGGGCATATTCCTTTCAGTGCCAAAGTAATTTTTTAGCAAGAATCATTTTCTTTTTCTCTGGTTTTTTCTTGTGTTATTGATATTTTTAAAAGGAAACCCTTCTTCTGTTTATTCTGAGAGAGAGAGAGATTGGGCGTTGGGCCTTTCCCCCCTCGTGGCCCAGGTAGCTTCCCCGCGTGGCCCAGCCCAGACGAGCCGATGGTCACCTGCTCCATTCCTTCTTCGTCAGGTTTAGAGTGAGGCTGCAGAGAGAGAGAGAGAGAGCGTCGCCGTTGTCGTGAGAGGGCTCACGGACGTCAAGGCCGGCCCCTTTTTAAGGGCGCGGATCCCTAGGGTTCCCCCTCTTCCTCCTAGCCACCGCCGCTCCCCTTTCTCCCTCCTTCTCCTTCTTCTCCCTTCCTTCTCATCAGGTAAGTTCAGAGAGGGAGTGAAGTTCAGAGTCCTCTGCCGGTCCTCCTTGCAGTCGTCCGCGCGTCTCCATCGGCCCTCCTCCGCGCCCAGCATGTTGTGGAGACCGGGGACCATCCCCGCAGCCCATTCCCATTGCTAGGAGGGGTCGGGCTTCCCCTCATCGACGGCCTCGTCCTTGCCGGAGCCTCGGACATGGTGCTCCCGCGCCTCTTCTTCCTCTGCTTCGGGCCCACGTCGTCGTCGCCTTCCTCCTCGTCTCGCGAGCCAATCCGTCATCGTTCCCCCTCGGTGAGCTCCCCATCGCCACAACCCTCTCGTCTTGCCATAGCCCCGCCTCGCGTCATCGCGTAGCTCCTCGCCATCACCGCAGTGTAGTTCAAGTTGTGGCCTTGAGGGCCTCGCCTCCGCCCCCCTCGTCATGAGATGAGTAGGGGAACGGTTCCCCGTAGGTTCCCGTAGCTCCTGCAGGAGGTTCCCCTCGCCGGAGAGTGCCGCTGTCGCCAGATTTCGCCGCCGCGTTCCTCTGTTCGCTGCTGTCTTTTTGTTCAGTTTTGTCAGTGATCTCCTGGGCATGTTAGTAGTAGAGGAGCGGGATCCCCTCTTGTTCAGACGAGCGTGAGTGGCGCAGTGGTCAGCCGGCCTGGGCGAGACCGAGAGGTCTGGGGATCGAATCCCCGGTGCACCCCCCCTGTTTTCCTTTGTTTGCATTGGCTATGGTTGTTGTGTGGTGTGCGGATCTGATGGGACCATGCCGGATCCCGTGTGGCTTGTGCAGTTGTGTGTGTGCCTACGTGTGTGTAGGGGTGTGTTGGATCTGCTGTGGCCAATAGGATCCAGAGTGTGTGTGTGTGTGGTAGTGTGTGTATGTGTGTATGTGTGATTGTGTGTGTATGACAAGTAGGCCCTGGCCCTAGTTGTCATCCACAGAGGATCCCTGGTGCCTATGCCAGGTGGGCCTCTTAGTGTTTTATTGTGTTAAATAGATATTTCCTTTTCTGGTATATTTCTAAATCTGGACATGAGCTTATTTGGACATGGGCATTTTTAGTAAGTTTTCACTTATAAGAATGTATGGTATTTTTCGAGCTAGTGTTGTGCCATGTTGTTCCATGCAAGTATATGAGTATGATATATGATTTTGGGGTAGAATTTCCCAATGAATCCATTGGTGCTATTTGTTTTGTCATTTGAGCAAGTTTGACAAAATGTCATTTTGTCCCAAAGTGCCATTTTGTCATTTTAGTTATAATTAATCCATGCCTGCTATGATCTTTGTGTGAACATGGAAGTGGTAGCATTTCATGAGTAGAATGCCATGATATTTTCCTTTGACATGATAATCTTGCTTATAAGTGGGAACCATGCTCCAAAGTGGCTATTAAAATGTTGCTGATTTCGACATGCTAAATATTTCTAAGTCTGAGAATCTGTTAATATTTTTATGCCATGATGAGTGGATGCTACCAAGTGATATGTTGTGTTTTAGCTCAAGCTCAGTGCTAGTGTTTTGAATTAGATGTTGCCCTATACCATCCTGTTAATTTCATGCCATGAGGTGGTCTCTATCACCATTAGTTTCTGCTGTCAACTTGCTATCATCTTAATTCAGATTCCAGAAAAACTGTGATTTTCTCTAAGTCCCTAGAATCTGTTTCATCATGCCAACTTGTGAGCTTCATGCTTATTGATATGTGCTTCCTTTCCAGTTTGTGTACTTGGGTGATTTTATAAGCATGTTATGTAGTTTCTGTGAATGCCTTGTTTAAGGTTGGAAACTTCCTGTAGCTCTAAATATTTGTTGTGAAAGTTGCTATGTTGCTGTTTGGGGCAGATTGTGTGTTTTAGTGTTTTGTGACTTGTGGGAGCTATGCTCCATGGTTTTGCTTGATCTTTGGATCCAATGTGGTTGGTTTTTCATTTCCTAACCAATGGCTACCTTGGAATGCCAAGGAATAGCCCATGACCTTCATTGTCTTGTATTGTGCCTTCGTGACTTGCCGTGATCATAGCATGAGATCCGTTACTCCGTTTCCTACGTTCTACATATGTATTTGCATCGATTTTGCATGAAGCATCCATATTTTACATGATCATGCATGTTCAAACAACTTAACATGAGGTTCTGTCCATAATTGTAAATAACTTAACTATTGCATGAGAAACATGACTAGTTTAGGATTGCCATGCTAAATACTTCAAATGAATCCTGCATCATCTTGTTCGTGCATTGCACCTTGGTTGGTTATTTATTGGTGCTGTTTCTCTTGGGTAGACGCGAGTGTTGAACCTGAGTACGAGGATCCAGGAGAGTACCACTACGAGGACCCCGCTCTTTGTCCCTCTAAAGAACCAACAGGCAAGATGATCGTACCTAGATCCCGACACTATTTTTGCTTTGCTAGATGTCTCACTCTTATCGTTACATATGCGTTACCTACCACTTGAATGTCAAGCCTCCTATATTGCTATGATAGCCTCTAACCCCTCCACATCCTAGCAAACCTTGTTTGGCTAAGTTACCGTTGCTCAGCCCCTCTTATAGCATTCTTAGTTGCAGGTGCAGGTTGTTTTCCATGCGATAACATGGATATCTGGCATATCACAATATTAACTGTTATTTAATTTAATGCACATACATATCTTGGTATGGTGGAAGGCTTGGCCTTTTGCTTGGTGTTATGTTCCACTTTTACCGCCATAGTTTCTTGTTACCGGTGTTATGTTTCCATACTTTGCGCTCCTAACACGCTCGGGGTTGTTATGGGGACCCCCTTGATTATTCAGTTGAGATTAAAACTTGTCTGGCAAGATCCAAGATTGGTACTATTTGCTTAAACAACTTAATAAAATTGCATAGGGCTTTGCATACCCATGGATAATTAATCAACAACCCGGGCCGGTGCTCCTTATGAGTGTTGGTCCAAACTAGAGCACTGTGCGGGGCCAACCCGGGGCAACTTGGGAGATTTCTATTAGGCCACCGTACACTAGCTTATCCGGTCGTGTCCTAAGAATGAGATATGCGGCTCTTATCGGGTTTGTCGACACGTCGGGTGGTCTTGCTGGACTTGTTTTACCTTTCTTGAGTGGCTTGCGTGAGGAACTCTGAATTTCTTCGGGCTATCTCGAGGTGTCGGAATTCCTTTGGAGTTTCCTAGGATGATCACGAGATCCGTGGTCGAGGTTATTCCCGCGGAGTGTGGTTAATTTATGATGGACTAGTTGGAGCACCCCTGCAGGGTTAAATCTTTTGGAAAGTCAGGCCCGCGATGTGGCAACTTGGATATTTGTTTAACACCCGGTTATAGTTAACTTGAAGTAAACTCTAACAAAATACACCAACCGTGTGAGTAACTGTGATCATCTCTGCTCATGAACATGATCCAAGAGAGAACACGGTGGGGTTATGTTTGACGTAAGTAGGTGTTCAGGATCGCTTAGCGATCATGCTAGTTCTCGATCGTTTATTGTAGACCACATATTTACATTCATGTTCTCGTAAGATTAGCCACCATAAATGCTTAGTGCTACTGCAAACTAAACACTTACCCCCATCCAACCCAACAAGCTTGAATAGTCTCGGTACCCGGTCGCGAGATTGCTGAGTCCCCGTGGCTCACAGATTACTACAACAAATACAGGTGCAGGTGCAGATGAGATCATGCTAGATGATGTGACGTAGCTCCAGTGGGAGTATGACGAGGAGCATGGCAGGATGTACGTCACATATCCAGACGAGTAGAGTGGCCTTGGTCATGATCTTCGGGGCTAGCAAGACAGTTTCACTGCATATCTTTTCTTGTTTGTTTTCGTCCGTAGTCGGACCTTGTCTTGGAATGATGTTTGAATAAACTGTGTGGAATTGTAATTTAGCATGTGGCGAGTGTAAGCCAACTCATATACTCTTCTCTTCATAAATGTATGTGATGTTACTGTGCTTGCGAACGACTAGATGCGCCTCTATCCCTGTCGAGGCCCCATGCCTAAATATGGATAGGCGCGCATCTAGGGCGTGACACCTATTTCCTTGCATCTTGGGGTAATTCCATAGTCCTTTTTCCATCCCTATCATTGAACTTTTCCTTAAATATACTTGGTGGAAACATTAGTTCAATGACTTATATGTTGTTATTAGTTACCAAAAACACCAAGGGAGCAAATGTGCTTTCAATCTCCCCCTTTTTGGTAATTGATGACAACATATAGATCAAAGATTCGACATAGATATAATCAATGAATATAATTGCTGCTTTGAGAAGTATGTGATAAGTAAGAGTTCCCCCTAAATTTGTACGTTATTTTAAATTTGTGTTTTAATGCAAATGCACAATCGATTAGGTACATGGGTCACTTCTTACATGTTACATACCACTTGGTGGTGTGCGAGAATAATTAGAATGAACATCATGTCACAACACAATCAAGCAAAGATGAATGATCATCACATAAGCATTAAGATGATAGGAAATAGTAGCATCACACATTAAAGTGTATGATCAAACATCATCAAACGTGTATCACAAGCAACCAAAAGATAATTGTTTTTGAAAAAGCAATAAACACCAAACGCTCTCTCACTCGAAGCCTAAAGATCTATATACACTTCTCCCCCCTTTGGTAACAAGTTACCAAAAAGTTCAAAGGCATATATCTAAGCGTTCTTGGGCTGATCTCCTTCGGTTGTTGATGAAGGAGTCGAGAGAACATCATCGACGAAGATCTCTGCAGATGTCGTGGATGGAGCTGGAGTGGATACTAGAGGAACTGGTGCTGATGGAGCATGAGCTGAGATGATAGTAGCAGGAGCTGATGAAGAGGGCCTCAAGTCTGGAGCAGGCACTGTGGCTGATCTGGCCTGAGTAGTGAAATGTGTGCTCGGCCTGAGAGGTGATCCATCCTCATCCTCATCATCATCATCATTAGAAGTAGAAGAGACCTGAGGGATGTGCATCGAGTCAACTTCCATGTGAAGCTCTATGACTGTCTTAGTCACCTTGTCCACCTTATCATTGAGAGTCTTGATCCTTGTTTCAAAGATCCTCACAAGACTGTTCTGGTTGTCTAGAATCCCCTTAATGCCCTTCTTCATGCTCTGAATCCATTTGCTCATTTCTGGATCTTGGGACTTGAGCACTAGTGGCTCGAACTGCCCTTGCCTCTGCTTGAGTTGTAACTAAAGTGGGATGATCTGGGTCCATCACCATGATGTTATCCTCAAGCTTCGACTGTAGGGGCAAATGTGGACAATCTAGAGCAAATAGGTGTTTTTCCAACTGAGAGTTGATAAGCATCTGGATGTAGGGTGCATAGCAGCAAGAGCGCTTCTGATCAACAACAACCCTCTTAACTGTCTCAACAATTAAGTCAACAACTCTAATCCTAGTGTGACTGTTAAGGTGGATCAACATGTTGATGGAGTAGCCTCGGATCATCTTGTCATCTCCTGACTTGGGCATCAAGGTATGCTTCAGAATGGTGTTCATGGTGCGGAGGCCAGCTTGAAGATAGTAGATGGATCCTAGCTTGTGAGATTGCACTTTGTTTGTAGGGATGGGGGTATACATATCCTTCATGGCATTGTGGCTTGCCTTGGATTCTGAGTATACAGCCAAATCACCATCCTGAACCTCTAAAACTCCTAGAAGTGCAGCCCACTCATCAATAGTAGATTCATACCTTGCTCCTTTAGTCATCCATACAATCCTACCATCTCCATAGAAGTGTGAAGTGGAGTAGAATTGCATGATCATCTCATCATTCCATGCAGTAAGCTCTCTTCCAACAAATTCATCCAGACCAATGCAGTGGAAATTATCTTGGACACATGGAAAGTAGTCCTCATTCTCCTTAATATATTTCCAATCAACATACCTCATATCACTGACTGCTGGGCTCTTGTCTAGTAGCACTGTCTCATAATAGTCTTGTTGCTCCTTGGTGTAGAATCTGTAATCAACAGCAGTCTTCTTCCTCTGGGCATATAGATCTATAGCTCTCCAAGCCCTCAAACCTAAGTCTTTCCTTTTCTTCATATCTTCAGCAACTAGGTGGATGACATCATGTACTGGAAGGTGTGGTCTGAGTTTCATCAAGGCTATCAAGTCATCATCATCTTGAACTCTGGAAGCAGTTCCGTTGTTCTTTTCAGAAGCTGGAATCTGCGTAGATGTCCTCTTAGGCTTTTCAGCAGCAGCCTTCTTGGATTTGGTGCTCTTGGATGTGCCAGTCTTGGGCATAGCATCAGCTAGAAGTTTCTTTGCCTTCTTCTTGGGAGGAGCCTTCTCAACATGTTCTTCCTCCTCTTCCTCAGCACCAGCACCAGCAGCCTCATATGGATCTTCATACATGGATGTAGGCCTGCCAATCACATGAATAATCCTCTTTCTGGCTTTCTTCTCCCCTGCCTTCTTAGGCATAGACTTCCTTGGGAGATCAATAGTCACTGTAGCCCTAGCACTCTCATGTGCTTTGATAGTTTCAGAGCTAGCATAGATCTTCTGACAACTCTCTTGGAAGAAGTGGCTTCAGTAGCATACTTCTTAGCAGCTTTTTATTGCTTCTTGGCAAGAATCTCCTCAGGGACAAAGTTTGAGTCCTCCTCATCTGAATTCAGCTTCTTTCTGGTCCTTGTAGTAGCTTTGGGCAACCCATGGGAGCTGGGGGTGCCTGGATCTGAAAATGAACTAGACTCTGGGCTTGTGCCTAAACTTGTCAACACCCTCCTCTGGCAAATTCTGACTGTCCTCAGCATCTGACGTACTGACCCTGTGAATAGAGTATAGAAGAGCAGAAGTAGATGAGTCATCACAAAATGAGGCTGATTTTTGAAAGTTTGAACAATGGTTTTTGAAAGTTTTGCATTCTTTCAAATGAATATCGGTACGACCGAAGCAATATTATCAGAGCTACCGAGACAGACTTCCTCCTTAGCCAAAACTTGGCACCCCTTTCGGTGAGACCAAAAGGTGCACTCGGTTTCACCGAGAAAGTTCTCAGTACCCCAGATGTCCAAATCAGTGACACCGATTTGCCTGCTTCAGTTCCACCGAGATTCATCGGGCGGACGGCATGTCATGCCCAAGATGCGGTCCTATCCTTATTTTGGCACGAGGGCCTCGACAGGGATAGAAGTGCATCTCGTTGTGTTGCAAGAATGGATATCATTACAAGTACATGTACAGAAGAGATGAGTATATGGAATTGGCTTACACTCGCCACAAGCTACATCAGAGTCACATCAATACAACAACATACTCAAACATCATACAGAAGAGCAGGGTCCGACTACGGATGAAATCAAATGATAAAATGACACCCATCCTTGCTATCCCAGGCTACCGACTTGAACCCATCCTAGATTGATGATGAAGAAGAAGAACTCCAAATCAAACAAACATCGCTCTCACGTGAAAGCACCGCATTACCTATACCTGCAACTGTTGTTGTAGTAATCTGTGAGCCATAGGGACTCAGCAATCTCATTTCCAAGGGTATCAAGACTATTACAGCTTAATGGGTGAGGTATGGTAAAGTGGTGAGGCTGCAGCAAGCGACTAAGCATTTATTTGAGTGGCTAACTTACGAGTACAGAAAGTAAAGTATGGTGGTCTACGCATAATGGACGTGAACTAGCAATGATCACTAACTGATCCTGAACACCTACTTACATCAAACGTAACCCCACCGTGTTCTCTTTTGGATAAGAACTCACGAAAAGAGAGAGTCACGGTTACGCACACAGTTGGTGTATTTTATTAGAGTTTACTTCAAGTTTTCTATGACCGGGTGTTAAACAAAATATCCAATTTTGCCACATAACCGCGGGCATGGCTTCTCGAAAATATTTAACCCTGCAGGGGTGCTCCAACTCATCCATCACAAATTAACCACACACAACAGGAATAACCTCAACCATGGATCTCGTGATCTTCCTAGGCAATTCCAAAGGAAATCCGACACCTCGAGATAGCCCAAAGAAGATTAGAGTTCCTCACTCAAGACGTTCGAGAAAGGTAAAACAAATCCAGCAAGGTCGGCCGACATGCCGACAATCCCGATAGGAGCCGCATATCTCGTTCTCAGGGCACAACCGGATGAGCGATGGTTACCACGCCAAACACTGAGTTGCCCCGGGTAGCGTTCATAAGCTGCTCTGGGTTGGAACAACACTCATGAGGAGCACTGGCCCGGGGGTTGATTAATCGCGGGTGCCGGCGGGTCCCTATGCAATTTTATTAGTTATTAGACAAATGGAGTACCAATGTTGGGCCTTTCCAGACGATTTTTATCCCAAAACGAAAATCAAGGGGGTCCCCATAACAACCCCGAGCATGTTAGGAGCGCTCAATTATGGAACATAACACTGGTTCACAAGTAACTAGGGGCGACAAGAGTGGAACAAAACACCGAGCAAAAGGCCAAGGCTTCCACCTTTACCAAGTATATATGTGCATTAAATTAATAGTAGCAATATTGTGATATAACAAAAGAATGTACATGTTGACACAGGGAAACAATTGCACATGTAGCTAGAAACGCTATAAGAAGGGCTGAGGAAGCGGTAACATAGCCAAACAACGGTTTGCTGGGATGTGGAAGGGTTAGAGGCTTTTCATGGAAATGTTGGGAGGCTTGACAAACAAGTGGTAGGTAGCGAGACATAGCGATAAAAACAAGACATCTAGCATGGCAATGATAGTAATGGTATCCAGGGAAATGTGTCATCTTGCCTGAGATCCCGCTTGGAAGAAGAACGATTCCATGAAGAAGACAAGCCAACGTAGTCGAACGAATCCTCACACTCTGAAAGCTTTCGGAACTCATGGGCCAACATGCCGGATAGGGAGCTGGGCCTTGCGGCGCTAGGAGGCCGGCCCACGCAGAGGTCAATACGAGCAGCATCGGGCAGATCGAGCGCCTGCTCGATCTCGATGGGGCACGGCGGGGGCTGGCCAACGGCCATGGCGGCGCCCTCCGGCGAAGGCGGGGCAGCGGCAGGGCGGATCCGGGCTGGCGGGCTCGATCCCGGTCGGATCTGGGGCGACGGGGAGCTTCCCCGGCGAGGGACGGCGGCAGCAGTAACCGGCGACTAGCGACAGCGGCGCAGGGTCCGACGGCCCTCCGGTGGCCGGGCGGCGAGGCTGCACGGGGAGCTACGGGAGCACTCGGGCGCCATGGGAGCTCCCACTCCCTACGCTAGGAGGCGGCGGCGCCTCGGGCCTAGATGGGCTCGGGCGAGCCTGCGCGAGGAGGAGGGGGCTGGCGGCGGCTGAGGGTGGTTTGGCACGAAAACCGAGGGGAAGGCTAGGGTTAGGCCAGATTAGGCAGGCTAGGGTGTCTATTTATAGTTTAGGGCTAGGGTTAGCAGTTTCTGTCCGTTTTTGGACCGTTCGATCTCAATCGGACGGACCGGAAGGGGAGGGGGGCTACGATGGCTGTTTAGATGGGCTAGGTGGGGAAGAGAGGGAGGTTTGCGGCCCGTGACATGAATTTTAAAACACTGAGAAACTTCCGACGAATAACCGATGACCGCACTGCTACGGATGACCGACGGGGTATCAAACAAACTCGAAACGCGACGAAATTTGGCAAGCGGGCTACCGACAATATAGCAAGACCGCACGCCAAGTTTCAACACCATCCGAGAATATTTTTCGCGCACCTTAAAAACGGTTTTATTTTAAATGATGTCGCGGGCGCGTGCATGTGTGGTTGGTATCGAAAGGTTGACGGCATGAATGGAGAGAACCAACAGCTACTCACGGATGCAAGTTTTGAAAACGAGTGACGATGCTATGTAAATGATGCGAATGATGCAATGATGAATGTGACAAACAGACGAAACACACACGAGAATGGAAATAAAAGGGGAATCTTCTGGAGCGTCGGTCCCGGGCTGTTACATGGAAAAACTCTAAAATTCCACGGTTCTCTAATCCACAAGATTCCTTTTGTGGATAGAAGTCTTTCAAATAGTGGCATGATATCGTAGAAACTCTAACGCGCAAGAATCAGAAGGGGAGCGTGAAGGAGGTCGAATCCGTATCCTAACTCGGCGACGGATCCGCTACGGCGGCGACGATGGAGAAGATTTCGTCGACGGCGGCGATTCCTAGCGGCGGAGGAGCGCATGGGGACAAGGGCGATGACCAGGGGTCTTGAAAACGGTAGCTTATGGTTCTGAGGCGTGACGGTTTGAGGATGAATTGCAAAGCATCGAGGTCCACAGTATATATACCCACCACTGTCGGTGACACCGATTCTAAATTTTCGGTGTCACCAAGTGCCTCAACTGTCAGCTAACAGAGTCACTCGGTATAACCAAGAATACGGAATCAGTAGTACCGAGATAGAAAACCAGATCAACCCTAGGCATTCGATGAGACCGAGATTTTGGGGTTGGTTCCACCGAGATGCACTTGGGAGGTTTTAATGGTCAGTCCTTGTCGATACAGAACTTCGAGCGCTCCACACACAAAGGGATCGAAAAGCACTTGTTCAAATTTTGTGATGCAGCATGAATAGAGTATGAGGTGAGAAAGCATAGATAGCTAAAGAGTGGTCCTAGGCATTCTTGTCCATCCAATTGTCAAAAGATAAATCAAAGACCAAATAGCAACAATTGGATGTCCTTGAATGAGAAAATAAATACAGACCAACATGCTCACACAATAAGATGTCAAGTGAAATCATGACAAACATGCACAAACACTCTAACATCTAACAAGCACTTGGGTGATGACTAAGTCATCTATATGTGAGTATTTTGACTTAGGAGCCAAGTAAGAATACTTGATCATAGGTCATACTCATCGTTTAAGCACAAGTGGGGTTACCACTTTTACATAAAGCATTTAATGTTGTCGCATACTAAGAGATGCTTTGACTCAAGCCTTAGAGTAAAGACCCCCCTTGATGTGACATCCCCCCATAAGAGGGATACTCTAACCTTGGGTTTTGTCGTTGAAGACTTCATGTTGGTGATGTAGTGGTGGATGCTCAAAGTTGTTGTAGATGACCAAGAGTTGGGAGCATCCTTGTTGTTTCCTTACTCTTCTCACCTACATGGGTTAGTCCCAACACACAAGAGACAAATACAAGGATATCTATGGACATGGAGTGCAAATCATGTGTGATGATGTCCATTAATTTGTTGATTACCTTGTCCCTTGCTTACCTTTGAGGGAATGTGTGACTCCTTGAACTATTGCATAGGGTTGATGTTGATTGCAAATAGATCTTGCCAATAATGAATGTGAGTGAATTTCATTGTCCGAGTCACCCCTCAAGAACTTTCTAGCTCTTTTTCTTGGGGACCCACATCAAGTTGATGGGGATCCTCGGTGTTTAAGTAGCACTTGTAGAAGTTGAGCTTGTAGTAGCCTTTGGAACCCACTTCACCAAAGCTTGGGATTCATCTTCCTAAGAGTCAAAGTCCTCTTGAAGCTTGTTCTTGCCCTTGAGCTTGGTGTCTTGTAGTGGAAGGTCATCTTGAGCTTTTGTTCCCTTGGGATGAGTGTTTTCATACTTCTCCTTTTGAGGAACAAACTTGGGATTGGGGTATTGACCTTCTTCCCACTCAACTCCATTAGCGTTGAAGTAGCCAACACCACGATTCTTCCGGTATCCTCCATGCTTGCGTACAATCTCCTCAAACTGTTTGCACCCGACAAGACTCTTGTAGATACCTTTCTCTATAATTCCTTTCAATAAAGCATTTTGTTGGTCAAGTGTTACTTGGATAAGAGAATCATCATTAGTGGAATCAATAGAACTACTAGGAGCAACATCGTTGGGTATAGCATTTTTGTTGTTGCTAGTAGATGAAGAACCTTTCTTGCCTTTATTACTAGTTTGCTTAGAATTAAATTGTGGCATGAATGTAGATAAGAGTAGTCGTTTGGCAAGATAAGATGAAGTCTTCTTTCGGAGATCGTCATTGATAGCTTTCAGAAATTCATGTTCTTTCTCCAAATTGAGCTTCTCGAAGCGTAGCTTCTCATGAATTCTTACAAGCTCTCTATGATCTTCGAGAGTAGATTCGTGGGCTAACTTAAGAGTGTTAAGTTATTTAGTTAGTTCTTCTATTTTTCATCTTATCATCGTCAATTGACTTATCTTGACTAACATGACAAATATCATGTTCATTTTGATTAACATCATTAGTTTTATGACATAGCAAGTCATCATCATAAAGCAAATCATCTTCATCACAATTGAAATCAAGATATTCGGGGTGTGATACCTTGGGGCCTTTAGCCATGAAGCAACTTCCACTCCCTTCATTTGGTGAATCAAATAGATGATAGGAGTTGGTTGTCACTAGTGCAATCCCGGCAAGACCATCATCTTGACTATAGTCGAAGTTGGAGTGATAGCTTCTCTCGGAGTGGTTGTCAGAGTCAGAGCCGGAAACCCATTCACCAGCATGATCTTGATGTTTCCTTATGGAGTAGCTCTTGGTGTAATTTTCCTTCTTCTCTGAGTCCCTAATTCTCCTTGAGGGTCTCCATTCATAACGATCATCTCTACTCCTTCTCTCTCTTCGAGGTGACTCGTCTCTTGAGCTTCGTATTCTCGGTGACTCTTCTCCTCATTTGTAAGGAGCCGTCCACTCATTGGAGTAGTGTCTGGGCTTCCCACAATTGTAGCAGTTTCGATCACGACTTGACGAACGCTTCTCATCATGTCTTGAGTTGGATCTATGATCTTTGCTTCTATTCTTGTAGAACTTGTTGAATTTCTTGACCATGAAGCTTATCTCTTCATTTGTGACAAGGTTGTCGCTTGAGGTACCGGGAACATCGCTTGTAGCTTTGTAAGCACCGCTAGACTTGTGGTGAAGCTCTTCCTTGTCTTTGAGTGTCATCTCATGAGCAACAATTCTACCAATCACTTCCGTTGGTTTGAGATCTTTGTAGTTGGGCATAATTTGGATCAATGTGCAAACGGTGTCATATTGATCATCCAAAGCTCTAAGTATCTTCCTGATGATGAATTTGTCTATCATTCCTTCGCTTCCTAAGCCGACAATCTCATTTGTGATGAGATCTAGCCTAGAGTAGATCTCAGCGACTCCTTCACCATCCTTCATCTTGAACTTGGATTCTATCTTCGAAAGATGGCCAGAGTCGATGACGTTCGGCGGTGGTTGATCCAGACGGCCACCTAACCTTCGAAACTCAGACGGCCACATGGACAGCCCTTCGGGAGGCATTCTTGAACTAAGACCAAAACTACGATCTCTCTATAGAGTTGCACACATACGGTGTCACCTATCCGGTAGGGCTTCGCCATCTAGAACTAGTTCCTGCCGGAACCCAGACAACCTTTCGGGTCTACAAAACTATTTTGCTGGGAGGGAGAGAAGAAGCCAGATCATTGCAATGGCATGTTTACGTGAGTAAGGATGAGGTTTGTGGGCATCCCACTCACCTCTATTTATAGGAAAGCCAAGGGGTAGGGTTGGGACTTGAAAATACCAAACTACCCCCACTTTATGTCACACATAAAAAATCATAAGAAGAAAAAGGGGTGCCATGTGGAGCTCCATGGAGGAGCTCCACCCTTGGCCGGCCACCCCTGGGGGCCCCCCATGAGGAGCTTCCTTTCTCCCCAATCCCTTCTAGAAGCCTTTTTGGAAATATCCAAAAAGGTGCTTTTCCATAAATATCCAAAAAGCACTTTTACTATTCACGACGACATTTTTCAGCGTCCGGTCGAACTGAAAATATTTATGTGGGCTTAGAACAATTCCAGTACCCCCCTACAATAATTTTCAATGCGATCCGGAACAATTCCAGTTTAGTGATTTTCATCTGCGAAAAGCATCTGAAGCGGTTTCGGCAGCTCCGGAACTTTTCGGTTTTCATCCCAGAAAATTCCAGAAAGTTTCCAGAACGATTCTCGCATCCTCGAAGAATTATCAGTCATGTGCCAAAACCAATTTGACTTTTTGGTATCCCCTGAAACAACTTTTCAGTTTCACCGGAACTCATCCGGTGACCTCTCTCTTCGGAACTTTTCCGCTGTCTCCGAAAAACTTTTTCTCGGAAACTTTTTCTCAGACTCCCTGTCTAGTATTCAGCAGATAGATGACCCTTAAGCATGTGACCCTATAGGTCTGGTGAAGCATAGACATGACCTTGAACCCCTTCCGATCAATGATCAACATCGGAGCCGTGGACACCCATATTGACCCCCTATACCCACATGAATGAATATTCGAGTGAACCTCTAGTTGCCGTGTGCTATTCCTGTTGCTTCGCGATATGTTACAATTACTCGAGGTGAGACATGTAGGCATCCTCGTGGATCAACAACTTGTCCACTATCCAGTTACCTCGTTGCCGATATTGTTCTCTTTTCTCGTTCCCGTGTTCCGGCATCCCCGTGATCAAATCACAAAGTGTCTGGCCAGACGATGATGGATACCATAACACCGACAGGGCCCAGAGATATATCTCCATCGTCGTAGGAGCAAATCCCAATCTTGATCTATCAAGTTACTTAACATACTTTTCCATGAACCCGTAAGCCGCCATAATAGCCACCCATTTACGGATGACCTTTAACAAACCCCAAAGTTCATGAAGCAAGCATGAAGAAACTCGACACTCTCATGGTCTAAGGAATTATGCAAACATTAACTTCTCTATATTATTAACCATTAACATATGATGAATGAATCTCATAGCATAACATCAATAGGGTCGATTCAACACAAATGTTCTTCTAACATTGTGCCCTCAAAGTTGCTGGCATAGACATGCCCATGATGAGGAAAACAGAACCATCATGCAACACTTGAGCTAGTCTTAGAGGCCATACTAGGAATACATTTTTCCGTTTATTATCCCACATGTGTGTATGAGTCTTCCTTCGAGCCTCGTGGTTATTGCAGACTCGAGAACCACAACAGTTATAGCATGGAACATAAACCTAATTATGAATAGGGAGATAATCCATAACATTTATTATTGCCTCTAGGGCATATCTCCTACAATTTTTGTTCCCGTGGTTCCTATAGGTGGTGCTATCGTACGTCCATGTTCATGGAGTCTTCAACCCATGGAGGGTAATGGTCGCGAGAGTCCACAGAGGGCTCTTCACATGGAGGGTTCCTTGAAGAAGCAACCTTGACTATACCATGACGGCTTGCATCCATGAAGGACTAGCCTCACTATGGGTAGATCTTCACGAAGTAGGCGATCTCCTTTCCCTTACAAACTTCTTGGTTCACTCCAGAACACGAAGTAGGAGGATCCCAAGGGACACCTAACCTATCTAGGAGGTACCACCCTCCAAAAGGTAATAGGCTCGGTAATGACGATGAACTCCTTGCTCTTGTGCTTCAAGATGATAGACTCCTCAACACACAATCACTCTCTCATATATTTGTCTTGGTAGAAGAGATGGGATTGGTGGAAAGCAACTTGGGGAGGCTAGAAATCAAGATCCATATGGTTGGAGTGGAAGATCTTGATATCAACACAAGGTTAGGTGGTTCTCTCTCAGAAAATCTGATAGGATAGGTATGGAATAGTTCTGAGTGATTCTCTATCAAGTAGGTGGTGGTGAAGGGGTATATATAGGCATCCCCAAAAATACAACCATTACAAACAATAAGTAAGACTCGGTGACACCAATGTGTTAATCTCGGTCGTACCGAAGTGACCAAAAGGTGGCAACTTTTGAATCTCGGTGAGACCGATATAGGAATCTTGGTTGCACCGACAAGGTGACCAACAGTCAGAATTGCCATACTTGGTGATGCCGATTCAACATTATTGGACGGACCAAAAATGTGAACTTGCGTAACAGAAACTTGGCAGCCCAACTCGATGGCACCAAAAGTAGTGTCGTCTGCACCGAAGGGTTGGGGTTTGGCTGAGTCTGACTAGGGTTTGGAATCGGTGGCACCGGGATGGGAATGTTGGTTTCACCGATTTTGAATGTTTTGGCTATAGACAAACTTTGGTGGGAGAGCTTGTGGATGTTTTTGGTGACTATCACTTGTGCACGTATGAGCATTTTGTTCACCAACAAAACCTTACCCCCTTTTAATATTATTGGCTTTCCTATGGACTCAAAGTGATTTCTGACAAATGTAAAATGTAGAGTCCTCTTGCTTGAAGCTTGGCCAACCAATTTCCTTGCATCTTGGGGTAATTCCACAATCCTTTTGCCATCCCTATCATTGAACTTTTCGTGAAACATTAGTTCAATGACTTATATGTTGTTATTAATTACGAAAACCACCAAGGGAGCAAATGTGTTTTCAGTATGTTGTCTCTCGTCTAGTGGTGTTATGTGAACATCGACTACATAACACTTCACCATTATTTGGTCCTAGGGGAATGCATTGGGAAGCAATAAGTATATGATGGGTTGCTAGAGTGACAGAAGCTTAAACCCTAGTTTATGCGTTGCTTCGTAAGGGGCTGATTTGGATCCATATGTTTCATGCTATGGTTAGATTTATCTTAATTCTTCTTTCGTAGTTACGGATGATTGCGAGAGAGGTTAATAATAAATGGGAGGTTTGTCCAAGTAAGTGCAGAAACCAAGCACCAGTCCATCCACATATCAAATTATCAAAGTAACGAACGTGAATCAAATGAACATGATGAAAACTAGCTTGGCGAAAATTCCCACGTGTCCTCGGGAGCGCTTTGCTTCATATAAGAGTTTGTCCAGGCCTGTCCTTTGCTACAAAAAGGATTGGGCTACCTTGCTTCACCTTTGCTGCACTTGTTACTTGTTACTCATTACAAATTATCTTATCACAAAACTATCTGTTACCTATAATTTTAGTGCTTGCAAAGAATACCGTAATGAAAACCACTTGTCATTTCCTTCTGCTCCTCGTTGGGTTCGACACTCTTACTTATCGAAAGGACTACGATAGATACCCTATACTTTTGGGTCATCAAGAATCTTTTCTGGCACCGTTGCCAGGGAGAGAAGCGCCTTTGGTAAGTGGAATTTGGTAAGGAAAATTTTATATAGTGAGCTGAAATTTACTATCACTTGTTACTATGGAAAGTAATCCTTTGAGGGGCTTGTTCGGGGTATCTTCACCTCGACCGGAAACACAAAGAGTTGTCCCTCAACCTATTGAACCTACTAAAAATATTTATTATGAAATTCCTTCGGGTATGATAGAGAAATTGCTGGCTAATCCTTATGCAGGAGATGGAACACTACATCCTAATTGGCATCTAATCTATGTGGATGAAGTTTGTGGATTATTTAAGCTTGCAAGTCTGCCCGAGGATCATGTCAAGAAGAAGATCTTTACTTTATCTTTGAAGGATAAGGCATTGACATGGTACAGTCTAGGTGATGATATTGGATCATGGAGCTACAACCGAGTGAAAATAGAATTTCATGAGAAGTTCTATCCTATGCATCTAGTTCATCGTGATCGGAATTATATGTATAATTTTTGGTCCCGTGAAGGAGAAAGAATTGCTCAAGCTTGGGGGAGGATTAAGTCAATGTTATATCCATGCCTCAATCATGAGCTCTCAAGAGAAATTATTATTCAAAAATTTTATGCTCGGCTTTCTCGTAATGATCAATCCATGCTCCATACTTCTTGTGATGGTTCCTATATGAAGAAGGATATTGACTTCAAATGGGATTTATTGGAAAGAATTAAACACAACTCTAAATATTGGGAACTCGATGAAGGTAAGGAGTCAGGTATGAACCTTAAGTTTGATTGTGTTAAATATTTCGTTGACACCAATTCTTTTCGTGAATTTAGCACTAAATATGGACTTGACTCTAAGATAGTAGCTTCTTTCTGTGAATCTTTTGCTGCTCATGTTGATCTCCCTAAGGAGAAGTGGTTTAAATATCATCATCCCAATGAAGTGAAAGTAGTTGAACCTATTAAAGTTGAAGAGGAAACTATTACTTATAATGTTGATCCTGATATTCCTGTTGCTTATATTGAGAAACCACCGTTCCTTGTTAGAATAAAGGAACATGCTAAAGCTTCAACTGTGGTTCGTAAGAGCTGTGTTAGAACACCTACACCCCCTAAGAAAATTAAAGTTAAGCCTAGTATTGCTATGGTTAAAGATCTCTAGGATGATAATATTGAGGGGCATGTTATCAATTTTGTGATGAAGCTGCTAGAATTGATAAACTTGATTCTAAAGATAAACATAGACCCATTGTTGGCACGCCTATTGTGTCTGTTAAAATAGGAGATCATTGTTATCATGGCTTATGTGATATGGGTGCTAGTGTGAGTGCAATTCCCTTTACCTTATATAAAGAAATTATGAATGATATTGCACCAGCTGAGTTAGAGGAAATTGATGTTACAATTAAGCTTGCTAATAGAGGTACTATAACACCAGTTGGGATTATTAGAGATGTTGAAGTCTTGTGTGGGAAAATAAAGCATCCTACTGATTTTCTTGTCCTCGGCTCCCCACAAGATGATTTTTGTCCTATTATATTTGGTAGACCCTTCTTGAATACTGTTAATGCCAGGATAGATTGTGGGAAGGAAACTATTACTGCAAGTTTTGGTGACACGTCTCCTGACTTTAATTTCTCTAAATTTTATAGACAACCCCATGATAAAGAATTGTCTAGTAAGGATGAATTTATTGGTCTTGCTTCTATTGTTGTGCCTCCTACTGATCCCTTAGAACAATATTTGCTAGACCATGAAAATGATATGCAGATGAATTAAAGGAATGAAATAAATAAGATTTTCTTTGATCAGCATCCTATTTTGGAACACAACTTGCCTGTTGAAATACTTGGGGATCCCCCTCCTCCAAAGGGTGATCCCCTGTTTGAGCTTAAATAATTACCGGATACTCTAAAATATGCTTATCTTGATGAAAAGAAGATATATCTTGTTATTATTAGTCCTAACCTTTCAGAGTATGAAGAACAAAGATTAGTGAAAACTCCGAGGAAGCACCGCGCTGCTATAGGATATACTCTTGATGATCTCAAGGGCATTAGTGCCACTCTATGCCAGCATAAAATCAACATGGAGCCTCATGCTAAACCAGTTGTTGATCACCAACGACGGTTAAATCCTAAAATGAAGGAGGTGGTAAGAAATGAAATATTAAAGCTTCTGGAGGCATGTATTATCTATCCTATTGCTGATAGTAGATGGGTTAGTCCCGTTCATTTTGTTCCTAAGAAAGGAGGTATTACCGTAGTTGCTAGTGATAAAAATGAATTGATCCCATAAAGAATTGTTACAGGATATAGAATGCTAATGGATTTTCGGAAATTAAATAAATCAAATGCTATAAAGATTATCCAAACACACTCATTTTTGCTTTCTAGATGGTTATTTTAGCTTCTCTAAAATACCTGTGTCAAAAAGAGGACCAAGAGAAGACCACTTTTACTTGGCCTTTCGGTACCTTTACTTATAAACGTATGTCTTTTGGTTTATGCAAAGCACCTTCTACCTTTCAAAGATGTAAGACTGCTATATTCTCTGATTTTTGTGAGAGGATTGTTGAGGTTTTCATGGATGATTTTTCCGTTTGCGTAACTTCTTTTGATGATTGTTTGAGCAACCTTGATAGAGTTTTGCAGAGATGCAAAGAAACTAATATTGTCTTGAATTAGGAGAGTGCCACTTTGTGGTGAATGAAGGTATTGTGTTGGGACACAAAATCTCCGAAAGAGGTATTGAAGTTGACAAAGCCAAAGTTGATGCTATTGAAAAAATGTCGTGTCCTACAGATATCAGAGGTATAAGAATCTTCCTTGGTCATGCTGGTTTTTATAGGAGGTTTATTAGAGGCTTCTCTAAGATTTCTAGGCCTCTCACGAATCTTTTGCAAAAACATGTTCCATTCGTTTTTGATGATGATTGTGTAGAAGCATTTGAAATTCTTAAGAATGCCTTGATTTCTGCACCTGTTGTTCAACCACCTGATTGGAACCTACCCTTTGAAATTATGTGTGATGCTAGTGATTATGCCGTTGTTGCTATTCTAGGACAAAGAGTTGATAAGAAATTAAATGTTATCCATTATGCTAGCAAAACTCTAGACAGTGCTCAAAGAAACTATGCTACCACTGAAAAGGAATTTCTAGCAGTTGTGTTTGCTTGTGATAAGTTCAGACCTTACATTATTGATTCTAAAGTAACTATTCACACTAACATGCTGCTATTAAATATATTATGGAAAATAAAGATGCTACACCTATACTTATAAGACGGGTTTTCTGCTACCAAGAATTTGATTTGCATATTGTTGATAGAAAGGGTGTTGATAACCCCATAGAGGATAAGTTGTCTAGGCTAGAGAATGTTCTTGATGACCCACTACCTATTGATGATAGTTTTCCTGATGAACAACTAGCTGACATAAATGCTTCGCATAATGCTCCTTGTTATGCTGATTATGCTAATTACATTGTTGCTAAATTTATACCTCCTAGTTCACATACCAACAACAGAAAAAGTTCTTCTATGATTTAAGACATTACTTTTGGGATGACCCACACCTTTATAAAGAAGGAGTAGATGGTGTTATTAGACGTTGTGTACCTAAGCATGAACAGGAACATATCCTACAGAAGTGTCATTCCGAGGCCTATGTAGGACACCACGCTTGAGATAGAACTGCGCATAAGGTATTACAATCTGGTTTTTATTGGCCTACTCTCTTCAAGGATGCTCGTAAGTTTGTCTTGTCATGTGATGAATGTCAAAGAATTGGCAATATTAGTAGACGTCAGGAAATGCCTATGAATTACTCTCTTGTTATTGAACCATTTGATGTCTGGGGTTTTGATTATATGAGACCTTTTCCAACATCCAACGGGTATACTCATATTCTAGTTGTTGTTGATTATGTTACTAAGTGAGTAGAAGCTATTCCAACTAGTAGTTTTGATCATAACACCTCTATTAAGATGCTGAAAGAAGTTGTTTTCCCTAGATTTGGAGTCCCTAGATATCTAATAACTGTTGGTGATTCACATTTTATTCATGGCGCTTTTCGTAAATTGCTTGCTAAGTATGATGTTAATCATAGAATTGCATCTCCTTACCAGCCTCAGTGTAGTGGTCAAGTAGAATTAAGAAATAGAAAAATTAAATCGATCTTGCAAAAGACTGTTAACACATCTAGAAAGAACTGGTCTAACAAACTTGATGATGCATTATGGGCTTATAGAACTGCTTACAAGAACCCCATGGGTATGTCTTCGTATAAAATGGTTTATGGTAAAGCATGTCACCTACCTCTCGAACTAGAACATAAAGCTTATTGGGCAATCAAAGAGCTCAACTATGATTTCAAACTTCCTGGTGAGAAGAGGTTATTTGACATTAGCTCACTTGATGAATGGAGAACCCAGGCCTATGAGAATGCCAAGTTGTTTAAAGATAAAGTTAAGATATGACACGGTAAAAGGATACAAAAGCGTGAATTCAATATAGGTGACCATGTCTTGCTATACAATTCTTGTTTAAGATTTTTTGCAGGAAAACTTCTCTCCAAATGGGAAGGGCCTTACATTGTCGAGGAAGTATATCGTTCCGGTGCCATCAAGATTAGCAATGCCGAAGGCACAAATCCGAAGGTCGTAAATGGGCAAAGAATCAAACATTATATCTCAGGTACTCCTATAAATGTTGAAACCAATATTATTAATAGCATAACTCCGGAGGAGTATATTAGGGAGACCTACCGAAATGTTTTAGACTCCAAAAAGGAATAGGTATGTGGTACGGTAAGTAAACCGACTCCAAAACTGTCCCAATAGCAATTTTACTCAGTTTTGGAATATTTAATAAATTAGGAAAATTAAAAGTACTCCGAAATATGCACGAGGAGGTGACAATCCTGCCAGGCATGTCCACCCCCTTGGCCATGCCTAGGTGGCTTGCCACCACCTCGTGTGCCCTCCGGACTCTGTTTTCTTGTGGTACACTCCTTTGGGTTAGCCAAAATTCACTATATAATCTCCCGAAGTCTTGGACTTTCGTATCACGACAACACCTCTTGTTTTCGTTTTGAGCTGTTTCTGTAGCAGATTTAGAGTAAGATGTCATCCCAAGAGTCCGATGGGGAGAGTTATATATCTCATTATCTTGCGAATCCCAAGATATATGGTGACCTAGATCCTTATGGATTCTTCTCGGAGGAGGAACGAGAAGGAAAGTATGAGGAAGAAAGCTCAGACAAAGAAGAGATCCCACTCTCTCAACCAGGAGATATGCATGTGGAGTTCAGGAAATCAAGCCTCCCAAATGCAAGGACAAAACCCAAGGTCCTATTTACCCCTTCTCGTTTTCTGTAGGAAAGCAAGGCAGAATTATGCCAAAGGATATTGAAACTCGATCAAGAATTTGACGATTTGAGGAACAAAATTTTATGCTTAAGAGGAAATTGAACAAGTTTAAAGACCCTTCTCCACCACCGCCTCCGAAGAAGGACATCTAAACAGATGGGTATGGGCACGCCCCTTGGCTTGTGCCAAGCTTGGGGGAGGTGCCCCGGTATCGTATCACCATCACACCCTTTTCCTTTTCTGGTTTTTATTAGTTTGACCCTTTTGATTTTGTCTTGATCTAGTAGAATAAAACTTTAGTATGATCTATCTTTGAATTTTGACTTTTCGTTCCCCTTATGTAAGGAAGTCCGAAAGTTATATAATAAAACTAGTTTTGATGTGAGGGCTTCACTTGTTTGCTATGATCTTGAGAAATAATTAAGGAACAAAAGAAGAATAGAATAAAAGTAAAGAGTATATACAATGATCTTATGGGGAGTGATGACGTTACATATAAGAAGTATGTCGGTTGAAATTTGTTGGGAGTTGACAAACATAGCAATTGGTCATTTGTGTAGTTAAAAAGGAAGTGACAAAGAAAGAGAGATTGACATATAAATATATCATCTTTGACATCTTTTATGATTGTGAGCACTCATTAAAATATTATATGCTAAGAAGTAGATGTTGGACAAGAAAGACAACATAATGGGTTATGTCTGCTCACTTTCGAATAGAAGTTATATGGTTATAGATCCTTCAACATGTAGTGCTTGATTCCACCTCATATTAGCCAAAACTTCCTCACCAAGTAGAGATACTACTTGTGCATCCGAATACCCTCAACCCAATTTTGCCATGAGAGTACATCATACCTACCTATGGATTGAATAAGATCCTTCAAGTAAGTTGTCATTGGTGCATAAAGCAATAAGAATTGCTCCTAAATATGTTTGATCTTTATTGTAATGGAAATAAGCGTTGTACGAATTTGTGATAGCAAAGAAATAAAAGCGACGGACTACATAATAAAGTTTGTTATCACAAAGGGAAACACAACACTATGTTCCTTTGCATTAAGGGTTAGCACATCCAAAAACAAAAAGCGCATGACAACATTTGCTTCCCTCTGCGAAGGGCCTATCTGTTACTTTTACCTTTTTTGTACTTACCTTTATGCAAGAATCATGATGGTCTTCACAACTTCCTATATTTTGCTTTCTCTCTTGGCAAGCATTATGTGTTGGAGAATGATCTAGACGCATATATCCACTCGGATGTGGGTAATCATGAGTTATTATTGTTGACATCACCCTTGAGGTGAATAGTTTAGAGGCAAAACTGTAAGCCCCTATCTTTCTCTGTGCCCGATGGAAGCTTTGATCTCCTGGGTACCGCTGAGTTATAGCAATTGTGAAAGACTAAAAGTTGATTGAGTATGTGTATTTGCTCTACTAGCTCTTATATTGACTCTTTCCGATGTTATGATAAATTGCTAATTGCTTCAATGACTCAAAGCATAGTTTGTTGGTTGTCAATAGAGTTCTTCGTTCATACTTTATCTTGTGAATGAATTGTTACTTTAGCATAAGAAATCATGTACCAATAAGTATTTCTGTTCTAAATATGATCATGATGCCCTCATGTCCGTATTTTATTTTATCGACACCTCTATCTCTAAACTTGTGGACATATTTATCGATCTTGGCTTTCGCTTGAGGACAAGCGAGGTTTAAGCTTGGGGGAGTTGATACGTCCATTTTGCATCATGCTTTTATATTGATATTTATTGCATTATGAGTTGTTATTATATGTTATGGTACAATACTTATGCCCTTTCTCACTTATTTTAGAAGGTTTACATGAAGAGGGAGGATGCCGGCAGCTAGAATTCTGGAATGGAAAAGGAGCAAATCTGGGAGACCTATTCTACACAACTCGAAAAGTCCTGAAAAGTTATGGAGAATTATTTTGGAATATATAAAAAATATTGGGCGAAACAAACACCAGAGGGGGCCACCAGGAGGTGACAAGCCTACCAAGCGCGACCACCCCCTGGCTGCGCCCAAAGGGCTTGTGACCCACCTGGCAGGCCCTCGACGCCCATCTTCTGCTACCTTGAGAGTTTTGACCTAGAAAAAATCAGAAGGAAGCTTTCGGGACGAAGCGCCGCCGTCTCGACGTGGAACTTGGAAAGAACCAATCTAGAGCTCTCGCAGAGCTATTCTGTCGGGGAAACTTCCCTCTCGGAGGGGAAATTGAAGTCATCGTCATCACCAATGATCCTCTCATCGAGAGGGGTTTAATCTCCATCAACATCTTCATCAGCACCATCTCCTCTCCAAACCCTAGTTCATCTCTGGTATCCGATCTTTGTCTCAAACCTCAGATTGGTACCTAGGGGTTGCTAGTAGTGTTGATTACTCCTTGTAGTTGATGCTAGTTGGTTTACTTGGTGGAAGATCACATGTTCACATCCTTTATGATAATTAATACCCCTCTGACTATGAACATGAACATGTTTTGTGAGTAGTTACATTTGTTCCCGAGGACATGGGATAAGTCTCGTTATAAGTGATCATGTGACTTTGGTATTCGTTCGATATTTTGATGAGATGTATGTTGTCTCTCCTATAGTGGTGTTATGTGAATGTCGACAACATAACACTTCACCATTATTTGGGCCTAGGGGAAGGCATTGGGTAGTAATAAGTATATGATGGGTTGCTAGAGTGATAGAAGCTTAAACCCTAGTTTATGCGTTGCTTCGTAAGGGGCTGATTTGGATCCATATGTTTCATGCTATGGTTAGATTTATCTTAATTCTTATTTCGTTGTTGCGGATGCTTGCGAGAGAGGTTAATCATAAGTGAGAGGTTTGTCCAAGTAAGGGTAGCACCCAAGCACCGGTCCACCCACATATCAAATTATCAAAGTAACGAACACGAATCAAACGAACATGATGAGAACTAGCTTGACGGAAATTCCCATGTGTCCTCGGGAGCGCTTTGCATCATATAAGAGTTTGTCCAGGCCCGTCCCTTGCTACAAAAAGGATTGGTATACCTTGCTGCACCTTTGATACACTTATTACTTGTTACTCATTACAAATTATCTTATCACAAAAATAACTGTTACCGATAATTTCAGTGCTTGCAGAGAATACCTTACTGAAAACCGCTTCTCATTTCCTTCTGCTCCTCATTGGGGTCGACACTCTTACTTATCGAAAGCACTACGATAGATCCCCTATAATTGTGGGTCATCACCTTGCCATATATCACCACCCACCATCACCATCCATTTGTGTACATATATACTACCAAAGATTTGCCACCAATCACAGTCCATCACGTCTAAGGTTTGATTTTGAGATCCCTTTGTTTTTAATTTTGGGTTTCCTTGCCTGAGTAGGTTTCAAAAAAATGAGTTTGGAGACCCGTGGACAGTTTTTAGGCCGAAATTTCAGCGGGTGAAAATATTTTTTCCCTATCCCGTTTTTAGGCTTTCTAGAGCGTTTTGAGACACTCGCCATCATAGTGATTTTTTGTCACAATTTTTGGTCGTCGTAGCCCAAAATCACCCCCAAAAATATAATTAGTCAAAATGTTTTGTGCCTATCGTATTTATACATCTTGGGAAGAGTGTTGAGACACTCACCATTACCGTGATTTTCTATAAAAAAGCACAAAACAAAAATAGGCACCAAACAAAGAAGAGAATTTTTTAGGGTGTGCACTTTCTTTGATTACGTGTAGCATCGTTCTTTTGTTGGTGTTCTAGGCTCGCGTCTCTAGTATGGTGTATCCTAGGATGGTACGGTCTTTGAGCGTCTTTTCAACTTTGCATCACTGAACTGATTATTGTTGACCCTTTGCTACCATATTATAAGTCGTCCCAGCTCCACATACATCTACGTCGTGTGTTTGACACCACCTGGAAATCTCTCTTTCCAAGCTTTGAGCTTGTTGACTACAATGGTTGCCGATCACTGCCTACTACTAGGTAAGAACTAGTAGAAGTTGAGATTGTATCGACGGATCTGTGACATAGCACCACCACCATATCCTAGTATTATGTAGGTTTATATTCTTGTGCGTTCCTATTGCTGGTAACCATGCCAGGATCACAAGCTGACGAGATACACTCGGAGGGTATGACCAACAAGGAGCTCCATGATAAATTTCAGCAAATGATGGATGACCAAGTGCAAGACTTCCTGACCAGGCTTGGAGAGGCCATGGAGAACCTAGATGGTTTGGAGAAGACATTTGACACCAAGATGGATGCCAAGTTCAATGGGGTGCTTGCCCGTCTACCACCACCAGTTGCAGCTACCATTCCTCTCCAACAACAATAACATCAACAGGGCACAAATTTCGTGGGACAAGCGCGACATGTGCCTCTCGACCAATGCCCAAATTCTGGTGCCGTTGCTACTGCTGCTACTATTGCGGCTTCTATGGCTCCTACTACTACTATCGTTGAGCAGAATGAGGATTATGACACTAATTATGATGATGAGGGAGTGTCTGCTCCAAATCAGCACTAGGGGAAATGACCACCGCAAGCACGAGGTTGTCCACATGGGTACCATCTCAACGGTAGGGCTGCACCACCCCCTCGGGTATGGGATCATGACCATTTCCCTAAATTTAAATTGAATATTCTGACATTTGATGGTAGATCTGTTCATGATAGTTATATATATATATATAAAACTTGGGAGTTAGAAACAAAACTATATTTTACATGCTTACAATTTCCTTAGGATAGACATGTTGTTGTTGTTCTTGTTGTTTATGCATTCACTAGTTTTGCTTATGTTTGGTGGTCTGAACATTGTCGCATACATCATGCTAATATTCGAAATACTTGGGCTGCTTTGAAAACGGCTATGTGTACTCGTTGGAATCCACCATATTATCAACGTGAATTACTTCAAAAATTGCAGCGTTTAAGACAAGGAATTTTTTTGCGTGGAAGAGTATTATTAGGAATTACAAACTTGCATGATTAGATGTGGTATTGTTGAGGAAAATGAAGCTATGCTTGCATGTTTTATGAGTGGATTAAATAGAGATATTCAGACTATTTTAGAGTATAAGGTGTATAACGTTATCACTCGTTTATTCCATCTTGCTTGCAAAGCTGAACGTGAAGTACATGATCGACCTGCATTGGCCAGAACTAATTTTTATGCAGGTCGCACTTCATCACGGATGCCACGGACCTCATCTACTTCCACACGTCTAGCTGTAGCACCACCTACTTTAGCCAATAACTCCAACCGAGATACTAGGAATCAGGCACCGCCATCGCCCTCCAGCAAGGGCACACCTTCAGGGCCTGCACATAGCTCTTCTTCATCCATGGCATCTACATGGCAAACACATGAGGTTTAATGTTTTCATTGCAAGGGTAGAGGTCCCTTTGCGAGAGAATGCACATCAAGGTGTGTGATGAATGTTGCTGAGGATGCTGGATATGCCTCCGCTAGTGATTATGGTAAGGAGACTTTAGCTCTTATTGCAAGTTAAGAACATGGTGCCGAGGAACTTAACAAGACACACACTGCATGACTTTTGACTATGCGGACAAGTATGAAAGTTTAGTTGCTCAATATGTTCTGAGTGTGCAGGTTACACAGGCTGAGTAGAATCAGAGGCACAACTTGTTCCATACAAAGGGAGTTGTGAAGGAGCGTTTTGTTCACGTCATCATCGATGGAGGGAGTTGGAACAACTTGGCTAGCATGGAGATGGTGGAGAAGTTGTCTCTAACCACCAGATGACATCCTCAACCATATTACATCGAATGGTTCAACAAGAGTGGAAAGTTTAAGGTAACATGTACTGTTCGTGTGCACTTTAGCATTGCTACATATAATGATTATGTTGATTGTGATGTGGCACCCATGCAAGCATGCTTCGTTTTACTTGGGAGACCATGGAAATTTGATTAAAAATATGTACACCATGGTAGGACTAATAAGTATACTATTGTTGATAAGGATAAAAATGTAACTTTCCTTTCAGTGCCTCCTGAACATATTACGAAAGATGACATTGGTAGAGCTAGTAAAGAAAAACAGGAGCAAAGTGACAGTGAAAATCAGATTGTGGCAAAGGAATTTGCGCAACATAATAAGCCTAATAAAAGATCATCTAGTGCTCATCTGAAATAAAACTGAAGAGTGGTTGTTTACTTGCCACTAAATCTGATATTACTAATTTGGATGTAACTACATCTGTTTGCTATGCTTTTGTATGCAAAGAGGTATTATTTTCATTCGAGGACATGCCTCCCTCTTTGCCTCCTGCTATCACTAACATCTTACAAGAGTTTGCGGGCGTCTTTCCATAAGACGTGCCATCGGGATTACCATGTATTCGAGGGATTGAGCATCAGATTGACTTAATTCCCGGTGCATAGCTACCCAACCGTATACCATACCGTACTAGTCCATACGAGACGAAGGAGATTATGCGTCAAGTACAAGGGATGCTCGACAAAGTTTATATACACGAATCCCTTAGTTCTTGTGTTGTTCCTATTATTCTATTGCCGAAAAAGTATGGAACATTGTGTATGTGTGTGTACTGTAGAGGCACTAATAATATTACTATTCGTTATCGTCATCTAATTCCTAGGATAGATGATATGATTGATTAATTAAGTGGCTCTACAATTTTCTCCAAAGTTTATTTGCGTAGTGGATACCATCAACTTCGTATGAAATTGGGAGATGAATGGAAAACAACATTTAAAACTAAGTTTGGTTTATATGAGTGGTTAGTCATGCCTTTTGTGTTAACTATTGCACCTAGTACTTTCATGAGATTAATGAACGAGGTTTTATGTCCTTTCATTGGACGATTAGTGGTAGTGTATTTTGACGATATACTGATTTATATTAGATCTTTGGAGGAACACTTGGAACATTTACATGTTGTTTTTATTTCTCTATGTGATGCACATTTGTTTGGTAACCTTGGGAAGTGCACTTTTTGCATCGATCGAGTATCTTTTCTTCGCTATGTTGTTACTCCAACAGGAATTGAAGTTGATAAAGCCAAGATTGAAGCTATTGAGAGTTGGTCTCAGCCCAAAACGGTCACACAAGTGAGGAGTTTTAAACTTGGGTTTTGTTTAGATTACAGTTTTGCGATAGGTGGAACCTCGCGTCCTTCATTTGTGTTCCAGAACCAGACCAAGACGTCACAAAACCCCACTTTCATTAATAAAGCTTTCCTCTTATATTCAAAATATCCAGATTGCAATTTTAGTTTCTTGATTGTTCTTCATTTGGGTGCAGGAAATAGACCTTCGTGGTTAGGTTGATCGTGCTCCGCCGTGGTCAATAACATCTCGAAGTTGGTTTAGCGATTCCTAAGGTGTGACGTCCTTGCACGTTCGTAGTCTGATCATGAAAGTCTAATCCACCAAAAAAAATAGACACCATCTCGTCAAAAGATGGGACACCTTTGCCTCTATCACCTGTGTGCTTGCTTAGGTCCCATGCAACAAATGTGAATGAATTACATACATTTAGGCATGATATCTCAAGGAACTGCAATCATTCCTAATCCTTCTTTTTGAATTCTCGTAAATACAAAAGTGACAATGCAGAGGTTCAGACAATAACAGACAACATAGACATTTTGGAACAAATAGTTGCCACATTATTATCACAAACACTTGCATTACATGAATCGTGTGTGTTCTGATAACAATTTGTTTATTGCCACGCACCCAAATTTTTTTTACTTGATATGGGGGTGTTGTTTGAGCATCTATTTGATGAGAGTATGCGTGCGAACTTTCCGCCTCGTAGGCTCGACGGGCCGCATGAGAGCTGTCCGCCGCGCATGCTCAACGGGGCGCATGAGGGCAATCTACTGCGCATGATCATCGGGAAGCTATACTTTGACCTCCACCCCCCGCTCGCCTTGCTCCCAACTTCTGAATTAAGTGCGTCCGACCCGCTGTTTATCATGCGGTTAATGCGCCTGGATGGAGGGACTAGTTTTCTTGTGATCTCATTGGGCCACTCAACGTAATTGTTTGTGCCTCACTGAGAACATGACTTTTCGTCTATTTTCGGCTGGTATACATGTACCTACGAACGAAATAATATATCGAAAAATTCGAACCGACAAAGGATGATAATTGTCTTACATAGTCAGGATAATAAAAAATGCCACATGCGGAAATTCCCCAAAGACACAGGGGAAAAGAATAGGAAGAGGCCGAACAAGGAACACACAGATAACGATCTGGACCGTTGCTATCTAATTCTTGATGGATGGCCGGGAATGGAGTTCCTCAATATCCTTCTTTATCGCCTCCACAACCTCCATCTTCTCTCGCCTCTCCTGTGCCATATTCAACATTGTGGCCATGGCGCATGATTTTTTGCTTGAGAGCATCGATGCTCTCCATCACATACGCATGAATTCTTTGACACGCGCCACAGATTCATTCACTAGCCCCTCGCGCTCGATGTGGAGCTTCACTAAGTCTTCAAAAATTTCCTCGACAAGTTCTTTCAGCCTCCCCTCCGAAGCACTGTTCTTCTTGAGCATCTTCTTCCAGGCGGTGTTTTGCCCATAAGTTTCACCAAGAGTCCGGTCGCCTTGTCAAGCGAGGTGTCGCTCTTCTCCAATAGCTTCACCCAGGCATCAAGCACTGCCTCCTTCTTATCGAGCTCAGCACGCACGTCGTTGCTGGCAGAGAAATCCAACACTGGCAGCTCATCCACTTTGCCTCCGAGGTTGGATGAGCTGTCGCCCCTGCGTGAAATATCCTGCTAGGCATCCGCGACACCGCTGGACATCTCTGCTGTGGCAAACACAGTTTGGCTGGAGCTCTCTGGCACATCCCCGACGTGGCCGCAGTGGGACCTCTATGAGAGCCTGGCTTAATAGGAATGATAGACTACTCATATCAATAAGGAATTCCTTCTTTTTCGGAAGCCCACTCGAAAAGAACTCCAAAGTTAAGCGTGCTTGGCTTGGAGCGATTCTAGGATGGGTGACCGACCGGGAAGTTGGTCTCGGGTGCGCATGAGTGAGGACAAAGTGCGTAGAAAAGACTAGTGTTGGTCTGTGGGGCCAGTCTAGATCCCGCCAGGCGTAACGGGGTGTTACAACCTCTCTGTTGCTTCCGTGGCCCTGGTCTTCATTCGCTAGTTATATCTCGACCTAGAACCCCCTGCTACTAGCCATGGAAGACGAAAGGAACGACCAACAAACAAAGGCCTATTTTTTTGGTGGCAGCGAGAGGAATGTGTGGTAATTTTTGAGTAGCTTTTTTTATAGCCTACTAGTAAAGAACTGCTAAGTGGGAACACATTCTGGTTTGGTAGGTTTGAACTGATTTACAATGAATTAAATCTTGTGAAGGGAAACAAGCTCAACATTTATTGATGGTTTTGGTTCCCAAGCCCGAAAAGCTCTATGGTTTTTAGAAACCGTGTGGGATGGCTCAAAGGGACGAGTGCGAGCAGTCGGTCACACAGGCGCATCTAGCTCACCGGAAATAGAGCCCTTTGACCTCCACCCACAACCCTGCCTAGTTCCCAAGTTCTCCATTAATAATGATACACGTTCTCCTCTGTTCCTATATGTGAGGGCTGCCGCCGAGGATTTCCTCCTTTTTTGAAGGACGACGAGGTGGCCAACAAGCGGGGGCAGGTCGAGGCTGAACCACAAGAGCCTTCGGCAAGCGTGGAATTCGTCAACAACATCCCTGACGAGATGTTGGTAACCATCATGTCCATCCTCCCAATCAAATATGCCATTCAGGCAACCATCCTCTCCATGCGGTGGCGCCCCCTATGGCACTCCACCCCCTTGACCTCCTCGGCGACAACGAGCTCTGTAGCGGGGAGGACAAACACTTGGATGCATTGTCCCACATTCTCGCCACGTACACTATGCCAGTGATACACCTTGCCATCGACAAGTTCCATTCAAACTGCAAGGTCGAACCCAAGTTTTGCAAGTGGTTCTTACCCCCCGCCCTAGATCAGCTCGAGGAGCTTAGTTTTGCAGCTGGACATGGACGCTCGCTGCCTCTGTCCATGCTCCGCCTTGTGCCCACGCTGCGCCATGCTATGTTCAGGGAGTGCCTTTTCCTCCGGATTAATGCCGCGCACGCTCTTCATATCCCTAAACTGAAGGACCTCAAGCTCATTGGCGCCAGCATCTCGAAGGAGGATTTGGAACTCATTCTCCATGGTTGTACTGCACTCGAGTACCTTCTTCTTGAGGTGTTGTTTGGGTTCAGTATCCTCCACATCACTACAACGAATCTCCAATAATTTATGTTCAGTGCTAGTGCCGCAACATGCTGTCCGCTGAGGTGCTTCACGATATGGTCATTGAGGACATGCCTTTCCTTGAGAGATTCTTTGTACTTGATAAAGAAGGTCCAACAAGAATCGGGGTCATTGACGCACAGAAACTGAAAGTGTTTGGCTATTCGTGTGCTGAACTCTCCGAACTTGTTACGACTTGATCCATACCCGTTCAGGTGCAACATTATTATTCCCCTTCTTATTATTGTACATCACATTTTATCTATTTCTGTTAACCTATATTTAGCTGTCATGCAAAAATTGACTCCTATAGGCCTGACCCTGTCTATGCGCACAGTGAATATTCTGGCACTACAATCTATAGGCCCCAACCTGGATGAAATTGTTAGATTCCTTATATGCTTTCCATGCATGGAGAAGCTATACATCGAGGTGACGCCCCTTTCCTGTTAATTGTTAACGACAATGGAGTATATTTTTTTGGTACCTTACCCATCATTACAATGACAAATGTATAATGAGTTATAAAGAAAATTTGTGATATTCCAATACATAGTTTTGAGATATTAATCATAAAAATTTGAGGATCACATCTCAATGTATTAGTGTATTTTAGAAATCCTACAAGTTAGTACATCTAGGCTCTGATATGTTGTCTTCATTTGTAGATACAAGCACACTCAAAAGTGAAAAATGTGGTGCAATATAACAATCCCATCGAATGCCTTGATTTCCAACTCAAAGAAATTACTTTCACCAGTACCGAGGCACCAAAATAGAGATTCAATTAGCCAGGTTCTTTGTTCAGAAAAAAAGCAAGGGTGCTCAAGGTAATGAGGTTTGACCCATATTTCATACACTGAAATGAATGGTTTGTTGATCCGCAAAGGAATCTACAGTTGAATGGAAAAGCCTCTACAGAAGCTGAAATTCAGTTTGGAGCTTCAAATGATAGTTTATTTGGAAGTCACTACTACTTCTTCAGCTTGTGTTGGTTTTCCCTTGAAGAGGAAAGGGTGATGCAGCAAAGTAGATAGGTATTTCCCTCAGTTGTGGAGAACCAAGGTATCAATCCAATAGGAGGAACAAGCTAGGCCCCAATGTATGCACCTGCACAAACAATCAAACACTTGCACCCAACGCTATAAAGGGGTTGTCAATCCCTTCATGGTTACTTGAAAGGATTAGATCTGATAGAGATAGATATAAAAGATTGCGAGAATTAAAAGTAAATAAAATTACATCAAGGTATTTCGGTATTTTTGGTTTATAGATCTGAAAATATAATATGGAAAATAGACCCGGGGGCCATAGGTTTAACTGGAGGCTTGTCTCTTGAAGGAAAATAATACGATGGGTGAACAAATTACTGTCGAGCAATTGACAGAAAAGCGCATAGTTATGACGATATCCAAGGCAATGATTATGCATATAGGCATCACATCCATGTCAAGTAGACTGAAACAATTCTCCATCTACTACTATTACTCCACACATCGATCGACTCCTGCCTGCATCTAGAGTATTAAGTTCATGAAGAACACAATAACACATTAAGTAAGATGACATGATGTAGAGGGATAAACTCAAGCAATATGACGAAACCCCCATCTTTTTATCCTTGATGGAAATAATACAAATACGTGCCTCGCTACCCCAGCTATGTCACTGGGTGAGGACACCTCAAGATTGAACCCAAAACTAAGCACGTCTCCGATTGCAAGAATTACCAATCTAGTTGGCCAAACCACACCAATAACTCGAAGAGACTTGCAAAGATATGAAACCATGCATATAAGAATTCAGAGAAGATTCAAATAATATTCATAGATAATCTGATCATAAACCCACAATTCATCGGATCTCGACAAACACACCACAAAAGAGTATTACATTGGATAGATCCCCATGAAGATCATGGAGAACATGGTATTAAAAACAAAGAGAGACAAGAAGCCATCTAGTTACTAGCTATGGACCCATAGATCTAAGGTGAACTACTCACGCATGATCAGAAGGGTAATGGAGTTGATGTAGAGGCCCTCCTTGATCGCATCCCCCTCCGGCAGATTACTGGAAAAGGCTCGAAGATTGGATCTCGGGGAATGGAGGCTTCTAGCGGCGGAAAAGTATTATCATGGCTCTTTTTGGTATTGGGAGGATATTTCTGAATTTGTAGGCCGACGATTAGGGTTGGAGAAGCTATGGGGGGCCCATAAGCCAGGGGGCGCCCCCTCCTGGCCACGCCAGGGTGGCTTGTGGCCCATCCGTGGCTCTTCTGGCCTCTTCTCCACGTCTCCTGGGTCTCTTCTGGTCCAAGAAAAATCCTCGTAGAATTTTATTCCATTTGGACTCGTTTTGATATTCCTTTTCTGCAATATTCAAAAACAAGGAAAAAACAGAAACTGGCACTAACACTAGGTTAATAGGTTAGTCCCAAAAATAATATAAAATAGCATAATAATGTATATAAAACATCCAAAACAGATAATATAATAGCATGGTACATTCAAAAATTATAGATACGTTGGAGATGTATCAGCATCCCCAAGCTTAATTATTGCTCGTCCTCGAGTAGGTTAATGATAAAAACAGAATTTTTGATGTGGAATGCTACCTGACATATTCATCCATGTAATATTTTTTATTGTGGCATGAATGTTCAGATCCATAAGACTCAAAACAAAAGATTAATGTTGACATAAAAATAGTAATACTTCATGCATACTAACAAAGTAATCGCGTCTCTTCAAAATAACATGGGAAAATAAAGTTATCCCTACAAAGTCATATAGTCTGGCTATGATCCATCTTCCCCACACAAAGTATTTATATCATGCACAACCCCAACGAAAAGTCAAGAATTTGTTTCACACCTTTTATGTTCTTAAACCTTTTCAACTGTCACATCAACTAGGCATATCAACGGGTTATGGAGATACATGGGCGTGAGCCATGGATATAGCACTATAGGTGGAATAAAATATGGTGGAGGTTGTGAGGAAAAGGAGAAGATAGTCTCACATCAACTAGGCATATCAATGGGCTATTGAGATTCCCATTAATAGATATCAATGTGAATGAGTAGAGATTGCCATGCAACGGATGCACTAGAGCTATAAGTGTATGAGAGCTCAAAAATAAAATTAGTAGTGGTGCATCCAACCTGCTTGCTCATGAAGACCTAGGAAAATTTGAGGAAGCCCATCATTGGAATATACAAGCCAAGTTATATAATGAAAAATTCCCACTAGTATATGAAAGTGGAAAATAACAGACTCTTTATCATGAATATCATGGTGCTACTTTGAAGCACAAGTGTGGAAAAAAGATAGTAGCATTATCCCTTCTCGCTTTTCTCTCATTTTTTTATTTTGGTCGGCATCCTTGGCCTCTTTTTTTATTTGGGCTTCATTGGCCTCTTTTATTTTTCATAAATTCCGGAGTCTCATCCCAACTTGTGACGGAATCATAGCTTCCATCATCCTTTCCTCACATGGGACAATGATCTAATAATGATGATCATCACACTTTTATTTACTTATAACTCAAGAATTACAACTCGATATCTAGAACAAAATATGGCTCCATATGAATGCCTTCGGCTGTGTACCGGGATGTGCAATGATCTAGCATAGCAGATGACATCAAAAAATGGACAAGCCATGAAAACATCATGCTAGCTATCTTACGATCATGCAAAGCAATATGGAAATGATGGTGCGTGTCATAATAAACGAAACGGTGGAAGTTGCATGGAAATATATCTTGGAATGGCTATGGAAATGCCGTAATAGGTAGGTATGGTGGCTGTTTTGAGGAAGGGTATATGGTGGGTTTAATGCATCGACAAAAGTTGTGCGGTACTAGAGAGGCTAGCAAAGGTGGAAGGGTGAGAATGCATATAATCCGTGGACTGACATTAGTCATAAAGAACTCACATACTTGTTGCAAAAGTCTATTAGTTATCAAAGCAAAGTATTAGATGCATGCTCCTAGGGGAGAGGTTGGTAGGAGTTAACTATCACGCGCTCCCGGCCCTCACACAAAGGATGACAATCAATAAACAAATCATGCTCCGACTTCGTTACATAACGGTTCACCAAACATGCATGCTAAGGGAATCACAAACCTTTACACAAGTATTTTTACCAATTTACAATTACTCACTAGCATGACTCTAATATCACCATCTTTATATCTCAAAACTTTATGCAAGGAATCAAACTTCTCATAGTATTCAATGCACTTTATATGAAAGTTTTTATTAAATCCCTCTTGGATGCCCATTATATTAGGACTAAATTCATAACCAAAACCTATTACCATTCTGTTTAAAGACTCTCAAAATAATATAAGTGAGGTACGAGAGTTCAATTATCTCAATAAAATAAAACACCACCGTAGTCTAAAAAGATATAAGTGAAGCACTAGAGCAAAATTGCATATCTCAAAAGATATAAGTGAAGCACATAGAGTATTCTAATAAACTCAAGATTCATGCGTCTCTCTATCAAAAGGTGTGTGCAGCAAGGATGATTGTGGCAAACTAAAAATCAAAGACTCATATCATACAAGACGCTCCAAGCAAAACACATATCATGTGGTGAATAAAAATATTACCTCAAGTAAGTATACCGATGGATTGAAGACGAAAGAGGGGATGCCTTCCGGGGCATCCTCAAGCTTAGTCTCTTGCCGCTCCTTATTCCATAGTCCATCAAATATTTACCCAAAACTTGAAAACATCACAACACAAATCTCAACAGAAAACTCGTGAGATCCATTAGTATAAGAAAAATAAATCACCACTTAGGTTACTGTTGTGAACTCATTCTTTATTTATATTTGTGTAATATCTAATGTATTCCACCTTCTCCATGTTCACCCCCCCCCTATACAACCCATAGATATATCAAAATAAGTAAGCACCACAAAGAAAACGGAATCTGTCAAAAACAGAATAGTCCGTAGATATCTGTAAACTTAGAATACTTATGTAACTCAAAAAATTCTGAAAAATTAGGAAAACCTGGGTAATTTGTATATCAATCATGTGTAAAAATTTCAGACTCATTCGGCGTTCTGGTAAATTTATAAAATTCCTGGACTGAGCGCAAAAGTTTATGTTTTTCAGCAAGATCAAATCAACAATCACCATAGACCATCCCAAAGGTCTTACGTGGCTCAAACACTAACTAAACACCAAAACACAATTACTAAATAGGTAATAATGTTTGGAACACTAAAAAACATAAGAAAAAACGAAAACATAAAACACAATTACTAAAGAGGTAATAATCTTTGGTTTCTTTCCTATCCTTTCTAACAGGAAAACAAAGTTCATTAAAAGGAGTTTGATTAGTAACTTCGATATTCATAAACTCATAATTTGGATCATCACCATAAATATCATCATATAAAGTGAGTATCTCGTTTTTAATGGGTTCCTGATTTTTTCTTCTAGCCAACCATCATTTCATCCTACATAAATTCCCCTACTGATCCAATCAAATTCATCATAGGTTACAAGGTAAATGGTTTGGGTAATTTCAGAATAGGGAACTCTTCTTCTAAGATTATCATGGTAAGATTGATAATCTCTAGACTCAAAGATACACAAGGTTTCTTTATCGTGTAGAATTTCTTCAATCAGAGGGTGTTCAATATCCTTTTTATAGAAAGCAAGAATTTGCCTAGCTTCTTGTATGATAAAATCAAATTCACGCGTAAGGATGATAGTGGCAATCTTTTTAGCCTTATGATGATTAATTTTGGGAAGTTCATAAAACACCTTTTGCAAAGCAGGATGAATGTGCACAAATTTTCTTTCCAATTTTTCAACGAGCATGGCAATAGCATCTGCATAACAATTTGTGCTAACAAGAATATATCTCTTATTCATAGGGATTACTCCCGTCCAATCAAAAAACTCTTGAATAACACTCTTCCCAATAATATTACCATTTCCTACTTGAAAAGTTTTAGCTTTATAATTAGGAGGCGGTCCAGTTTCATGATCTAGAGAGCAAGATCAATTTTTTTTTAAAGATTTTTACTAGCAATACACTCAAAATTTTCAGTGATAACATTCTCAGATTCAGACATGGTGGCAACAAATCGAACTAGCACACAAGCAAACAAAAAGCAAACGAAAAGGCGAACGGAAGAAGGGCGAATAAAAAGGCAAATCTTTTTGGTTTTTTCTAAAAATCATTTTTTAAAGTGGAAGAGAGGAAAATGAGAGGCAAATGACAAATAATGTAAAAGCAAGAGATGAGTTTGTGATGGGTACTTGGTAGGCTTGATGTTTATCCTCCCTAGCAAAGGCACCAGAAATCCTTCTTGCTACTTCTTGAGCTGGCATTTGTTTTCCCTTGAAGAGCAAAGGGTGATGCAGCAAAGTAGATAAGTGCTTCCCTCAGTTGTTGAGAACTAAGGTATAAATCTACTAGGAGGAACAAGCAAGGCCCCAATTATGCACCTACACAAACAATCAAACACTTGCACCCAACGCTATAAAGGGGTTGTCAATCCCTTCACGGTTACTTGAAAGGATTAGATCTGATAGACATATATATATAAAAGATTGCAAGAAGTAAAAGTAAATAAAATTGCAGCAAGGTATTTTTGGTATTTTTGGTTTATAGATCTGAAAATATAATATGGAAAATAGACACGGGGGCCATAGGTTTCACTAGAGGCTTCTCTCTTGAAGGAAAATAATATGGTGCATGAACAAATTAGCAGTTATAGAAAGGCGCATAGTTATGACGATATCCAATGCAATAATTATACATATAGGCATCACGACCGCGTCAAGTAGACCGAAACGATTCTCCATCTACTACTATTACTCCACACATTGACCGACTCCTGCTTGCATCTAGAGTATAAAGTTCATGAAGAACAGAGTAACACATTAAGTAAGATGACATGATGTAGAGGGATAAACTCAAGAAATATGATGAAAACCCCATCTTTTTATCCTTGATGGCAACAATACAATTACGTGCCTCGCTACCCCTACTGTGTCACTCGGCGAGGACACTACAAGATTGTACCCAAAACTAAGCACTTCTCCCATTGCAATAATTACCAATCTAGTTGGCCAAACCAAACCAATAAGTTGAAGAGACTTGCAAATATATGAAATCATGCATATAAGAATTCAGAGAAGATTCAAATAATAGTCATAGATAATCTGATCATAAACCCACAATTCATGAGATCTCGACAAACACAGCGCAAAAGAGTATTACATCGGATAGATCTCCATGAAGATCATGGAGAACATGGTATTGAAAAACAAAGAGAGATAAGAACACATATAAATACTAGCTATGGACCCGTAGGTCCGAGGTGAACTACTCACGCACCATTGGAAGGGCAATGGAGTTGATGTAGAGGCCCTCCGTGATAGAATCCCCCTCCGGCAGATTATCGAAAAAGGCTCCAAGATTGGATCTCTCGGGAATGGAGGCTTCCGGTGGAGGAAAAGTATTATCGTGGCTCTTTTTGTTATTGGGTAAATATTTCTGAATTTATGTAGAAGATTAGGGTTGGAGGAGCTATGGGGGGCCCACAAGCCAGGGGCGCGCCCCCCTTGGCCGTGCCAGGGTGGCTTGTGGCCCCACCCGTGTCTCTTCTTGCCTCTTCTCCAGGTCTCCTGGGTTTCTTCTGGTCCAACAAAAATCAACGTAGAATTTTATTCCGTTTGGACTTCGTTTGATATTCCTTTTCTGCAATACTCAAAAACAAGGAAAAAACAGAAACTGGCACTGGGCAATAGGTTAATAGGTTAGTCCCAAAAATAATATAAAATAGCATAATAACGCATATAAAACACCCAAAATAGATAATATAATAGCATGGAACAATCAGAAATTATAGATACGTTGGAGACATATCAGTCAGTGTATCAAGCCGATAAATGACTTCTCGGTGGTGGATCCCTTCGCCGAAATATTACATGACTCAGATTCTGAAGAAGATGAATTTATTTTTGTAATATCAGTTTGAGCCTTGTCATCTTTGGATTTGGGACATGTAAAGCTGGAATTTGAACCTTGTAATATTTCTGGTATTTGTGATACAATATTTGAAATGGCACCGTGTTCTTTTTTGGTTATGCAATCATGTTCTTATAAGTACATATGTTGTTGTTCCGTACACAAAACATATTTGTGTTGTGCAAACAGAGCAAATCACATCTCATATGATTAAATTAACGAACACGACGGCAATGATTTGAACAATCACTAACAATTGTTTACCAGCCACCATCTGCGCACAACACAAATAGTTTGTCAGGATGACTCGTTTGTGTTATTATCTGCCTTCCCACACGAGTCTGATTGTTGACCTATTTCTTGCATATCACACACACCTAGTTACGCTAAATCGTGTGTGCTCTATTGTATCATCGCACACACTTTTTCATAGTGAACAGTGTGCCCTCTATCCCACACATCTAGATCTTTATAACTGTTTGTGTTATCTTGTCTAATCACAAACAATTCATAAGAACAAACTGTCTGCCATAGATCACACACACAACTATTTTTTAATCATATTTGATGGATCCGCCATCGAACATAGTTCTTGTCATTGGCGACGAAGCTTGAACTATACCATTGGTGCTTCATGCATCACACACAATTTCGTCGAAGGGTCTCTAATTGATGTGTCGTCTTTGGACCATCCTGTAGTAGTGGGATAATCTGATCATAAACCCACAATTCATCAGATACCAACAAAGACATTGCAAAAGAAGATTACATCGGAGAGATCTCTATGAGAATCATGACGAACATGGTATTGAAGATCAAAGAGAAAGAGAATAATCCATCTAGATACTAGTTATGGACCCGTAGGTCTATGGTGAACTACTAACTCATCATCATGCATGCGCAAGGTTGATGTAGACATCCTCCATGATTGACTCCCCCTCCGATAAATTACCAAAAAAGGTCTATAGATGGGATCATAGAAGAACAGAGGCTTGCGATGGCGGGAAAGGTGTTTTGGGTGTCTCTCTATTGGTTTTGGGGTATATTGGAATATATAGAAGTGGAATTAGATCAGGAGAGTTAAGAGGGGCCCATGAGCTCATGGGCGCATCTGATATCCCAAGGCGTGCCATATGAGCTCGTGACCCTCTTATAGATCTTCTAGGCACCTCCCGGGGCTTCTAGGGTCTCTTTATGTCTCTTTCTGAATAAGTCAAAAACAGGCAAAGAAAATAGGAACTTGCAATGGGCGCCGGGTTAATAGGTTAGTCTAGAAAATGATATAAAATACCATATAATTGCATATAAAATATCAAAGATTGATAATTTAATAGCATCAAGCAATCAAAAATTATAGACACATTGGAGATGTATCGGCATCCCCTAGCTTAATTCATGCTCGTCCTCGAGTAGGTAAATGATAAGAACATAATTTTTGATGTTGCATCCTACCAACATGTAATCTCTTTCAGGTATAATTATTGAGAAATGATGAAGTAATTGATATCAACATTATAATATCCATGAATATAAGAAGCATAATCATGACTATATTAAAATATACGTTCCTAACAGAATGTTTTTCGTACTCATTTTATCATATTAGGATGTCATGACTTCGTCTCCACCTCATAAGTTTAAATCATGAGCACCCCGATGTCAAACAGGCAATATGATTGTACTTCTAATGCAATTCAACATTTTCCACTTCACACAATACATGAGAGTGAGCCATGTATATAGCATACTGGTGGAATAGAGTGCAGTGCTAGAGATCAAAGGAAGATGAAATGGAAGAAAGTCTTGCATCAACTAGGTGTAACAATGGGATATGGAGATGCCCATCAATGGATATCAATTAGGAGTAGGGATTGACATGCAACGGATGCACTAGATCTATAAGTTTCTGAAATCTTGAATAAAAATAAGTGAGCATGCATCCAACTTGCCTGCTCATGAAGACCTCAGGCATTTAAGGAAGCCCACCATCGGAATATACAACCAAGCACTATAATGAAAAGTTCCCACTCGTATATGAAAATGACAACTCAGGAGACTCTCTATATGAAGAACAAGGTACTAGTTTGAAGCACATGTGTGGAAAGGATAGTACCATTGCCCCTTCTCTCTTTTTCTCTCATTTTTTCTAGTGGGCTCATTTGGCCTTTCCCATGTTTTGCTCCCTTTTTTTGTCCGGAGTCTAATCCCTACTTCTAAGGGAACCATAGTCCCCATCATCCTTACCTCACTAGGACAATATGCTAATAGTGATGATCATCATGCATTTCTTTACTTACAACTCAAAATTACAACTCGATAAAAACTATACAAAATTACTCCATATGAATGCCTATGGCAGTGTACCAGGATGTGCAATGATCTAGTGCAACATTTATAACAATGATGAACAATGGCTTTTCCACGAATAATATGTCATCTCTGTATGACCATGCAAAGCAATATGATGAGGAACACACAAGCCGTGTGACGGAACTGTGGAGGTTGCATGGCGATATATGTGGGAATGTCTATGGAAATGCCATTATAGTTAGGTATGGTGGATGTTTTTAGGAAGATATAAGGAGGCTTATGTGTGATAGAGTGTAAATATCATGAGGTTTGGATGCACTAGCAAAGTTTGCACCGACTCTCGAGGTGAGAAAGGGTTATACACGATACCAAAGAGGCTAGCAAATTGCAAAAATGTGAGAGTGTGTATAATCTATGCACTCACATTACTCATAAGGAACTCATATAGTTATTTGAAATCCTATTAGCTCCCTCGAAACAAAGTACTACAGTGTGCCCATAGGGAGGAGGTTGGTAGGAATTAAATCCCCCACCCCTCGCAGATTCAAACAACAAGATATGTCGGTGCACGAGTACAAGGGTACCTAGTGCCCATGACTTATGCCCAGGCGGTAGCAACAAAGAACCCCGCCAGCAAGCTCAACACAGCAGCCCAGGCCAGGGTTGCGGCACGCCAAGCATGTTCCCGACGCTTGTCGGGGACCAAGGCGCACTCACTTCCCAGAAGACCCGACAGGACATCCCCCGGCAGGCATGAGACAGCTAGCCACCGCTCCATCGCATCGCTATGCTCGCCAATTGTCGATGCCGTGTCGATCCCTTAGGCAGTTAATCAACTCTTGCTAAGCACGTGGCGACACGATCGAAGAGAAGTCATGCTCAGTCGACACCCGCCCTGCTGCATGTCAAGTTCTTAAGCGACGACCTGCCAAGTGGTGGCCAGAGCTTGCCGGGGATGCACCCCCAAGTGCCACCTAGGCAGGTAATCATGGTATTTTTTCCTAAATGCCAGAGTTAGGTACGATAGCTCTGCTTAGCTATCTAATTGATAGATAATGTCTGTTTTGCCATTGTGGTGACCCCTTGCACTATAAAAGGAGTGTTGGGGAACAATGCATGGGAAACAAATTCCTACGCACACGCAAGATCTATCCATGGTCATTTGCATCTACGAGAGGGAGAGTGGGTCTACATATCCTTGTAGATCTCTAAGTGAAAGCGTCAAGAAACGCGGTTGATGTAGTCAAATGTCTTCGTGATCCAAATCGTCGAGCGTCCCACGATCCAATCACGATCCGCCTCGATTTAGCGCCGAACGGACGACACCTCCACCTTCAGAACACGTACAACTCGATGACGACCTCCGCCTTCTTGATCCAGCAAGAGTGAGCAGAGGGGTAGATGAATTCTCTGGTAGGATGCGGCGGCGGTGGTAGTGGACTATGCCGGCAGGCTTCGCCTAAGCACTGTCGAAACTAGAGGATTTGATCTATCAGGGAGAGAGGGTTGCACCGTGGCTAGGGTTTCTTGTGCGACTGACCTCTCTCCCCTTAAGTATATATAGGAGGGAGGGGAGGGGCTGGCCGACCTAGGTATCCTCCTAGGAGTCGGCCAAAGGAGGTGGAGGTGGAGGAGTCCACCTCCAATCCTACTCCTAGTAGGATTCCTTCCCTTCCCCCACTTGGACTTTCCTTTCCCCACAAGTCCATTCACATAGTCCCACTTGGGCTAGCCTCCAAGCCCACCAGCGGCTGGTGCACCACCCTAAGGACCATGTGGCCCTCTTAGGGTGTGGTGGCTCGACTTGGTGGACCCCCAAAACCCATTCGTTACTCCCAGTACATTGTTGGAAATGCCCGAAACTTTTCCGGAGTTCAAACACCACTTTCCTATATATCAATGTTTACCTGCGGACAATTCTGGAGCTCCTCCTGACGTCCTAGATCTCATTGGGGACTCCGAACAACCTTCAGTCACCAGCATACATAACTCAATACTACCGAAATGTCACCGAACGTTAAGTGTGCAGACCCTACGGGTTCAAGAACTATGTAGACATGACCGAGACACCTGTACGGTCAATAACCAATAGCGGGACCCGGATGCCCATATTCGTTCCAACATATTCTACGAATATCTTTATCGGTTGAACCTCTATGTCAAGGATTCAGTTAATCCCGTATGTTGTTCCCTTTGTTCTTTAGTATGTTACTTGCCCGAGATTCGATCGTCGGTATCTCTATATCTAGTTCGATGTCATTACCGAAAAGTCTCTTTACTTGTTCCGTAATACAAGATATTGTGGCTAACACTCTAGTCACATTGCTTGCAAGGCTTGTTCTGATGTTGTATTACCGAGTGGGCCCGGAGATACCTCTCCGTCACACGGAGTAACAAATCCTAGTCTTGATCCATTCCCACTCAACAGACACCTTCGGATATACCCGTAGAACATATTAATAGTCACCTAGTTACATTACGACGTTTGATACACACAACGTATTCCTCCGGTGTCAGTGAGTTGCATCATCTCATGGTCATAGGAACAGATACTTGACATGCAGAAAACTATAGCAATAATCTGACATGATCATATGCTACGTTCATAGTTTGGTTCTTGTCCATCACATCATTCTCCTAATGATGAGATCTCATTATCAAATTACATCTCATGTCAATGGCTAGGAAACATTGACCATCTTTGATCAACTAGCTAGTCTACTAGAGGCATACTAGGGACACAGTGTTGTCTATGTATCCACACATGCATTTGAGTTTCCAATCAATAAAATTATAGCATGGATAATAAACGATTATCATAAACAAGGAAATATAATATTGACCACTTTATTATTGCCTCTAGGGTATATTTCCAATAGTCTCCCACTTGAACTAGAGTCAATAATCTAGGTCACATCACTATGTGATTTACATTGTAACGATTCTAACACCCATACAGTTCTGGTGTTGATCATGTTTAGCCTTTGGAAGAGGTTTAGCCAATGGGTCTATGACATCCAGATCCATGTGCACTTTGCAAATATTTATGTTCTCCTCCTTGATGTAATCATGGATGGAACTGAAGCGTCTGTTTATGTGTCTGGTCCTCTTGTGAAACCTTGGTTCCTTGGCCAGAGCAATGGCACCAGTGTTGTCACATAACAGAGTCATTGGATTCAGTGCACTAGGCACTACTCCAAGATCTGTCATGAACTCCTTCATCCACACACCTTCCTTTGCTGCCTCCGAGGCGGCTATGTACTCCGCTTCACATGTAGAATCAGCTACCACGCTCTGCTTGGAACTGCACCAGCTTGCCGCTCTCACATTGAGAATAAATATGAAACCGGTTTGAGACTTAGAGTCATTCGGATCAGTGTTAAAGCTTGCATTGACGTAACCCTTTACAACAATCTCTTGATCACCTCCATAAACGAGAAACATTTCCTTAGTCCTTTTCAGGTACTAAAGGATATTCTTGACTGTCATCCAATGCTCCATTCCTAGATCACTTTGAAACCTTTCGGCCATACTTATGGCAAGGCTGACATCGGGTCTTGTGCACAACGTTGCATACATGATAGAGCCTATGGCTGTAGCATAGGGGATGACCCTCATATTTTCTCTATATTCTGTAGTCACTGTGCATCGAGTCTTACTCAAGTTCACACCTTGCAACACAGACAAGAACCCCTTCTTGGACTAATCCATTTTGAACTTCTTCAAAACTTTGTCAAGGTATGTGCTCTGTGAAAGTCCTATTAAGTGTCTCGATCTATCGCTATAGATCTTGATGCCTTATATGAAAGCAGCTTCTCCTAGGTCCTTCATTGAAAAACTCTTGTTCAAATATTCCTTCATGCTTTCCAACATTTCTATATTGTTTCCAATCAGCAATATGTCATCCACATATAATATTAGAAATCCTATAGAGCTCCCACTCACTTTCTTGTAAATACATGCTTCTTCGTAAACTTGTATAAACCTGAAGGCTTTGATGACCTCATCAAAGCGAAGATTCCAACTCCAAGATGCTTGCACCAGTCCATAAATGGATCCCTGGAGTTTGAAAACATTTTTAGCATTCTCTAGATCGACAAAACCTTCTGGTTGTATCATATACAACTCTTCCTTAAGGAAACCGTTAAGGAACGCTGTTTTGACATCCATCTGCCAAATTTCATAATTGAAAAATGCAGCTATTGCTAACATGATTCTGATGGACTTAAGCATCGCTATGGGTGAGAAGGTCTCATCGTAGTCAACTCCTTAAACTTGTGGAAAAAACCTTTGCCACAAGTCGAGATTTATAGACGGTGACATTACCGTCCGCGTCTGTCTTCTTCTGAAAGATCCATTTGTTCTGAATGGCCTTTCACCCTTCAGGTAATACTTCCAAAGTCCATACTTTGTTTTTTTACATGGATCCCATCTCAGATTTCATGGACTCTAACCATTTCTCTGAATCCGATCCCATCATCACTTCTCCACAGCTCGTAGGTTCATCGTTGTCTAAGAACCTGACCTCTAAGACAAGGTTACCGTACCACTCAGGAGTAGTATTCGTCCGTGTCGACCTACAAGGTTTGGTAGTAACTTGATCTGAAGCTTCATGATAATCATCATTAACTTCCTCTTCAACTATCATAGGCTCCACAGAAACATCTTTCTATGCTGCGCTACTCTCTGGTTGAAGTAAAGGTTCAGTAACCTCATCAAGTTCTATTTTCCTCCCACTCAATTCTTTCGAGAGAAAATATTCTCAAGAAATGTTCCATTTTTAGCGACAAACACTTTGCCTTCAGATCTAAGATAGAAGGTGTACCCAACTGTCTCTTTTGGGTATCCTATGAAGACACATTTCTCTGCTTTGGGTTCCAGCTTTTCAGGCTGAAGCTTTTTGAAATAAGCATCACATCCCCAAACTTTAAGAAAGGACAACTTTGGCTTCTTGCCAAACCACAATTCATATGGCATGGTCTCATCGGTTTTTGATGGTGCCCTATTTAAAGTTAATGCAGGTGTCTCTAATGCATAACCCCAAAACGATAGTGGCAAATCGGCAAGAGGCATCATAGAATGCACCATATCCAATAAGGTTTGATTACGACATTCAGACACACCATTACGCTCTGGTGTTCCAGGCGGTGTCGGATCGGGGTCCCGACAGTGTGGAATTGTTTCACAGTTGACACCGCCCGGAACACCACAACGTAATGGTGTGTCCGAACGTCGTAATCAAACCTTATTAGATATGGTGCATTCTACGATGTCTCTTGCTGATTTGCCACTATCGTTTTGGGGTTATGCATTAGAGACATCTGCATTCACTTTAAATAGGGCACCATAAAAATCCGTTGAGATGATGACATATGAACTGTGGTTTGGAAAGAAGCCAAAGTTGTCGTTTCTTAAAGTTTGGGGATGTGATGCTTATGTCAAAAAGCTTCAGCCTGAAAAGCAGGAACCCAAAGCAGAGAAATGTGTCTTCATAGGATACCCGAAAGAGATAGTCGGGTATACCTTCTATCTCAGATCCGAAGGCAAAGTGTTTGTCGCTAAGAATGGAACATTTCTTGAGAAAGAGTTTCTCTCGAAAGAATTGAGTGGGAGGAAAATAGAGCTTGATGAGGTTATTGAACATTTGCTTCAACCAGAAAGTAGCGCAGCGCAGAAAGATGTTTCTGTGGAACCTGCGACGGTACAAGAGGAACTTAATGATGATGATCAAGAAGCTTCGGATCAAGCTGCTATTGACCCTCGTAGGTCGACAAGGCCGCGTACTACCCCTGAGTGGTACGGCAACCCTGTCTTGGAGGTCATGTTGTTGGACAACAATGAACCTACGAGCTATGGAGGAGCAGTGATGGGCCCGGATTCCGAGAATGGTTAGAGGCCATGAAATCCGAGATGGGATCCATGTATGAAAACAAAGTATGGACTTTGGAAGTATTACCTGAAGGGTGAAAGGCCATTCAGAACAAATGGATATTTAAGAAGAAGACAGACGCGGACGATAATGTCACCGTCTATAAAGCTCGACTTGGGGCAAAGGGTTTTTCACAAGTTCAAGGAGTTGAATACGATGAGACTTTCTCACCCATAGCGATGCTTAAGTCTGTCAGAATCATGTTAGCAATAGCTGCTTATTTCGACTATGAAATTTGGCAGATGGATGTCAAAACAGCGTTCCTCAATGGTTTCCTTGAGGAAGAGTTGTATATGATGCAACCTGAAGGTTTTGTCGATCCAGAGAATGCCGACAAAGTTTGCAAACTCTAGCGATCCATTTATGGACTAGTGCAAGCATCTCGGAGTTGGAATAAGCACTTTGATGAGGTGATCAAAGCGTTCGAGTTTATACAAGTTTTCGGAGAAGCTTGTATTTACAGGAAAGTGAAGGGGAGCTCTATAGCGTTTCAAGTATTATATGTGGATGACATATTGCTGATTGGAAACAATATAGAAATACTAGAAAGCATGAAGGAATATTTGAACAAGAGTTTTTCAATGAAGGACCTAGGAGAAGCTGCTTTCATATTAGGCATTAAGATCTATAGAGATAGATCAAAATGCTTAATAGCACTTTCACAGAGCACATACCTTGATAAAGTTTTGAAGAAGTTCAAAATGGATCAGTCCAAGAAGGGGTTCTTGCCTGTGTTACAAGGTGTGAAGTTGAGTAAGACTCTATGCCCAGTAACTGCAGAAGATAGAGAAAAGATGAGTGTCATCCCCTATGCTTCAGCCATAGGCTCTATCATGTATGCAATGTTGTGCACAAGACCCGATGTCAGCCTTGCCATAAGTATGGCCGGAAGGTTTCAAAGTGATCCTGGAATGAAGCACTAGCAAGCGGTCAAGAATATCCTTAAGTACCTGAACAGGACTAAGGAAATGTTTCTCATTTATGGAGGTGATGAAGAGCTCGTCGTAAAGGGTTACGTCGATGCAAGCTTTGACACTGATCCGGACGACTCTAAGTCGCAAACCGGATACATATTTATTCTCAACGGGGGAGCGGTAAGCTGGTGCAGTTCCAAGCAAATCATGGTAGCCGATTCTACGTGCGAAGCGGAGTACATTGCAGCCTCGAAGGCGGCGAAGGAAGGTGTCTGGATGAAGCAGTTCATGACAGATCTTGGAGTAGTGCCCAGTGCACTGAATCCAATGAACCAGTTCTGTGACAACACAGGTGCCATTGCTCTGGCCAAGGAACCAAGGTTTCACAAGAGGACCAGACACATAAAGCGATGCTTCAAGTCCATCCGCGATTACATCGAGGAGAAGGACATAAATATTTGCAAAGTGCACACGGATCTGAATGTTGTAGACCCGTTGACTAAACCTCTTCCAAGGGCTAAACATGATCAACACCAGAACTGCATGGGTGTTCGATTCATTACAATGTGAATCACATAGTGATGTAAACTAGATTATTGACTCTAGTGCAAGTGGGAGACTGTTGGAAATATGCCCTAGAGGCAATAAATAAAGTGTTTATTATTATATTTCCTTGTTCATGATAATCGTTTATTTTCCATGCTATAATTGTATTGATTGGAAACACATTACATGTGTGGGTAAATAGATAACACATTGTCCCTAGTATGCCTCTAGTGAACTAGCTCGTTGATCAAAGATGGTCAAGGTTTCCTATCCATTGACATGTGATGTCATTTGATTACGGGATCACATCATTAGGAGAATGATGTGATGGACAAGACCCAAACTACAAACGTAGCATATGATCGTGTCAGTTTATTGCTAGTGTTTTGTGCATGTCAAGTATATGTTCCTATGACCATGTGATCATGCAACTCACGGATACCGGAGGAGTGCCTTGTGTGTATCAAACGTCGCAACGTAACTGTGTGACTATAAAGGTGCTCTACAGGTATCTCCGAGGGTGTCTATTGAGTTGGCATGGATCAATACTGAGATTTGTTACTCCGTGTGACGAAGAGGTAACTCAGGGCCCACTCGGTAATACAACATCACAATAAGCCTTGCAAGCAATGTGACTAAGTGTTAGTTACGGGATCTTGTATTATGGAATGAGTAAAGAGACTTGCTAGTAATGAGGTAGAACTAGGTATGGAGATACCGACAATCAAATCTTGGGCAAGTAACATACCGAAGAACAAAGAGAACATCATACGGGATTAATTGAATTCTTGACATAGAGGTTCAACCGATAAAGATCTTCGTAGAATATGTAGTAACCAATGTGGACATCTAGGTACCTCCATTGGTTATTGACCGTAGAGGTGTCTCGGTCATGTCTACATAGTTCTCGAACCCGCAGGGTCTACACACTTAAGGTTTGGTGACGTTTTGGTAGTATAGAGTTATGTATGGTGGTGACCGAAGTTTGTTCGGAGTCCTGGATGAGATCCCATACGTAACGAGGAGGTCCAGAATGGTCCGGAGGTAAAGATTCATATATAGGAAGTCCTGTTTTGGTCGCCGGAAAAGTTTCGGGCTCATCGGTAGTGTACCGGGAGTGCCGATAGTGTACCGGGAGGCCTCCGGGAGGAGTATTTAGACCCAAGAGTCTACATGGGCTGTGGGAGAGTGGAAACCATCCCTTAGTGGGCTGGTGGAACAACCACAAGAGGCCCATGCAGCTGGAAGAAAAGAGTCCTAAGAGAAAAAGTGGAAAAAGGCAAAAAAGAGGGTGAATCCTAGTCCTACTAGGATTGGAGGTGGACTCCACCTCCATCCTTGGTTCGGCCAATGCCCTTGGCTTGGGAAGCCAAGGCTGCCTCCTCTCCTCTCTTCCTCCTATATATACTGGTGGTATTGAGGGTTTTTGCACTAGAATTTCAGCCACGTGCTACCCGTCCCTCCAGTGCATAGTTTCTCCTCTAGATCGGATTTCTGCAGTGCTTAGGCGAAGCGCTGCCGGAATTGCTCCACCACCATTGCCGGAGCACCGTCAGGCTGCCGGAGAACTCTTCTTCCTCTCCATTCCTTCTTGCTGGATCAAGATGGTGGAGATCGCCATCAAGCTGTACGTGTGCTGAACGCGGAGGTGTCGTCCGTTCGGCGCTAGATCGGAAGGATCGTGATCAAGTTTGTGGGACGGATCGTGATTAAGTTCGTGGAACGGATCGTGATCGGATCGCGGGACGGATCGTGATTGGATTGCGGGACGGATCGTGATTGGATCGCGAAGACGTCCCTCACATAGATGCTCATCACCATGGATAGATCTGCGTGTGCGTAGGAATTTTTTTGTTTCCCATGCAACGTTCCCCAACACGATATGCATAGATACAACCATGGCATCACAACATAACCATACAACAACTTTTATTTAAGGGTCTCAAACGAGCCTTGCATAACATGTTCTTATAGATAGGGGTCACATGACCCGACACTCAAGTCATACAAACAAGTTCATACAAACCAAGCGGAAGCATAAGATGTCTGAGTACAGATAGATGAAAGGGTAAAAGGCACATGGCCTGACTATCTATAGCCCACCACAAGGCATAGGGTCATAGCTGGGACACCAGCTATTTGGCATCGTCGACATCTAGATAGAACCCACCTGATGGGTCCTGGGTCTCATCTGCAACATTTATTAAGAAAACGTGAGTACAAACGTACTCAGCAAGTCTTTAAAACAGACCTAGTCTATTCATGCTCATGTATCAACAAGGGGAGTGGTGGAGTTTATGCAGCAATGCCAACTTTGACTCATGGCTAACCTACACTACACAATTTTAACTATTTGTTTAAGTTTTAGATATTGCACACGAGTCCACTAACTCCGTGACAATACACCACCATGGATTCACTTCCCTCTCCTGGGAGAGTGCCATCCATGGTACTCACACTTGTCTTGATATTTTTATGAGTATCCATTTGATTATCTATGAACAACATAAGTTATCCAAGTAGTCCATATCCGAGGACGTGGCTATTCGAGTAGTTGCATACCCTGCAGGGGTGTACTTCTTCACACACACGCTCTCGCCACTTATCGCTGTGTGCTCATAAAACCATGCACCTCCGCAACCTTCAAGCAGAAGCCGAGCGAGGGAGTCGGCCATGACCGTCAATCACATAGGACCTCTAGTCCAAGCTATCGCCTATTTGAGACTGAACCCGCACGGAAGTCCGGCCGAAGTTTTCACTACGGCCCCAAACAATGTGCGCAGGGTTCGCAAGACCACCATTCGGCTAACCCTTGGTACACCATGCCACTTCCTACCGTGTTGTAACCGACCCCTAGGGTCAGTGCTACGCACGGCCTCCAGCATACTATAAACACCAGAAACTACTTGCAACTCCTGGACCAAGGACTAAGCGATTGATGAGTCGAGAGGGTCAATTAAGTATCCCAATGTGTGGTAGTAACTAGTCTTGGATCACAAACACGGAACTCAGTTCCTAAGAAAGGTCCCAATGAGACAACCCTCTATGTACTCCTACATAGCCTCTCATCGCTACCTTTACCAAATCGGGTTCATCATAAGCTTATCACATCGGAACATCATGGTTTCACTCCAGTTCATCACCCAGATGAAACAGACCTGACACAACTCTAAGCATAGCAAGCATAGCAGGCATGGTAAGCTAAGCACATCATGTCACAAGAATCTACCCGTTATGCTAGGTTGCAAGGTTTAGCTATTTACCGTGGCAACGACAGGTCATGCGAAGGAATAGGTTCATCTACTGTGTATGAGAGACAAGTGAACGGTTGTCCTAATGCAATTAGCAAGAGCAGGAGCGAGAGAGTGGGATGTTATCGGAAAGATCAAAGGGGATTGCTTGCCTTGCTGGGTAGCGGGAAGGTTCTCTCCTTCGTTGGAATACTTGGGGGTATGCTCAGAAGTAGGGCCTACCGCAATGCAGATAAATAGTAATCAATACACGCAAGTGCAACAATATGATGCATGATCATGACATGGCAGCATGTATGGCTGAGCTAATGCAGCTATTGTCCAAGTTAATTTGAAGTGAGTTTGAGCATAGGTTCAAAATCGTTCTTCATTTCAAATTCCATATTTTAACCTATTAGCAAATGTCAATGTTCTTCTACATAGGTTGCTCTAACATGCATGATAATAGCACCATTAGATTCATTGGATTTGTCTGATAAATTTTCATATATAAATTATTTTGATCTGAGTTACAAATTAATTTATATGAATTTTTGAAGTTTTAAACATTTTGTGGAATTATTTAAAAACTAGAAATTCCTTTTATTGCTTCAGCCTGACGTCATCATGGCATCAGCAGGTCAGCTGACCAGGCTAGATCAAACCTAACATGCGGGGCCCGCACGTCAGTGACACAGGCTTAATCCCCACGCTGACCAGGGTTTGACCCGCATTTGGGGCCCATTGGTCAGTGGCTGGGGGGCTAATGAATAGGGGGATTAGCCCCTGATGGTCGGCCACATCGGCGCGCACCGGAGCGGGGCCGGCGGTGACCAAAAACACGGCGGTGACTCGCCAGAGTTGCGCATCCGGCAGCCATTTGGCACGTGGAGGGTACCAGAAGGTGGCCCACGCACACGCGCATCTAGCGAAGCAGCAAAGGGGGCTCGGGATTGCCGGAGATGACGGCCACGTCGAGCTTGGCGGCGGCGGCTCGGGCAGGATCGGCTACTGCACTAGAGGGCACGGGGAAGCAGTGGGAGAGGAGGAGGAGCACCAGTGGCTCACCGCGGTTCCAGCAAAGGCGATGGCAAGGTCGGGGGAGGTCCGGATGGGGCAAATCCTCGAAGCGGAGCTCCGGTGGCTGGCGGGGAAGATACGATGGTGGCACGTCGTGGAGGGCTCCCGGCGTCTTCTAGCGTCATGGGGAGGACGAGGGGATCGCTGCGGGGCTACTAGTGGGTTCAGAAGGGCGCGGGGGTGGCTAGAACTACAGCGACGAGCTCGGCCATGGGGGAGCAGACGAGGAAAGAGAGAGAGAGAGAGCGCGCGAGGGAGAGAGGGAGAGGAGAAGGAGGCCACGACGAGGAGGCCTCACGCTGGTGCTCTCCCTGCCCTCCAGCCCGGTAGCAAGGCAGGGAGGATGTGGCCGGCGTGTGCCCGCGCGCGGCGAACGCACGCCCGTGTCCTCCTAGCGAGAGGACAGGGATGACTGACCATGGGCTAGATGGGCCGGTTCCCCCCTGGGCCTTTGCTTTTTTTTCTCTTCTGGTTTTCTATTTCTGACATTTGTTTTATTTTCTTTTCAGGTACAATTTTTTTGATAAAATATCCCAATTATTTTATAATATCAAGTTTGAATATTTCAAACTCCAATAAAAAGTTTCAGGATATTTTGAAATATAAAATAATGATAATGCTTTATTTGGCATTTTCAGAGGCTTTATCATTTATTTTTAAATTGCTATAGTTGTCCAAATATTTAAAATGGCCCCTGTTATAATCATGTCCATATTTATCACACATAGGGAACATTTTGTAAGGGCATTTTGGATTTGTTGAGTTTTCACAAGTTTGAATTAATTTGATTCAAATATGAGCTTGGGGTTTCTTTTAGTCTCCATTTCATGTTGATGCAAAATTGTCACATGATGCACACATATGCTATCCTATGACATCTAGCCATGGATGTGACAACTCACCCCCACTCAAAAGAATCTCGTCCCGAGATTTTGAATTCGTCGGGAAGAGCGCGGGGTACTCTAGTCGAAGACGATCTTCTCTTTCCCATGTGGCCTCCTTTTCAGAATGGTGTGACCACTGAACCTTGAGAAACTTGATGTTCTGACGCCGAGTGGTACGCTCAGCTTGATCAAGAATACAAACAGGGTATTCTCGATATGTAAGGTTATCTTGGAGATCAAGCGCTTCGTGGTCTACTTCACGGACAGGGTCCGAGAAGCAACGCCTGAGTTGCGAGATGTGGAACACATCATGAACCCTGGAAAGATGCGGTGGAAGTTCCAATTGGTAGGCAACCTCTCCTCGTTTAGCAAGAATGCGAAAAGGTCCAATGTAATGAGGAGCCAACTTTCCCTTGATACCAAATCGATGGGTACCTTTCAGAGGTGTAACCCGAAGGTAAGCCTTCTCGTCAACTTCACATGTCACAGCCTTATGATGGCGATCATATTGGCTCTTTTGACGAGATTGGTCTATTTTCAAATTTTCACGAATAATGCGAACTTGCTCCTCTACATCCTGGATCATATCCGGGCCAAAGAGTTGCCTCTCTCCGGTTTCTGACCAGTTAAGAGGTGTTCGACACCTTCGTCCATAGAGAACTTCAAAAGGGGCTTTCTTGAAGCTTGATTGATGACTATTGTTATAAGAAAATTCGGCAACTGGAAGACATTTCTCTGAATTCGTACCGAAGGATATAACACAAGCTCGGAGCATGTCTTCGAGAATTTGATTGACTCGCTCAACTTGACCACTTGATTTCGGGTGGAAAGCAGTGCTAAAGGATAGACGAGTCCCCATAGCGGTTTGGAAACTTTCCCAGAATCGGGAAGTAAAGATACTTCCGCGGTCTGAGTTAATCTCCAAAGGAACACCATGATGAGAAACTATTCGAGAAACATATAACTCTGCTAGCTGGCTAGCAGTTATACTCTCCCGAACAGGAAGCAAATGAGCCACTTTGGAAAGGCGGTCAATGACCACAAAGATAGAATTATTCCCTCTCTTAGTCCTGGGAAATCCGGTAATGAAATCCATACCGACCTTATCCCATTTCCATTCAGGAATAGCTAAAGGTTGAAGGGTGCTAGCAGGCCTTTGATGTTCTGCTTTCACGCGACAACAAACGTCGCAATTATCAATGAACTGGGCAATTTCTCTCTCCATCCTAGTTCATCCTGATACATCTTGGTACTAACCGGATGAATTATGAGAGGAGAATCATGAGCCTCCCTGAGGATTAGCTGTCTTAAGCGTGTGCTCTTGGGAACCACCAACCGGTTCTGGAAGAACACAACACCCTCATCGTCCTTGGAGAAATCTTTAGTGTTTTCGCTAGCAATATTCTCCTTGATCCGAGATATACCCTTATCATATTTTTGGACAGCTACTATTTGATCCTTAAGATTAGGATTTGCCACCAAGTTGGATAGGAATCCTTGAGGAACAATGTGAAGGTTTAACTTCCGAAATTCCTCATGGAGAAGTGGTTGACCTTGTTGTAACGGCAGGTTGTTACAATAAGACTTACGACTTAGTGCATCAACCATAACATTGGCTTTCCCCGGGGTGTAAGTTATCCCTAAGTCGTAATCTGTAATCAACTCAACCCATCAGCTTTGCCTGAGATTCAAATCCGGCTGGGTGAAAATATATTTCAGACTTTGGTGATCAGTGTAAATTTTGCAACGATTACCCAAAAGGTAATGTCGCCAAGTTTTCAGTGCATGGACTATAGCTGCAAGCTCAAGATCATGTGTTGGATAATTATCCTCATGTGGACGCAGTTGTCAAGATGCGTATGCAATCACATGACGATCTTGCATGAGAATGCAACCTAATCCTTGTCGTGAGGCGTCGCAATAGATAACAAAGTCCTTAGAGAAGCCTGGTGGCACCAGAATGGGAGCAGAGGCCAGTCATCTTTTCAACTCCTAAAAACTGTGCTCGCATTGTGGAGTCCACTCGAACTTTTTATCTTTCTTGAGGAGTTCAGTAAGAGGTTTTGCAACCTTGGATAAATTCTCAACAAAGCGGCGACAATAGCTCGCTAAGCCAAGGAAATTCCGAACTTGCTTAACCGATTCAGGTTGAGTCCAAGCAAGGACGGCCTGAACTCTCTCGGGATTGACAGCAATACCCTTACCAGAGATCACGTGGCCCTGATAGGTCACTTCTGGCAACCAAAATTCACACTTGGAGAATTTGGCATACAGACGGTGCTCTCGAAGTTTCATCAATACCAGCCTTAGATGCTCGGCATGTTCCTGTTCGTTCTTCGAGTAGATGAGTATATCGTCGAGGTAAACCACGACGAATTTATCTAAATACTCCATGAAGATCGAATTCATCAAGCGAGAGAAGGTAGCTGGAGCATTGGTTAAACCGAAGGACATGACAGTGTACTCGTATTGGCCATAACCAGTAACAAAAGCCGTTTTTGGAATGTCCCCGTTTCTAATTCTGATTTGATGGTATCCCAACCTCAAATCCATTTTGGAAAAGACACAGGATCCAGCGAGTTGATCATACAAATCATTGATCCTTGGGAGCGGATACTTGTTCTTAATGGTGACCAGATTCACTGGCCGATAATCCACAACCATCCGATCCGATCTATCCTTCTTCTTGACGAAGAGAACGGGACAATCCCAAGGAGAAGAACTAGGACGGATGAAACCTTTCTTCAAAGCCTCATCAAGTTGGATCTTATGCTCGGCTAGTTCTAAGGGTGCCATCTTATAGGGTCTTCTGGCTATTGGGACAGTCCCTAGAATGAGCTCTATCAGAAACTCAACATCTCTGACAGGAGGAATTCCTGGCAGTTCTTCTGGAAAGACATCCAGAAAGTCACGGACTACCAGAATATCTTCTAGTTTTGGAAGAGGGGTAGCATTGAGGGAATAGAGTTGGTGCTTGGCTGTTCAAGTGGAGACATTAACTATCTCACCCGATGGATGTGTAAGTTGAACATTCCTAGTATGAGTATCAATCTTAGCATAATGGGCTTTCATCCAAACCGTGCCTAAGATGATATTGATGTCCAAAGACTTGAGGGCTAGCAAAGATGCTAAGAAGACTAGCCTATCCACCAGAATCTCATTATCATGGCTCACTCTAGAAGTTTGCCACTTTGAACCAGGAGTCTGAACTACTAAAGGAGTAGGCATATCACAAAAAGACATGTTATGCAACTGTGCATAACTTTCTGAGATGAAAGAATGGGATGCCCCAGTATCAAATAGAACAGATGCTTGATGACTATTGACAAGGAGCATACCTAGGATAACATCAAGATCCTCAATGGCTTCCTTAGCAGAAACATAATTCACTCGTCCACGAGCAGGAGCTGGCTTCACATAGAAGGCTTTTCCTGGCTTCCCACATCCAGTCAGCTTAGCATTGCTCTGAGGACAATCACTAGAGTAGTGTCCTGGTTCCCCACATTTGTAATAGACAACGGTGGCACGGGGAGCAACATTGACAGGCGGACCTCCAAATGGCCTGGCTGGAGGGTTGGGCTGAGCTGGGCGAGGCGCCTGGAAGGATGGCGTCGCGGTGTATCTTGGCGGCAGAGCTGCGTTGGGCACCCACACCTGGCGTTTGTTGGAGCCTGAGCCAGATGCGGGGCTGAAGTCATGGTTGTGCTTTCTCGTGGCCTCATAGTCAGTCTGTCCAGTCTCGGCATTGATAGCCTTGTTGACGAGAGCCTGGAAGGTTGTACACTCATGCAGGCGCAGATCTCGATGGAGCTCAGGGTTCAGTCCCTTGCGGAACCTAGCCTGTTTCTTGGCATCAGTTGAAACTTCCACCGGAGCATAGCAAGAAATATTGCCGAACTCATGGCTATAGGCATCCACTGACAGTCTGCCCTGGGTGAAAGCACAAAATTCCTCTCTCTTGTGATCCATCAGCCCTTCCAGGATGTGATGGGTACGAAATGCTGCACTGAATTCTGCCCAAGTTGGTGCGGGGCCTGCGGGACACATGGCTTGATAATTTTCCCACCACAAATTGGCGGGTCCTTCCAGAAAGTAGGTAGCAAAGGTCACCTTGTTGGCCTCGGATACATTGACAGCTCGGATCTTACGGAACATGCTGGTCAGCCAATCATCCGCATCAAGTGGGTCGATCGAATGATGATACTTGGGTAGGCACAGCTTGACGAAGTCACCGAGGGACACACCATCATTGTGATCATTGTGGGGAGCACGTGCTGTGTTCTGCTCAATTCGTTCCAGTAGCCTGTTGGTCTCCCTTTTGTTCCGCTCAGCTTCAAGCATCACTTCGGCCAAAGAAGGCGCATGTGGCAGGTTCTCTTGCCTTGGCTGGCTTCCCTTGCCCTACTCGGGGGCAGACACGGGGTTATTCCTAGTGGCCACCATCCTGGGGTAAACAAACCCACAACTTAAACATAGAGGACAACAACTCTAAGACAAGAGATAAGGAATGTACTAGACAACATGGCATGCAGGGTAAACACCCAAACAACATGGTAATAACAATTGCCATATGAACACCATGATTCATACACACCATGACATAGTTCAGTACAAGCCCACGCTGAATACAAACTACAGAGAGATGACACAACTCATCGGAGGCATTACAAGCTTCCTATACGTTATCTATCTACACCTTCGGAACTCAACTCTCAACCTCAATCATATCCCACAAGACACGCAGGACTGTGGCGATACGACTACGACCCTACTAGAACTAATATCCACGTACTCAAGCATCGCCATAGAATGCCTCATACAGGTTACCCCCATGACCCGGGAGCTGAACCCGAGGATCTGGAAATACTCTAGCCCGTGATCCCTGGAAACCGTAAGGACACGGATGTGGCCTTGGTCCCCTTGTTGGTGGCAACAGTGGTCCTCGAAGAGGTTGATGCCTCCAACATCAGGCCAGTCTACGTGTGCTGGCAGATGAGTCCGCGATGGGGTCAGCATCTCCAAATCTACAGAGCATGTCTGCAGGACAGGTGCCAACCGCGTTAGGGCTGTCCACAGACGTGCACGGGTGGCATAAAGCTCCATGCAAAGGGCACATGCATCACGATCCCTGTTCTCCAACATCTGAGCGGTCACCTGCGGCCCAGGATCCTCATGGGAATGATCATAGTAGGCTGCGCTAAGATAGCCATCCTCTCCTCCCATGGAAGCAGGAACATAACAGAACTCTGTGTTCTGAAGCAGACCATGGTGAAACCTCATGATAGTCAGCAGGGTGTAGGCGGCCTCCTAAACTGCCATATCTATGGTGACACCTAATCCGTAAGTCCAGTGAAGCGGCTCTACAGCTCCAGGATATGAAGGATATATCTTAACAGTACACAAATACTGACTTTGGTTGAAATCTCGATGTTGTTCCTTGTGTAATATGGGTACCAATAGTAGCCAGCCTCCATCATAACTCTAACCAACATGGCCATGTGACCCGGTACATCGATGCACCTGGTCAGACGGACCACCTGACAGGAAGGACGAGGGGGCATCTGAAATAGAGAATGATGCAAAGACATTAGAGACTCTAGCAGAAATTGGATAGCATAACGGCTGTAATTGCTCAAAAAGGATTTTGATACAACTGCAAAAGATTGGAAAAGCATAACCACTCAACTTTCTAGACTCAAATCTCTTCTCCATCTGTTTGTCACGCCAACAATACTTGAGTACCGACATTCTCTTGCAAAAAAGCTAGCTATTAGTCCATGGTTAGTAACTCGTCATCCTAAGCAATAGATGAGAAGCCTAGTTCTTATCCCCGTAGAAAAGATGAGAAAGACTCAACATAGAATTATTTTGGAAGAGGAGTAAAAAGAGCCTTACGTTCCCTTCCACAATCAATTCCCCTACTTTTTTGTAGTGTTTATAGACTCAACATCAACCGGTTTGGCTTGGTAGTCCTACAGTCAGTCAGGCTCTAATATGAACGCTGTTGGGAACCCAATTCTAAGTCATATGAATCCAGACTGTAACATATCACATCACTTTGCAGCCTCACGCATGGTAAGCTCCACGGTTGCAGCCTTACCTTAGCCGGGACCGTGTGCGTCTTTTGGCTCACGTATGTGAACATGTCGTTGGCAATCAAACGACAGAGAACCCGGGCCAACATGACTAGTCATAGAACCCAAGTGGCACATCCGTACGGAAACAAACATACGTAACCCAGCAATGCAGGTGTCGGCCTCAAGAGTGTGTAGACGAGTCATAGCAAGCTACAAAGACTCCATTACGTCGTGAGACATAAATCCCATCACTGCACGTAGACGAGTCGTAGCAGGCTACATGACTCCATTACACAGCGAAACATTTCCCCGAAGGGACAGACATAGCAGCAAAGAAGGATACATGTCGGTCAATCAATGTGTCCAGAGAAGTAGCAAGCTACCATGGCTCGGTGGAAGCACAAAGAGGCAGTTTCCCGTAAAGAGTACTACTAAAGACACACGACTAGGTGTCGGATCCCATACATACCGTTGCACGTCAAACGTATGCACGACATGCCCGATATGCATAGATACAACCATGGCATCACAACATAACCATACAACAACTTTTATTTAAGGGTCTCGGACGAGCCTTGCATAACATGTTCTTATAGATAGGGTCACATGCCCCGACACTCAAGTCATACAAACAAGTTCATACAAACCAAGCGGAAGCATAAGCTATCTGAGTACAGACAGATGAAAGGGTAAAAAGGCACATGGCCTGACTATCTACAGCCCACCACAAGGCATAGGGTCGTAGCTAGGACACCAGCTATTTGGCATCATCGACATCTAGATACAACCCACCTGATGGGTCTTGGGTCTCATCTGCAACATTTTATTAAGCAAACATGAGTACAAACGTACTCAGCAAGTCTTTAAAACAGACCTAGTCTATTCATGCTCATGTATCAACAAGGGGAGTGGTGGAGTTTATGCAGCAATGCCAGCTTTGACTCATGGCTAACCTAGACTACACAATTTTAACTCTTTGTTTAAATTTTAGATATTGCACACGAGTCCACTAACTGCATGACAATACACCACGATGGATTCACTTCCCTCTCCTGGGAGAGTGCCATCCATGGTACTCACACTTGTCTTGATATTTTTATGAGTATCCATTTGATTATCTATGAATAGCATAACTTCTCCAAGTAGTCCATATCCGAGGACGCGGCTATTCGAATAGTTTCATACCCTGCAGGGGTGTACTTCTTCACACACGCTCTCGCCACTTATCGCTGTGTGCTCATAAAACCATGCAGCTTGGCATCCTTCAAGCGGAAGCCCAGCAAGGGAGTCGGCCACGACCGTCAATCACATAAGACCTTTAGTCCAGGCTATCGCCTATTTGAGACTGAACCCACACAGAAGTCCGGCCGAAGTTTCCGCTACGGCCCTAAAGGATGTGCGCAGGGTTCCCAATCCCACCATTCGGGTGACCCTTGGTACACCGTGCCACTGCCTACCATGTCGTAACCCAGCCCTAGGGTCTGCGCTACGCACGGCCTCCATCATACTATAAACACCAGAAACTACTTGCAACTCCTGGACCAAGGACTATGGGATTGATAAGTCGGGAGGGTTAATTAAGTATCCCAAGATGTGGTAGTAACTAGTCTTGGATCACAAACACGGAACTCAGTTCCTAAGAACGGTCGCAATGAGACAACCAGCTATGTACTCCTACCTTTACCAAATCGGGTTCATCATAAGCTTATCACATTGGAACATCATGGTTTCACTCCAGTTCATCACCCAGATGAAACAGACCTGACACAACTCTAAGCATAGCAATCATAGCAGGCATGGTAAGCTAAGCACATCATGGCACACGCATCTACTAGTTATGCTAGGTTGCAAGGTTTAACTATTTACTGTGACAATGACAGTTCATGCAAAGGAATAAATCCATCTACCATGTATGACAAACAAGTGAACGGTTGCCCTAATGCAATAAGAAAGAGCAAGAGCGAGAGAGTGGGATGTTATCGGAATGATCAAAGGGGGTTGCCTGCCTTGGAGGGTAGCGGGAAGGTTCTCTCCTTCGTTGGAATACTCGGGGGTACCCTTAGAAGTAGGGCCTACCGCAATGCAGATAAATAGCAATCAATACACGCAAGTGCAACAATATGATGCATGATCATGACATGGCAGCATGTATGGATGAGCTAATGCAGCTATTGTCCAAGTTAATTTGGAGTGAGTTTGAACATAGGTTCAAAATCGTTCTTCATTTCAAATTCCATATTTTAACCTATTAGCAAATGTCAATGTTCTTCTACATCGGTTGCTCTAACATGCATGATAATAGCACCATTAGATTCATTGGATTTGTCTGATAACTTTTCATATATAAATTATTTTCATCTGAGTTACAGATTAATTTATATGAATTTTTGAAGTTTTAAACATTTTATGGAATTGTTTAAAAACTAGAAATTCCTTTTACTGCTTCAGCCTGACGTCATCATTGCGTGAGCAGGTCAGCTGACCAGGCCAGGTCAAACCCGACGTGCGGGGCCCGCACGTCAGTGACACAGGCTTAATCCCCCCGCTGACGAGGGTTTGACCTGCATCTGGGGCCCATTGGTCAGTGGCCGGGTGGCTAATTAACAGGGGTATTAGCCCCTGATGGTCGGACACATCGGCGCCCACCAGAGCAGGGCCGGCGGCGACTCGCCGGAGTTGCGCATTCGGTAGCCATTTGGCACGCGGAGGACACCAGAAGGTGGCCCGCGCACGCGCGCATCTAGCGAAGCAGCAAAGGGGGCTCGAGATCGCCGGAGACGACGGCCACGCCGAGCTTGGCGGCGGCGGCGGCTCGGGCAGGACCGGCTACTGCGCTAGAGGGCACGGGGAAGTAGGGGGAGAGGAGGAGGAGCACCAGCGGCTCACCACGGTTCCAGTAGAGGCGACAGCGAGGTTGGGGGAGGTCCATACGGGGCGAATCGTCGAAGCGGAGCTCCGGGGGCTAGCGGGGAAGAAACGGCGGTGGCGCGTCGTGGAGGGCTCCCGGCGTCTTCTAGCGTCACGGGGAGGACGAGGGGGTCGCTGCGGTGCTGCTGGTCGGCTCAGAAGGGCGCGAGGATGGCTAGAACTACGGTGACGCGGCGGCGACGAGCTCGGCCTTGGCGGAGCTGAGGAGGAAAGAGAGCAAGAGAGAGAGAGCGCGAGGGAGAGAGGGAGAGGAGAAGGAGGCCACGGCGAGGAGGCCTCACGCTGGTGCTCTCCCTTCCCTCCAGGCCGGCAGCGAGGCAGGGAAGAGGTGACCGGCGTGTGCCCGCGCGCGGCGAACGCACGCCCCTGTCCTCCTAGCAAGAGGACAGGGATGACTGGCCATGGGCCAGATGGGCCGGTTCCCCCCTGGGCCTATGCTTTCTTTTTTTTCTCTTCTAGTTTTCTATTTCTGACATTTGTTTTATTTTCTTTTTAGGTACAATTGCTTTGATAAAATATCCCAATTATTTTATAATATCAAGTTTGAATATTTCAAACTCCAATAAAAAGTTTCAGGATATTTTGAAATATAAAATAATGATAATGCTTTATTTGGCATTTTCAGAGGCTTTATCATTTATTTTTAAATTGCTATTGTTGTCCAAATATTTAACATTGACCCTGTTATAATCATGTCCATATTTATCAGACATAGGAACATTTTGTAAGGGCATTTTGGATTTGTTGAGTTTTCACAACTTTGAATTAATTTGATTCAAACATGAGCTTGGGGTTTCTTTTAGTCTCCATTTCATGTTGATGCAAAATTGTAACATGATGCACACACATGCTATCTTATGACATCTAGCTAGGGATGTGACACACACTGTCTTAAGTGACTGCCAAACTCATAACTCAGATATTCTCCTCCTCGATCAGATCGTAGGAATTTATTCTTCTTGTTATGATCATCCTCAACTTCACTCTGAAATTCCTTGAACTTTCCAATGTTTTAGACTTGTGTTTAATTAAGTAAATATACCCATATCTACTTAAGTCATCAATGAAGGTGAGAAAATAACGATATCCACTGCATGCCTCAATGCTCATCGGACCACACACATCAATATGTATGATTTCCAACAAGTCACTTACCCATTCCATTATTCTAGAGAACGGGGTTTTAGTCATCTTGCCCATGAGGCATGGTTCACATGTGTCAAGTGATTCAAAATCAAATGACTTCAAAAGTCCATCAGCATGAATCTTCTTCATGTGTTTTACACCAATATGACCTAAGCGACAGTGCCACAAGAAAGTGGTACTCTCATTATCAACTCTACATTTTTTGGCATTAATGTTATGAACATGTGTATCATCACTATCGAGATTCAGTACGAATAAAACCCTCACATTGGGTGCATGACCATAAAAGATATTAATCATATAAATAGAACAACCATTATTCTATGATTTAAATGAGTAACCGTCTCACAATAAACAAGATCTAGATATAATGTTCATGCTTAACGTAGGCACTAAATGACAATTATTCTGGTTTATCATTAATCTCGATGGTAATTGAAGAGTGAGTGTGACGACGGCGATCACGTCAACCTTGGAACCATTTCCCACGCGCATCGTCACTTCATCCTGTGCCAGCCTTTGACTATTTCGTCGCTCCTGTTTTGAGTTGCAAATGTGAGCAATCGAACCAGTATCAAATACCCAGGCACTACAATGAGAGTTGGTAAGGTACACATCAATAACATGTATATCATACATACCTTGTTTGGTGTTGGCCGCCTTCTTGTTGGACATATGCTTGGGGCAGTTCCGCTTCTAGTGACATGTTCCCTTGCAATGAAAGCACTCAGTTTCTAGCTTGGGTCCAGTCTTGGGTTTCTTCATGGGAGGGGCAACTTCTTTGCCACTCTTCTTTGAGTCACCCTTCTTTCCATTTCCATTCTTCTTGAAAGTAGAGGTTTTATTGATGATCAACACTTGATGCTCTTTCTGGATTTCAGACTCAACGATTATTAGCATCGCAAACAACTCGGTGGATAACTTGTTCATCCCTTGCATGTTATAGTTCATCACGAAGCTCTTGTAGCTAGGTGGCAATGATTGAAGAACTCTATCAGTGAACGCCTCCGATGGAAGGGGCATCCCTAACTCAGCCAGACGGTTCGAATACCTAGACATTCTGAGTATATGTTGACTAACAGACCCGTTCTCCTCCATCTTGCAAGCATAGAACTTATCGAAGGTCTCATACCTCTTGATCCAGGCATTCTTCTCAAAGATAAACTTCAACTCCTAGAACATCTCATATGCTCCATGACGTTCAAAACGTCTTTGAAGTCCTGGTTCTAAGCCATACAACATTGCACATTGAACTATTGAGTAATCTCTAGAACGTGACTCCCAAGCATTCACAACGCCTTCGGACGACACGGGAGCAGGTGGATCACCAAGCGGTGCATCAAGGACATATGACTATTGGGAATCTGTGAGGATAATCCTCAGATTATGAGCCCAATCTACAATGTTACTTCCATCATCTTTCAACTTGGCTTTCTCTAGGAACGCATTAAAATTCAGGGGAACTACTACGCGAGCCATTGATCTACAACATAAATATGCAAAGGTTACTAAGTCTATTGTTCAAGATAATGAGCTTAGTTAATCAAATTACTAAAGCTCCCACTCAAATTGACATCCCTCTGGTCATCTGAGTCATACATGATCCAAATTCACCAACCCTAGTCTGATCATCATGTGAGATGAGGTGGTTTCAATGGTCAACATCATCATGTTGATCATATCTACTATATGACTCATGTTCGACCTTTTGATCTCTTGTGTTTCGAGGCCATGTCTATACATGCTAGGCTCGTCAAGTTTAACCCAAGTGTTCCGCATGTGCAACACTCGCTTGCACCCGTTGTATGTGAACGTAGAGTCTATCACACCCGATCATCACATGGTGTCTTGACACGACGAACTTTCGCAACGATGCACACTCGGGGAGAACACAATTTTATCTTGAAATTTTAGTGAGGGATCACCTTATAATGCTACTGTCGTCATAAGCAAAATAAGATGCATAAAAGGATTAACATCACATGCAAATCATAAGTGACATGATATGGCTATGAACTTGTCCTTTTGATCTCCATCTCCAAATCATCAGCATGATCTCCATTGTCACCGGCATGACACCATGATCTCCATCAAGTGTCACCATGAGGTTGTCGCAAAACTATTGCTTCTACGACTATAGCTAACTCATCGCGATAAAGTAAAGCAAAACGGCGAAAATAATTAAAGACAACCCTATGGCTCCTGCCGGTTGCCGTACTCATCGACATGCAAGTCATTTTATTCTATACAAAACATGATCATATCATACATCACATATATCTCCTCATGTATTTGGCCATATCACATCAAAACAGACCCTGCAAAAACATGTTAGACGTCCTCTAATTGTTGTTGCATGTTTACATGGCTTCTACGAGTATCTAGCAAGAACAATTCTCACCTATGCAAAAACCACAATGGTGATACACATATTGCTATTCAACCTTCTCAAGGACCGCCTTTGTTGAATCAGACCCAACTAGAGTAGGAGAGATAGACACCCGCCAGCCATCTTTATACAACGAAGTCACATGTTAGTAGAGCAAACCAGTCTCTTGTAAGTGTACGAGTAAGGTTGGTCCGTGCCGCTTCATCCCACAATACCGCCGCATCAAGAAAAGACCAAGGGAGGAACCAATCTGAGCATCAGCGCCCACAAACTCCTTTGTGTTCTACTCATGATCTCATCTACGCATAGACCTAGCTCATGATGCCACTGTTGTGGAACATTGCATGGGAAACAAAAAAATCCTACGCACACGCAAGATCTATCCATGGTGATGAGCATCTACGAGAGGGAGAGTGTATCTACACACCCTTGTAGATTGCTAAGTAGGAAGCGTTAAGAAACGTGGTTGATGTAGTCGAACGTCTTCACAATCCAAATCGCCAAGTGTCCCGCAATCCAATACGATCCATCCCGATCTAGCGCCGAATGGACGGCACCTCTGCATTCAGCACACGTATTGCTCGATGACGATCTCTGCCGTCTTGATCCAGCAAGAGGGAGTAGAGAGGTAGATGAGTTCTCCGGCAGCACAACGGCGCTACGGTGGTGGTGGTGGAACTATTCCGTCAAGGCTTCGCCTAAGCACCACCGAAACTAGAGGATTTGATCTATAGGGGAGAGAGGGCTGCATCGTGGCTAGGATTTCTTGTGTGGCTAGGAGGGAGAGGAGGGGATGGACGACCTAGGGATCCTCCTAGGAGTTAGCCGAAGGAGGTGGAGGTGGAGGAGTCCACCACCAATCCTACTCCTAGTAGGATTCCTTCCCTTACCCCACTTGGACTTTTATTTCCCCACAAGTCCAGCCGCATAGGCCCACTTGGGCTGCCCACCAGGGGCTGGTGCGCCACCATAAGGCCCATGTGTCCCTCTTGGGGTGTGGTGGCTCTACTTGGTGGACCCCGGAACCCATTCGTCACTCCCAGTACATTGCCGGAAATGCCCGAAACATTTCTGGAGTTCAAACACCACTTTCCTATATAGTAATCTTTAACTCCGGACCATGCCGGAGATCCCCGTGACGTCCTGGGTCTCATCCGGGACTCCGAACAACTTTCGATCACCAACATACATAACTCACTACTACCAAAACGTCACCGAACGTTAAGTGTGCAGACCCTACGGGTTCGAGAACTATGCAGACATGACCGAGACACCTCTACGGTCAATAACCAATAGCAAGACCTGGATTCCCATATTGCTTCCTACATATTCTACGAAGATCTTTATCGGTTGAACCTCTATGTCAAGGATTCAGTTAATCCCGTATGTTGTTCCCTTTGTTCTTCAGTATGTTACTTGCCCGAGATTCGATCGTCGGTAACTCTATATCTAGTTCAATCTCGTTATCGACAAGTCTCTTTACTAGTTCCTTAATACAAGATCCCATGTCTAACACTTTAGTCACATTGCTTGCAAGGCTTGTTGTCATGTTGTATTAACGAGTGGGCCCCATGGTGTCCACGGCAAGGAGGGAGTAGTCACCCTCGGGGTTGAGTGTATGTACCAGTAGCTATGTGTTTGCTCTCTCTCTCTCTCTCTCTCTCTCGTGTTCTTGAGATGTCACAATCTTGATGTATAATGGGCTCTTTTAGGATAGTTGGATCATATGATGTTATTCACTTGTTACCTTGTTGTGATGAATTGAATCTTTCCCTTTGAGATCTCGTTATGTTGGATCAAAAATTGGATTTGAGATCACTTGATGTATGTCTTGCATGTGTATACACATGGTTACAATGGGGTGTTCTATTGATTCACTTGATATATATTTTGCTACTCAACTTGCAGATTCTTGTTGTGACAATGGGGTAATCTAAGTGATGGAGGCAAAGGTGTCCCGTATTTCGACTAGGAACATGCGAGGACGTCGTGTCTTAGAAATCGCTAAACCAACTCTGAGAGTTTGTTGACAATGATAGAGCACGATCAACCTGACCACGAAGGTCTATTTCCTGCACGCAAATGAAGAACAAGCAAGAAACTAAAATTGCAATCTGGATATTGTGAATATAAGAGGAAAGCTTTATTGGCAAAGGTGGGGTTCGATGATGTCTTGGTCTGGTTGTGCAACAAAAACAAAGTACACGAAGTTGCACCCATGGTGAACTTGTAATCTAAACAAAACCCAACTCTAAAACAGCACCCCAGGGGCTGTTAATATGGGGGAAAAGAGGGGGATTTCGTGGCCCCTTGGAGGAGGGGTACGAAACCAAACCTAACTCAGTTTCCTCACACATACAGACTCTAAAAGAAGCCTATAATATGGTAATTCCTAATTACATGGGCCTGGCAAAAAACAGGGTGGTGCAGCTCCTATAATAGCCTATGGACAAAATTTATAACATGGCATATTGAATATTACGTCCAAGCCTTCATGCTCACATTATGGTGGCTTCAAAGTGCGAAAATCACCACTGAGAACTCCATTGTTCCTTCTTGTGTGCACACCTTCTTCTCCATGCTTGATCCCATTCCAATTGTCATCCTTCTTGTCGATGCTAGGTGCTTCCTTCATAAGTAAAACGAAAGTATCTACTTTAGGCAGCATCATATGTTCATCAACATTAGAAGGATTTCCAAGAAAACAAAGTACCTCATAATTTAGTTGCAGTGCAGGGGCTCTAGTAACTAGTCCAATATGTACAGCCGGTGGGAATGTGGGTGTAACATTAGTAGGTATGTCCTCATCATCCTCCCCTTCTTGAAATGAAGTAGTCCTCAATGGAATCTCACCTTCCTCACCCAAATAAGGCTTTAAATCTGCAATGTTAAATGTGGGACTAACCCCAAAATCTGTAGGCAGCTCAAGCTTATATGCATTATCATTTATTTTCTCTAACACATTAAAAGTACGATCAACACGTGGGATTAGCTTTGACTTGCGCAAATTAGGAAATCTACACTTACGCGAATGTAACCAAACAATATCTCCAGGTGCAAAGACAACATGTTTTCTACCCATATCTCCAGCAATTATGTTTAGCATTCATACGCTCAATGTTTTCCTTAGTTAACTCATGCATTTTTCATATCAATTCTGCATGGTCTTTAGCATCAAATTAACCTTCTCTGAAGATGGAAGAGGCAACAAATCAATAGGTGCATGAGGTAAGAAACCATACACAACTTCAAAAGGGCACATCTTAGTAGTAGAATGGAGCGAACAATTATAAACAAATTCATTATGAGGTCACGAGGTCACCTACCCTAGGTAGGGTCACGTACCTCTAATCTAGGACACTCTTGGGGTCCTACAAGGTCATGGAAGTCCCTAGATTACCTTAACACTTGGACAAATGCACAAGATGCACTCAGCTCCTAGGAACTCAGTTGAACGTCATTAATCACTCGGCACCTCCCTAGCACAGAATGAACTAGGAGCGACGTGGGAGTTGTAACATTCAAGGGACTTAATACACCTTAATTACTATAAAGACCACATTACCTGTAACGCCTATAGTTAACTCAACCATTTCTAGTAACTCCAGCCATTTCTGGCATTTATTGCCCTAGTGATGGCGCTCGATCGGTGGTGACGCACTCTATATAAGCCCCCCTTGGGCTACAGAGCAAGGGTTACGAACTCCCTATAATCAAATACCCATACCAAGAAAACACTTAGCCCCCTGGCTCGAGAAGTAGGACTATTACCACTTCCGAGTGTGACACTTACTACATAGCTAGGCTTCGCCCCACTCATTCAGACCCCACATAGTATTGTCAGGATTACTCTCATGACAGTTGGCACCCACCTTGTGGCTGAGGGTCTAGCAAATTCCGGCGTAAGTGGGATTCAAACCATTTTCATTCATCATGTTGGCACTCGGCGGTGAGATCCTCCTCGGCACCCTGCATTTCATCATCGACGGTTCAGCATGGTTGCATGAGGCACTGTTGGAACTCGATTCGTTCCTATGCGGGGAGCAACGCACTTCAGCGTAGTGGCGCAAGATGTACTCCTTCGTCAGCCATCAAATCCTTACGGCTCCTCATCTACTTCTCACTCTAGAGGCCACCGCAAGCATTCCGACCGCTCTCACTGGCAAAGATGGGTCGAGCACGCCATGGCTCGCTAGTCGTCCGTCAATCAGGTGGCTGTGCTCGACTCTGACGAGCCCACTATTGACTTGTTCCCTTCCTCGAGGGATGAGTTGTCCGATGAGTCAGAGTTCGAGAGCTGCGGATGCTGCAGAACTCCTGATGGCAACACTACCAGCAACGGGCCTCCCGGGTACTCAGCGGGCGGTTCCCGTTTGCGCGTTCAAGGCTGGCACTCCGTACAGGGAAGTCATCCTGAAGTTCGGCCGATCGGGAGACCTCTCCCTCAGTCGAACCATTCAAACTTCCAACAAGTACGCCAATGGCGAAGAGGAAGACCGCCTCAGAAGCGGCAAGGGATGAGCTGGTGACGCTCATCACTTGGCTGGGAACACAGACAAGAAGCAGAAACAGAAAGCTGATCCTCCCTGGAAGGTAGAAGTGGTTACTGTTCCTGGCCAGGGAAAGCCGAAGTGGAAGAAAAACAAGAAAAAAGACTAGGCTAACAAGAAGAAGCCCGAATACAACTCTAAGGTAATCTATTAGCCCTGTATTATTCACACAAAGAAATATGAAGAGGGCAACATCGTTTACCCAAAGCACAACACTCGGGAGTGCCAAATGCTCAAGCATGAGATGGGTAAAGAGGCATCCACAGAGAAGGAGGATGAAGACGAAGCTAAGGGCGATCCCGAATACCCTCAGGTCGATAAAGTCTTGAACATGATCTTTGCAGATGTCAAAAGCAAGATAAGATTGAAAGTCGTCAATAAGGAGGTGAACATGGTAGCTCCGATTGCCACAAAGTACCTCAATTGGACTAAGACACCCATGACATCGCTCAGTTTGATCAGCCGACCCATATAGCCACCCCTAGGAGGCAGGCGCTGGTTGTCAATCTGGTGGTAAATGGAGTCCGACTGCGCAAGGTCTTGATGGATGGAAGCAGCGGACTCAATATATCTATGCGGATACACTAAATGCAATAGGCATTCCAATGTCCCGCTTGAGTAAGAGTAACATACATTTCCATTGAGTCATTCCTGGGAAGAAGGCAGAATCACTCGGTCAGATTGCTCTAGACGTTGTGTTCGGAGGAGAGAAGAACTTCAGAAAGGAATGCGTGATGTTCGAAGTGGTGGGCTTTCGGAGTGCCTATCACGCCATCCTGGGCAGGCCTACCTACGCATGTTTCATGGCCTGACCATGTTACGTTTATCTTGAACTTAAGATGCCAGGACCAAATGGTGCGCTCATGATTATTGGCGATCAGAAAATCGCTGAGGAGTGCCTCCAGTAGGGCTCCAAAATTGCCAATGAACAAGTTCTCGCAACTGAACTTGAAGTATACAAGAAAGCGGTGGACACTGCAGACTTACTCAAGTCTAAGCATCCAGCAATAGAATCGGCCTTTCAATCGGTTAGCGAAACCAAGCAGGTTCACATTGACCCCAACGACCAGAGTGCAGCTCCGACCAACATCTCGACGTTGCTCAGTTACAACTAGGAACCTGAGCTTATCCAGTTCCTCCTTGAGAACTGGCATATCTCCACATGAAATCCATATGTCGTGCCGGGGGTACCTAGGGGACTGGTTGAGCATCGATTCCGAGTGGATCCGAAAATTAAGCTAGTCAAGGAGCACTTGCATCAATCATATGTCGAGACGCGCAAGGTTATTGGTGAAGAGCTTGCTTGGCTCCTACCTTCCGAATTCATTCCCGAAGTTTCCCTTTCTGAGTGGCTGGACAACCTAGTGTTCATGCCCGAGAGGGACATGTCCCTCTGGATGTGTATCGACTTCAAGAACTTCAATCGGGCCTGCCCGAAAGATCACTTTCCCCTTCCTCATATAGATCAAATAGTCGATTCCACTTCTGGAGGCCCATGCTTGTCGTTCTTAGATGCGTACCTCCAGGTACCATCAAATCCGAATGTGTGGACTAGATGAAATAAAAACAACTTTCATCACCCCATTCGGGTGTTTTCGCTACATCACTATGCCATTCGGTCTCAAGAATGTTGGGGCAAGTTTTATGTGTGCATGATTCAGAAATGCTTGCAGGAACAAATCAGTCAGAATGTCCAAGCTTACAGGGATGACATCATGGTTAAGGCTAGGAAAGGTTCTGACCTCCTGGATGACCTCACCGAAACCTTCGCAAACCTCTGTCGCTACCAAAAAACTCAATCCTACAAAGTGAACATTTGGAGTCCCTTCGGGTAAGCTACTCAGTTTCCTTGTTTCCGAATGAGGGATCGATGCCAACCCTGATAAAATTGGACCATCATCCAAATCAAGAAACTTGTCTGCTTGCATGATGTTCAGAAGCTCACGGGATGCCTTGTAGCCCTGAGTAGATTCATATCTCGTCTCGGTGAGAAGGTGTCGGGATATACAAACTGTTGGGGAACATTGCATGGGAAACAAAAAAATTACTACGCACATGCAAGATCTATCCATGGTGATGAGCATCTACGAGAGGGAGAGTGGATCTACATACCCTTGTCGATCGCTAAGCGGGAAGCATTAAGAAAAGCGGTTGGTGTAGTCGAACGTCTTCGCGATCCAAATCGCCGAGCGTCCCGTGATCTCATCATGATCCGTCCCGCAATCCAATCACGATCCGTCCCGCGAACTCATCACGATCTGTCGCGATCTCATCACGATCCGTCTCGCGATCTTGATCACGGTCCTTCCGATCTAGCGCCGAATGGACAGTACCACCGCGTTAAGCACACGCACGGCTCGATGACGATCTCCGCCTTCTTGATCTAGCAAGAGGGAGCGGAGAGGTAGACAAGTTCTTTAGCAGCGTGATGGCGTCGCAGAGATGGTGGTGAAGCAATTCCGGCAGGGCTTCGCCTAAGCACTGCAGAAAACCGATCTAGAGGACAAACTATGCACTAGAGGAGAGGGTAGCACGTGGCATAAAATCTAGTGCAAAAACCCTAAAACCTCTAGTATATATAAGAGTAAGAGAGGACGAGGATTGGCCCTCAAGGGGCCATCCCTAGGCTTCGACCGAACCAAGGAGGAGAGGAGGATTCCTCCTCCAATCCTAGTAGGACTAGGACTCCTCCTTATTTTGGCCTTTTTGCCTTTTTCCACCTTTTTCTCTTTGGGCTTTTCTTGCCGGCCACATGGGCCTTGTGTTGGACTTCCACCAGACCAATAAGGTATGGTATTCACTCTCCCACAGCCCATGTAGCCCCTTGGGTCGAAATACCCCTCCCGATGGTCTCCCGGTACACTACATGCACTCCTGGTACACTACCGATGAGCCCGAAACTTTTCCGGCGACCAAAATAGGACTTCCTATATATAAATATTTACCTCCGGACCATTTTGGAGCTCCTCGTGACGTACGGGATCTCAGCCGGGACTCCTAACAACCTTCGGTCACCACCATGCATAACTCTATACTACCGAAACGTCACCAAACCTTAAGTGTGCAGACCCTGCGGGTTCGAGAACTATGTAGACATGACCGAGACACCTCTACGGTCAATAACCAATAGCGGGACCTAGATGCCCATATTGGTTCCTACATATTCTACGAAGATCTTTATCGGTCGAACCTCTATGTCAAGGATTCAGTTAATCCCGTATGAGGTTCCCTTTGTTCCTCGGTATGTTACTTGCCCGAGATTCGATCGTCGCTATCTCCATACCTAGTTCAACCTCGTTACCGGCAAGTCTCTTACTCGTTCCGTAATACAAGATCCCGTGACAAACACTTAGTCACATTGCTTGCAAGGCTTGTTGTGATGTTGTATTACCGAGTGGGAACTGAGATAACTCTCCGTCACACGGAGTAACAAATCCCAATCTTGATCCATGCCAACCCAACAGACACCCTCGAAGATAACTATAGAGTACCTTTATAGTCACGCAGTTACGTTGCGACGTTTGATACACACAAGGCACTCCTCCGGTGTGAGTGAGTTGCATGATGGTCATAGGAACAGATACTTGACATGCAGAAAACAATAGCAATAAACTGACACGTTCATATGCTATGTTTTTAGTTTGGGTCTTGTACATCACACCATTGTACATCACACCATTCTCCTAATGATGTGATCCCGTTATCAAATGACATCTCATGTCCATGGCTAGGAAACCTTAACCATCTTTGATCAACGAGCTAGTCTATTATAGGGACATGGTTTTGTCAATGTATCCACACAAGCATGTAAGTCTCCGATCATTAAAATTATAGCATGGATAATAAACGATTATCATGAACAAGGAAATATGATAATAACTAATTTATTATTGCCTCTAGGGCATATTTTCAACAGTCTCCCACTTGCACTAGAGTCAATAATCTAGTTCACATCACCATGTGATTCGCATTGTTATGAATCTAACACCCAATGAGTTCTGGGGCTCGATCATGCTTTGCATGTGAGAGAGGTCTTATAGTCAACGGGTCTGCGATATCTATGTCAAACTGTAGACACTGCTACCACACTCCACTTGGTACTATTCCAAATAGCTGCTCCACTATACGTATCCAGATTGCTACTACGAGTCGTCCGGATTGGTGTTTAAAGCTTGCATCGACGTAACTCTTTACGATGAACTCTTTATCACCTCCATAATCGAGAAACATCTCCTTAGTCTTTTAGTTATTAAGGATAATCTTGACCGCAGTCTAGCGATCCACTCCTGGATCACTCTTGTACCCCTTGACGGACTCATTGGAAGGCACACACAGGTGCGGTACACAGCATGCCATACTATACAGAGCCTATGGCTAAGGCATAGGGGACGATGTTCGTCCTTTCTCTTTCTTCTGCCATTTTCGAGCTTTGAGTCTCACTCAACTTCACACCTTACAAATCAGGCGAGAACTCTTTCTCTAACTGATCCATTTTGAATTCTTTCAAAATCTTGTCAAGGTATGTACTCATTGAAAGTCTCATCAAGCATCTTGATCTATCTCTATAGATCTTGATGATCAACAATTAGGTAGCTTTATCTAGGTCTTCCTCTGAAAATCACTTTTCAAACAACCATTCATGCTTTCCAAAAATTCTACATTTTTTCCGATCAACAATATGTCATCCACATATACTTATCAGAAATTCTATAGTGCTCCCATTCACTTTATTGTAAATACAAGTTTCTCGTAAACTTTGTATAAACTACAAAACTTTGACCACCTCAAAAGAGTGTATATTCCAACTCTGAGATGCTTGCTCCAGCCCTTAGATGGATTGCTGGAGCTCGCACACCTTTTAGCATCCTTAGGACTGACAAAACCTTCTCGTTGTATCACATACAACCTTTCCTCAAGTAAGCTGTTAAGGAAACGATGTTTTGTCGTCCATCTGCCAGATTTCTTAATTCAAAAATGCAGCAACTGCTAATATATTTCCAACAGACTTTAGCATCGCTGCAGGTGAGAAAGTCTCATCGCAATCAACTCCTTGAACTTGGCGGAAACTTCTTTGCGACAAGTCGAGCTTTATAAATGGTGACATTCACCATCACCGTCTGTCTTCATCTTAAAGGTCCAATTGTACTCAACGACCTGCCGTCCAACAAGCAAGTCTACCAAAGTCTATACTTGGTTTTAATACATGGATCCTTTCTCGGATTTCATGGACTCTAACCATTTGTCGGAATCCGGTCCCATCATCACTTCTCCACAGCTCGTAGGTTCATCGTTGTCCAACAACATGACCTCCAAGACAGGGTTGTCGTATCGCTTAGGAGTAGTACACATCCTTGTCGACCTACGAGGTTTGATAGTAACTTGATCTGAAGCTTCATGATCATCATCATTCTCTACAACTGACATAGGTTCCACAGAAACATCTTTCTATGCTGCGCTACTCTCTGGTTGAAACAAAGGTTCAACAACCTCATCAAGTTCTATCTTCCTCCCACTCAATTCTTTCGAGAGAAACTTTTCCTTGAGAAAGGACCCATTTTTAGCAACAAACACTTTATGCTTGGATCTGAGATAGAAGGTTCACCAACTGTTCTTTGGGGTAATCGATGAAGATGCATTTGTCTGCTTTGGGTTCGACCTCATTAGGTGAAAACATTTTTCCACACAAGCGTCGCAGCCCAAACATTAAGAAATGACAGCTTAGGTTTCTATCAAACGATAATTCACATGGTGTCATCTCAATGGATTTAGATGGTGCCCTATTTAAAGTGAATGCAGTTGTCTCTAATGTGTAACCCCAAAATTATAGTAGCAAAATGATAAGAGACATCATAGCACGCACCATATCCAATAGAGCATGACTATGACATTCGGACACACCATCACACTATGGTGTTCCAGGTGGCGTGAGTTGTGAAACAACTTCCACATTGTCTAAAGTTGTATGCCAAACTCGTAACTCAGATATTCACCCCCATGATCATATCGCGGACATTTTTATCTTCTTGTCATGATGATCTTAAACTTCACTCTGAATTTGCTTGAACCTTTCAAACAATTCAGACTTGTGTTTCATTAAGTAAATATATACTATATCTACTCAAATCATCAATGAAGGTAAGAAAATAACGATATCCACAACACGCTACAAGACTCATTGGATTGCATACATCAACATGTATCGTTTCCAATAAATCACTTGCCCACTCCATCCATCTGGAAAACGGGGTCCTTAGTCATCTTGCCCAAGAGGCATGGTTCACATGTCTCAATTGATTCGAAATCGAATGAGTCCAAAGATCCATAAGCATGGAGTTTCTTCATGCGCTTTATACCAATATGACATTTAGAGGCAGTGCCACAAGTATGTGGTACTATCATTATTAACATTGTATCTTTTGGCATCAATGTTATGAACATGTGTATTACTACGATCAAGATTCAACAAACCATTCTCACTGGGTGCATGACCATCGAAGGTATCATTCATGTAAACAGAATAACCATTATTCTCTAACTTAATGAATAACTGTGTTCCAATAAAAACGATCTAATCACGTTCTTGCTCAACGCAAAACACCAAATAACATTTATTTAGGTTCGTCACTAATCCTGAAGGTAGAGAGAGCGTGTGATGTTGATCACACCAACCTTGGAAACATTTCCAACACACATCGTCACCTCACCCTTAGCTAGTTATCCGTTTATTACGTAGCTTTTATTTTGAGTTACTAACATTTAGCAACCGAACCGGTATCCAATACCCAAGTGCTACTAGGAGTACTCGCAAGGTACACATCATTAACACGTATATCAAATATACTTCTGTCGATGTTGCCAGCCTTCTTATCTACCAAGTATCTAGGGTTGTTCTGCTTCAACAACCGCTCTCCTCATAATCGAAGCACTTAGTCTCGGGTTTGTGTTCAACTTTGGGTTGCTTCACTAGAGCAGCAACTGACTTGCTATCCATGAAGTTTCCCTCCTTGCTCTTGCCCTTATCGAAACTAGTGGTTTGACTAACCATCAACACTTGACGCTCCTTCTTGATTTCTACCTTCGCGGTGTCAAACATCGCGAACATCTCAGGGATCATTATTTCTATCCCTGGCATTTTATAGTTCATCACCAAGTTATAGTAGCATAGTGACAGTGACTTGGAGAACTATATCAATCACTATCTTATCTGGAAGATCAACTCCCACTCGATTCAAGCGATTGTAGAACCCAGAGAATCTGAGCACATGCTCAACGATTGAGCTATTCTCTTTCATCTTGCAGGCAAAGAATCTTGTTGGAGATCTCATATCTCGCAACACGGGCACGAGCTTGAGATCCTAGTTTCAGCTCTTAGAACATCTCATATGTTCCGTGATGTTCAAAACGTTTTGGATCCTCAATTCTAAGCCATAATGCATGACGCACTAAACTATCAAGTAGTCATCAGAACGTGCCTATCAGATGTTCACAACATCTACAGACGACGCTAGAGGGGTTGGCGCACCGAGCCGTGCATTAAGGACATAAGTCTTCTTTGCAGCAATGAGGACAATCCTCAGATCACGGACCCAGTCCGCAATATTGCTACCATCATCTTTCAACTCTATTTCTCTAGGAACATATAAAAAGTCAAGGGAGCTATAGCGTGAGCTAGTAATCTACAACATAATTTTGCAAAGACACTACTGACTATGTTCATGATAATGAGTTCAATTAATCATATTACTTCAGAACTCCCACTCAAATTGACATCCCTCTGGTCATTCGAGTGATACATGATCCAAATTCACCAACTCAAGTCCGATCATCACGCGAGTTGAGGTGGTTTCAATGGTGAACATCATTATGTTGATCATATCTACTATATGACTCATGTTCGACCTTTCGGTCTCTTGTGTTCCGAGGCCATGTCTGTACATGCTAGGCTTGTCAAGTTTAACCCGAGTGTTCTGCATGTGCAACACTGGCTTGCACCCATTGTATGTGAACATAGAGTATATCACACCCGATCATCACGTGGTGTCTCGACACGACGAACTTTCGCAACGGTGCACACTCGGGGAGGACACAATTTATCTTGAAATTAAGTGAGGGATCACCTTATAATGCTACCGTCGTCCTAAGCAAAACAAGGTGCATAAAAGGATTAACATCACATGCAAATCATAAGTGACATGATATGGCCATGAACTTGTGCTTTTGATCTCCATCTTGAAAGCACTGGCATGATCTCCATCGTCATCAGCATGACACCATGATTTCCACCAACGTGTCGCCATCGGGGTTGTCGCGTCCATCATGCTTGTACTACTATTGCTACCATTTAGCGATAAAATAAAGCATTACATAGCTCTTAATGATTGACACGCAGGTCATACAACAATTAAAGACAACCCTATGGCTCCTGCCGGTTGCCGTACTCATCGACATGCAAGTCGTGATATTCTATACAACACATGATCATCTCATGCATCACATATATCACATCATGTAATTGGCCATATCACATCACAACATACCCTTTAAAAACAAGGTAGACGTCCTCTAATTGTTGTTGCAAGTTTTACGTGGCTGCTACGGGTATCTAGCAAGAACAATTCTCACCTACGCAAAACCACAACGGTGATACATAAATTGCTTTTCAACCTTCTCAAGGACCGCCTTTGTCGAATCTGATCCAACTAAAGTAGGAGAAACAGGCACCCGTCACCCATGTTTGTGAAACGAGGTTACACATCAGTTGATGGAACTGGTCTCTCGTAAGCGTACAAGTAAGGTTGGTCTGGGACGCTTCATCCCACAATACCGCTGAACCAAAACACGACCAAGGGAGGAAGCAATCTAAGCATCAACGCCCACAAACTCTTTTGTGTTCTACTCGAGATCTCATCTACACATAGACCTAGATCATGATGCCACTGTTGGGGAACATTGCATGGGAAACAAAAAATTTCCTACGCACACGCAAGATCTATCCATGGTGATGAACATCTATGAGAGGGAGAGTGGATCTACATACCCTTGTAGATCGTTAAGCGGGAAGCGTTAAGAAACGCGGTTGGTGTAGTCAAACGTCTTCGCGATCCAAATCTCCGAGCTTCCCGTGATTTCATCACAATCCGTCCCATGATCCAATCACGATCCATCCCGCGAACTCATCACGATCCGTCCTGCAATCTCATCACGTTCCGTCTCGCGATCTTGATCACGGTCCTTCCGATCTAGCGTCGAACGGACGACACCTCCACGTTCAACACACGTCCGCCTCGATGACGATCTCCACCTTCTTGTTCCAGCAAGAGGGAGCAGAGAGGTAGACGAGTTCTCCGGCAGCATGATGGCGCCACGACGATGGTGGTGAAGCAATTCCGGTAGGGCTTCGCCTAAGCACTGCAGAAAACCGATCTAGAGGAGAAATTATGCACTAGAGGAGAGGGTAGCACGTGGCATAAAATCTAGTGCAAAACCCCTAAAACCTCTAGTATATATAAGAGTAAGAGAGGACGAGGCTTGGCCCTCAAGGGGCCATCCCTAGGCTTCGACCGAACCAAGGAGGAGAGGAGGATTCCTCCTCCAATCCTAGTAGGACTAGGAATCCTCCTTATTTTGGCCCTTTTGCATTTTCCACCCTTTTCTCTTTGGGATTTTCTTCCCAGCTGCATGGGCCTTGTGCGGGACTTCCACCAGCCCACTAAGGGTTGGTATTCACTCTCCCACAGCCCATGTAGCCTCTTGGGTTGAAATAACCCTCCCGATGGTCTCTCGGTACACTACTGGCACTCCCGGTACACTATCGATGAGCCCGAAACTTTTCCGGTGACCAAAATAGGATTTCCTATATATCAATCTTTACCTCCGGACCATTCCGGAGGTCCTCATGACGTCTAGGATATCATCCGGGACTCCAAACAACCTTTGGCCACCACCATGCATAACTCTACACTACCGAAATGTCACCAAACCTTAAGTGTGCAGATCCTGCGGGTTTGAGAACTATGTAGACATGACCGAGACACCTCTACGGTCAATAACCAATAGCAGGACTTGGATGCCCATATTGGTTCCTACATATTCTATGAAGATCTTTATCGGTCGAACCTCTATATCAAGGATTCAGTTAATCCCATAAGATGTTCCCTTTGTTCTTCGTATGTTACTTGCCCGAGATTCGATCGTCGGTATCTCCATACCTAGTTCAACGTCATTACTGGCAAGTCTCTTTACTCGTTCCGTAATACAAGATCCCGTGACAAACACTTAGTCACATTGCTTGCAAGGCTTGTTGTGATGTTGTATTACCGAGTGGGCCCTGAGATACCTCTCCGTCACACGGAGTTACAAATCCCAGTCTTGATCCATGCCAACCCAACAAACACCCTTGGAGATACCTGTAGAGTACCTTTATAGTCACCCAGTTACGTTGCAACATTTTATACACACAAGGCATTCCTCCGGTGTAAGTGAGTTGCATGATCTCATGGTCATAGGAACAAATACTTGACATGTAGAAAACAATATCAATAAACTCACACGATCATATGCTATGTTTGCAGTTTGGGTCTTGTCCATCACACCATTCTGCTAATGATGTGATCCCGTTATCAAATGACATCTCATGTCCATGGCTAGGAAACCTTAACCATCTTTGATCAACGAGCTAGTCTATTAGAGGCATACTAGGGACATGGTTTTGTCTATGTATCCACACATGCATCTAAGTCTCCGATCAATACAATTATAGCATGGATAATAAACGATTATCAATAACAAGGAAATATGATAATAAATAATTTATTATTGCCTCTAGGGCATATTTCCAACACAAATAGGGGTGTTTATTTCCCCCTGACTTGTGCACAGATGATAAGCCTATGACCCAACGGCATGGTCCTACCGGGGAAAGCTACTGCCGGAACAAACAAGCATCCATGACCAAGATTCCGGTAGAAGCAACCTACATAGGCCAAACAACACCGGTAAGATCAATGCAACAGCCCAATACGGGCCCGAAGTGGCCCAAGAACATTCCCAACGCCTGCCGGGAACCGAGGCGCGTAAACCTTCAGGAAGACCTAGGAAGCCAGCCCCTGACAAGCGCGAGCCGATCAGCCCCCCTCCACCGCATCGCAACGCCAGTCACTTGTCGATGCGGTGTCGAGCTCCCAGGTGGCTAAGTGTCTCTCGCTAAGCACGTGGCGACACGTAGGAAGACATATTATGCCCGCTTGACACCCATCCAATGGTGTGTCAAGATGTGGTGCAATAATTAGCTAGAGCAGTGGTAGAAGCAAGTTGGGGATGCATTCTTGTATGCCACCTAGACAGAATTTATGGCATTTTGTCCTAAGTGCTAGAATTAGGTATGATATCACTGTTAGCTACCTAATCATCAGACACTGCTTGTTTTGCCATTGTGGTCACCCCTTGAGCTGAAAAAGGAGCCACAAGGAAACCTAGCTAAAGATTTGGACCTTTGGACACTTGTACTTGCGTAGCAGCTCCCCCGAAGGAAAACTTTACCGGGTTTGAGCGTTGCGTGTGCTTCGTGCTCCTCTGATCAATCCACCAAAGTAGGAGTAGGGTTTTATGCTTCATAGTATCTCGAACCTGGGTAAAACATCAGCGTCCCGATCGTTGTGTTGTCTCACTACCTCCGCTCTTTGTGCATGTGACCTCACCCCCGCCGAACCACAAAGGGGCCTGCGGCCCCATAGGTGATCGAGTGCATTGTGCCCCAATAGAAGGCCTTGCCTCTTTACAGACTGATGAAGAGGTCTGACACATTCGAGTGGACTCCCGAAGCACAAACCGCATTCGATCAACTCAAGCCTTTGCTTTCCACCAAGCCATTGTTAGCTTCTCTGGGCAGCCAAGAGCCTTTGCTCTTGTACATCACCGCTACTATTCAAGTGGTGATCACTATCCTCACTGTGGAGCATGAGGAATCGGGAAAAACTTTCAAGGTGCAAAGGCCTGTGCAATATATTTTGGAAGTTTTCACTCTCTCCAAAAAAAAAGGTATCCACATTACAACAAGATGGTTTACAACATTTACTTCACTGTGAAGAACGTAGCCCATTACTTCCAAGAGCACACGCTCATAGTTATTAGCTATGCACCTCTTTAGGAGATCCTAGATAACAGAGATGCCACCAGCCAAGTGGCAAAGTGGGCAATTGAACTCCTCCGTTGGAGATCAAATTTGACGCCAATAAGGCAATCAAGTCGCAAGCTCTTGTTTATTTTCCAAACGAATGGATCGAACAGGCACAACCAGCACCGAGTGTCCTTGAACACTAGACCATGTTCTTTGATGGATCTAAGATGCTCCAAGGTCCAGAGCTGGGGTAGTTCTCGTTTCCCCCAGATGAGACCGACCGAGCTATGTCGTACAAATCCATTTCGACTATCCAATAACGAGGCCGAGTACAAAGCTCAAATCTACAGTCTTTGAATGGCTATCGCACTCGGCCTCCGACGCTTGATGATATTTGACGACTCAGATCTTGTAGTCACCCAGGAGATGAAGGAATGGGATATAAGTAGTCCTGCCATGACTGGGTATTGCAATGTAGTACGGAAGTTGGAAAAGAACTTCGAAGGATTAGAGTTGCATCATACCCCCCGAGTGAAGAATCAGGCAGTTGATGACCTTGGAAAAATCGGCTCCACTCGAAGGGTTGTGCCGAAGGGCGTATTCCTTGAACACCTACATTCTCCTTCGGTCAAATAGGATCCTTTTACTAAAGAGCCCCCCGCAAGCAGTCGGACCTTCGGATCCGATTGAAGTCAACATTCTAGCTGTGGTGGATCTCGTCCAAGAGATGTTGGTGATCACTCCCGAGTGGACCCAACCCTACTTACCATACTTGCTTGGCAAGAGCTCCCTGAAGATGAAGAGGAAGCCCGGCAGATCGTTTGATGATACAACTCCTTCGAAGTGATGGGAGGTCAGTTATACAGAAAAAGCACTACGAGCGTAGCTCAGAAATGCATATCCCTAGAGGAAGGGTTACACATCCTGCACTAGATCCATTCGGAAACCTATGGCCATCATGTGTCCTCTCGGATGTTGGTCACAAAGGCATTCCATACAGGTAATTACTGGCCCCAAGCCAACGCAATAGACAAAGAGATGGATCATCTTTGTGATGGATGTCACTTTTACTAGAACCAGACACACAAGCCAACATCTGCACTAAAGGATATTCCGCTCACTTAGCCATTTGCCATTTGGGTCCTTGACATGGTCGCTCCTCTACCCACCGGGTTGAGTGGGTTTACCCATCTGTAGGTCATTGTGGATAATCACCAAGTGGGTCCAAATGAAGCCCATCAAAAGCTTTGACTGAGCTAGCGATGTCAGTTTCATTCAGAATATCATATTCATATTCGGAGTCCCCCGCGGCATCATCACAGATAACGGGAAGAATTTCGGTTCAGGTGTATTCTGTGAGTTCTATTACTCTCAAGCCACTCAGGTCAATTATGCTTTTGTACCTCACCCATAGTCAAATGGACAAGCGGAATCAGCAAATGAGATAATTCTACAAGGGTTGAAACCCCGAATGATGAGAAACCTGAAGACTGCTGCCGGAGCGTGGGTTGAGGAACTACCTTATGTCCTATGGGGCATTCGGATGACCCTAAATTGTTCCACCAAGCGCACCCCTTTCTTTATGGTATATGGATTTGAAGTTGTTCTACCGAGTGACGTTAACCATGATGGTCCCCGAGTGGAGCTTTACAAAGAAGACGAAGTTGAAGTTGCATGTCAAGCCAGCCTCGACCTCTTAGAAGAAGAAAGAGAGCAAGCCCTGATCAAGTCGACGCTTTATCAACAAGACATGATGCGCCTTTACGACAGACAAGTCAGAAGGCGTTCTTTTCAGGAAGGTGACCTCGTTCTCTGATTGGATCAGCACAAGCCGCACAAATTAGCGCCTCCGTGGGAGGGTCCTTTTGCAATTTGCAAAGTCCCGAACAATGGAGCCTATTAGTTGTAGAACTTCGGCAACAATTCAGAAGAACCCCGGGTGTGGAACGCGGATCTGCTCCGCAAGTTCTACACCTAGTGTTAGAACACGCTACCATCCTTGTAATGCACTTCTGAGTGAATTCAATCAATAAAAGTCAACCCTTTGTCAAAACCTTTTGTTTTTCATTTGTTTTACCCATCCCCAATGGGTGCGTGGATTCGCTTAGCTGCGAACATGATTTCACCTGAATTAAAAAGTACTCCCAGTAAGGACATAATCCACACTCGGGGGCTTAGCTGCGATCCCGTATCGCCTAAGTTAAAAACTACTACGAGCGAGGACATCATCCACACTCGAGGGCTTAGCTGTGATCCCGTATCGCCTAAGTTAAAAACTACTCTGAGTGAGGATATCATCTACACTCGGGGGCTTAGCTACGAACCTGATTTTGCCTAAGTTAAAAACTACTCCGAGTGAGGACATCATCCACACTTAGGCGCTTAGCCGCGAACCTGATTTCGCCTAAGTTATAGACTACTCCGAGTCAGGACATCATCCACACTCGGGGGCTAAGCTGCGAACCTGATTTCGCCGAAGGTAAAAACTACTCTGACTAGGACATCATCCACACTCGGGGGATTAGCTCTGATCCCGTATCATCTAAGTTCAAAACTACTCCAAGTTAGGATATCATCCACACTCGGGGGGTTGGTTGTGACCCAACGTCACCTAAGTTAAAAACTACTCCGAGTGAGGATATGATCCACACTCGGGGTGCTTGTCGGCAACCCCACGTCACCTAAGTTAAAAACTACTTCGAGTGAGGATATCATCCACACTCGAGGGCTTGGTTGCGACCCCGCATTGCCTAAGTTAAAAACTATTTTGAGTGAGGACATATTCCACACTCAGGGGCTTATCTGTGACCCCATATCGCCTAAGTTAAAAACTATTACGAGTGAGGACATCATCCACACTCGGGGACTTAGCCACGACCCCGTATCTCTTAAGTTAAAAACTATTCCATGTGAAGACATCATCTACACTTGGAGGCTTAGCCGCGATTACGTATCGCCTAAGTGAAAGATTACACCGCATAGGAACACCGTCAAGCATCCAGAACAGTCAAATAAAGGCATTCAAATGTCATGAAGTTCAAAGCAAAAGTCCAGATAGCCTGAGCCGCAAAGTCACGACGAATGTATTGATACAGAAACCACTTGGCATACCAAGGCAAATGTAATTTAATGTTTTTGTCTGAGGATCAATTGGACGATGGTGGAGATGTTGCATCAGTGAAGTTGTCCAAGTCAATGACATCTGCGATCCGAGTAGCCTCCGGCTTGAAAGTCTCCATGAAGTCGTTGATCTTGGCATTCTTTGTGATGAGGACCTTTGGCGACTTTAGCTTTTCCTCATCTATGCATCTGAACTGTAGGAGGATGAGGGAGATAGCAATATCTGCTATGGCCCAAGCTGCAGATTTCTTCCATGACAAGACTCAGCGTCAAACGTCACTCAGACGGTTAACGAGGACGTCCAAGTCACTTGGGAGATCTTTATTAGGGGCGGTCTCCTTGTCAATTTCCTTGGTCGCTTCACATAGACGCTTGAGGAAGATAGCCACTTCATGGGTGCGTTCATCAAGCCGAAGCAATGCAAGTGCTACATTGTCACGAAGGAGCCCCACACTCGGATAGAGCTCCTTCTCGATCTTGGAAGTCTCTTCTTCCACATCCAAGCACATCTCTGACATGCGGTCGGAAAACGGAATCAAGGGTGGAGGAAAGATAAGTTGGAAAAGTTCAAAGTTCGATTGAGCTGAGTGCGTACCCTTGAACCTCTCATTCATTTCGCCATAATAGTCCTCAACGAGCTTCTCCAGCTCGAGCGTTTTGGACTTGACATCTTTCAGTTTGTCTCGGCCTTGACAGCCTCCTGAGTGCTGCTCTTGGCGACATCCTCCAATGCTTTCTTATCCTCCTCCCACTTCTCAAATGCCTTCAGCTTGTCCACCGCTGTTTTCCTTTTCCGATTGGCCTCCTTGTGGGAAAATGCCAGATCACAGTCTTTCTTCTGCAAGGACTTCTTCATGGCAGTAGTGCAACCGCGTGCTATACAAAGGATTTTTAACCCCTTTCCGTGACGTAGTCTTAAACCGTCGCCTTGCATGTGTGGGCGATAGGGGGGCCTATCCCACATGATAAGAAAAACTTGTTGGCGATGCCTGCACCTAGTCGCACACGATGGGAAAAAATATATCATTTGCGACTGGAAGGACCATCACGAACCGACATATTGGGGAAGACGTGTGAGATGACTTAGCATCCCACACAGGAAATCCCAAGGGTATGTTTCTGTTCGTACTATAGATCAAACACAATTTTCTAGATAACATCGTTTGTGATAGGTGTGATCATCACACACGATAGTTATAATTCTGTCATGTGCGTTACTCAGAACATCACTCACGGTGTCTAGAAGAAACTGTTTGGTTTTGGGCTGCCCATCACACACACTATCTATGTGAAAATGTTTGTGATTGGGTGTCCTAACACACATAGTTGCCGACCAGAATTCATGTGTGATTGCTCAAGGATCCAACACGCCAATCTTATAGAAACCGTGTGGATATGTTCAGGTCATCGCCCATAGTTTTGTCTTAGAAACTGTCTACAATGGGAACCCCAATAATTAGTCTGATTGATCAATTATTTATAATCCATTTAGTAATCAAAATTAACATTTCATATCAACCATAGAATATATTTCTTATTCGTAGTATGGCAAACAAGATTTCGTAACTGAATTACATCAGGGTACAACCTCATATATGCATATACTGCCTAGCTACCCAATTGTACAACAAGACAAAGTTTCAAATGCAACATCTAAAACCTTTGGAAATTAAGTATCATCATAGACGGTAAATAGGCAGATGAATCTCATATAGAAAATTGTTAAAGCGGAAGGCGAGTACTAAGCCTTCAATGATGTTGAAGGTCCTGGCAACTTTAGGCCAGTGCCTGTTGATGATTTCCCGCCCATCCTTCATCCTCTTAAGGAAGACTTCAACATCATACCGTGGGTGATGTATGAATAAATTCATCACCCCTTGATCATACATGTGATTTGAGATGTAATCATCGATGAACTGCCTTGAGAAGGAGTGAAAACAAAGATACACATAAATATCTTTTCTAAACTTTGAAATGGCGCAAAGGGAACAGGACAAGGTGAAAGAGATGGTACCATCCTATAGTTGACTTATGTATTTTTCATTGTGCACACAAACATCTTGTTGTTTTTCATAGGTAGTTTCTTTATCTTAACGATCTTTCTGAGTTTCTTGATTTGACTGATATTCGAGGACACCTTATTTACCCACATGCAAAAAGGGTTGAACAGTGGGTCGAAACCTCTTACAGAAGGACCTACATGCGCAAGAACAAATTATTAATAAAATCATTCATATTACAATGGTTTCTGCTATTGCACAATAATGTGCTATTAGCCAAATGACCATGGATGTGAAAACCTCGATGGTAAACTTAGGTTTCCCCTGTTGTTTCCCTTGCAACATATTTGAGACAAATATTGATTAGGTTACAAGTGATATTGGGCATACTATCACTGAAATATGTTAATGGAAAATAAACACATTGCGGATCCAACAGATTAGTTCGAGCCACATTAAAAATCTAGTTATCTAAACCAAGGATGCTAAGAACTAGGAAATGTAGCAATTCTATATGTTCCACATGTATTTAGGACATCAAAATTCGATTTATTCGTCAAATGAATAACAATACGAAATTGTACCAACAACAATCGTACATCACATTTCAAAATTGAATTAAATAGTTAAATGATCACCACAACAAATGAAGGAAACAGTTAACTAAGCACGACATTACACAATAGAACATACTAGAAGGTCATGTTGCAGTAGCATTACATTGGACATTTCACTCGAATTTCTAGATGAAAGGCAGTAGCGGCAGAGGCAAGAGCTAAACGAAACCTGCTTAACCAGCGTAGCTACATGAACATAGGTCCTAAGTGATAAAGCTAAGAAAAATAGGCTATTCCTCATCATTGGAGATATCGATGATGATGGGCTCCGTCAACTTGGAAGAGGGCGAGGCCTCCACACCGTGGGTGCACCCCTTGTAGTGGTGAGTGGTCTTATCCTCCCCCAACAGCAACAAGCCGCTCTGGAGTTGAGGTAAGCACGGGCAAGCTGAGAAAACACAATGAAGTCTTTGTCGAACGCACTAGCGATGCCCTCGAGAAAACACCATGAGTTGTCATTTATAGCAGCCAACCGCGTGGTGATGGCAGCGTGCGAGGCGTCGACAGTGGCCTCGACAAAGAGGTGCTCCTCCAAGATCTGGGGTCGACATGCATGGAAGCCATAGCTGCCTCATCTGCGCGTGCAGCCGCGATTTTCTTCTCCGCAACCAAATGCTCTTTGAGATCCTGGCTATACTGCATGCACCATGGCTTTCGGCGGCGACTATTTGGAGGATGGGGCAGTGATTTGGGTGTAAGGTGTCGTGCCGGTGGTCGGGTTATGTGGGATGGAGGAGGATGGGGTTAGGGAGTATCGGGGAGGTGTTGATTACCTCACTAGATGGACGAGGCCAAGCAGTAGGAAGGAGCATCGCCGGCAAGGAGCGGCGCTGCAAGCAAGCAATGTAGGTTTGAACTAGGAAAGGTAGAGGAAAAGGGGGAAATGTGGCTTTTGATTGGTACTGGGAGGCGAGGGAGGTAGATATTTCCATGGTAGCACAAAATTTCATTCGGTTCAACGAAAAACTGGCGCGAAAAGTACCATCGGACACGATCCCTTATTCGAACCATGTGCGATATCAAAACATCACAAACGAAGCCTGGTTTATACACCGTGTGTGATGAACTGGAACATGCAAATGTTTCACAATAGTTATCGATATCAACACATCACAAACGAAGGCTATGATATACCCTGTGTGTTATGAACTTGGACGTGCAAATGTTTGTCTCCAAGCTTCAGACGTAAGATTGGGTACTACATTGCACACAGTTCTTTCCAAAAAAATGTGTGTGATGAACTTCTATTTAATTTTCAAATGGAGGATGGAATGGGGATATGGAGGCAAATTTTTGGTCTGAACTTCTCTGTTTACAATGGTCAACCACGTTGTCGCATAATTTAACATCAATTGCTAATTTGGGTACTGCACAAAAGAGCCTACACCACAGCCCACACTTACTTCATCGAACAATTAAATAGAGCTAGTTGACCTAAACATTACTCTAACAAAATACTAGCGCGCTAAACAACCACTAATGTTCCGCCTGACGCTCGCCGATCTCCCCAGCATCCTCCATGACCAGCTCGCGCTCAACGACCTCCAAGGGAAGGGGCTCCATGGCATCCATCACCACATACTTTGCAAGCATCTCGCCGTCTACATCCACCATCCCTTTGGAAAATGCCGCCACAAGTTTGGCATGGCCAACCGTGGTCCTGGCATTAACGGCTTCCATCTTCGCAAGGGAGGTTGCTGACGAAAGAACGGTTGCCCAAGCGCTCTCAGCAATTTCCAGCTCTTCCGATGTAGGTTGCAGTCTGTTGTCGGAGAAGGCTGCTGCTATTTGTGCGGTGACCGCCACGAGCTGGGCATGGGCGGCATAGGCATATGCATGGGGAGCCGCCATCAGGGCTACGATGGCCACTGAGGAACAGACAGCTGTTGTGTCATTCTTGCTATTTGCTATCCTGGTCGCGGATGTTGTTGTCGCCATCTCAAATGCAGTTGATGCCCTTTCGACAGCCGCAGCTGCCCTATTGGAGAGTGCGGCCGTGCTCAAGGATGTTTTGAGTGCCTTCATTGATTACGCAACCGTGCTCGGGCTATAGTGGGTCGCCGAAGTTGCCCTCACGACGCGGATCCACGTCCCCATCTTTCACCGACGATGCTTGAACAATACAATGGTCTTGGAGAACAAGTGTGACTGTGTGGTTGACATGTCGGTGATGGACTGAAGCTTCCGTCCTAGGCCATATATGAGGATTGGCCCAAGATATTATCATACCACATCACACACATTTCATGATCAAGAACTGTTTCCAATGTATTTTATTTTCATACTTCTTTGAGACTAAAAATGAAGTTACATTGGCAATTGAAGGTGTTTGGATGGAAATAAAATTTATCTATAGTGAACTTGCAACTATCGGCCTGTGTGTTAAATATGGAATAATTTAGGGATTTTTAGGCCCTTTAAAACAATTAAAGAGTTTTTTGGACATTTCATGTGCATAGTTCAAATTTGAACTCCACTTTATTAAGCACATACTAGAGGGCACCTGAATGGGTTGGAAATCAACTATTTTTCGCTGGATACATGTTTTGGTCCCATGAAAGAAATGGAAATTAAACGAATTCCAAACCTCACGATATTTTGGCTTGACCATAGACTTTGAGAAGCCGTGTTTTCAAACTCCACTAATTCCAAATATCGTGAGAAATTCATGAAACTTTGCATGGTGTGATGTCATGGCGTGTGTTGTGGTAAAAATAATGCCTAGTTTGGGACAAGTTTTGGCACAGACCTCTTACGAACCGAAGATTTTCTCAAGAAGTCATGTGGTTCTGTTAGGGACAATTCACGTTTCATGTGCGAAACAACATTTGGTGTTGCTTCTCGCCTTGAATTTATTTCTAGAGTCTCCATAGAGTAACGTGAATGTGTCATGCGAATCAATGGAGTCTTAAAGAGTTTGTTTGGCCTTTTAAGTACATTAATTAATTGAGTTTTGTAGGCATTCAACAAATAGATAATTCAAATTTGAACTATAATAACCGCACAGTCCAGCTCATGAAAATATGTCGAAAAACCATATACGTTTCACTGGTTGAATGTTTAGGTCCCACACAATAAATGGGAATGAATTTCGAACATATATATCTACGGCACGAGGCTCGACCGCAAACATTTGGAAACATAATTTTTAAATACATGTAAATGCAAACCTCGATAGAAACTCATGAAATTTGGGCATGGTGCCATCAATTGCCCTGTTGTGTGTGTTGTTGTAAACAAAATTGCCCAATTTTGGACAAGTTTTGGCACAAAGCCTCTTACAAACCGAAGGTTCTCACAAGAAAGTCATGTGTTCCGATAGGGAAAGTTCACATTTTATGTGCTAAACAACATCCATTGTCTCTTGTGACCTGCACTTATTTCTCGAGTCACCCACGGAGCAACTTTCTGAGAGTCATGCTAAACTATGGATTTTTTAGAGTTTGTGAGACCTGTTTAACACATTAATTGAGTTTTCTAGTCGGTTAATGTGCATAATTCAAATTTGAACTACAATTACAAGGTCCAACACACGAAAAATATGTTGTAAAAATATGCCTTTCCATGAATGCTTGTGTAATTAGGTCCCACACAAGAAATGGGAATGAATTTCTAACATCTCATGGACTGTTTGCTCGGCTGCAACCATTGAGATGTTTGGTTTTCAAATTCCCGTAAATCCAAAACTCGTCAGAAATTCATAAAACTTGGCATGGTGTGGTAACAATGGCGCACACATGCCGTGGTAAAAATCTGTCCAAATTAGACATGTTCTTGCACAATCCCCTTACAAATCGGAGCTCCTCACAAGAAGCCTTGTGGTTTCGATATGGGACATTATATATGCATGCCATATATGCGGACGAAAATACATCTGATGCTTATTCTCTCCTTGATTTTCTTTATATAAATAACATAGACATATGTACATGTGAAGTGCAAAAATATGATTAAATAAGGGATCATCTGGTTTTTAAATACATTAATTGAGTTTTTGGTGCATTCTTTAATGTGCATAATTCAAATTTGATCTACAATCACAAGGTTCGTGGAGGCAAAATGGGATGAAAAATCATATATGTGTCCTTGGATGTATGTGTTAGGTCACATGCAAGAAATGAGAATGAATGTCAAACATCTAAGCATGTTGGCTCGGCCACAAATATCGAGAAACTTAGTTTCCAAATTCTCGTAAATCTAAAACTCTGTCAAAAATTCATGAAACATGGGATGGTGTTATGTGAAGGCACACATATGTCGTGGTAAAAAAATACCCAGATGGCCATGTTTTGTAAGAAGCCTCTTACAAACATGAGGTTCTCATACAACAATAAGCTACATCTAGTGTTTCGTTAGGGAACATATATATGCATGCCACATCTACAGGTGAAAAATGACATGTGGTGCCTCTTATCTCCTTGATTTTTACTAGCAACAACATAAAGCACTAGGTGTGTATTGCAAACATAATAAATTATTAACGGTTTGTATGCCTTTTTTATACATTAATTGAGTTTTATGTGCATTTAATGTACATAATTAAAATATAAACTACAATCACAAGGTCTATGTTGGGCAGGGCCTCATCATATAAAGCATAAATATGTTGTGCTATTTTTAGTGTCCACTTTTAGAGAAAGAGCAAGCATTATTAATAGCCAACAACGGCATTTTGGAACAAAAATCAGTCATGTTACCATCGAAAACGGGCGTATTATTTATAATTCATGGACATTCTATAGACCTTATGTGCGGGACACGTGTCTCTATCTGTATTGACAAGGAGGTAGCATGCGGGCAGGTGTTTGAGTACACAGGTGGCGTGCGAGCAGTGTCATGCGCATGCTCATCGGGGTGGCGTGTCCTTTGCCAGTCGTCAAAGATGTTTGATTGAATACCCATATGCAAACCGAGGGCAATTCTTCCTTCCCTACTAAGCCAAGAGAAAATCTAGCGCGAAGAAATGTTTTTCATTGCGGCATCGCAAACGATTGTGAATGATGACCCATGTGCCCTTCCCGGTGCTACAACTTCTACTATTGCTAACTGCTGAGGTTGCCATGTATGCAAAAAAATCTGATGTGGGGAGGTAATTTAGGAGATATATGAGTTTCGTGACCACATGAATAAACAATGCCAGGCGCGTGAATGTTGGAAAAACACTTCAATGAAAGAAACTCACAAATCCATGCAAGAGGTTAGTTGCTAAATAATTAAATGAAGGGACCTTAGCTACGATGCATTGTGGACACGAGTTGCTAAGACATATAATACAATAATGTAGGATCGAAAGTAGGTCTCGATGGGGGTGATTAGACTACTTGACCAATTAAAAATCTACTTTTCCCAATTTTAAGCGTTGGTAGATTTTACCATTCATAGCAAGTCAAGCACACCCTACACATGCATGTCTATGAGTATAGAAGCGGAAAATAAAGACAAGCATGAGTAGTAAAGGAAGGGTAGGAAGCTCAAACATAATTTTGTGACACGAGAATTTTTCCCGTGGTTCCGATAGGTGATGCTATAGTACATCCACATTTATGGAGTCTTCAAACCACGGAGGGTAATGGTCGCGAGAGTCCATGAAGGGCTCTACCCATAGAGGGTTCCACGAAGAATCAGCCTCGACTATACCATGATGGCCTACGTCCACGGCTGACTAGCCTAACTCGCGGTAGATCTTCACGAAGTAGGCGATCTCCTTGCCCTTACAAACTTCTTGGTTCACTCCACAACACAAAGTAGGAGGCTCCCAAGAGACACCTAACCAATCTAGGAGGCACCACCCTCCCAAAAGGTAATAGGCTCGATAATGTTGATGAACTCCTTGCTCTTGTGCTTCAAGATGATAGACTCCTCAACACACAATCACTCTCTCATAGATTTGGATTTGGTGGAAGAGAATGATTGGGTGGAAAGCAACTTGGGGAGGCTAGAGATAAAGATTCATATGGTTGGAATGGAATGGCATGATCTCAACACATGAGTAGGTGGCTCCCTCCCAGAAAATCAGTTGGTATGAGTAGGGATCTGTTCTAAGTGCTTCTCTTGCGAGTGAGTGGTGGTGGAGGGGTATATATAGACATCTCCAAAAATACAACCGTTACACCTAATAAGTCCAACTCAGTGACACCATGTGTTAATCTCGGTGGTACTGAGTTGCCTAAAAGGTAGCAACTTTTGAATGTCGGTGAGACCAATACATCAAACTCGGTTGCATCGATAAGGTGACCAACGGTCAGATTACCAGACTTAGTGACGCCGATTGTACAAACTCAGTTGGACCAATTTTGTGAATTTGCGTAATAGGAAGTTGGCAGCCCAAACTGGGTGGTACCGAATCAGAATCGGTTGCACCGAAGGGTTAGGGTTTGGCTGAGTTTGTTTGAGGTTGAGAATCGGTGGCACCGAGTGGGGAGTGTTGGTTGCACCAATTTTGGATATTTGGCTTTGGACAGACATTTGTGGAAGAGCTTATGGGTGTATGTGGTGACCATCACTTGTGCACGTATGAGAATTTTGTTCACCAACAGTACTTGTAAAAGCCCGAGACCGACGCTCCCAAAGACTCCCCTTTTATTCCGTTGTCGTCGTGCGATTCGTCTGGTTGTTGCATTCATCATTGCATCATTCGCATTGTCTGCATAGCATCGTCACTCGTTTTCGAAAACTTGCATCCATTCATAGTTGCCGGTTCTCTCCATTCGTGTCGTCGTCCATTTTCACACCAACCACACACGCACGTGCCCGCGACATCGATAAAAAACCATTTTTAAAGCGCGCGAAAAATATTATCGGATTGGGTCGAAAATTGACATGCAGTCTTGTTTTATGGTCGGTAGACCGCCTGCCAAATTTCTTCGCAATCAGAGGTCGTTTGATACCCGTATGGTCAACCGTAGTGGCAGCGTGTCGGATTATCTGTCGTTCATTCTCGGTGTTTTAAAACTACGTTGCCGGGCCACCTAGCTCGCTCTCTTCTCAGCCACATAGCCCAGCCTAGCCCCCCTTCGCTTCCGGACGTCCGATGGAAATCGAACGGTCCGAAAACGGATGAGAAACCCCTCTCCTAGCCCCCATTGCTATATATACATGACCTCCCTATCAATTTTAGCCAAACCCTAGCTGCCTAGGGATCCCCGCCGCTGCCAGCCGCCTCCCACCTCTCTCCCTCAGCCAGGTGGCGCCCTGTCTCCCTCCTCAGCCGCCAGGGCCCGCCAGGCCCGATTTGAGCCCACCCGCGAAGCCCATCCACCCGCCGCCGCGAGCCAGCTTGCCCATGAGATCCTGCTGCCCCCTGTGCGAGCTGCTGATGGTCACGCCTCCCCGTGTTGGAGAGAAGAGCCGTCGCCGGCAAATCCCCATGTCGCAACTCCTTGCCCGTGTTGCCTGTGTCGGAACACCACCATCGCCGTTCTGCGTTGGCTGCAGCTGCCGCCTCATCTGCCCCGCCATGGCTGCCCATGAAGCTCCCTATGGTGAGTCCAGATCACCATCGCCTGAATCTGGCCGGACAACGGAGGAGGCCGCTGTCGCTGCGTAATATCCTTCGTCCCAGTGGCTGCCGGACCTCGTGTGCTCCATCACCACCAGCGTCTTCCTTCCCGGCGAGCTCTGCCGCCAGCCCCACGCACCGGGATCGATCGAGCATGCCTCCGCTCGCGTTGACCCGCTCGCATCGGCCAGGTGGGTCTCGTCCATGCGCCAAGCCTGCAGGCCCAGCCGAGCGCCGGCCTCGCCTAGCTCGGCCCACCTCCCGTGACCTACCTCGACCTGGGCTTGGCCCATGCGTGAGCCGACCCCCCGCTTGCATCTATTTGTTGCTCTGTGCATCAAAGCTATGTATCGCTCATGTCAGTTTCGGGCTCTATTTAGATTAAGCCCGATGTGTTTTTTTTCAAAGCTGCGAATTTAGTAATTAATCTAGGACTGCAGTTTTACAGATTGGACCCCGAACTTCATGCATATAATAACTCTCAAACTGTGCATCGCATGTAAAAACTTTATATATGAAAGATGACTAGAATTTCGAGTAGATTCACAATATCCAACTCTCACATGTGTTTAAAATGTCTAAGTTGCTGTTTTCATGTAATATACATCATGCCATGTAAAATGAATTGTTTAATAACGTTTAAACCGTAGCTCCGATGCAAATGTTTTATATATGTAACTTGACTAGAAAATTGTGTAGAATCACATGGTGATATTTGGTTTGATGTTTAACAACTCTAAAACATGTTTAGTGCAGATCTGGACAAAAATCATAATATGCATATGGGGTTGTTTCGAAAATGCTATATGATGCTTCCGTCCTCATTTAAAATGCCTAGAGATGGAGTTTGTTATTGCTTTACCTCTTGCCTTGTTTAGCAATATTTAACGTTGCCAAGTAAATAAACGAGAATCAACTAAATATTGGATCGTGGAGTTTCGTCAATATGCAACTTGTTACATATTGACCTTCACTTAATGTGTAGTATTTGATTGATGTGATTTGCCATGTCATGCCTTGCATAATTAAACCGGACATGCATCATATTTGTTTGCACATCATGTCATGTGTATGTTGTGTTATACCATGTGTTGATTGTTTGTTACAAATTGTTCCTTCTCGGTAGAGTTCCGAAAAGTGTTCGGAGTGTGAGGATTCGTTCGACTACTTTGGCACGTCTTCTTCATGGATTCATTCTTCTTCCAAGCGGGATCTCGGGCAAGATGAGACATTTCCCTGGATACCACTACTATCATTGCTATGCTAGTTGTCCCGCTTTTATCGTTATGTCTCACTACCTACCACTTGTTTGTCAAGCCTCCCAACATTGACATGATAAGCCTCTAACCCCTCCACATCCCAGCAAACCTTTGATTGGCTATGTTACCGCTTGCTCGGCCCTTCTTATAGCGTTCTAGCTGCAGGTGCAATTGCTTCCATGTGACAACATGGATATTCTTTTGTTATCACAATACTATTGCTATTAATTTCATGCACTTATACACTTGGTAAAGGGTGGCAGGCTTGGCCTTTGGCTCGTTGTTTTGTTCCACTCTTGCCACCCTAGTTACTTGTGAACCGGTGTTATGTTCCATAATTGAGCGCTCCGAACATGCTCAGGGTTATTATGGGGACCCCCTTGATTGTTGTTTTAGGATAAAGCTTGTATGGCAAGGCCCAACATTGGTATTTCATTTGCCTAATAATTAATAAACCTGCAGAGGGAGTAATTAACCCAAGGATCTTAATCAGCCCTGCCCCCCCAGGCCAGTGCTCCTCATGAGTGTTGCTCCAAACTAGAGCACTGTGCGGGGCCACCCCAGGGCAACTTGGGTGATTTCTATCAGGCCACCATACACTAGCTTATCTGCCGTGTCTGGAGAACGAGATACACGGCTCCTATCAGGATCGTCGACACGTCGGGAGGCCTTGCTGGATTTGTTTTACCTTTCTCGAATGTCTTGCGTGAGGAACTCTGATCTTCTTTCGGCTATCTCGAGGTGTCAGATTTCCTTTGGAATTGCCTAGGATGATCATGAGATCCGTGGTCAAGGTTATTCCCGTGGCATGTGGTTAATTTGTTAGCACCCTTGAATGGTTAAATCTTTTGGAAAGCCATGCCTGCGGTTATGTGGCAAACTTGGAAAATTTGTTTAACACCCGGTCATAGCAAACTTGAAGTAAACTCTAATAAAATACACCAATAGTGTGCATAACCGTGATTGTCTATTCTCGCGAGTCCTTATCCGAGGGAGAATAGGGTGGGGTTATGTTTGACGTAAGTAGGTGTTCAAGATCAGTTAGTGATAATTACTAGTTCACATCCATTATGCGCAGACCACCATACTTTACTTTCTGTATTCGTAAGTTAGCCACTCAAATAAATGCTTAGTTGCTTGATGGAGCCTCACCACTTATCCATACCTCACCCATTAAGCTTTAGTAGTCTTGATGCCCTTGGAAATGAGATTGCTGAGTCCCTATGGCTCACAGATTACTACAACAATAGTTGCAGGTTCAGTTAATGCAATGAATCCACGTGAGAGAGATGCTTATTTGATTTGGAGTACTTCTTCTTCTTCTTCATCGATGTAGGATGGGTTCCAGGCGGCAGCTTGGGATAGCAAGGGTGGATGTCATTTTAGCGTTCGATTTCGTCCATAGTCGGACCCTGCTCTTCTGTATGATGTTTGAATATGTTGATTTATTGATGTGATATTGATGTAGCTTGTGGCGAGTGTAAGCCAATTCCATATACTCATCTCTTCTATACATGTACTTGTAATGATATCCATTCTTGCAACACGACGAGATGCGCTTCTATCCCTGTCGAGGCCCTCGATCCAAAATAAGGATAGGATCGCATCTTGGGCGCGACAAGTTGGTATTAGAGCCTATACTGACCTAGGAGCCGCCTTTATTGATCGAACTTGGGTGAGTCAAGTCTAGTGAAAAAACTATTTTGAGTTAGTTATATCGGAGAGTTGGTTTCTTTTACTCCTCTTCTATGCTTTGGTGAGGAATTACGACTTAGGAATTTTGATTCTACCCTCGTATCACTTAAATGTTTTTGGGATCATGCGGGTATTTTGGAAACTATATGATGCCGATGTGACGGAGTTCTGTCTTGGTGCCTCTTGTCCAACTTGATTTCTTCCGACCCTCTTCTCACTTAAATGTTTTTAGGATCATGCGGGTATTCTGGAAACTATATGATGCTGATGTGACGGAGTTCTATCTTGGTGCCTCCTGTCCGACTTGATTTCTTCCGGGGAGTTGAGCTCCAGGGGATTCTTGACACATCATTATCGTTTAGTTTCCTTAGCATCTCAGGACGGAGGAGGTTCAAAATTGCTTCAATACTAGTAGTGGCTAGAGGAGTCCGGCATCCCCAGTACTGGTGGAGAGAGTTCGGATGTACTGCCATTCTTAGTATCGTTGTTTTTTCGAGGGTCCGAGATAGATGAGTTTCCGAGGCCTCTGGTTATGTGTTGACGGATGTGTTGAGTTGGAGCGTAGTATTATTGTTAGGAGTTGAGTGATGTATTTTGCTCCTTGTATCCGTGGACCTGATTGCATAACAAAAAGATTTCGGGAGTTCTCAGGTGGGAATTCAAGTAGTTAACTAGGCTATCTTTCAACAGATCATGTTGTGAGGTTGGGGTTCAACATCTAGTGGTTCGTTTGTTCACGGTCTTTCTTACAACGGTTCTCGTTGTGTCTTAAAGAGTCCTTTTAGCTTGATACTACTCGGGGACGCTTCGTATGTCGTGTGCATTTCCTTGTACATGATGGATGCTATAAGATCGAGCCCATCCGAGCCTTACCACAAAAATATCGAGCGGGATCTCTGTTATTAGTTTGTTCTGGCTTGTTTCGTAAGCCCCATCATTTGTTTTGTTTTGTATATGGTAATTCGAGTTGCTTTGATGTCAACTGGTGATCTCATATCGTTTCGAAGTAGCATTCTCATATTTCTATGGGATTGCTAATTCTTGAGCTCAGTTAAGTTATCGTATCAATTCTTTTCAACCGGTGCACTCCTCTTCAAGTTATTCAATCATCTCCAATATTTGCAAGATCAATCCTCCTGTTTCTTTCCGGAGATCGTATGATCTGTTCTAAGTTGTCTTTCTTTTTCCCCACCCTTCAGCCCTTTTTCTTCAATGATTGAATTATCATCCAAGTGTCTTTTCTGTTCGTATGATGCTTCTGCTACCATTTCTTCATATTGTATCCGGTGATTTCTTGTGGCGATTCTCAGGAGTTTTAATTGCAAAATCTAGCCTCAAATTCCTTGTTCTCGTTGTTATTCTTCTCCGGTGGATTCAATTCAAGTTTTTGAGGTTCATCATATCCTTTTGATCCTTTAAATGCTTTTTCGTGTTGGTAATTCTTATTCAAGCCTCTCTTGTTTATTCCCTCTTTCTATTCTATCCGTAGTGCTAAAGATATCTCAGAAGATTCATGTTTTTGTTCAAAGTATTCTCAATTATTTCGAGGTTCTCACCTCATCAAGTTCTTAATTTTTTCCTGGTGCAATCTCTCGTCCTAAGAAATTGTTTCAACGGTGATCTCTTTGAGTGGGCCCATAACCCACAGGTCTTTTCCCCAAGATTTTACCTAGATCTTCTAATCTTTCTAGAGATGTCCTCAAGTTCTTTCTAAATATGCCGTAAGAATGATTTTCATCAGTCATATTCCTTCTCCAAGATTGCGTCTAAATATTTTTTTATCATTGGCTCAACCGTTCTTTATACGTTGTTCCGGAGTGTCTCTGTAATTCACGATGTTGTTTCTCGTCATCATTCTCTGCATTGAAGACCGAAGGAGTGGTTCTCTTAAATCTTTGCTCATTCTCTTGAAGATTCATGGTCTCATCTTCGTGCTATCCTCTCAAATTGTTTCCATTCATGAGAAATTTCTCCCATATCTATCCAGTGCATTCAGAGTTGTTTTCATTTCTCGATCGTCCCAAAGGCCATCATTTCAGAAGATTCCTCGTTCTCAGCTTTCAGCTTTCGTTCTCAAATTATTCTCAAGTGTTGTTCCTTCCTTCGTATCTCGATAATTCCGGTGCTTCGTTCAAGTTTTCCATTAGGAGGATTGTGATCTCTTCGTTCTCATGTGACTCCATTCATTCATAGTATCCTCTTTAGTTTCTAATTCTTACCGGTGTTCTCCTTCAAGACTTCTGCAAGTTTGTGCTCTATCTATCTTTCCTATCTTTTCGAAAAGATTAAGTGGTGTGCGAAATCCTTTGCTTGTCATCAATTCAACTTGATGAAGGATAAGCATAACATATTCCTTATTCTTGTTGGACAAGGTGATCTCAATCCTTCTTTCAGAGTTGTTCATCATATCAAATTCCTTATCCCAAGTGCTCATCTTTGTTTTCCGGAGTTCCTAGTTTTGCTCAAATATCTTGTCCTGAAGCTTCATCTAAATCATGGCAAAGCAGCAATCTTGTTCTTTTGCAACCTTCACTTCTTTTCTATAATCCTTTCATTCTGGTGTTCTTCAAGAGGTCCTTCATTGTGGTTTGTTAAGGATGTAATACTTCTCAAAGTGTTCTTCAATATTCTTGTTGGAGGTGCTCAGGTGTTCTTTATCTTGGATTTCTAAGTTCAATTCCTTCTCCATTGTCTTTGAGATGGTGTTATTAAATTCTTGATTATGAGGAGTCTCGAAGGAAAATTGTCAAGAATGATATAAGTAAACCCATCATTTCTTCTCGGAGTTATCTTGGGTTGGATTTTACATAAAGCATTTCCTAAGGATTGTTGCTATCATGGTGTCATAAATGATTCAAGTGTCTCCTCCACCTCTTGGTGAAAGAATTTTTGCATGTCTTGTTTCTCTCATGTAATCAATTGTTACCGTTGTGGCAGGTTGTCACCTCATAACTTTGAGATGTTTTCCATGAGACCATAACAAGCTAGTCTTTTCATTGTTGATTCTCCATCAGCTCGTTCTATCCTTCCTTCCAAGGGTGCTTTCCAATTCAATTGTGGTAGAAATATGTCATTTTGCTCTCCATTCCTTCCTTTCCAATGATCTAGTTTTTATTTGTCTGATCCGGGGGTGCTCCCTCGATTCATCATCTCGATTTATCAAGATCATATTCTTTTGCTCATCCATTTAACCGGAGCGCTGTGAAATCTTTTCATGATCCTTCCATCTTATGAAGTTTTGATTCTAATCCGACCGAAGTTTGGTGTATCTCTTTCAATTTCTTTCCATCATATCCAATTTTTCCTCTATCTCTATCCTACCGAAGTGCTGCCGAAATTTCTTCTGAATCTTGTCTGTTTCTCATATCATTCTTCATCTCTTTGCAACCTTCAAGGTTTATTGATTTCACTCGTTTGTCAGAGAAGCAACTAAGTTTACCTCTTGCTCTTTCTCTTCCCCTTCTCATTCTTAGATCTAGGGACGAGATCCTCGTGTAGTGGAGGAGAGTTGTAACAGCCCGGCACTGACGCTCCAGAAGATTCCCCTGTTGTTCCATTGTCGTCATGCGATTCATCTGGTTGTTGCATTCATCATTGAATCATTCACATCATGTGCATAGCATCGTCACTCGTTTTCAAAAATTTGCGTCCATTCATAGTTGTCGGCTCTCTCTGTTCGTGTCATCGTCTGTTTTCAGACAAACCACACATGCACGCACCCGCGGCATCGATAAAAACCGTTTTTAAAGAGCGTGAAAAATATTCTCGGATTGGGTCGAAAGTTGGCGTGCGGTCTTGTTTTATTGTCGGTAGACCGCCTGCCAAATTTCGTCGCAATCAGAGGTCGTTTGATACCCGTATGGTCAACCATAGCGGCACCGTATCGGATTATCTGTCGGTCATTTTCGGTGTTTTAAAACTTCGTTGCCAAGCCACCTAGCTCCCTCTCTTCTCAGCCACTTAGCCCAGCTTAGACCCCCTCCGCTTCCGGACGTCCGATTGAAATTGAACGGTACGAAAACGGAGGAGAAACCCCTCTCCTAGCCCCCATTGCTATATATAGATCCCCTCCCTGTCATTTTTAGCCAAACCCTAGCTTCCTAGGGATCCGTGCCGCCGCCAGCCGCCTCCCACCTCTCTCCCATAGCCACTTGGCACCATGTCTCCCTCCTCAGCCGCTAGGGCCCGCCAGGCCCGATTTGAGCCTGCCTGCGAAGCCCATCCACCCGCCGCCGCGAGCCAGCTTGCCCACGAGCTCCCGCAGCCCCTTGTGCCAGCTGCCGATGCGTCGCGCCTCCCCACGTTGGAGACCAGAGCCGTGGCCAGTGAGTCCCCATGCCATAGCTCCTTGCCCGTGTCGCCCGGGCCGCATCCCCACCGTTGCCGTTCCGCGTCGGCTGCAGCTGCCGCCTCATCTGCCCTGCCATGGCCGCCCATGAAGCTCCCTGTGGCGAGTCTGCCTCACCGTCGCCTGAATCTGGTCAACAACAGAGGAGGCCGCCATTGTTGTGCAAGATCCGCCATCCCAGTGGTTGTCGGACCTCATGTGCTCCGTCACCACCGGCGTCTTCCTTCCCGGCGAGCTCTGCCGCCAGCCCCAAGTGCCACGGGATCGATCAAGCGTGCCTCCTCTCACGTTGATCCACTCACATCGGCTAGGTGGGCCTCGTCCACGCGCCAAGCCCGCAGGCCCACCCGAGCGCCGGCCTCGCCCAGCTCGGCCCACCTCCCGCGACCTACCTTGACCTGGGCTTCGCCCATGGGTGAGCCCCCCCCTGCTTGCATATATTTGTCGCTCGTGCGCATCATAGCTATCTATCGCTCATGTCAGTTTTGGGCTCTGTTTAGATTCAGCCCGATGTGTTTTTTTTCATATCTGCGAATTTAGTAATTATTCCAGGACTGCAGTTTTATAGATTGGACCCCGAACTTCATGCATATAATAACTCTCAAACTGTGCATCGCATGTAAAAACTTTATATATGAAAGATGACTAGAATTTCGAGTAGATTCACAATATCCAACTCTCACATGTGTTTAAAATGTCTAAGTTGCTATTTTCATGTAATATGCGTCATGTCATGTAAAATGAATTGCTTAATAACTAATAAACCGTAGCTCCGATGCAAATGTTTTGTATATGTAACTTGACTAGAAAATTGTGTAGAATCACATGGTGATATTTATTTTGCTGTTTAACAACTTAAAACATGTTTAGTACAGATCTGGACCAAAATCATAATATGCATATGGGGTTATTTAGAAAATGCTATATGATGCTTCCGTCCTCATTTAAAATGCCTAGATGATGGAGTTTGTTATTGCTTCACCTCTTGCCTTGTTTAACAACATTTAATGTTGCCCAGTAAATAAACGAGACTCAACTAAATATTAGATCATGGAGTTTCGTCAATATGCAACTCGTTGCATATTGAGCTTCACTTAATGTGTAGTGTTTGATTGATGTGATTTGCCATGTAGTGCCTTGCATAATTAAACCAGACATGCATCATATTTCTTTGCGCATCATGTCTTGCGTATGTTGTGTTGTATCATGTGTTGATTGTTTGTTCCGGATTGTTCCTTCTCGATAGAGTTCCGAAAGCGTTCGGAGTGTGAGGATTCGTTTAACTATGTTGGCACGTCTCCTTCATGGATTCATTCTTCTTCCAAGCGGGATCTCGGGCAAGATGACACATTTCCCTGGATACCACTACTATCATTGCTATGCTAGTTGTCCCGCTTTTATCATTATGTCTCGCTACCTACCATTTGTTTGTCAAGCCTCCCAACATTGCTATGATAAGCCTCTAACCCCTCCACATCCCAGCAAACCTTCGATTGGCTATGTTACGGCTTGCTCGGCCCTTCTTATAGTGTTCTAGCTGCAGGTGCAATTGCTTCCATGTGACAGCATGGATATTCTTTTGTTATCACAATATTATTGCTAGTTAATTTCATTCACTTATACACTTGGTAAAGGGTGGCAGGCTTGGCCTTTGGCTCGTTGTTTTGTTCCACTCTTGCCACCCTAGTTACTTGTGAACCGGTGTTATGTTCCATAATTGAGCGCTCCAAACATGCTCAGGGTTATTATGGGGACCCCCTTAATTGTTGTTTTAGGATAAAGCTTGTATGGCAAGGCCCAACATTGGTACTACATCTGCCTAATAACTAATAAACCTGCATAGGGAGTAATTGACCAGAGTATCTTAATCAACCCCCCCGGGCCAGTGCTCCTCATGAGTATTGGTCCAAGCTAGAGCACTTTGCGGGTCCACCCAGGGAAACTTGGGAGATTTCTATCAGGCCACCGTACACTACCTTATCTGCCATTTCCTGAGAACGAGATACGCGGCTCCTATCGGGATCATCGACACATCGGGAGGACTTGCTAGACTTGTTTAACCTTTCTCGAATGTCTTGCGTGAGGAACTGTGATCTTCTTTGGGCTATTTCGAGGTGTCGGATTTCCTTTGGAATTGCCTAGGATGATCACGAGATCCGTGGTCGAGGTTATTCTTGCGGCGTGTGGTTAATTTGTGATGGGCGAGTTGGAGCACCCCTGCAGGGTTAAATCTTTCAGAAAGCCGTGCCCACGGTTATGTGGCGAACTTGGAAACTCTGTTTAACACCCGGTCATAGCAACCTTGAAGTAAACTGTAATAGAATACACCAACTGTGTGCGTGACCGTGATAGTCTCTTGTCGCGAGTCCTTATTCGAGAGAGAACATGGTAGGGTTATGTTTCGCGTAAGTGGGTGTTCAGGATCAGTTAGTGATCATTACTAGTTCACGTTCGTTATGCGTAGACCACCATACTTGACTTTATGTATTCGTAAGTTAGAGACTCAAATAAATGCTTAGTTGCTTGCTACAGCCTCACCACTTATACATACCTCACACGTTAAGCTTTAATAGTCTTGATACCCATGGAAATGAGATTGCTGAGTCCCTATGGCTCACAGATTACTACAACAACAGTTGCAGGTTCAGTTGATCCAATGAATCAACGTGAGAGCGATGCTTGTTTGATTTGGAGTTCTTCTTATTCTACTTCTTCTATCTGGGATGGGTTCCACGCGGCAGCCTGGGATAGAAAGGATGGATGTCATTTTATCGTTTGATTTTTTCCGTAGTCGGACACTGCTCTTCTATATGATGTTTGAATATGTTGATGTATTGCTATGATATTGATGTTGCTTGTGGCGAGTGTAAGCCAATTCCATATACTCATCTCTTCTATACATATACTTGTAATGATATCCATTCTTGCAAGACGACGAGATGCGCTTCTATCCCTGTCGAGGCCATCATGCCAAAATAAGGATAGGATCGCATCTTGGGCGTGACAGTACCTTACCCCCTTTTGATAGTATTGGCTTTCCTATGGACTCAAAGTGATTTCTCACAAAGTAAAATGTAGAATCCTCTTGCTTGAAGCTTTGCCAATGTATTTCCTTGCATCTTGGGGTATTCCACAATCCTTTTGCCAACCCATCATTGAACTTTTCCTGAAACATGCTTAGTGGAAACATTAGTTCAATGACATATATGTTGTTATTAATTACCAAAACCACCAAGGGAGCAAATGTGCTTTCAACCAAGCACCCCACGTAAGTACCGATCGATGCATTGGTAGAAGGAGTCAGGCAACATTCGAATCTGTCATATTGAGTAAATTTTCATTTGTCAAATTGGAAACACTGAGATTTTTCCAATTTTGCAGGAACAGATTCACTATTACAGTGCAATTTTGCAACTAAAATTCAGTAAACATAGATTTCCTTCATAGATAGCTAAATCAAACAAATGTTTCCCCATTTGTTGCCAACCACGTACTGAAATAGCTAGTTCAACTATATATACTAGCTAATTTAAACTACGTGGTACAGTTCAACCATATATATAGTTAGATGAACTGAACAAAATAACCCCTAAATACTACTCCGGATGGGCTTCGTGCTACTACCAGCAACATTCTCATCTACCGAGCGCATTCAGTAAGAGGCGGAGGAGGAGAAGCCTACCAACGAGCTGGAGGAGTCGAATTCATCAGCTGCAGCTGCTGCCCTCTACCGCTCCTAACACACCTACTCGAAGCGGTTGGACTCGGTGTAGATCTCATTTCGCGCCATACCAGTAGTGTCTGCTACGACCACAGTGGTGGTGAGCCTCTATGTGTGCTCGATCTGGCGCTCCTCCTCCTCATGTAGGAACTTGATGTATCGTTCTAGGACACTGACGCCAAACCCGAGCGGTTGTGCTTCGTCGGCAGCCTCCTCCTTAGGCCTTCGAGTCGCGATGGCAGAGCGGGTGATGGCCCTAGCGGCTGACCTTGGGGTGACTACCAAGGCAAACGCTGGTGTGGTTATGGCAAACGAGGCAGCTGGCGGGATGGCAAAAACGGCGACCGGCGATGGGGTAGGGGCAACAGCGGTCGCCGGCAGCAGCGTGTGGTGGGTGTCGTGTGCACAGCCAACAAGGACGCCACACGCACTACACGCTTCCGGATACTGCGCCACCCATGTGGTGCAGCCTCCCAGCTGGAGCTGCCCTTAGGAGGGGTGGCGGAGCGACGACGACGGACAGGTGCCATTGGCGATTGGGGGAGAAGCAAACTTGGGAAGCTATGGGTAGGGAGGGGATGAATGCGATGTGGAGTGGCCGGCCGTGAGGGTTTATAAATCAGGCGGCCAAGCAGGCCGCGTGGGAAGCTTGCGCCCGTTCATGCGCGGGAACAGGAAGCTTGCGTGTGTTCATGCACGGGAATGGGAAGCTTGCACGCGTTCTCGTGAGGTCTCGCGGGAACGGGAAGCTCAAAAGAAACATTCTGCACTCCCGAAGCATCACAGGAACGGGCATTTTGGCGCGTCGAGCAGGAAACTTGCACACTCTCGAAGCATGCACCGGAATCCTCGTGCGACAATGTGGTGACAAGACCGGACGGAGGTGGGAGAAATGACAAGTACGCAGACAGTTAATAATAAACAACCGTTTTGCGTTTATTAGAAAGCAAACGGTCGTTCTGTATGCATCGTTGCGAATGAATGTACGCATGGGGTGGTTGATGCAAACTCAACGCACTTTGCTCACATCCGTGGGCGCCCGTCCTCTCTGCTGGCGTCCACGTGCGAATGATCAGGCATGTTTGGGGAGCCATATGCAAGCAGTTACGCCGCTCCCGGTTCCACCATGCAGTTAAGCGCTGCAAAAACTTCAGTGCGGTGGATGTGGCGATGTACCTTCGTCTCTTTCACCTTCCGATCACGCCACACAGCCCAAGAAGCACAACCACAATGACAAATAATATAGAGAGGGTGCACATCTGTTCATCGCTTCAACCTTCTCGCACGGATCCAATGGCGGCTGCCTGTGCCGAGCAGCAGTTCGCCACTATTGTCAAAGTGGACACACACAACAAGGAGATGGACCACTCAGTGGTGTACACCAAAAACCCATTCGTGGTGGTGCATTCCATCAACGCATTGGAGCAGTTGCTTGCTGATGATGACAAGTACAAATTGGTCGGCTTCGACCTCGAGTATATCGGCGGTCTATTCGGGCATGATCTGAAGGTTATCGTCGCCCAGTTGTGGGTGCGCCATCATATGCTCGTCTACCACTACTGCCTGGCCATATGGCCTTGCGAGCGTTTTGCCAGGTTTGTCAACAACCCCAACTACAGTTTTGCAATGGTGGACACCACCAACGATCTAAAGGTGCTCAAGACATTGGGCTTGTCCTGCCAGAATCTTGTTAGCAGCCAAGGTCACTACAGGGTTTGGGGGCGAGAAGAAGAAGCAGAAGGACCCCCTGGTTAACCTTGCTGCGGCCATCATCGACCCCTACTACAGAGACATGAAGGCTAAGTGTCACGAGGACAAGACTGCCTAGCACACGCCCTGGGTGGACGAACTGGATGAAAACACATCAAGTACGCAGCCAAGGACGCGTACACCACCTGTGAGATGTATAGGAGGATCATTGACATGAGGAAGTGCCTCCTTCCTGCAGACGGCGAGGGATAGCCACAAGCAGAGCAGTGCCTACAACCGTCGTGAGAAGAATAGTATGATTTAGCGATCGTCTACTTATTGTAAATTTATATTGAGGAATGCACATGTATTGTGTAGTCACTTATGGAACAGTATGTTCAAGTTGGTTATGCAACAATAATGTTGGTGTGCTGTAGACAAAGCATATAGAAGTTGTGCAAATAGAGAAAATCACATCTCATACAAGTATTAACAGCAATCATGTGCCCACAACACACACAGGTTGTCAGGATGAATCGTTTGGGTTATTATTGGTCTTCCAACACATGTGTGGTGAATGAACTATTTGTCGGGTACCCACAAGATAAATGGTTGCCAGGATGAATCGTCTGGGTTATTATTTGTCTTCACACACAATTCTGATGAATAAACTGTTTTCCGGGTATCACACACGCCTTCCTAGGCTAACCTATTTGTGTTCTGCAGGATCAGCCCAAACAGTTTGCCGAGTGAATTGTTTGCCACACTATGCAGACGTATATAGTTTCTTAACCGTTTCTGTTATCTTCCATAATCATAGAGTTCATAAGAACAAACTATATCCAACACATCACACACGCAACTTTTTTGAACCGTATGTGCTCGTTCCTTCATTGTGCACGGTTTTCGTCATTGGAGGCGGAGCTTGAACTATACCGTTTGCGATTGATGGATCACACACAGTTTCATTTAAGGGTATCTGATCGATGTGTCATGTTTGGACCATCCTGCAGTATTGTCGTCTCTATAGAAATGGAAGCCCACAGACTCTTAGCAAGCTAAAGATTTTTGCTATGTACATCTGACAAAGTATTTTAGTCGGGCAATGAAATGGATCAAACTTAGAGTAGTCGGTCAAAGATCTGGTTACCTCCGAGTGTCAGTTTCTCTTGCTCGAGACGGGTAATCCTGGTCTTCTCAGCTTCGAGGTTACGATGCAGCTCCTGCATCTCCTTCTCAAGGGTATGCTAGCGAGACCCAATCTCGCACATGCCCTGCAAACAACAACAACAACAACAACAACAACAACAACAACAACAACAACAAAAACAAAGGAATATCACTGATGATGATCAGACACGATGTTGAAGTTAAAATGCATTCGGATTTTGAGACTGTCATCAAGCACGCCCCCATTGGAGAACAACATGTTCTACACCCCGACGGTCAACATCGAGAGGCTCTGTTCCATCCATCACCGCATCCTCTATGACAAGTATCTCATCAGTCGGAACCAACTACCTAACATTCGGATTCTAAGACTGTCACCGACTGCTTCAGTCGACGACAGCCTAGGGAACTACACCTGGTGGGTGCGCTTAGTGCGCTCCCACTGGACAACTCTAGGTTTCTAAACCCTGATGGTTAACGTCGAGAGGCTCTGATCCATGGACCATCACCACATCCTCTTCGACAAATACCTCGTCATTTGGATTATATCTTCAGCATTAACTACATTCAAATTTTGTGACTATCGCTGACTGCTTTAGTCAACGACAGTCTCGGGGATTACACCCAGTGGGAGTGATCAGCGCGCTCCCACTGGAGAACTACATGTGCTTAACCCCGACGGTCAGCGTCGAGAGGCTCTGGTCCACAGAACATCACCACATCCTCTTAGACAAGTATCTCATCATTCGGATCCAACTGCCAAACATTCGGATTCTTAGAATGTCGCCGACTGCTTTAGTCGATGGTAGCCTCAGGGACGACATCCAGTGGGTGCGCTCAATGCGCTACCACTGGAGAACTACACGGTCTAAACCCCAACCATCAACATCGATAGGCTCTGGTCCATGGACCATCAATGCATCCTCTTTGACAAGTACCTCATCATTCGGATTTAACACTAAGCACCAGTGGGTGTATTCCAGACGTAAACCAACTCGAGACACTGCATAAGCTTACTTAGGATTCTACCGGATTCGAAAAACATCTTCAATGGAAAAAATTTGCTCTACAGAAGGTACTTACGAGAGTACTTTCTCGAATAGTATTCTCCAAAACCTCTCCAGCATCGCGAGCCTTCTTCAGCCTGTCGTTCATCAACCTCAGTTGGATCAGCGCCTCCTTGCTTGTTCCCACATGGTCCTCCGGGACACGCTGCAGTCCGATGACAACAACCGTAGGGGGCATTGGAGGAGGGGTTCCAACTATGGGTCTTGTTCTTGATGAAGTCCCTCGGGCTTGAGGTGGCTCTAGAGCAGGCAAGGTGTCTTGCATCATGACGTCCACGTCACCAGCGGGATTCGGCAGGACAACCTGGTCCTCAGCATCAATTTGAATCACCTCATGCGGCTCAACAAATGTTTGATAATCATTCAGAAATAAGTCAAGAGGGGAAACAAAGAACTCATAGTTCATGAGTGGCCAAAACTGAGTGTTACCTTTTGAAGTCGTAGCATCGGCCTCGACCTTGTCCTTCCCCAGCGAGGTAGATGAAGTGTCAACCCTGCAAGAAAATCACTCGGATTTCTTATCACATTTGGTCAATTACTTGAAGCGTCAATCGGCATGAAGATAATTACGCGGAGTCCACCGACACTTTCATCTTGTTCTTGATCTTCACCACCTTCGTGTTCTTCTCTAGATATGCAGAGGGATCACTACGCTCGCATTTCGAAGTCTGAGTGGGGGATATTTGGGGAAGGCTTGGCGGCACCCGGGCCTCCCGTGCGGCCTGCACGGACTCCAGGGTCCTCGCGAGCCTTTGAATGGGTCTCGGGGAGCACCTCCTCCGAAGGAGAAGATTCTGCCTCGTCCCCTGGTTTGGACTCCTTCTCATCCTCTTCGCCGTGGCTGTCGTCTTCGTATTCTTCTTCATCGTCAGAGTCGCCATGGCGCTCATTGTCGTTGGCCATGTCTGCGGTCACGTTGTCGCTAGTGGGTATCAAGCTCACCATGTCCATGTAACCCTACTAAAATGGAAATTACAACGATCAATATTCACAAAAGGAAAACTACATCACTCGAAAATGTGATGGAACTCGGAGTTTACCTCACTCGGCGAATGGTCGCCCGAATATGGGGGCACATGTCTTGACCCCCTAGGGTTGTCTCGAGATGGAGTTATGGCCTTTAGCTTACTCGCCACGGCCTATGCGCTAAGCTGTTTTGGATGTTTGCGTGTGAGGTCACTCGGACACGAGTATTGCCACATGGGATGGACCATGGCATGGAGCGGTTGGATTCTTCTCTGGAAGAAGACCTCCAGTAGGTCCAGGCCTTTGAGGCCCTCGTTCACTAGGGCTACCAGTGCAATCACAAGCAAATCTACATCGACCTTCTCCTCCTTGGACATGGTCAGCTTTGCAAGTTTCCAAATGTGTTCGGTGGAATACGCAGGGAGGCCCGACTAATCATCACCATCTGGGATGTCCTCACAGTAAAACCATGTGAACTGCCAACTCTTGACCATATTAGGGAAATTCATCGTAGGGAAACTACCCTTACCCCTCAACTGAATTCCCACACCCCCGCCCTGCTAGACTACACTTGTTTTCTCTTCTGACAAAGTAAGCTTCTTCACGGTCATCACTTGGCAAATAAACACAAGTTTGAAAAAAACAATGCGGGTGGCAACCGATGAAGTTCTCATAGAGAGAAATGAAATCTACGAAAATGAAGTATATGATGGAGTTGGGAGGAAGATGGCGTAGTTGTGCCCCAAAAAAGTTCAGAAATTCCCGAAAGAAAGGATGAGGCGAAAGTGAAAAACCTTGGTCGAGGTGAGTGTTGAGGAGCACCTTCTTGCCTCTGCATGGTACAGACTCGACCTCCCCCTTCTCCAGCAATCTCCAGCTCCCCGGAGCGAGGAGCCCTTGGCTCTCCAAGTCCCTCAACCGGCTGGCGGTGACTCGGGACGCTAGCTAGTCGCCCTGGATGAAGCCAGCCGAGGCGCCCACGCTCGAGGAGGAGTCACATGAAGACCTCTTCACCCTCTCGGCCTTTACAGTGGTGTTCCTCGACATCTCGGGTGAGGCCCGGCGGCGATCATTGAATCGGTCGCACGAGGGAAGCACTCGGCGGAGCAGCAAAGGGGATGAGGAGACGGAGAAGAGGATGATTTTTTCCTTACCTCCCCATGGTTCCTTTTTTATACCCTGGCTCGGTGGATTCTTGGTCGTCCGATTCGGCGTGGCCACGCAATCGACGGGCACACGCAGATCTGCTCAATCATCAGGACAAAGAAGTAGGGACGCGTGGCACAATTATCAACGTAGAAATCGAGGCGCTATGTCCATGTTCCCCATGTTCCTGACAGGACCATCACGATCGCGTGCATGCGCTTCCCCACAATTTCAAAATCACCGGTGATTTCGTGGCGTCACAATTCGAGTGGACTCCCTGTTCAGCTATGCGTTCTAACGTACCAAAATTTACCAAGTGGACAAGGGCTAGTCAAACTATTACCGAGTGGGTAAAGTCTTGTCAAGCACTCGGATTAATCTTCAACCACTTCTGGAATATCTGAATGAAGACCAAATGAAATCTCTAATAATGGCATCTCCAAGCATGAGGATCATCTATCCGAGACTTGATCTACATCAAGTCAAATGGTTCTGGTGTCAAGACTGTTCAGGCATTTGAAAGATATTTAACCTTGAATCGATTGCGGCTCTAATACCAAGTGGGAAACGACCAGCTTCATTTCAAAATGTTCCCGAGACGTTACCAACATCACGACATGCTGGACACACGGTCCCCTAATACTCAACCGATTCGGGGCTACTAACGAGGTCACCTACCGTAGGTATGGTCATGTACCTCTAATCGAGGACACTCTTGGGATCCTACACGGTCATGGAAGTCCCTGGATTACCTTGACACTCGGACGAATGCATAAGATGCAATCGGCTCCTCGGAAGTAACTCGGACGTCATTAATCACTCGGCGCCTCCGTAGCACTCGAACATATGGAAGTAGGAGCGACGTGGGAGCTGCAATGTTCAAGGGACTTAATACACCTTAAGTATTGTAAAGACCACGTTACCTGTAACGCTTGTAGTTAACTCAGCCGTTTCCAGTAACTCGAGCGATTACTGGCATTTATTGCCCAAGTGATGGTGCTCAGCCGATGGTGGCGCACTCTATATAAGCCGCTCCTGGGTGCCAGAGCAAGGGATATGAACTCCCTGTATTCAGATACCCATACCAAGCAGACACTTATCCCCCAGGCTCGAGACATAGGAATATTACCACTTCCGAGTGGGGTCCAAACTCGTAAATTCTCAGTGTGACACTTACTCCATAGATAGGCTTCACCCTACACATTCCTACACCCCATACTATTGTCTTGAATACTCCCATGACATGAAGCAATCACTCTTGGCATGTTTTCAGGTTATTCTTCAAAACAAACCTAAGCATGGTAGACAATTATCTATTGACTCCTTCAGTTTGACCAATAGTTTGGGGTGACAAGTAGTACTAAAAAGCAGTTTAGTCCCCAATCTAGCCAGTAAACATCTCCAAAAGTGGCTAAGAAATTTAGCATCATGATCTGAAACAATTCTATTTCGCACACCATGCAATCGAATAATTTCACGAAAGAACAAATCATCAACACTAGCAGCATCTTCACTTTTATGACAAGGTATAAAGTGAGCCATTTTTGAAAATATATCCATGATAACAAATAGTGTATCCCTCCCTTTCTTTGTTCGAGGTAAACCTAAAACAGATTCCATAGATATATCCTCCCAAGTAACACTAGGTATAGGCAAGGGCATATCTAAACCATGAGGATTGAATCATGACGTAGCTTTTTGACATGTAGTATGGCCAGCAACAAAACGCTCAACATCCCTTCTCATTTTTGGCCAAAAGAAAAGGGTAGCAAGTATGTCCTCCGTTTTCTTCATGCCAAAGTGTCCCATTGATCCTCCTCCATGTGCCTCCTACAACAACAAAAAAAACGGAGCTAACTAGAATGCATAGCTTGTTAGCACGTAACACAATTCCATCATTAATGACGAACTTGTTCTATGTTCTACCTTCTTTACAGTTCTAGAACACATCTTTAAATTCAGCATCATGCACATATTGATCTTTGATGTTCTCCAGACCAAATATTTTAAAGTCAAGTTGTGAAAGCATAGTATAACGATGACACCATGCAACATCAATAACATTTTATTTACCCTTTTTGCGTTTAATGACATAAGGGAAGGTCTCAATGAATTCAACGAAATTAGCATGTCTATGGTTAAGTTTTGTTTGACTTTTAATATGTTTCAAAGATTCATGATTAGAATGTATGCAAAATTCTTTGGGCCATTAATAGTGTTGCCATATTTCCAAGGTCCAAACAAGAGCACAAAATTCCTTATCATAAGTAGAATAATATAGACTAGGCCCACTCAATTTTTCAGAAAAGAATGCAATAGGTTTACCATCTTGTAAGAAGACACCTCCTAATTCAATTCCACTAGCATCACATTCAAGCTCGAAAGTTGTATTAAAATCAGGAAGTAGGAGTAAAGGAGCATGTGTTAAGTTATCTTTCAATATGATACCCTACTGTTCATTCAGGCTGACAGGTGCTAATTAGGTGCCCTCAAAGATTTGCTGAGCTCTTTCTCCCAAGCCACTGGAATGCAGGTTAACTATCACAAGTCCTTATGTATCTAATCAATGTGCAGGCAGATATTGCTGCAGGTTTAGCAGCTGATTTTGGATGCAAAATAGGGACAATGCCTTTCACCTATTTGGGACTTCCTATTGACACTACTAGGCCAAAAATTGCTGATCTAGTGCCTCTTGTTCACTGCATGGAAAGAAGGCTTACTGCAAGTTCCTAGTTTTTATCGCAAGGTGGTAGGCTACAATTGGTTAACTCTATTATGTCATCCCTGCCAATTTTCTTTGAGTGCATCTTATCGATCCCACCTGGTATCTTAAAGCAATTAGAAAGGAATCAAAGGCATTGTCTATAGAGAAAATATTGGGAAGAAAAGGGACATTCCCTGGCGGCTTGGCCACTTGTATGCAGACCAAAACTAAAGGGTGGCCTAAGGATCCTCAACCTTGGACTGCAAACTGAGGCTCTACTCATGAAGCATCTCAACAAGTTTTATAACAAGGCTGATGTCCCACGGGAACATCTAATCTGGGTAACCTATTACTTTAATAGAGTGCCCCATGATACAACTATGTGCGGTTCTTTCTGGTGGAGAGATGTAACCAAGCTGATTGACAAATTCAAGGTAGCCACAGTTATCACTGTGAACAAAAGGGATACTGCCCTCTTCTGGGATGATAATTGGAAACTTGATAATCAGGTTGCTCCATTGCAAGAAAGATTCCTGAGGCTATTCTCTTTCTGCCAGGATGAAATGCTATGTGTACAAGAGGTCATGAGCACAACAGATTTCCATGACTTATTCTCTCCACCCCTTTCTGAACTGGCCTTTAATGAGTTGAATCAGTTGACATCTCTTTTGGAAGGTACCAACCTCAATCTTGAGGCTAATGATTGCTAGAATTGGAGACATGGGAAAGCATCAGATTACTCGGCTAAAAGATACTATGTTTTTGTGCATCATCCAATTGTTGTCAATCCTATTCTATCCTGGATTTGGAAGAGTAGTTGCACCATGTCAATCAAGATGTTTGCATGGTTAGTTACAATGGACAGAATAAACACTAAGGACATGATTCAGCACATGCATTGGAAAATTAATGATGGTCCAGAATGTGTGCTTTGCCCCACCTTGGTATTGGAGGATAGAAATCATCTTTTCTTTCAATGCAACTTCAGTTTTTGGACATGGAACTATGTGCACATCACATGGATGGACAACAACGACATGGTGCAGATTGCATACCAAACCAGAAAGGAGTTCAACAAACCTTTCTTTGCTGAAGTGGTTTTCTTAACGTGGTGGAACATTTGGAAAGTAGGCAATGACAAAGCTTTCAGGCACATCAGACCTTTTTAAGGCGGTGGAAATGTGGTTTCATTCATGATACTTCTCTCCTCACTCATAGGATAAAGACCAGGCACAGAGAGGTGCTACGCAGATGGATTGATTTTTTACCCCCTTGAACCTTTTTCTATGTAACTTTTTTCCTTGTTTCTTTTTCTTTTCCTTGCGGGCTCTTGTACATATGTTTCCTTTTTATTTTAATAAAATGTTGTGGGGCGTAAGCCCTGCGGTCTTCATGGTAAAAAAACTTATCTTTCATTACGGTGAAGGCTTCTTCATGTATAGTACCCCAAACAAAAGGAACATCCTTCTTTGTAAGCTCGTTGAGAGGTGCAACAATGGTGTTGAAATCCCTCACAAAATGACTATAGAAACCAGCGAGGCCTAGAAAATTCCTCAATTGTGTGACCCTTTTGGGCTGCAGCCAACTCTCAATAGCTTTAATCTTGGATTTATCGACTTCAATTCCCTATGGAGTAACAACATAGCCAAGAAAAGATACTCGGTCGGTGCTAGAAGTGCACTTCCCAAGGTTACCCACCAAACGTGCAACACATAGAGCAATAAAAAGAACACATAAATGTTCCAAGTGTTCCTCCAAAGGTCTACTATAAATCAATATATCATCAAAATAGACTACCACAAATCATCCAATGAAAGCACATAAAACCCCGCCCATTAATCTCATGAAAGTACTAGACGCATTAGTTAACCCAAAATGCATGACTAACCACTCATATACACCAAACTTAGTTTTAATTGTTGTTTTCCATTCATCTCCCAATTTTAAACGAATTTGATGGATACACAAATCAACTTCGAATAGAAGTGTAGAGCCAATTAATTCATCAAGCATATCATCTAGCCTAGGAATAGGGTGATGATAACGAATATTAATATTACTAATGCCTCTACGATCCACACACATACGCGATGTTTGATCCTTTTTTGGCACTAGAATAATAGGAACAGCAGAAGGACTAAGGGATTCACGTATATAATATTTGTCGAGCAGCTCTTGTACTTCACAGATATTCTCCTTTGTCTTTTCTGGATTGGTACGGTATGGCGCAAGGTTGGGTAGCAATGCACCGGGAATTAAGTCCATCAGATGCTCAATCCCTCGAATAGGTGGTAATCCCGGTGGCACGTCTTGTGGAAAGACATCAGCAAACTCCTGCAAGATGTTTTTGATGCTAGGAGGACAAAGAAGGTGGCATGTCCTCAGATGAAAATAATCCCTCTTTGCATACAAAAGCATAGAAAACAGGTGTAGTAACATACAAATCAGTAATATCAGATTTAGTGGCAAGTAAGCAACAACTCTTTAGTTTTATTTCAGATGCAACACTAGATGATTGTTTATTAGGCTTATTATGTTGCTCAAATTCTGCCACAATCTGATTTTCATCATTTTACTTCTGTTTTGCTTTACTAGCCCTAGCGATGTTGTCTTTGATAATATGTTCAGGAGACAAAGGAACAAAACTTATATTTTTATCCTTATGAACAGCGTCACGGAACCCCACCTTCATCAATAAAGCTTTCCTCTTATATTCACAATATATAGATTGCAATCTCAGTTTCTTGCTTGTTCTTCATTTGCGTGCACGAAACAGACCCTCTTGGTCAGGTTGATCATGCTTTGGCATGGTCAATAACCTCTCGAAGTTGCTTTAGCGATTGCTATGGCGCACGTCCTCGCACGTTCGTAGTCGGATCGTCAGAGTTGAGTCTAGTGAAAACAATAGCCATATCTAATCGAAAGACAGGGATAACTTTGCTTCTATCAAGTGGTATCAGAGCTGCCATCCACCATCATCTTCACTACTTCCATATACCATCACCCACCACCATCATCACTGCTGCCATATACCATCACCCACCATCATCGTCACTAATCCAAGACCATGTATCACCACCATATATATGCCATCATCGTGTGTCCATATATACCACCACCTATCAGCCACCAATCCTAGCCCATCCAATATTAGGTTTATTTTCAAGAACCCTTTGTTTCTAGTTTCGTGTTTCCTTGCGTGAGTAGGTTTCGAAAAAAAGTCTGGAGACCCCCGGACAGTTTTTAGGCCAAAATTTCGGTGGGTTAAAATATTTTTCCCTATCCTGTTTTAGGCTTTGTAGAGCGTTTTGTGACACTCGCCACCATAGTTATTTTTTGTCGCAATTTTGTTCATCACACGCTCGAATCGTTCCAAAAAAACTAGTCAACTTTTTTGTGTCCCTATGCTGTTAATATGCCTTCGGAAGAGTTTTGAGACACTCGCCTTTATAGTGATTTTCTAAAGCAAAAAAAGAGCACAAAAAAGAGATATTTTTTGAGCATGTGCTCTTCTCTTGATTACGTGTAGCCTCGTGATTTGGTTGGTGCTCTAGGCTCGCGTCTCTAGTACGGTCTAGCCTAGGACTAGCACAATACCGTCGTTGAGCGATTATTCAAGTTTGCATCTCTGAATTGATTATGGTTCACCCCTTTTACTACCGTATTATAAGCCATCCCAAGTACACATACATCTACGTCATGTGTTGACACCACCTGGCAATCGCTATATCCAAGCTTTGAGAGTTTTGATTACAATGGTTTCCGATCACCACCTACTGCTGGGTAAGAATTGGTAATAATTTGAGATTTGCTTGATGGATTTGTAACACACCACCACCACCACCACCACTTTATAGGTTCATATTCTTGTGTATTCCTATTGATGTTTAACCATACAGGATCATAAGCCGACGAGGGCAACTGGGAGAGCATGACCAACATAGAGCTCCATGTTAAATTTCAGCAAATGATGGGTGACTAGGTACAGACTTCGTGACTAGTATTGGAGAGGCCTTGGATAAGCTACATGGTTTGGGGAAGACGGTCGATGCCAAGCTTGATGCTAAATTCAATGAGGTGTGTGCACGTCTACCTTCACCAGTTATATCTGTTGTACCTCGGCAATAACAACACGAACAACGAGCAAATTTTAGGGGACGAACATGACATGTGCCTATCCACCAAGGCCAAAACTTTTGTGCCATTACTAATGTTGCATCTTCGGTGGCTGTTGTTGTTGATACAACTGTGTTTGAGCAGAATGAGGATTATGATGAGGATTATGATGGTGATTACGGTGATTAGGGAGAGGTTTCTCCAAGTCAGCACCAGGGACCACCACCACCACAAGCACCGAGTCATCCACATGGATACAGTCGCAATGGTAGGGCTGCGCTACCGCCTAAGGTACGAGAACATGACCGTCTCCCTAAAATTAAATTGAATATTCCTAGATCTTATGGTAGATATGATCGTGATATATATCTTACCATGGTGTAAGAAATACAACAATGTTTTACATGCGTACAATTTCCTAAGGATAGACGTGTTGCTGTTATTGTTTGTTCATTCACTAGTTTTGCTTGTGTTTGGTGATCTGAACATTGTAGAATACATCATGCTAATATCCCAACTATGTGAGTTGCTTTGAAAACTGCTATATGTAATCATTGAGTTGCACCATATTATCAACATGAATTACTTCAAAAACTGCACCATTTAAGACAAGGAAAGAATTATGTAGAAGAATATTATCAGGAATTACAACCTAGAATTATTAGGTGTGGTATTGTTGAATTAACTGAAGCTATGCTTGCACGTTTTATGGACGGATTAAATGGAGATATTCAAACTATTTTAGAGTATAAGGAGCATGACACTATCACGCGTTTATTACATCTTGCTTGCAAAGCTGAAGGTGAAGTGTAGGATCGACATGCATTGGCTAGAACTAATTTTCTGCAGGTCACACTTCATCATGGACTCCACGCACCTCATTTCTTCCACACGTCCTGCTGCAACACCGCCTACTTTGACCACCAACACCATTTCAGATACGAGGAAACAGGCCCTTACCCCACCCTCCGCCAAGAACACACCTTCCAGGCCAGTACAAAGCTCTTATGAAGAGGAGCCTCTGGCTCTTATTGCAAGTGAGGAACATGATGTAGAGAATACTGAACAAGAGACACAACACATGTTTGCTGACTACGCTATCAGGTATGAAATTTTAGTTGATCAACGTCTTTTAAGTGTGCAGGTAACACAGGCGGAGCAAACTCAGAGGCACAACTTATTCCATACAAAGATAGTTGTGAAGGAATGTTTTGTTTGTGTAATCATCAGGAGTTGCAACAACTTGGGTAGCATGGAGATGGTGGAGAACGTGTCTCTCACCACAAGACCACATCCTCGTCTTTAATACATCCAATGGTTCAACAACAGTGGCAAGGTTTAGGTAACACGTCATGTTCGTGTGCATTTTAGCATTTCTACACATTTTGATTATGTTGATTGTGATGTGGAACCCATGCAAGCATGCTCCATTTTACTTGGTAGACCATAGCAATTTGATTAAAATTATGTACACCATGGTAGGATAAATAAGCATACTCTTGTTCATAAGGATCAAAATACAACTTTGCTTCCTATGTCTCCTAAACATATTATGAAATGACATTGCTAGAGCTAGTAAAGAAAAACAGGAGCTAAATGAGAGTGAAAATCGGATTGTAGCAAAGGAATTCGAGGAACACAGTAAGCTTAACAAACCTTCATCTAGTGTTACATCTGACATAAAATTGTAGAGTAGATGTTTACTTGCTACTAAATCTGATATTACTGATCTGGATTTGACTACATCCGTTTGCTAAGCATTTGTGTGCAAGGAGGTATTATTTTCATTCGAGGATGTGCCTCCCTCTTTACCTCCTGCTATAACTAACATCTTGCAGGAGTTCGCTGACATCTTTCCACAAGATGTTCCACCAAAATTACCTCCTATTCGAGGAATTGAGAATCATATTGAATTAATTCCCGGTGCATTGCTACCCAACCGTGCGCCATACCATACTATTCTAGAGGAGATGAAGGAGATTATGCGCCAAGTGCTGGAGCTACTTGACAAAGGATATATGCGTGAAATCCCTTGGTCCATTTGTTGTTCCTATTATTCTAGTGCCGAAAAAGGATGGTTCGTTGAGTATGTATGTTGATTTTAGAGGCACTAATAATATTACTATTCATTATCATCGTCCAATTCCTAGGCTAGATGATATCCTTGATGAATTAAGTGGCTCTACATTTGTCTCCAAAGTTGATTTGTGTAGTGGATACCATAAAATTCGTATGAATTTGTGAGATGAATGGAAAACAACATTTAAAACTAAGTTTGGTTTATATGAGTGGTTAGTCATGCCTTTTGGACTAACTGATGCACCTAGTACTTTCATGAGATTAATAAACGAGGTTTCACGTGCTTTCATTGGACGATTTGTGGTAGTCTATTTTGATGTTTTACCGATTTATATTAGATCCTTGGAGGAACACTTGGAACATTTACATGTTGTTTTTATTGATCTACGTGATGCACGTTTGTTTGTAACCTTGGTAAGTGAACCTTTTGGACCGACCAATTATCTTTTCTTGGCTATGTGTTACTCCACAGGGTATTGAAGTTGATAGTGCCAAGATTAAAGCTATTGAGAGTTGGCCGCAACCCAAAACAGTCACACAAGTGAGGATTTTTCTTGGCCTCGCTGGTTTCTGTAGGCGTTTTGTGAGAGATTTCAACACCATTGTTGTACCTCTCAACCTCTCAATGAGCATACAAATAAGTATGTGCCTTTTTCTTGTGGTACCGCACATGAAGAAGCCTTCACGATATGGAGAGATAAGTTAGCACATGCTCCTTTACTCAAACTTCCGCATTTTAATAAGACTTTCGAGCTTGAATGTGATGCTCGTGGAATTGTATTAGGAGGTGTGTTATTACAAGACGGTAAACCTATTGCATACTTTAAAGAAAAATCGAGTGGGCCTAGTCTGAATTATTCTACCTATGATAAGGAATTATTTTCTCTTGTTCGGACTTCAGAAACATGGCCACATTATTTATGGCTCAAAGAATTTGTTATGCATTCCGATCATGAATCATTGAGACATATAAAAAGTCAATGAAAAGTAAACCATAGACATGCCAAATGGGTTGAATTCGTTGGAACTTTCTCTTATGTCATTAAACACAAGAAGGGAAAAGAGTTATTGCTGATGCATTGTCTCGTCGCTATACTATGCATTCACAACTTGAATTTAAAATATTTGGTTTGTAGACCATCAAAGATTAATATGTGCATTATGTTAAATTTAAAGATGTGTCGCAGAATTGGAAAGAAGGGATAACATGGAACAAGTTGGTGATTAATTATGGATTTGTGTTCCATGCTAACAAGCTATGCATTCCAGCTAGCTCCGTTCGCCTTTTGTTGTTACAGGAGGTGCATGGAGGAGGATTAATGGGATATTTTGGTGTGAAGAAGATGGAGGACATACTTGCTACATATTTATTTAGGCCAAAGATGAGACGGGATGTTTAGCGTTTTGTTGCTCTCTGCACTACAAGTTAAAAGCTAAGTCACGACTCAATCCTCATGGTTTATATATGCTTTTACCTATACCTATTGTTCCTTGGGAGGATATATCTGTGTACATTCTTTTTGGTTTACCTCAAGCAAGGAAGGGGAGGGATAGCATATTTGTTGTCATGGATATATTTTCAAAAATGGCACACTTTATACCATGTAATAAAAGTGATGATGCTACTAATGTTGCTGATTTGTTCTTTCAGAAATTATTTGCTTGAGTGGTGTGCAGAATACAATTGTTCGAGATCATGATGCTAAGTTTCTTAGCCAGTTTTGGTGATGTTTATGGGCTAAGCTGGGTCCTAAAGTGCTTTTTTGTACTAAATGTCATCCCCAAGCTGATGGACAAACTGAAGTGGTCACTAGATCATTTTCTACTTTTCTTAGAGCTCTTTTGAAGAATAACTTGAAAATCTAGGAAGAATGTGTGCCTCATATTGAATTTGCTTCTAATCGTGCATTGCATTCTACTACTAAGATGTGCCCTTTTGTAATTGTGTATGGTTTCATACCTCGTGCACCTATTGATTTGTTGCCTCCTCCATCTTCGGAAAAGGTTAATTTTGATGCTAAAAATCATGTTGAATTGATCTTAAAAACACATGAGGTAACTAAGGAAAACATTGAAGGTATGAATGCGAAATACAAACTTGCTTGAGAAATGGGTAGAAAACATGTTGTCTTTGCACCTGGAGACCTTGTTTGGTAACATTTGCGTAAGGATAGATTTCCTGATTTGTGCAAGTCAAAGTTAATGCCCCGTGCTAATGGTCCTTTTAAGGTGTTAGAGAAAATAAATGATAATGCATACAAAACTGAGTTGTGTGCAGAGTTTAGGGTTAGTCCCACTTTTAACATTGCAGTTTTGAAGCCTTATTTGGGCGAGGAAGACGAGCTACCGTCTAGCACGACTAGTCAAGAACGGGAGGATGATGAGGATAACACCACCATTGTTACACCCACAACCCCTGATGATATACATACTGGACCAATTACTAGAGCTCACGCACGCTAGTTGAATTACCAAGTACTTTTGTTTCTTGGAAATCCTTCTGATGTTCATGAAAATATGATGTTGCCTAAATTAGATACTTTTGTTCTACTTATGAATGAAGGAACTAGCATGGACAAGAAGGATGACCATTGGCATGGCATCAAGCATGGAGGATAAGGTCACATGCTTGAAAGAACAATGGAGTTTCCAATGGTGATTTTCGCACATGAAGCCTCCATAAGGAGAGCATGAAGGCTTGGACAAAATATACAAGATGACAATTCATAAATTTAGTCCACGGGCTATTATAGTTGCCAGATCACCTTATTTTTTGCCCAAGCCCATGTAATTTTGAAATACCACTTTATAGTGTGTTTTTAGAGTCAGTATGTGTGGGGAAACTAAGTTAGAGTCTATTTCGGAGCCCTCCTCCAAGGGGTCACGAAATTCTCCCTCTATTCCCCCATATATACAACCGTTGGGGCGCCGTTTAGACTTGGGTTTTGTTTAGATTAAAAGTTTGTGATCGCTGCAACTTCGCGTTCTTTGTTTGTGTTCCATGACCAGACCAAGGCATCACAGAACCCCACCTTAATCAGTAAATCTTTGCTCTTTCATTTGCAATATCCAGATTGCAATCTCACTTTCTTGCTTGTTCTTCGTTTGCTCGCAAGAAATAGACCCTCGTGATCAGGTTCATCGTGCTCCGGTATGGTCAATAACCTCTCAAAGTTGGTTTAGAGATTGCTAAGACACGACGTCTTCGCACATTCGTAGTTAGATAATCAAAGTTGCCTCTAGCAAAATTGATAGCCATATCTTATCTAAGGGTAGGGAGAACTTCGGCTCTATTAGTGTCGGCTCAGGGGCCTTGTCATCGAATTGAGATAGCAGATGTCGGCACGGACAATATTTATTTTGATACGGTCATTCATTGATGTACCCTTCTTTGGATGCTAGGACTTTTGCCCATATGACAATGAGGATACCTTTTTGGGCTTTTAACTGCTGCAACTTCGTCTTTAGGCTTTAGGCGGTAGCTATTAGCTGCCGCTTGAACCATTCTGGATCTAGTGGTTCCTCGGGGACAATGAAACACTCGGTTCCAAGTCTAACATCGTTTTCGAAGGGGGGAAGTTAGTTGATGTCATTGGAGTCGTTGAGGTATTCGTAGTTATACCAATCCTCATTCCCCTATGCGGCATCGAATTGTTGTTCGGGGGCTCAGGGGTCATCGGGGTTACGCATGTTGTCTGGGGTGTCGTCTTATCCACTGCCCGTGTTGCTTTCCTTGCCCTTGCACCCCTTGATTGCTTGTGCTAGCGTCAGTACTTGGGAGGCACCTCGCCATGGTTATTTGAAGGATCACTAGAAGAGTATTTCTAGAGGGGGTCAATAGACTACTAGCACAAATTAAAATCTACTCAATATTCAAAGTTAAGTGTTGCCAGATCTTAGCAATTATAGCAAGTCTAGCACACCCTACACATGCAAATCATCAAGTATAGCAACGGAAAGTAAAGACATTGCACATGGAAGTAAGGAGTTGAGATAGGGAGATCAAATGGATGAGGGACACAAAGATTATTCTCGTGGTTCCGATAGGTGGTGCTATCATACATCCACATTTATGTAGTCTTCAACCCACGGAGGGTAACGATCGTGAGAGTCCATGGAGGGCTCTACCCATGGAGGACTAGCCTAACTCGGGGTAGATCTTCATGAAGTAGGCGATCTTCTTGCCCTTACAAACTTCTTGGTTCACTCCACAACACAAAGTAGGAGGCTCCCAAGTGACACCTAACCAATCTTGGAGGCACCACCGACCAAAAGGTAATAGGATCGATAATGTCGATGAACTCCTTGCTCTTGTGGTTCAAGATGATCGACTCCTCAACACTCAATCACTCTCTCACAAGTTTGGCTTTGTTGGCAGAGATTGATTGGGTGGAAAGAAACTTGGGGAGGATAGATATCAAGATTCATATGGTTGGAATGGAATGGCATGATCTCAACACATGAGTAGGTGACTCTCTCTCAAAAAATCTGATAGGATAAGTGGGGATCTGTTCTTAGTGCTTCTCTTGCAAGTGAGTGGTGGTGGAGGGGTATATATAGGCATCTCCAAAAATTCAACCATTACACCTTAAGTGACCAACTCGGTTACACCGATGTGTGAATCTCAATGGTACCGAGGTGCTCCAAAGGTGGCAACTTTTGAATCTTGGCATGACCGATATAGAATTCTTTGCGGTACTGAGCAGGTGACCAACAGTCAGAATCCAAATCTCAGTGACGCCGATCCAAAAACTTGGTGGAACCGGTTTTATAAATCGAGGTAACAGAAAGTTGGCAGCCTAAACACGGTGGGACCGATGTGCTAGGGTTTGGCAAGTTTCTGGGAATTAATGGGACCGAGTGAAATGTGTTGGTTGCATCGATTTTGTAGGAATGGCATAGACAGAATATGTGGAGAGTTTGTGGGTGTTTTTGTTGACTATCACTTGTGCAAGTTTGAGAATCTTGTTCACCAACAATACCTTACCCCCTTTTAATAGTATTGGCTTTCCTATGGACTCAAAGTGATTTCTCACAAAATAAAATGTAGAGTCCTCTTCCTTGAAGCTTCGCCAATGCTCTTCCTTCTCCTTATTCATCTTGGGGATACTCTCCATAACCCCTTTGCCAACCCATCATTCTCTGTATGGACTTTCACTTGAGATACACTAGATAAAAGTATTAGACCAGTAGACAATGTATATCATGATGAATTACCAAAACCACCAAGGGAGCATATTGTGCTTTCAATCTCCCCCTTTTTGGTAATCGATGACAACATACAATCAAGGCTTCAATTTAAGATATGCAGAAATATATGAAGACTTTGAAGGATGTGTGCAATCCATTTTAAGGAAAGTTGATTTTGAATGCATGAACACACACATGGTAGGAAGGACATGAGAAGTCATGCATATATTGGAAATATGCATCGAATATATGTGAATGAGATTATTTCATGTTCAAGACTGTAACAGCCCGAGACCGACGCTCCAGAAGATTCCCCTTTTATTTCAATTCTCGTTTGTGATTCGTTTGGTTGTTGCATTCATCATTGCATCATTCGCATCATCTGCATAGCATCATCACTCGTTTTCGAAAACTTGCATCCGTTCGTAGCTACCAGTCCTCTCCGTTCGTGTCGTGGACCATTTCGTAACCAACCACACACGCACGCGCCCGCGGCATTGATAAAAATATTGTTTTTAAACTGCGTATAAAACTTTCTTGGGTTGGGTTAGAAGTTGACATGTGGTCTTGTTATATTGTAGGTAGACCGCCTGCCAAGTTTCATCGCAATAAGAGTTCGTTTGATACCCGAACGGTCGTCTGTAGCGCCAGCGTTATCAGTTTATTCGGCAGACGTTTCGGTTTACAAAAATCTTGTCACGGGCCACGAAATTCCCTCTCATCCCCACAAACCCCCTCTACACGGCCCAACATATCCCAGCTAACCCCCCTTCCACTTCCGGACCATCAGATCGAGATCCGAAGGTCCAAAAACGGATGGAAACCCCCTAACCTAGCCCCAAACTGTTATAAATAGACCCCTAGCCACCCATTTTTGCAAACCATAGATCCCACCTCGATTTCCACGCCAAACCCACAGCCAGCCGCCATCTCTCCCAGTCGCCTCCCACCTCCTTCCGCGGCCCGCCCAGGCCTGGACGAGCCCGTCCTCATGGCACCTCCACGCCGGCCCCAAGCATCCTGCCTTCCTCGTCGCACCGGAGTGTGCCTCCAAGCCCGGTCGGCCATGCCACCTGGCCGGAGGTCGAGCCCGCCGGCCACTGCAAGTCGCCGTCGCCCCTGCTCCTCCCATCCCTTCTCCTTCCTCGTGCCTCACCTCTCTCTTTCTTGTATCCCGTGTTCTCATTAGGAACAGCACCGCCATGGAGAACAGCCGGGGTTTGGTGCCACCCGAGCCGCCGCCTGCCACCGTTCTCCATCGAATCTGACTCCCTCCAACCGGATCTCCACCACCCCGCATTGCCCCGGTCGCCTCCGCACCTGACCTATGCCCGCCACCGCCGACTTCCTCGTGTGAGCGCCCAGCCACCCCAACTTTCGCCCATGTGCGCTAGATTTTAAGTGGCACCCCAGTTAAACTGTTGGACCATCCATGATTTGGCCCATGTATTTTTCCCTAATGTGAATTTGCTAATTAGCCGCTAAATTTCAGAATTCCAGAAAACCCCTTAAGTTTCATGCATATCATAACTCACCAACCGTGCATTGTATGTAAAAAATTTATATATGTAAAATGACTGGAATTTCGTGTAGATTCACAATACACAACTCTCACATGTGTTTAAAATATTTAACTTGCTGATTTCATGCAATTTGCGTAAACGCCATGCTAAAATGATCTATTTAATAACTATTGAACCATAGCTCCGATTAAAATGTTTTATATATGTAACTTGACTAGAAGAATGTGTAGAATCTCATGGTGCCAAATATTTTGCTGTTTACAAACTCTAAAATATGGCTAGTTCAGATCTGGACCAACTTAAAATATGCATATGAGGTTGTTCCGAAATTGTTATTTGTTGCATCCGGCCTCATTTAAAGTGCCTAGGTGATGTAGTTGTTTGTGCTTCACCTCTTGACATGCCTAATAACATTTAATATTGATGAGTACCTAAACGAGAGTGAACTAAATAATTGATCATGGAGTTTCGTCAATATGCAACTTGTTGCATATTGAGCTTCACTTTAATGTGTAGTAGTTGTTTGATGTGAATTGCCATGCCTTGCGTATTTAAACCGGACATGCATCATATTTGTTTGTGCATCATGTCATGCATATGTTGTTGTGTACAATGTGTTGATTGTTGTTTTCGGATTTCTTCTTCTCGATAAAGTTCTGAAGGCGTTCGAGGTGTGAGGATTCGTTTGACTACATCGAATCTTCTTCTTCATGGACTCGTTCTTCTTCCAAGCGGGATCTCAGGGAAGATGACACATTTCCCTGGATACCACTACTATCATTGCTATGATAGTTGTCCCGCTTCCATCAATATGTCTTGCTAGCTACCACTTGTTTGTCAAGCCTCCCAACATTGCCATGAAAAGCCTGTAACCCCTCCACATCCCAACAAAACCTTTGTTTGGCTATGTTACTGCTTGCTCAGCCTTCTTATAGCGTTTCTAGATGCAGGTGCAATTGCTTCCATGTGGCAACATGGACATTCTTTGTTATCACCATATTATTGCTATTTAATTTAATGCACATATATACTTGGTAAAAGGGTGGAAGGCTTGGCTTTGTGCTTGGTGTTTTTTTCACTCTTGCCGCCCTAGTTACTTGTGAACCGGTGTTGTGTTCCATAATTGAGCGCTCCTAACATGCTTGGGGTTGTTATGGGGACCCTCTTGATTTTCATTTTAGGATATAGGTTGTCTGGCAAGGCCCAACATTAGTACTATGTTTGGCTAATAACTAATAAAATGCATAGGGACCCACCAGCACCCGCAGATAATTAATCAACAACCCGGGCCAGTGCTCCTCGCGAGTGTTGATCCAAACCGGGTGATGTATCGCACCTCCTTGTCACCCGGGGTCTCAGCCAACCCGACGTCTTGCCCATCTGGTCATACCCTTAGAACATGAGACACGACTCCTATCGGGTTTTGTCGGTACGCCGGGCGACCTTGCTGGATTTGGTTTACCTTTCTCGAACGTCTTGAGAGCGAGGAATTCCGAAAATACTTCGACCTATCTCGAGGTTGCGGTTTTCCAATGGAATTGCCTAGGAAGATCACGAGATCCGTGGTCGATGTTATTCCCGCTGTGTGTGGTTCATTTGTGATGGATGAGTTGGAGCACCCCTACAGGGTTAAATCTTTCAGAAAGCCGTGCTCACGGTTATGTGCCAAACTTGGAAACTTTGTTTAACACCCGGTCATACCAAACTTGAAGTAAACTCAAATAAAATACACCAACTGTGTGCGTAACCGTGAATGTCTCTTCCCATGAGTTCTTATCCGAGAGAGAACACGGTGTAGTTATGTTTGACGTAAGTAGGTGTTCAGGATCAGTTAGATCATTTCTAGTTCACGTCCATTATGCATAGACCACCATACTTTACTTTCTGTATTCGTAAGTTAGCCACTCAAATAAATGCTTAGTCCCTTGCTGCAACCTCACCACTTAACCATACCTCACCCTCTAAGCTTTAATAGTCTTGATACCCTTGGAAATGAGATTGTTGAGTCCCTGTGGCTCACAGATTACTACAACAATAGTTGCAGGTACAGGTAATGCGATGATTTCACGTGAGAGCGATGCTTGTTTTGATTTGGAATTCTTCTTCTTCATCAACGATCTAGGTTGGGTTCTAGGCAGCATCCTGGGATAGCAAGGATGCATGTCATTTTGTCGTTTGTTTTCGTCAGTAGTTGGACCCTGCTTTTCTGTATGATTTTTGAATCTGTTATTTTATTGATGTGTTCTTGATGTAACTTGTGGCGAGTGTAAGACAATTCCATATACTCATCTCTTCAGTACATGTACTTGTAATGATATCCATTCTTGCAACACGACGAGATGCGCTCCTATCCCTGTCAAGGCCCTCGAGCCAGAATAAGGATAGGGCCGCATCTTGGGCGTGACAAAGACTCACTAGCAAGCAATGTGTGCAAGAAACAAGATGTCATCTTGAACAAGCATATGAAGCATATACTTACCTTGATGTCCTTGAGAATTTAACAGTAGGAACACACTTGAGAAAACAATGTTAGGAAACACAAGTGTATTTGATGGTGCAAATGCAAATGGAACCAAGAGAACCAAGATATGGAGGACATATAAGAAATGATTTCTTGAGAATGATATGTCTCCAAATAAGTTTAGAGTTTTCTCCCCTAGACACCAATTGTGAAAGTTTTACTCTCTCCTAGAATCATAATATAGATATTGAGAGTAGGTAGGTGTCAGGGATATTAGCCCGTGGTATGACCCGTCAGACAGTTGTAACCCGACAGACAGTTATGACCCGGTGGCAGTTATGACCCGATAGACAGTTGTAAGCCGACATACATTTATGACCCTATAGATAGTTATGACCCGGAAAATAGTTATGACCTGGGGACAATTATAACCCGGTTGTAAGCCGCCCAGCGTAAGCCGCCCGTCTGGAGATAAGACGCCCGGACTCAGAATCCCTTGAAGAGAAGCCCGCGATGGAGAGTCATAATAAGTTAAGTCTTAATCCGACTAGGATTCTACATGTAACCCGCCCCTTCAGCTTATATAAGGAGGGGCAGGGCACCCCAAGAGGGTGAAAGTCTTTAGACATCTCAATAGTGAGGTATTAGAGAGACAAGTCATTAGAGATACACAGATTAGAGGCTCTCGAGATTAGAGGTAGTGATTAGAAACTTATAATCAAGATCACCCTCATTATCAATATAGACACAAAGTAGGAACTAGGCTTTTACCTACATCGAAGGGGCCGTACCTGGGTAAACTCGCGTCCCTCTATTCCGACCAAGCCCTCTCAAGACGACACATAGTTGTGATGGCCTAACACCTAAGTTCTCTCATGAGGACATCTTGCCGTGACAAATCCACGACTTTTGGCGCCCGTCGTGGGGACGCGCATGGTGGTGTTGTGTTCTTGGAAGGATATCTTCAGGGATTGAGAAGCTCACGATAGGTCAGATGAAGAAGGATGGCACGGAACGACCATGCGCGACCACCCGTCATGAGATTACCATAGGGCAACGAAGGTGACTCATGTGCATGGACGCCATTAACAACCATGAACACGAGGACTCGACCCCATCCCATACGATGGATCAAGCGTATCATATCAAGATTTAGTGGCATGTTTTATGAGCAGCCCTATGTAACCCGATCTATAACTCGCTGAAAACAGATGGAAACTTTCGATGGAACTACAAAATCAGATCACAGATCAGACAAGCAAAACCAAATCACAGATCGGATTACAGATGATTTCAAAGAAAAAAGGAGAGTTGGGCCTTTCACGGATTGGACAGACTTGTCTCGACCTGAAAACAGAGGTTGACCACCGGCTTCTCACTGCGCTACTCGCCTCTGCTCCGCTCCTTCATGCCCACGGGTTCCCCCGTGTTGACCTATTGTGGCCAGCTCCTAGCCTTGCCACCCCGGCCTCTACAACCGCCGCTTCACCGAGGACCTCCGAGCTGGCCGGTCCGAGTGCCCTCTTGCCGGCTCACATCAGGCGTCCATGGCCGAGTCGCCACCGCAGCTCCCACTCCACCGCTCTATATCGCCCTGCTCACATTAGAGCCCATGGCCATGCTCTCTACTTGCCGATCTGCCGTCGAGCCACCACCATGACCTTCGCCTTTGTCACGGGCAGGCATCTCCGAGCCGCTACCATGGTTTGCTCCGCCCCGACCGCGTCCAACAAGCCGCCAGGTTGCTTCTCCGCCTCTGCCAGGGGCTGACGCCACTGAGCCGGCCCGCCCAAGAAGCCAGCGAGACCTCCGCCCCTAGCTGCGCCCGTCGAGTCACCCTCGCCGGCTTCGCCTTTGCCGTGCCAAGCCGCCCTTGAATCCACCTCCGCCGCATCACCGCATGGCTGAGCTGCCTTGGCTCCACCTCCGTCGTGTTGCCGCGTGGTCAAATTGCCCCCCGACTATCTCTATTGCTACTGCAGCATGCCCGGTCGCCGTGGCCCGCCTCCTCGCCTCGCCAAACCGCCTGGCTATCGTGCGCCTCCTGACCGCTCGAGTCGCTGCTGCTCCCACTTCGCCCGTTTGCTGAGCTGGCCACCATTGTGGCCACTATCGCTGCTCCTGCCTCGCCCGCTTGCCGCTTGAGCCACCATCCGGTGAGCCGCCGCCTCATGCCATGCCGTGCCTCTGCCATGCGTCATGAGTCAGCCATCGGCTGACGCTACCGATGTACCTGCGCATGCCGGCCGCTGCCTTGCTCCGCCATCACGCAAGCCGCCGCCTTCTCCGAGCCGCTCGCCATGCCTTGTCGCACCCTGTCGTTGTGGCTCTGCTACTACGACACCTTGTCAGCTCACCGCTGCTCTGTGCTCATTGGCTCGTCGCATCTCATGCGATCGGCGTCTTATTGCTGCTCTGCGCCCGCCGGCTCGCTACTCCTCGTGCCCAGACGGCCCTCTGCGCCTCTGAGTAGGGCTCGCCCGCCTCAGGTCGCCTTCACCTACGCGCGCTATAAGCTGCCACCATTGCCACACCTCTGCAGCCACCGGCTCTACCGCGCCAAGGCCGCCTCCGCTCTGCCCCGCGCGTTGGCTTTGCTCCTGTCGGGAGTCGCCTCGGCGAGCCGTTGTACTTTGCCTCAGTGGTCCGCCCCGCACTTGGAGATGTGCTTTGCCTCTCCCCGTTGGAGAGTCGCCAGACCGTCATCGCCCCCATGCTTTGACTGTCACCTCACCATGCCCCCACGCGCCTCCCGACCCTGCAGCTGCAGCTCGCGCTCGCCGGCTCATGGCCATGCGTCGGCTACTCCCCTCACACGAGGAAGGAGGAAAGGTGGGAGGCGGATAGATAGAAAGAAGTGGGGACCCGGTTGAGAAAAAAGGTGAGCAAGAAATATGAAGGAAGGCCACGTGGGTGCTACTACTACTTTCAAAGTGCATCCAAACGGTTATCTGACTACATCCACTATAATCCAGCACGGACATCCGCATTCATTTGACAAAAAATACTAGGTGATATTTGTCCTATCAATTTCTTAGTATATTTTTTCATCTAAGAACAATTACTGTGTCTTTGTAATAGTTTTTACACAGGATAATTATTCATTGCCAAAGTGGGATTATACTGGAGAGATGGAGGCGTGCCAACATCATTCTACATAGGTGGTCGTCCGTGTCGTGTTACTCAACGAACCCACGCACCGGCTTAGAAAGCCGTAGCCTCCTCAAGCGTCTGCACCGGTTTACAACACCGCGCTTGTCTCTCGCAACCACACCGGCTTATAATGCCACAACTGACTTCTACGTCTATATCAACATGTCGGGGCCACATACACTCGGACGAACCACCCAATGGACATGCTCAAGCTGCTGCCCCTGTGGTCCAGTCTACATCGACATGCTGATTCTGTGTTTGCTCGTTAAAGCCACCCACCGGACGCTCATGAGTCACTGCCCTGCGATCCGGTCTATACCAACAATTCTGAAGCAAGTAATGACATATTATCAGCCTTTGCCTCCATCGGATGGCTCAATGAATAGGCGTGCAAGTTGCCGACACTATGGTTTGGTTAACTTCAAAACTAGCAGGGATGAACCGTTGGCCGAATTACTAACAAAAATCATATGGGATCATTTATAACCCGCCATATCAACATTCCGCGGATTCACATCGCGTTATCGAATGCCAAGGACATACAATGAGTTTTGCGAAGATCATCAACTTGCCACGCGATTTTGGCTTCAATAAAATTTCAGTTATCAGCCGTCAACCATATGTCAGCTCAACACATTTAGTCGTCTTCAACAAAAAACCCGGGTCACTATAGGGACGATAATCCGGTCTTAGGGGCTAGTACATTATTGGTGGAAGATTTGAGGTCGCCCAAGAGGACGAGCCGCCATGATGCTTCGTTCAAACATGGGTGCCCTACTTTATTGGTGAAAAATTAAGGGTCTTTTTTACATCTGTGTCCCTAACTTGAACCCACTACTCAGATTTTCCCCTAATTTCGAAGCCTGCTTAAATTTGCCCTTTTGCCGTTAAGTGACCTTATAAAAATGTCCTTCCCTTCCTTTTCCGTCCGGTCAAAGGGGTTTGACCGTCAGCAGGGCGTTTATTGGACATTTTTTCCCCTGCCTCCATGTGTCACTTACATGTGGGACCCAAACAAAACAGAGAAATAAAAAATCCCTCCCACTCTCTCCCCAACCTCACAGCCTCTCTCTCACCTCCGGCGAGTGCTGACTGTCCTAGACCAAGTGTTTCCACCGCTAGCTTCCCAGGCCCCGCCTCCCTCCCATCCTCCCGTCTCCCTCTCCTCCACTCCCTCCCTCATCCTTCATCCCTCCCTGTGCAGAGCACCACCAGCGCTGCTGCCTTCTTCCCCCCATAGCCAATGGCATCATCGGTCTCAAACTCCTTGTCCAGGAGCTCCGCCATGATCTCCATGCCCTCCCCATAGATCAAATCGATGCGGAGCACCTCCATTAATCCGTGCCATTGCTGTATTCCTTGTCTCCGTCGATCATTAATTAGTTTTCCAGTGGCATATTAAATCAAACTAAAATAATCAATCTAAAATAGCTAACCTATGACAAGTGGACACAATTCCCTATTGACCAAGTCAATCACTGAGAATTTTACCTTAACAATGGGTCGTGCATGTCAGTGACATAAGGTGACACGGGCAAAATGTCCAAAAAACATCAAGTAGACAGTCAAAGCCCTTTGACTGGACAGAAACGCAGCGGAAGGGCATTTCTATAAGGGAAACTAACGGCAGAGGGGTAAATTTGAGCATGCTTCGAAATTAGGGGTAAATCTGAGTAGGTGGTTCGAGTTAGGGACATAAATGCAAATGGCCTAGAAATTAAAGGTCACCAAAGAGGACTAGCTGCCACGATGTGCAGTTCAAACATGGGTGTCCTGTCTTATTGGCAAAAAATATGGTTAAACCTGCCTGTTTCCAAGATGCAGCTCCAACTTCGTGTACTCTCGATAAGTCAATCCACATGGACGCTGAACCTATCCAGGTTAAAACATCGATTGTGTCAAGTGAGAGCATGCTTATGGAAAAGCGAGGATACTCCATAGGCTATTAAGTCGCCTTACTTGGAACTTGGTTAAACCGGCATGTCTGCTTGATGCTACTCCGACCCCGTGTACTCTCGATAAGTCAATACATTTGGACCCTGAACTTAATCCTGGTTAAAACATCGAATGGCTCATGTGAGAGATGGCTTAGAGAGAGCGAGGATAAACCAGTGGCTACCATGCTAGTTTCATTGAAGTTATCTTATACATACATCATTCTACATTGCATCATGCATTGCATCATACATTGCACCATCTTTGCATCATCTTCCAATGCATCATATATGCATGGATATCCTGGTTTATATTGCAGGAACCGGTTTTCAAACCGGGTTTCATATTGCAAATCCTTAATAGCCAACATGGCTGGATTTTTATTATGGTTGTTATAACTAGTATTGGATGATTGAGGTTTTCAAACTGAGTTATATTATTCAAAATAGCCAACATGACTGGATTTTCATTATGGTTTTCATAAACAGCATTGTATGATTGAGGTTTTCAAAGCCAGTTCAGAGTAACGTCTATTATTCCTTCGTCCAAAAATACCAGCTTACAACAAGGAGCATGGTTCAACACTGATATAAGCAAGGCTTTCAGCAACATCATTTGGACAGCGGGTAGGATTTTATTTTGCAAAGGAAGGAATAGTCCCGAATCGTTGTAGGCATACGATCGGCACTTGGGGGCTACATTATTCCAATCCAGTTTATATCAACTAAGCAAGTCCCATGTCACTACAAGCACTCACCATGATACTTGGGGGCTAATGCAAGTTGCTTTTCAATTCATTACATTGTCAAATACCCCGTTATCTCAAGGAGATGAGGTGGCCTTTATATCTTTTTCTAAGTCCCAGCCCAGTATTGTCTTACTGAGCCGGCCCTTGGGCGCTAAACATTGCTCATCAAGTCTACATAAATCAGTTCTACAGAAGTCCCTGCTCATTATTGCATAATGACCATGCCCTTGGGGGCCACACTGGCTGAAGTATTATGAGCATAATGCAATTACAAGTCCCATGTCGTTACAAGACAACCCGGTACTTGGGGGCTAAATATGTGCAACATTCAACTTATGACTGGTGACTCAGACGAACAAACCAGATTTCTCTAGAGTTGCAATATTTATATTGAAGGAAGTCTTAAAGCTATCACTATGTTCCCCTTTTAAGACTTGGGGGCTACAGGTAATATGGATATGAGGAAGGTATGCTTTGAAATTCTTAGTTATGAGGGAATGAAACAAATTTATCAAACCAAGGCAGTTGATAATAAGGGTTATTTTTTCTCCAAGGAGCTAGCGACAGTGTATTGATATGACAGAGTTACATAGTTTTTAGGAGTTGGTCAACTGGTCTTTTTGAGTGAGTCGGTCCCTTTACATATTCTTATTTCAAGAGTTTGGCATGAATAAATTCAAAGCTAAACGGGGGCTAATGTCGGGGATATTACCCCACGGTATGACCCGTCAGACAGTTGTAACCTGGCAGACAGCTGTAACCCGGCAGACAGTTATAACCTGGTAGATAGTTATGGCCCGGTGACAGTTATGACACGACAAACAGTTGTAAGCCGGCAGACAGTTGTAAGCCGATAGACAGTTATGACCCAGCAAATAGTTATGACTCGCCAGACAGTTATGACCTGGGGACAGTTATAGCCCGGTTGTAAGCCACCCTGCGTAAGCCGCCCGTCTCGAGATAAGTAGCCCACACTCAGAAGCCCATGAAGAGAAGCCTGAGATGGAGAGTCATAATAAGTGAAGACTTAATCTGACTAGGACTCTACATGTAACCCGCCACTTCAGCTTATGTAAGTGGGGCGAGGCACCCCAAGAGGGTGAAAGTTTTTAGACATCTCAATAGACAGGTCTTAGAGAGACAAGTCATTAGAGATAGACAGATTAGAGGCTCTAGATATTAGAGGTAGCAATTAGCACCCTTGTAATCGAGATCACTCTCATCATCAATATAGACACAAAGTAGGATGTAGGCTTTTACCTCCATCGGAGGGGCCGAACCTGGGTAAACTCGTGTATGTCTTTTCCAACCAGCCTCTCTCAAGGCGCCACATAGTTGTGATGGCCTCACACCTAAGTTCTCTCATGAGGACATATTGTCGTGACAAATCCACGATAGCAGGGCTGAGAAAAAGAGTCTAAAGCATATGAGAATCAAATTTCAAATTCATTCTTCTCTCTTCTGCTTAAGAAGTGTTTGTGTGATATGGGATCCTTGATATTTCTCCCCCTTTATATGATAAGATTACCCTTCTTCTTTTCATGATCATCTCTCCCCCTGAAGCATGAATGCTTAGATGTTCTTCCCTTTGGTATTGTATATCTCCCCCTTTGGTATGAGTATCTCCCCCTTTGGTATGAATATAAGCTTTGATGCATTGATATTTCTCCCCCTTTGGCATTAATTTCCAATAAGGTCACACAAGGGATAGATAAAAGGGATCATTGAGTGGGAAAGAGATCGTAGAGATTTAGGGCCATTAAGAGTATTGAGACAAGGGTTCCTTGAAAACAACTTTTTTTCTCCCCCTTATGATCTGAAAACCTTTAAGATTTCTACTCCTTTGATGTAGACATCCTTGATAATTTGAGATTATATCTCTTGATGTTTCTCCCCTACATCTTTGGAATCATTGAGCTGATCATAAAGCAAAGCAGACAAATTGCATGGAGGTTGGTGGCTCCAAGGCAAAAGGTTCAGTGGCACCGATATGTGTTTTTGCAATAGGACTGCAATATTGGTAAGACCGGGAAATTTTGGTCGGAGGCTCCGAGTTGGAAACTAGAAACTTGGCAACTTTGTCAGATGGAATTTTTCAGAATGTCTCAAACATGTCTCAAATATTTGCAATGAATTTTCAGAAGGATTTGCAATGAATTTTCAGAAAGATTTGCAATGAATTGTCAGAAAGATTTGCAATGAATTTCCAAAAAGATTTGCAATGAATTTTAAGAAAACATTGCAATGTATTTTCATAAGAAATTGCAATGAATTTTCATAAGAAATTGCAATGAATTTTCAGAAAGATTTGCAATGAATTTTCATCTAGGCTAGAGTTGAATGGAAGTGTCAAAGAGCAACACAAGAAGGGTTCTCGATTCAATTCATATGACTAGATGATGGGCGGTGACTAGGTCACCTATATTAGAGTATATTGACTTAAGGAGTCAAGCAAGAATACTTGATCATAGGTCATACTCATCGTTAAGCTCAAAATGGGGCTACCACTTTTCGATTAAGCATTTTGATGTCTTCATATCGCTTGAGTTGCTTTATATCATGACTTGGAGTAAAGCTATATCAAGGATATGAGCACATACCTTTGAGTGTTGTTTTTGACATAGCTTGTAGGTGAACTTGATGAGGATGCTCGAGTTTGATGAAGTTCATCTTAAGTTGGGAGCAATCCTTTTTGTTTTCGTTCACTTTTTCACCTACGTAGGTTAGTCACGCACGGAAGAACATTATATGTTCAAATGACATGATACCAATTTTGATTTGATACCAATTGAGAAGTTTATATATATATATAAAGGCTATGTGCTGTTACCTTCTTCCTTTCATCATCAAAGAGAGGTTGTGGGTACTTGGTCATGACAAGATTTCTTAAGATATGAGTTGATGACAATCTTGTGGAGTGTTGTTCTTCCAAGTACCTACAAGAGGGTTAGATCCAAGACAAGGGAGCATAGAATTCCAAGATACATGATATTCATGATAATAATAGCATGCATCTGAGTGAGCTTAGCTCAATTTTGAAGCATCAATGATGTTCAACTCACTCCTGAAGTGGCAAAACACTTTTTCATCAAGTAGCTTAGTAAAGATGTTGGCCAATTGCTGGTTGGTACGAACATGCTTAAGATTAATGTCTCCTTTGGCAGCATGATCACGAATGAAATGATGTCGAACTTGAATATGCTTGGTTGGAGAATGTTGCATGGGGTTATGACCAATCTTAATAGAACTTCCATTGTCACAAAGTAATGGAACATTTTTCACATGGATTCCATAATCCTTAAGCGTTTGTGTCATCCACAAAAATTGCGCACAACAAGATCTGGCAGCAATATATTCAGCTTCGGCGGTAGATATAGATACCGAGTTTTGTTTCTTGGAGTACCAATACACAAGTGATGTACCAAGAAATTGACATGTACCCGAGGTAGATTTTCTATCAAACTTGTCACTAGCATAGTCCGAGTCGGAGTAACCAGCAAGATTAAACTTGGTGGTACCGCATCCTCTCTGACAAGTATCTCGTCAGTCGGAATCAACTACCTAACATTCGGATTCTAAGACTGTCACCGACTGCTTCAGTCAATGATAGCCTAGGGAACTACACCCAGTGGGTGCGCTCAGTGCGCTCCCACTGGAGAACTCTAGGTTCTAAACCCCGACGGTTAGCGTCGAGAGGCTCTGGTCCATGGACCATCACCACATCCTCTTCGACAAGTATCTCATCATTTGGATTATATCTTCAGCATTAACTACATTCGAATTTTTTCATTGTCGCTGACTGCTTTAGTCAACGACAGTCTCGGGGACTACACCCAGTGGGTGTGCTTAGCACGCTCCCACTGGAGAACTACATGTTCTTAACCCCGACGGTCAACGTCGAGAGGCTCTGGTCCATGGAACATCACCACATCCTCTTAGACAAGTATCTCGTCATTCGAATCCAACTGCCTAACATTCAGATTCTTAGACTATCGTCGACTGCTTTAGTCGACGGTAGCCTCGGGGACTACATCCAGTGGGTGCGCTCAATGCTCTACCACAGGAGGACTACACGTTCTAAACCCTGACGGTCAACATCGAGAGGCTCTGGTCCATGGACCATCACTGCATCCTCTTTGACAAGTACCTCATCATTCGGATTTAACAGTAAACACTAGTGGGTGTATTCCAGACGTAAACCAACTCGGGACAATGGATAAGCTTACTCAGGATTCTACCGGATTCTAAAAACATCTTCAATGCAAAAAATTCTCTCTAAAGAAGGTACTTACGAGAGTACTTACTCGGATAGTCTTCTCCACAACCTCTCCATCATCGCGAGCCTCCTTCAGACTGTCATTCATCAACCTCAGTCGGATCAGTGCCTCCTTGCTTGTTCCCACCTGGTCCTCCCAGACACGCTATAGTCCGATGACACTAGCCGTAGGAGGCGTTGGAGGAGGGGTTCCGACTGTGGGTCTTGTTCTTGGTGAAGTCCCTCATGCTTGAGGTGGCTCTAGGGCAGGCAAGGTGTCTTGCATCATGACGTCCACGTCACCAGCGGGATTCGGCAGGACAACCTAGTCCTCAACATCAATCTGAATCACCTCATGCGGCTCAACAAATGTTTGATAATCATTCGGAAATAACTCAAGAGGGGAAACAAAGAACTCACAGTTCATGAGTGGCCAAAACTGAGTGTTACCTTTCAAAGTCGTAGCATCGGCCTCGACCTTGTCCTTCCCCAGCGAGGTAGATGAAGTGTCAACCCTGCAAGAAAATCACTCGGATTTCTTCTCACATTTGGTCCATTACTTGAAGCATCAATCAGCATGAAGATACTTATGCTGAGTCCACCAACACTTTCATCTTGGTCTTGGGCAGCACTACCTTTCGGGGTTTGCTGGTCGAGATATTCACCTCCTTCGTGTTCTTCTCTAGATATGCAGAGGGTTCACTACGCTCGCACTTTGAAGTCTGAGTGGGGGGATATTTGGGGAAGGCTTGGCGGCACCCAGGCCTCCCGTGCGGCCTGCACGGACTCCAGGGTCCTGGCGAGCCTTTGAATGGGTCTCGGGGAGCACCTCCTCCGAAGGAGAAGATTCCTCCTCGTCCCCTGGTTTGGACTCCTTCTCATCCTCTTTGTCATGGCTATCATCTTCGTATTCTTATTCATCGTCCGAGTCGCCATGGCGCTCGTTGTTGTTGGCCATGTCTGCGGTCACGTTGTCGCCAGTGGGTATCAAGCTCACCATGTCCATGTAACCCTGCTAAGATGGAAATTACAACAATCAATATTCATAAAAGGAAAACTACATCACTCAAAAATGTGATGGCACTCGGAGTTTACCTCACTCGGCGGATGGTCCGCCGAATATGGGGGCACACGTCTCGACCCCCTAGGGTTGTCCTGAGATGGAGTTATGGCCTTTAGCTTACTCACCACGGCCTCTGCGCTAAGCTAATCCGGGTGTGTGCGTGTGAGGTCACTCGGACACGAGTATTGCCACATGGGATGGACCATGGCATGCAGCGGCTGGATTCCTCTCTGGAAGAAGACCTCTAGTAGGTCCAGGCCTTTGAGGCCCTAGTTCACTAGGGCTACCAGTGCAATCACAAGTAAATCCACATTGACCTTCTCCTCCTTGGACATGGTCAGCTTTGCAAGCTTCCAAATGTGTTCGGTGGAATACGCAGGGAGGCCTGATTGATCATCGCCGACTGGGACGTCCTCACAGTAAAACCATGTGGACTGCCAACTCTTGACCATATCAGGCAAATTCATCGCAGGGAAACTACCCTTACCCCTCAACTGAATTCCCACACCCCCGCCCAGATAGACTACATTCGTTTTCTCTTCTGACAGAGTAGGCTTCTTCACGGTCATCACTCGGAAAATAAACACATGTTTGAAAAAAACCCAATGCGGGTGGCAACCGATGAAGTTCTCATAGAGAGAAACGAAATCTGCGAAAGTGAAGTATATGATGGAGTTGGGAGGAAGATGGTGTAGTTGTGCTCTGAAAAAGTTTAGAAATTCCCAAAAGAAAGGATGAGGCGAAAGTGAAAAACCTTGGTCGAGGTGAGTGCTGAGGAGCACCTTCTCGCCTCCGCGCGGTACAGACTCGACCTCCCCCTTCTGCAGCAATCTCCAGCTCCCTGGAGCGAGGAGCCCTTGGCTCTCCAAGTCCCTCAACCGACTGGCGGTGACTTGGGACGCCAGCCAGTCGCCCTGGACGAAGCCAGCCGAGGCGCCCGCGCTCGAGGAGCAGTCGCACGAAGACCTCTTCACCCTCTCCGCCTTTACAGTGGTGTTCCTCGACATCTTGGGTGAGGACCGGCAGCAATCATTCAATCGGTCGCACGAGCAAAGCACTCGGCAGAGCAGCAGTGGGGATGAGGAGACGGAGAAGAGGATGATTTTTTCCTTACCTCCCCACGGTTCCTTTTTTATACCCTGGCTCGGTGGATTCTTGGTCGTACGATTCGCTGAGGCCATGCAATCGATAGGCACACGCAGATCTGCTCAATCTTCAGGACAGAGAAGTAGGGACGCATGGCGCAATTATCAACACAGAAATCGAGGCGCCATGTTCATGTTCCCCATGTTCCTGACAGAACCGTCACGATCGCATGCATGCGCTTCCCCACGATTTCGAAATCACCGGTGATTTTGCGGCGTCATAATGCGAGTGGACTCCTTGGTCACCTATGCGTTCCGACGTACCAAAATTTACCAAGTGGACAAGGGCTAGTCAAACTTTCACCGAGTGGGTAAAGTCTTGTCAAGCACTCGGATTAATCTTCAACCACTTAGGGAATATCTGAATGAAGACCAGATGAAATCTCTAATAATGGCATCTCCAAGCCTTAGGATCATCTATCCAAGACTTGATCTACATCAAGTCGAATGGTTCTGGCGTCAAGACTGTTCAGGCATTTGAAAGATATTTAACCTTGAATCGATTGCGGCTCTAATACCGAGTGGGAAACGACCAGCTTCGTTTCAAAATGCTCCCGAGACATTACCAACATCATGACATGCTGGCCACACGGTCCACTAATACTCAAATGATTCGGGGGCTACTAACGACGTCACCTACCGTAGGTAGGGTTATGTACCTCTAATCTAGGACACTCTTGGGGTCCTACAAGGTCATGGAAGTCCCTGGATTACCTTTTCACTCGGACGAATGCACAAGATGCACTCGGCTCCTCGGAAGTAACTCGGACGTCATTAATCACTCGGCACCTCCATAGCACTCGGACATAAGGAAGTAGGAGCGACGTGGGAGCTGCAATGTTCGAGGGACTTAATACACCTTAAGTATTGTAAACACCACGTTACCTATAACGCTTGTAGTTAACTCAGTCGTTTCCAGTAACTCGAGCCATTACTGGCATTTATTTCCCAAGTGATGGTGCTCAGCCAATGGTGGCGCACTCTATATAAGCCACTCCTAGGCGCCAGAGCAAGGGATACGAACTCCCTGTATTTAGATAGCCATACCAAGCAGACACGTATCCCCCGGGCTCGAGACATAGGACTATTACCACTTCCGAGTGGGTTCGAACTCGTAAATTCTTAGTGTGACACTTACTCCATAGATAGGCTTCACCCTACTCATTCCTACACCCCGTACTATTGTCATGAATACTCCCATGAGATGAGGCAATAACTCTTCGCATGTTTTCAGGTTATTCTTCAAAACAGACCTAAGCATGGTAGACAATTATCTATTGACTCCTTCAGTTTGACCAATAGTTTGGGGGTGACGAGTAGTACTAAAAAGCAGTTTAGTCCCCGACATAGCCAGTAAACATCTCCAAAAGTGGCTATGAAATTTAGCATCACGATATGAAATAATTCTATTTGGCACACCATGCAATCATATAATTTCACGAAAGAACAAATCATCAACATTAGCAGCATCTTCACTTTTATGACAAGGTATAAAGTGTGCCATTTTTGAAAATATATCCATGATAACAAATAGTGTATCCCTCCCTTTCTTTGTTTGAGGTAAACTAAAACAGAGTCCATAGAGATATCCTCCCAAGTAACACTAGGTATAGGCAAGGGCATATCTAAACCATGAGGATTGAGTCATGACTTAGCTTTTTGACATGTAGTGCAGCGAGCAACAAAATGCTCAACATCCCTTCTCATTTTTAGCCAAAAGAAATGGGTAGCAAGTATGTCCTCCGTTTTCTTCATGCCAAAGTGTCCCATTGATCCTCCTCCATGTGCCTCCTACAACAACAAAAGACGAATGGAGCTAACTAGAATGCATAGCTTGTTAGCACATAACACAATTCCATCACTAATGACGAACTTGTTCTATGTTCTACCTTCTTTATAGTTCTAGAACACATCTTTAAATTCAGCATCATGCACATATTGATCTTTGATGGTCTCCAAACCAAATGTTTTAAAGTCAAGTTGTGAAAGCATAGTATAACGATGACACAATGCAAAATCAATAACATTTTCTTTACCCTTTTTGTGTTTAATGACATAAGGGAAGGTTTCAATGAATTCAATGAATTTAGCATGTCTATGGTTAAGTTTTGTTTGAATTTTAATATGTTTCAAAGATTCATGATCAGAATGTATGCAAAATTCTTTGGGCCATTAATAGTGTTGCCATATTTCCAAGGTCCAAACAAGAGCACAAAATTCCTTATCATAAGTAGAATAATATAGACTAGGCCCACTCAATTTTTCGAAAAAGAATGCAATAGGTTTACCATCTTGTAATAACACACCTCCTAATTCAATTCCACTAGCATCACATTCAAGCTCGAAAGTTGTATTAAAATCAGGAAGTAGGAGTAAAGGAGCACGTGTTAAGTTATCTTTTAATATGATACCCTACTGTTCATTCAGGCTGACAGGTGGCAATTAGGTGCCCTCAAAGATTTGCTAAGCTCTTTCTCCCAAGCCACTGGAATGCAGGTTAACTATCACAAGTCCTTATGTATCTAATCAATGTGCAGGCAGATATTGCTGCAGGTTTAGTAGCTGATTTTGGATGCAAAATAGGGACAATGCCTTTCACCTATTTGGGACTTCCTATTGACACTACTAGGCCAAAAATTGCTGATCTAATGCCTCTTGTTCACTGCATGGAAAGAAGGCTTACTGCAAGTTCCTAGTTTTTATCGCAAGGTGGTAGGCTACAATTGGTTAACTCTATTATGTCATCCCTGCCAATTTTCTTCGAGTGCATCTTATCGATCCCACCTGGTATCTTAAAGCAATTAGAAAGGATTCAAAGGCATTGTCTATAGAGAAAATATTGGGAAGAAAAGGGACATTCCCTGGCGGCTTGGCCACTTGTATGCAGACCAAAACTAAAGGGTGGCCTAGGGATCCTCAACCTTGGACTGCAAAATGAGGCTCTACTCATGAAGCATCTCAACAAGTTTTATAACAAGGCTGATGTCCCCTGGGCATATCTAATCTGGTTAACCTATTACTTTAATAGAGTGCCCCATGATACAACTATTTGCGGTTCTTTCTGGTGGAGAGCTGTAACCAAGCTGATTGACAAATTCAGGGTAGCCATAGTTATCACTATGAACAAAGGGGATACTGCCCTGTTCTGGGCTGATAATTGGAAACTTGATAATCAGGTTGCTCCACTTCAAGACAGATTCCTGAGGCTATTCTCTTTCTGCCGGGATAAAATGCTATGTGTACAGGAGGTCATGAGCACAACAGATTTCCATGACTTATTCTCTCCACCCCTTTCTGAACTGGCCTTTAATGAGTTGACTCAGTTGACATCTCTTTTGGAAGGTACCAACCTCAATCTTGAGGCTAATGATTGCTGGAATTGGAGACATGGGAAAGCATCAGATTGCTCGCCTAAAAGATACTATGTTTTTGTGCATGAGCCAATTGTGGTCAATCCTATTCTATCCTGGATTTTGGAAGAGTAGTTACACCATGTCAATCAAGCTATTTGCATGGTTAGTTATAATGGACAGAATAAACACTAAGGACATGATTCAGCAAATGCATTAGAAAATTAATGATGGTAGAGAATGTGTGCTTTGCTCCACCTTGGCATTGGAGGATAGAAATCATCTTTTCTTTCAATGCAATTTCATTTTTTGGACATGGAACTATCTGCACATCACATGGATGGACAACAATGACATGGTGCAGATTGCATACCAAACCAGAAAGGAGTTCAACAAACCTTTCTTTGCTGAAGTGGTTTTCTTAACATGGTGGAACATTTGGAAAGTGGGCAATGACAAAGCTTTCAGGAACATCAGACCTTTTTCTGGCGATGGAAATGTGATTTCATTCATGATATTTCTCTCCTCACTCACAGGATAAAGACCAAGCACAGAGAGGTGCTAAGGAAATGGATTGATTTTTTACCCCCTTGAGCCTTTTTCTATGTAACTTTTTCCTTGTTTCTTTTTCTTTTCCTTGCGGCCTCTTGTACATATGTTTCCTTTTTATTTTAATAAGATGTTGTGGGGCGTAAGCCCTGCAGTCTTCATTGTAAAAAACTTATCTTTCAATATGGTGAAGGATTCTTCATGTATAGTATCCCAAACAAAAGGAACATCCTTCTTTGTAAGCTCGTTGAGAGGTGCAGCAATGGTGTTGAAATCCCTCACAAAATGCCTATAGAAACCAGCGAGGCCTAGAAAATTCCTCAATTGGACCCTTTTGAGCTGCAGCCAACTCTCAATAGCTTTAATCTTGGCTTTATCGACTTCAATTCCCTATGGAGTGACAACATAGCCAAGAAAAGATACTCGATCGGTGCAAGAAGTTCACTTCCCAAGGTTACCCAACAAACGTGCATCACGTAGAGAAATAAAAACAACACATAAATCTTTCAAGTGTTCCTCCAAAGTTCTACTATACATCAATATATCATCAAAATAGACTACCACAAATCGTCCAATGAAAGCACGTAAAACCCTGTTCATTAATCTCATGAAAGTACTAGACGCATTAGTTAACCCAAAAGGCATGACTAACCACTCATATACACCAAATTTAGTTTTAATTGTTGTTTTCCATTCATCTCCCAATTTTAAACGAATTTGATGGATACACAAATCAACTTTGAACAGAAGTGTAGAGCCAATTAATTCATCAAGCATATCATCTAGCCTAGGAATAGGATGACGATAACGAATATTAATATTATTAATGCCTCTACGATCCACACACATACGTGATGTTTGATCCTTTTTTGGCACTAGAATAATAGGAATAGCAGAAGGACTAAGGGATTCGCGTATATAATATTTGTCGAGCAGCTCTTGTACTTGACAGATATTCTCCTTCGTCTTTTCTAGATTGGTACGATATGGCGCAAGGCTGGGTAGCATTGAACCGGGAATTAAGTCCATCAGATGCTCAATCCCTCGGATAGGTGGTAATCCCAGTGGCACGTCTTGTGGAAAGACATCATCAAACTCCTGCAAGATGTTTTTGACGCTAGGAGATAAAGAAGGTGGCTTGTCCTCGGATAAAAATAATACCTCTTTGCATATAAAAGCATAGAAAACAGGTGTAGTAACATACAAATCAGTAATATCAGATTTAGTGGCAAGTAAGCAACAACTCTTTAGTTTTATTTCAGATGCAACACTAGATGATTGTTTATTAGGCTTATTATGTTGCTCAAGTTCCGCCACAATCTGATTTTCATCATTTTGCTTCTGTTTTGCTTTACTAGCCCTACCGATGTTGTCTTTGATAATATGTTCAGGAGACATAGGAACCAAACTTATATTTTTATCCTTATGAACAGCGTCATCGAACCCCACCTTCATCAATAAAGATTTCCTCTTATATTGACAATATATAGATTGCAACCTCAGTTTCTTGCTTGTTCTTTGTTTGCATGCACGAAACAGACCCTCTTGGTCAGGTTGATCATGCTCCGGCACGGTCAATAACCTCTCGAAGTTGGTTTAGCGATTGCTATGGCGCATGTCCTCGCACGTTCATAGTCGGATCGTTAGAGTCGAGTCTAGTGAAAACAATAGCCATATCTAATCGAAAGACAGGGACAACTTTGCTTCTATCAAGTGGTATCAGATCTGCCATCCACCATCATCGTCACTGCTTCCATATACCATCACCCACCACCATCATCACCGCTGCCATATACCATCACCCACCATCATCGTCACTAATCCAAGACCATGTATCACCACCATATATCTGCCATCATCGTGTGTCCATATATACCACCACCTATCAGCCACCAATCCTAGTCCATCCAATATTAGGTTTATTTTCAAGACCCCTTTGTTTCTAGTTTCGTGTTTCCTTGCGTGAGTAGGTTTCGAATAAAAAGTCTGGAGACCCCCGAACAGTTTTTAGGCCAAAATTTCGGTGGGTTAAAATATTTTTCCCTATCCCGTTTTAGGCTTTGTAGAGCATTTTTTGACACTCGCCACCATAGTTATTTTTTGTCGCAATTTTGTTCATCGCACCCTCGAATCGTTCCAAAAAAAACTAGTCAACTTTTTTGTGTCCCTATCCTATTAATATGCTTTCGAAAGAGTATTGAGACACTCGCCTTTATAGTGATTTTCTAAAGCGAAAAAATAGCACAAAAAAGAGATATTTTTTGAGTGTGTGCTCTTCTCTTTATTACGTGTAGCCTCGTGATTTGGTTGGTGCTCTAGGCTCGCGTCTCTAGTACGGTCTAGCCTAGGACTAGCACAATATTGTCGTTGAGCATTTATTCAAGTTGGCATCTCTGAATTGATTATTGTTGACCCCTTTTACTACCGTATTATAAGCCATCCCAAGTACACATACATCTACGTCGTGTGTTGACACCACCTGGCAATCGCTATATCCAAGCTTTGAGTGTTTTGACGACAATGGTTGCCGATCACCACCTACTGCTGGGTAAGAATTCGTAATAATTTGAGATTTTCTTGACGGATTTGTGACACACCACCACCACTTTATAGGTTCATATTCTTGTGTGTTCCTATTGCTGTTTAACCATACCAGGATCATAAGCCAACGAGAGCAACTGGGAGAGCATGACCAGCATAGAGCTCCATGTTAAATTTCAGCAAATGATGGGTGAACAGGTACAAGACTTCATGACTAGTATTGGAGAGGCCTTGGATAAGCTACATGGATTGGGGAAGACGGTTGATGCCAAGCTTGATGCTAAATTCAATGAGGTGTGTGCACGTCTACCTCCACCAGTTGTATATGTCGTACCTCGGAAATAACAACACGAACAACGAGCAAATTTCAGGGGACGAACGTGTCGTGTGCCTATCCACCAAGGCCAAAACTTTTGTGCCTTTACTAATGCTACATCTTCGGTGGCTGTTGTTGTTGATACAACTGTCTTTGAGAAGAATGAGGATTATGATGAGGATTATAATGGTGATTACGGTGATTAGGGAGAGGTTTCTCCAAATCAGCACCAGGGACCACCACCACCACAAGCACCGAGTCATCCACATGGATACAATCGCAATGGTAGGGCTACGCTACCCCCTAAGGTACGAGAACATGACCATCTCCCTAGAATTAAATTGAATATTCCTATATCTGATGGTAGATATGATCGTGATATATATCTCACCTGGGAGTAAGAAATACAACAACGTTTTACATGCGTACAATTTCTTGAGGATAGACGTGTTGCTGTTATTGTTTGTTCATTCACTAGTTTTGCTTGTGTTTGGTGATCTGAACATTGTAGAATACATCATGCTAATATCCCAACTACGTGAGTTGCTTTGAAAACTGCTATATGTAATCGTTGAGTTCCACCATATTATCAACATGAATTACTTCAAAAATTGCACCATTTAAGACAAGGAAAGAATTATGTAGAAGAATATTATCAGGAATTACAACCTAGAATTATTAGATGTGGTATTGTTGAATTAACTGAAGCTATGCTTGCATGTTTTATGGACGGATTAAATACATATATTCAAACTATTTTAGAGTATAAGGAGCATGACACTATCACTCGTTTATTACATCTTGCTTGCAAAGCTGAACGTGAAGTGCAGGATCGACATGCATTGGCTAGAACTAATTTTCTGCAGGTCATACTTCATCATGGACTCCACGCACCTCATTTCTTCCACACGTCTTGCTGCAACACCGCCTACTTCGACCACCAACACCATTTGAGATACGAGGAAACAGGCCCTTGCCCCACCCTCCGCAAAGAACACACCTTCCAGGCCAGTACAAAGCTCTTATGAAGAGGAGCCTATGGCTCTTATTGCAAGTGAGGAACATGATGTAGAGTATACTAAACAAGAGACACAACACATGTTTGCTGACTACGCCGATAGGTATGAAAGTTTAGTTGCTCAACGTATTTTAAGTGTGCAGGTAACACAGGCGGAGCAAACTTAGAGGCACAACTTGTTCCATACAAAGAGAGTTGTGAAGGAATGTTCTGTTCGCGTAATCATCAATGGAGGGAGTTGCAACAACTTGGGTAGCATGGAGATGGTGGAGAACCTGTCTCTCACCACCAGACCACATCCTCGTCCATAATACATCCAATAGTTCAACAACAGTGGCAAGGTTTAGGTAACACGTGTTGTTCATGTGCATTTTAGCATTTCTACACATTTTGATTGTGTTGATTGTGATGTGGAACCCATGCAAGCGTGCTCCATTTTACTTGGTAGACCATAGCAATTTAATTAAAATTATGTACACCATGGTAGGATAAATAAGCATACTCTTGTTCATAAGGATCAAAATACAACTTTGCTTCCTATATCTCCTGAACATATTATCAAATATGACATTGCTAGAGCTAGTAAAGCAAAACAGGAGCTAAATGAGAGTGAAAATCGGATTGTAGCAAAGGAATTCGAGGAACACAGTAAGCTTAACAAACCTTCATCTAGTGTTACATCTGACATAAAATTGTAGAGTAGATGTTTACTTGCTACTAAATCTGATATTACTGATCTGGATTTGACTACATCCGTTTGCTATGCATTTGTGTGCAAGGAGGTATTATTTTCATTCGAGGATGTGCCTCCCTCTTTACCTCCTGCTATAACTAACATCTTGCAGGAGTTCGCTAACATCTTTCCACAAGATGTTCCACCAAAATTACCTCCTATTCGAGGAATTGAGAATCATATTGAATTAATTCCCGGTGCATTGCTACCCAACCGTGCGCCATACCATACTATTCTAGAGGAGATGAAGGAGATTATGCGCCAAGTGCTGGAGCTACTTGACAAAGGATATATGCATGAAATCCCTTAGTCCATTTGTTGTTCCTATTATTCTAGTGCCGAAAAAGGATGGTTCATCGAGTATGTATGTTGATTTTAGAGGCACTGATAATATTACTATTCATTATCATCATCCAATTCCTAGGCTAGATGATATCCTTGATGAATTAAGTGGCTCTACATTTGTCTCCAAAGTTGATTTGTGTAGTGGATACCATCAAATTCGTATGAATTTGTGAGATGAATGGAAAACAACATTTAAAACAATGTTTGATTTATATGAGTGGTTAGTCATGCCTTTTGGGTTAACTGAGGCACCTAGTACTTTCATGAGATTAATAAATGAGGTTTCACGTGCTTTCATTGGACGATTTTTGGTAGTCTATTTTGATGTTGTACCGATTTATATTAGATCCTTGGAGGAACACTTGGAACATTTACATGTTGTTTTTATTGCTCTACGTGATGCACGTTTGTTTGTAACTTTGGTAAGTGCACCTTTTGGACCGACCGATTATCTTTTCTTGGCTATGTTGTTACTCCACAGGGTATTGAAGTTGATAATGCCAAGATTAAAGCTATTGAGAGTTGGCCACAACCCAAAACAGTCACAGAAGTGAGGAGTTTTCTTAGCCTCGCTGGTTTCTATAGGCGTTTTGTGAGAGATTTCAACACCATTGTTGTACCTCTCAACCTCTCAATGAGTGTACAAATAAGGATGTGCCTTTTGCTTGTGGTACCGCACATGAAGAAGCCTTCACGATATGGAGAGATAAGTTAACACATGCTCCTTTACTCCAATTTCCGCATTTTAATAAGACTTTTGAGCTTGAATGTGATGCTCGTGGAATTGGATTAGGAGGTGTGTTATTTCAAGACGGTAAACCTATTGCATACTTTTCAGAAAAATCGAGTGGGCCTAGTCTGAATTATTCTACCTATGATAAGGAATTATATGCTCTTGTTCGGACTTCGGAAACATGGCCACATTATTTATGGCCCAAAGAATTTGATATACATTCCGATCATGAATCTTTGAGACTTATAAAAAGTCAATAAAAAGTAAACCATAGACATGCCAAATGGGTTGAATTCGTTGAAACTTTCTCTTATGTCATTAAACACAAGAAGGGAAAAGATATACTGCTGATGCATTGTCTTGTCGCTATACTATGCATTCACAACTTGAATTTAAAATATTTGGTTTGTAGACCATCAAATATCAATATGTGCATTATGTTGAATTTAAAGATGTGTTGCGGAATTGGAAAGAAGGGATAACATTGAACAAGTTGGTGATTAATTATGGATTTGTGTTCCATGCTAACAAGCTATGCATTCCAGCTAGCTCCGTTCATCTTTTGTTGTTATAGGAGGTGCATGGAGGAGGATTAATGGGATATTTTGGCATGAAGAAGATGGAGGACATACTTGCTACATATTTATTTAGGCCAAAGATGAGACGGGATGTTTATCGTTTTGTTGCTCGCTGCACTACAAGTCAAAAAGCTAAGTCACGACTCAATCCTCATGGTTTATATATGCTTTTACCTATACCTATTGTTCCATGGGAGGATATATTTGTGTACTTTCTTTTAGGTTTACCTCAAGCAAGGAAGGGGAGGGATAGCATATTTGTTGTCATGGATATATTTTCAAAAATGGCACACTTTATACCATTTAATAAAAGTGATGATGCTACTAATGTTACTGATTTGTTCTTTTGGAAATTATTTGCTTGAGTGGTGTGCAGAATACAATTGTTCCAAATCATGATGCTAAGTATCTTAGCCACTTTTGGAGATGTTTATGGGCTAAGATGGGTACTAAAGTGCTTTTTCGTACTAAATGTCACCCCCAAGCTGATGGACAAACTGAAGTGGTCACTAGATCATTGTCTGCTATGATTAGAGCTCTTTTGAAGAATAACTTGAAAATCTGGGAAGAATGCTTGCATCATACTGAATTTGCTTCTAATCGTGCATTGCATTCTACTACTAAGATGTGCCCTTTTGTAATTGTGTATGGTTTCATACCTCGTGCACCTATTGATTTGTTGCCTCTACCATCTTCGGAAAAGGTTAATTTTGATGCTAAAAACGTGCTCAATTGATCTTAAAAATACATGAGGTAACTAAGGAAAACATTGAACGTATGAATGCGAAATACAAACTTGCTTGAGAAATGGGTAGAAAACATGTTGTCTTTGCACCCAAAGACCTTGTTTGGTAACATTTCCATAAGGATAGATTTCCTGATTTGTGCAAGTCAAAGTTAATGCCCCGTGCGAATGGTCCTTTTAAGGTGTTAGAGAAAATAAATGATAATGCATACAAAACTGAGTTGTGTCCAGAGTTTAGGGTTAGTCCCACTTTTAACATTGCAGTTTTGAAGCCTTATTTGGGCGAGGAAGACGAGCAACCGTCTAGCACGACTTGTCAAGAACGGGAGGATGATGAGGACAACAACACCATTGTTACACCCACAAACCTTATGCTATACATACTGGACCAATTACTAGAGCTCACGCACGCTAGTTGAATTACCAAGTACTTCTGTTTCTTGGAAATCCTTCTGATGTTCATGAAAATATGATGTTGCCTAAATTAGATACTTTTGTTCTACTTATGAATGAAGGAACTAGCATGGACAAGAAGGATGACCATTGGCATGGCATAAGGCATGGAGGATAAGGTCACACGCTTGAAAGAACAATGGAGTTTCTAGTGGTGATTTTCGCACATTGAAGCCACCATAAGGAGAGCATGAAGGCTTGGACAAAATATACAAGATGACACTTCATAAATTTAGTCCACGGGCTATTATAGTTGCTAGATGACCTTATTTTTTGGCCAAGCCCATGTAATTTTGAAATACCACTTTATAGTGTGTTTTTAGAGTCAGTATGTGTGGGGAAACGGAGTTAGGGTCGGTTTCGGAGCCCTCCTCCAAGGGGTCACGAAATTCTCCCTCTATTCCCCCATATATACAACCCTTGGGGCGCCGTTTAGACTTGGGTTTTGTTTAGATTAAAAGTTTGTGATCGCTGCAACTTCGCATTCTTTGTTTGTGTTCCACGACCAGACCAAGGCATCACAGAACCCCAGCTTAATCAATAAAGCTTTGATCTTTTATTCGCAATATCTAGATTGCAATCTCACTTTCTTGCTTGTTCTTCGTTTGCTCGCAAGAAATAGACCCTCGTGGTCTGGTTGATCGTGCTCCGGCATGGTCAATAACCTCTCAAAGTTGGTTTAGCGATTGCTAAGACGCGACGTCTTTGCACATTCGTAGTTAGATAATCAAAGTTGCCTCTACTAAAATCAATAGCCATATCTCATCTAAGGGTAGGGAGAACTTCGGCTCTATCAGTGTCGGCTCAGGGGCCTTGTCATCAAATTGAGGTAGCAGATGTCGGCACAGACAATATTTATTTTGATCCGGTCATTCATTGATGTACCCTTCTTTGGATGCTAGGACTTTTGCCCATATGACAATGAGGATACCTTTTTGGGCTTTTAACTGCTGCAACTTCGTCTTTAGGCTTTAGGCGGTAGGTATTAGCTGCCGGTTGAACCGTTCTGGATCTAGTGGTTCCTCGAGGATGACGAAACCCTCGGTTCCAAGGCTAACATCGTCTTCGAAGGGGGGAAGTTAGTTGATGTCCTTGGATTCCTTGAGGTATTCGTAGTTATACCAATCCTCATTCCCCTATGCGGCATCGAATTGTTGTTCGGGGGCTATAGGGTCATCGGGGTTACGCATGTTGTCTGGGGTGTCGTCTTATCCGGTGCCCGTGTTGCTTTCCTTGCCCTTGTGCCCCTTGATTGCTTGTGCTAGCATCTGTACTTGGGAGGAACCTCGCCATGGTTATCTAAAGGATCACTAGAAGAGTATTTCTAGAGGGGGTCAATAGACTACTAGCACAAATTAAAATCTACTCAATATTCAAAGTTAAGTGTTGCCAGATCTTAGCAATTATAGCAAGTCGAGCACACGCTACACATGCAAGTCATCAAGTATAGCAGCGGAAAGTAAAGACATTGCACATGGAAGTAAGGAGTTGAGATAGGGAGATCAAACGGATGAGGGACACAAAGATTATTCCCGTGTTTCCGATAGGTGGTGCTATCGTACGTCCATGTTTATGTGGTCTACAACCCACGGAGGGTAACAGTCGTGAGAGTCCATGGAGGGCTCTACCCATGGAGGACGAGCCTAACTTGGGGTAGATCTTCATGAAGTAGGCGATATCCTTTCCCTTACAAACTTCTTGGTTCACTCCACAACACGAAGTAGGAGGCTCCCAAGTGACACCTAACCAATCTAGGAGGCACCACCTGCCAAAAGGTAATAGGCTCGATAATGTCGATGAGCTCCTTGCTCTTGTGGTTCAAGATGATAGACTCCTCAACACTCAATCACTGTCTCACAAGTTTGGCTTTGGTAGAAGAGATTGATTGGGTGGAAAGCAACTTGGGGAGGCTAGAGATCAAGATTCATATGGTTGGAATGGAATGGCATGATCTCAACACATGAGTAGGTGGCTCTCTCTCAAAAAATCTGATAGGATAAGTGGGTATATGTTCTTAGTGCTTCTCTTGCAAGTGAGTGGTGGTGGAGGGGTATATATAGGAATCTCCAAAAATTCAACCATTACACCTTAAGTGACCAACTCGGTTACACCGATATGTGAATCTCAATGGTACCGAGTGTTGGAAATATGCCCTAGAGGCAATAATAAATTAGTTATTATCATATTTCCTTGTTCATGATAATCGTTTATTATCCATTCTATAATTGTATTGATCGGAGACTTAAATGCATGTGTGGATACATAGAACAAACCATGTCCCTAGTATGCCTCTAATGGACTAGCTCGTTGATCAAAGGATGGTTAAGGTTTCCTAGCCATGGACATGACATTTCATTTGATAACGGGATCACATCATTAGGAGAATGATGTGATGGATAAGACCCAAACTACAAACATAGCATATGATCGTGTCAGTTTATTGCTACTGTTTTCTGCATGTCAAGTATATGTTCCTATGACCATGAGATCATGCAACTCACGGATATCGGAGGTGTGCCTTGTGTGTATCAAACGTCGCAACGTAACTGGGTGACTATAAAGGTGCTCTATAGGTATCTCCGATGGTGTGTGTTGAGTTGGCATGGATCGAGACTGGGATTTGTTACTCCGTGTGACGGAGAGGTATCTCAGGGCCCACTCGGTAATACAACATCACAACAAGCCTTGCAAGCAATGTGGCTAAGTGTTCGTCATGGGATCTTGTATTATGGAACGAGTAAAGAGACTTGCCAGTAACGAGGTTGAACTAGGTATGGAGATACCGACGATCGAATCTCGGGCAAGTAACATACCGAAGAACAAAGGGAACGTTATACGAGATTAACTGAATCCTTGACATAGAGGTTCGACCGATAAAGATCTTCGTAGAATATGTAGGCACCAATGTGGACGTCCAGGTCCCGCCATTGGTTATTGACCGTAGAGGTGTCTCGGTCATGTCTACATAGTTCTCGAACCCGCAGGGTCTGCACACTTAAGGTTCGGTGACGTTTCGGTAGTGTAGAGTTATGTATGGTTGTGACCGAAGTTTGTTCGGAGTCCCGGATGTGATCCCAGACGTCACGAGGAGCTCCGGAATGGTCCGGTGGTAAATATTCATATATAGGAAGTCCCGGTTTGGTTTCCGAAAAAGTTTCGGGCTCATCGGTAGTGTACCGGGAGTGCCGGTAGTGTACCGGGAGGCCTCCGGGAGGGGTATTTCGACCCCAAGAGGTCCATGGTCTGTGGGAGAATAATAACCAGCCCATAGTGGGCTGGTAAAACAGCCACAAAGGCCCATGGCGCAGGAGAGAAAGTCCTAAAGCAAAAAGTGGAAAATCAGCCAATAGGAGGCAATCCTACTCCAACTAGGATTGGAGGTGAAGTAGGAGTGCTTCCCACCTCCTATTCCGGCCGACCCAAAGGACTTGGATGCCTCTCCTCTCCTATCCTCCTATATATACTAGTGGATTGGGTGGTTTTTGGACAGAATTTCCGGCCATGTGCTACCCGTTACACCGGTGCATAGTTTCTCCTCTAGATCGGTTTTCTGCAGCGCTTAGGCGAAGCCCTGCCGGAATCACTCCACCACCATCACCGGAGCGCCGTCACGCTGCCGGTGAACTCTCTCTCCTCTCCACCTCCTCTTGCTGGATCAAGACGGTGGAGATCGTCATCAAGCTGCAAGTGTCCTGAATGCGGAGGTGTCGTCCGTTCGGCGGTAGATCGGAAGGACCGTGATCGAGATCGCGAGACGGTTCGTGATGAGATCGCGGAACGGATCGTGATGAGTTCGCGGGACAGATCGTGATCAAGATCGCGGGACGGATTGTGATGAGTTCACGGGACGGATCGTGATTGGATCGCGGGACGGCTCGTGATGAGATCGCGGGATGCTCGGCGATTTGGATCGCGAAGTTGTCCGACTACACCAACCGCGTTTCTTAACGCTTCCCGCTTAGCGATCTACAAGGGTATGTAGATCCACTCTCCCTCTCGTAGATTCTCATCACCATGGATAGGTTTGCGTGTGCGTAGGAAAATTTTTGTTTCCCATGCGACGTTCCCCAACAGTGGCATCATGAGCTAGGTTGATGGTTCGATGAGATCTCAAGTAGAACACAAAAGGTTTGTGGGCGTTGATGCTTAGATTGCTTCCTCCCTTGGTCGGATTTTGGTTCAGCGGGATTGTGAGATGAAGCGGCCCGGACCAACATTACTCGTACGCTTACGAGAGACCGGTTCCCTCGACGCAACTTGTTGCTTAGATGGCTTGCGGGTGACAGTTTCTCTCACTTTAGTTGGATCGGATCCGACAAAGGCGGTCCTTGAGAAGGTTGAAAATCAATCTATGTATCACCATTGTGGTTTATGCGTAGGTGAGAATCGTTCTTGCTAGATACCCGTAGCAGCCACGTAAAACATGCAACAACAATTAGAGGACGTCTAACTTGTTTTTGCAGGGTATGTTGTGATGTGATATGGCCAATTGCATGATGAGATATATGTGATGTATGAGATGATCATGTGATGTATAGAATTTCACGACTTGCATGTCGTTGAGTACGGCAACTGGCAGGAGCCATAGGGTTGTCTTTAATTATTGTATGACCTGCGTGTCAATCATTAAGCGCTATGTAATGCTTTACTTTATCGCTAAGCGGTAGCAATAGAAGTAGAAGCAGGGTTGGCGCCACAACCCCAATGGCAACACATTGATGGAGATCAAGATGATGGAGATCATGGTGTTGTGCCGGTGACGATGGAGATCATGTCGGTGTTTCGAAGATGGAAATCTTAAACACAAGTTCATGGCCATATCATGTCACTTCTGAATTGCATGACATGTTAATCCTTTTATGCACCTTGTTTGGCTTAGTACGGCGGTAGCTTTATAAGGTGATCCCTCACTTGAATTTCAAGATGAACTGTGTTCTCCCCGAGTGTGCACCGTTGGGAAAGTTCGTCGTGTTGAGACACCATGTGATAGACTCTACGTTCACATACAACGGGTGCAAGCCAGATTTGCACGCGCAGAACACTCGGGTTAAACTTGACGAGCCTAGCATGTACAGACATGGCCTCGGAACACAAGAGACCGAAAGGTCGAGCATGAGTCATATAGTGGATATGATCAACATAATGATGTTCACCATTGAAGCCACCTTAACTCACGTGATGATCGGACTTGAGTTGGTGAATTTGGATCATGTATCACTCGAATGACCCAAGGGATGTCAATTTGAGTGGGAGTTCTTAAGTAATATGATTAATTGAACTCATTATCATGAACATAGTCAATAGTGTCTTTGCAAATTATGTTGTAGATTACTAGCTCGCGCTGTAGCTCCCTTAAATTTTTATATGTTCCTAGAGAAATAGAGTTGAAAGATGTTGGTAGCAATATTGCGGACTGGGTCCGTGATCTGAGGATTGTCCTCATTGCTGCACAGAAGGCTTATGTCCTTAATGCACCGCTCGGTGCGCCACCCCCTCTAGCGTCGTCTATAGATGTTGTGAACATCTGACAGGCACGTTTCGATGACTACTTGATAGTTTAGTGCGTCATGCATTACGGCTTAGAATTCAGGCTCCAAAACGTTTTGAACGTCACAGAACATATGAGATGTTCTAGGAGCAGAGACTGTGATCTCAGGCTCGTGCCTGTGTTGCGAGATATGAGATCTCCAACAAGATTCTTTGCCTGTAAGATGAAGGAGAATAGCTCAATCGTTGAGCATGTACTCAGATTGTCTGGGTACTACAATCGCTTGAATCAAGTGGGAGTTGATCTTCCAGATAAGATAGTGATTGATATAGTTCTCCAAGTCACTGTCACTAAAGCTACTAGAACTTAGTGATGAACTATAATACACCAGGGATAGAAGTATTGATCCCTGAGCTATTCGCGATGTTTGACACCGCGAAGGTAGAAATCAAGAAGGAGCGTCAAGTGTTGATGGTTAATCAAACCACTAGTTTCGAAAAGGGCAAGAGCAAGGAGGGAAACTTCATGGATAGCAAGTCAGTTGCTCCTCCAGTGAAGCAACCCAAAGTTGAACTCAAACCCAAGACTAAGTGCTTCTATTATGAGGTGAGAGGTCGCTGAAGCGGAACAACCCTAGATACTTGGTAGATAAGAAGGCTGGCAACATCGACAGAAGTATATTTGATATACGAGTTATTGATGTGTACCTTGCTAGTACTCCTAGTAGCATGTGGGTATTGGATACCGGTTCGGTTGCTAAATGTTAGTAACTCGAAATAAAAGCTACGGAATAAACAGAGAACTAGCTAAGGGTGAGGTGACGATGTGTGTTGGAAATGTTTCCAAGGTTGATGTGATCAACATCGCACGCTCTCTCTACCTTCAGGATTAGTGACGAACCTAAATAAATGTTATCTGGTGTTTTGCGTTGAGCATGAACATGATTAGATCATGTTTGTTGCAATACGGTTATTCATTTAAGTCAGAGAATAATAGTTATTCTGTTTACATGAATAATACCTTCAATGGTCATGCACCCAGTGAGAGTGGTTTGTTGCAATCTTGATTGTAGTAATACACATGTTCATAACATTGATGTCAAAAGATACAATGTTAAATAATGATAGTACCACATACTTGTGGCACTGCCGCAACATGTCATATTGGTATAAAGCGCATCAAGAAACTCCATGGTGATGGATATTTGGACTCATTCGATTTCGAATCGGTTGAGACATGCGAACCATGCCTCTTGGGCAAGATGACTAAAGGACCCCGTTGGAGGGAGCGGGCAAGTGATTCATTGGAAATGATACATGTTGATGTATGCAATCTAGTGAGTCTTGTAGCGTGCAGTGGATATCGTTATTTTCTTACCTTCACTGATGATTTGAGTAGATATAGTGTATATTTACTTAATGTAACACAAGTCTGAATCGTTTGAAAGGTTCAAGCAAATTCAGAGTGAAGTTTAAAGATCATCGTGACAAGAAGATAAAAATGACTGCGATATGATCGTGGAGGTGAATATCTGAGTCACGAGTTTGGCATACAACTTAAGACAATGTGAAAGTTGTTTCACAACTAAACCCCACCTGGAACACCATAGTGTGATGGTGTGTCCGAACATCATAGTTATGCTCTATTGGACATTGTGCGTGTTATGACGTCTCTTGTCGTTTTACTACTATAATTTTGGGGTTATGCATTAGAGACAACTACATTCACTTTAAATAGGGCACCATCTAAATCCGTTGAGATGACACCATGTGAATTATGGTTTGATAGAAACCTAAGCTGTCATTTCTTAATATTTGGGGATGTGACACTTGTGTGGAAAATGTTTTCACCTAATGAGGTCGAACCCAAGGCGGACAAATTGCATCTTCATAGAATACCCTAAGATCAGTTGGGTGAACCTTCAATCTCAGATCCTAGCGCAAAGTGTTTGTTGCTTAAACGGATCCTTTCTCGAGGAAATGTTTCTCTCGAAAGAATTGAGTGGGAGGAAGATAGAACTTGATGAGGTTGTCAAACCTTTGTTCAACCAGAGAGTAGCGCAGCACAGAAAGATGTTTCTGTGAAGCCTACGTTAGTTGAAGACGAAGTTAATGATGATGATCATGAAGCTTCAGGATCAAGTTACTATCGAACTTCATAGGTCGACAAGGATGTGTACTGCTCCTAAGTGGTACGACAACTCTGTGTTTGAGATCATGTTGTTGGACAACGATAATCCTACGAGCTATGGAGAAGCGATGATGGGCCCGGATTCCGACAAATGGTTAGAGGCCATGAAATCCGAGATAGGATCCATGTATGAAAACCAAGTGTAGACTTTGGTAGACTTGCTCGTTGGACGGCAGGTCGTTGAGTACAAATGGATCTTTAAAATGAAGAGAGACACTGATGGTGAATGTCACTATTTGTAAAGCTCGACTTGTTGCAAAGATGTTTGTGACAAGTTCAAGGAGTTGACTACGATGAGACTTTCTCACTCTTAGTGGTGCTAAAGTCTGTTGGAATTATGTTAGCAGTTGCTGTGTTTTCAATTATGAAATCTGGCAGATGGATGTCAAAACATCGTTTCCTTAACGGTTTACTTGAGGAAAGGTTGTATGTGATACAACCAGAAGGTTTTGTCAGGCCTAAGGATGCTAAAAGGTGTGCAAGCTTCGGTGATCCTTCCATGGACTGAAGCAAGCATCTCGGAGTTGGAATATACGCTTTGATGAGGTGATCAATGTTTTGATGTTTATACAAAGTTTACGAGAAACTTGTATTTGCAATAAAGTGAGTGGGAGCACTATAGAATTTCTGATAAGTATATGTGGATGACATATTGTTGATCAGAAATAATGTAGAGTTTCTGGAAAGCATAAAACGGTCATTTGGAAAGTGATTTTCAAAGGAAGACCTGGATGAAGCTACCTAATTGTTGAGCATCAAAATCTATGGAGATAGATCAAGATGCTCGATGACACTTTCAATGAGTGCATACCTTGACAAGATTTTGAAAGAGTTCAAAATGGATCAGTCAGAGAAATAGTTCTCGCCTGATTTGTAAGGTGTGAAAGTTGAGTGAGACTCAAAGCTCGACAACGGCAGAAGAAAGAGAAAGGACGAACGTCGTCCCCTATGCCTTAGCCATAGGCTCTATATTATGCCATGCTGTGTACCGCACCTGTGTGTGCCTTGCCATGAGTCCGTCAGGGGGTACAAGAGTGAACCAGGAGTGGATCACTGGACAGCGGTCAAGATTATCCTCAGTAACTAAGACACTGAGGAGATGTTTCTCGATTATGGAGGTGATAAAGAGTTTGTCGTAAGGAGTTACGTCAATACAAGCTTTAACACTAATCTGGATGACTCGTAGTAGCAATCTGGATACGTATAGTGGAGCAGCCATTTGGAAATAGTACCAAGTGGAGTGTGGTAGCAGTGTTTACGGTTTGACATAGAGATTTGCAAAGTACACACGGATCTGAATATCGCAGACCCGTTGACTATAAGACCTCTCTCACATGCAAAGCATGATCGAGCCCCAGAACTCATTGGGTGTTAGATTCATAACAATGTGAATCACATGGTGATGTGAACTAGATTATTGACTCTAGTGCAAGTGGGAGACTGTTGGAAATATGCCCTAGAGGCAATAATAAATTAGTTATTATCATATTTCCTTGTTCATGATAATCGTTTATTATCCATGCTATAATTGTATTGATCGGAGACTTAAATGCATGTGTGGATACATAGACAAAACCATGTCCCTAGTATGCCTCTAATGGACTAGCTCGTTGATCAAAGGATGGTTAAGGTTTCCTAGCCATGGACATGAGATTTCATTTGATAACGGGATCACATCATTAGGAGAATGATGTGATGGATAAGACCCAAACTACAAACATAGCATATGATCGTGTCAGTTTATTGCTACTGTTTTCTGCATGTCAAGTATATGTTCTTATGACCATGAGATCATGCAACTCATGGATATCGGAGGAGTGCCTTGTGTGTATCAAACATCGCAACGTAACTGGGTCACTATAAAGGTGCTCTACAGGTATCTCCGATGGTGTGTGTTGAGTTGGCATGGATCGAGACTGGGATTTGTTACTCCGTGTGACGGAGAGGTATCTCAGGGCCCACTCGGTAATACAACATCACAACAAGCCTTGCAAGCAATTTGGCTAAGTGTTAGTCACGGGATCTTGTATTACGGAACGAGTAAAGAGACTTGACAGTAACGAGGTTGAACTAGGTATGGAGATACCGACGATCGAATCTCGGGCAAGTAACATACCGAAGAACAAAGGGAACGTTATACGGGATTAACTGAATCCTTGACACAGAGGTTCGACCGATAAAGATCTTCGTAGAATATGTAGGAACCAATGTGGACGTCCAGGTCCCGCCATTGGTTATTGACCATAGAGGTGTCTTGGTCATGTCTACATAGTTCTCGAACCCGCAGGGTCTGCACACTTAAGGTTCGGTGACGTTTCGGTAGTGTAGAGTTATGTATGGTGGTGACCGAAGTTTGTTCGGAGTCCCGGATGAGATCCCCGACGTCATGAGGAGCTCCGTAATGGTCCGGAGGTAAATATTCATATATAGGAAGTCCCAGTTTGGTTTCCGGAAAAGTTTCGGGCTCATCGGTAGTGTACCGGGAGTGCCGGGAGTGTACCGGGAGTGCCGGTAGTGTACCGGGAGGCCTCCGGGAGGGGTATTTCGACCCCAAGAGGTCCATGGGCTGTGGGAGAATAATAACCTGCCCTTAGTGGGCTGGTAAAACAGCCACAAAGGCCCATGGCGCAGGAGAGAAAGTCCTAAAGCAAAAAGTGGAAAATCAGCCAATAGGAGGCAATCCTACTCCAACTAGGATTGGAGGTGAAGTAGGATTGCTTCCCACCTCCTATTTCGGCCGACCCAAAGGCCTTGGCTGCCTCTCCTCTCCTCTCCTCCTATATATACTAGTGGATTGGGTGGTTTGTGGACAGAATTTCCGGCCACGTGCTACCCGTTACACTGGTGCATAGTTTCTCCTCTAGATCGGTTTTCTGCAGCGCTTAGGCGAAGCCCTGCCGGAATCACTCCACCACCATCACCGGAGTGCCGTCACGCTGCCGGTGAACTCTCTCTCCTCTCCCCCTCCTCTTGCTGGATCAAGACGATGGAGATCGCCATCAAGCTGCACGTGTGCTGAACGCGGAGGTGCCGTCCGTTCAGCGCTAGATCGGAAGGACCGTGATCGAGATCGCGAGACGGTTCGTGATGAGATCGCGGAATGTATCGTGATGAGTTCGCGGGACATATCGTGATCAAGATCGTAGGATGAATCGTGATGAGTTCACGGGACGGATCGTGATTGGATCGCGGGACGGATCGTGATGAGATCGCGGGACGCTCGGCGATTTGGATCGCGAAGATGTCCGACTACACCAACCTCGTTTCTTAACGCTTCCCGCTTAGCGATCTACAAGGGTATGTAGATCCACTCTCCCTCTCGTAGATGCTCATCACCATGGATAGGTTTGCGTGTGCGTAGGAAAATTTTTGTTTCCCATGTGACGTTCCCCAACACCGAGGTGCTCCAAAGGTGGCAACTTTTGAATCTTGGCAAGACCGATATAGAATTCTCTGTGGTACTGATTAGGTGTCAACCAGTCAGAATCCAAATCTCGATGACGCCGATCCAAAAACTTGGTGGAACCGGTTTTATAAATCAAGGTAACAGAAAGGTGGCAGCCTGAACTCGGTGGGACCGATGTGCTAGGGTTTGGCAAGGTTCTGGGAATTTATGGGATCAAGTGAAATGTGTTGGTTGCATCGATTTTGCAGGAATTTCATAGACAGAATATGTGGAGAGTTTGTGGGTGTTTTTGGGGACTATCACGTGTGCACGTTTGAGCATCTTGTTCACCAACAATACCTTACCCCCTTTTAATAGTATTGGCTTTCCTATGGACTCAAAGTGATTTCTCACAAAATAAAATGTAGAGTCCTCTTCCTTGAAGCTTCGCTAATGCAATTCCTTCTCCTTATTCATCTTGGGGATACTCTCCATAACCCCTTTGACAATCCATCATTCTCTCTATGGACTTTCACTTGAGATACACTAGATAAAAGTATTAGACCAGTAGACAATGTATATCAGATGAATTATCAAAACCAGCAAGGGAGCATATTGTGCTTTCAATCTCCCCCTTTTTGGTAATTGATGACAACATACAATCAAGGCTTCAATTTAAGGTATGCAGAAATATATGAAGACGTTGAAGGATACATGACTAATATAAGCTCCCCTAGATGTGTGCAATACATTTTAAGGAAAGTTGATTTTGAATGCATGAACACACACATGGTAGGAAGGACATGAGAAGTCATGCATATATTGGCAATATGCATCGAATATACGAGAATGAGATTATTTCATGTTCAAGACTGTAACAGCCCGAGACCGACGCTCCAGAAGATTCCCCTTTTATTTCAATTCTCGTTTGTGTTTCGTTTGGTTGTTGCATTCATCATTGCATCATTCGCATCATCTGCATAGCATTGTCACTCGTTTTCGAAAACTTGCATTCGTTCATAGCTGCCAGTCCTCTACGTTCGTGTCGTGGACCATTTCGTAACCAACCACACACGCACGCGCACGCGGCATTGATATATTGTTTTTAAACTGCATATAAAACTTTCTTGGATTGGGTCAGAAGTTGACATGCGGTCTTGTTATATTGTAGGTAGACCGCCTGCCAAGTTTCATCGCAAACAGAGTTTGTTTGATACCCGAATGGTCATCTGTAGCCCGTCGTCATCAGTTTATTCGGCAGACATTTCGGTTTACAAAAATCTTGTCACGGGCCACCAAATTCCCTCTCCACCCCACAAACCCCCTCTACACGGCCCAACACATCCCAGCTAACCCCCTTTCGCTTCTGGACCATCGGATCGAGATCCGAAGGTCCGAAAACAGATGGAAACCCCCTAACCTAGCCCCAAACTTCTATAAATAGACCCCTAGCCGCCCATTTTTGCAAACCATAGATCCCACCTTGATTTCCACGCCGAACCCATAGCCACCCGCCATCTCTCCCAGTCGCCTCCCACCTCCATCCGCGGCCCGCCCAGGCCCATCTGGAGCCCGCTTGAGCCCATCTGGGCATGGACGAGCCCGTCCTCATGGCACCTCCACGCCGGCCCCGAGCATCCTGCCTTCCTCGTCGCACCGGAGCATGACTCCAAGACCAATCGGCCATGTCGCCTCGTCGGAGGTCGAGCCCGCCGGCCACCGCAAGTCGTTGTCGCCCTTGCTCCTCCCATCCCTTCTCCTTCCCCGTGCGTCACCTCTCTCTTTCCCGTATCCCGTGTTCTCCTCAGGAACAGCCCCGCCATGGAGAATGGACGGGATTTGCTGCCACCCGAGCCGCCGCCTGCCACCGTTCTCCATCGGATCCGACTCCCTCCAACCGGATCTGCACCACCCCGCGTTGCCCCGGTCGCCTCCGCACCTGCCCTGTGCCCGCCACCACCAGCTGCCTCGTGTGAGCGCCCAGCCACCCCAACCTTCGCCCATGTGCGCTAGATTTTAAGTGGAACCCCGGTTAAACTGTTGGACCATCCATGACTCGGCCCATGAATTTTCTCCCTAATGCGAATTTGCTAATTAGCCGCTAAATTTGAGAATTGCAGAAAACCGCTTAAGTTTCATGCATATCATAACTCACCAACCGTGCATCGTATGTAAAAAAATTATATATGTAAAATGACTAGAATTTCGTGTAGATTCACAATACACAACTCTCACATGTGTTTAAAATGTTTAACTTGCTGATTTCATGCAATTTGCGTGAATGCCATGCTAAAATGATATATTTAATAACTATTGAACCATAGCTCCGATTAAAATGTTTTATATATGTAACTTGACTAGAAGAATATGTAGAATCTCATGGTGCCAATTATTTTGCTGCTTACAAACTCTAAAATATGGCTAGTTCAGATCTGGACCAACTTAAAATATGCATATGAGGTCGTTCTGGAATTGTTATTCGTTGCTTCCGGCCTCATTTAAAGTGCCTAGGTGATGTAGTTGTTTGTGCTTCACCTCTTCCCATGTCTAATAACATTTAATATTGATGAGTACCTAAACGAGAGTGAACTAAATAATTGATCATGGAGTTTCGTCAATATGCAACTCGTTGCATATTGAGCTTCACTTTAATGTGTAGTAGTTGTTTGATGTGAATTACCATGCCTTGCGTATTTAAACCGGACATGCATCATATTTTCTTGTGCATCATGTCATGCATATGTTGTTGTGTACAGTGTGTCGATTGTTGTTTCCGGACTGCTTCTTCTCGATAGAGTTCCAAAAGCGTTCGGGGTGTGAGGTTCATTCGACTACATCAGATCTTCTTCTTCATGGACTCGTTCTTCTTCCAAGCGGGATCTCAGGGAAGATGACACATTTCCCTAGATACCACTACTATCATTGTTATGCTAGTTGTCTCGCTTCCATCAATATGTCTCGCTAGCTACCCCTTGTTTGTCAAGCCTCCCAACATTGCCATGAAAAGCCTCTAACCCCTCCACAGCAAAACCTTTGTTTGGCTTTGTTACCACTTGCTCAGCCTTCTTATAGCGTTTCTAGATGCAGGTGCAATTGCTTCCATGTGGCAACATGGACATTCTTTGTTATCACCATATTATTGCTATTTAATTTAATGCACATATATACTTGGTAAAAGGGTGGAAGGCTTGGCCTTTTGCTTGGTGTTTAGTTTCACTCTTGCCGCCCTAGTTACTTGTGAACCGGTGTTATGTTCCATAATTGAGCGCTCCTAACATGCTCGTGGATGTTATGGGGACCCTCTTGATTTTCATTTTAGGATAAAGGTTGTCTGGCAAGGCCCAACATTGGTACTATGTTGGGCTAATAACTAATAAAATGCATAGGGACCCACCAGCACCCATAGATAATTAATCAACAACCCGGGCCAGTGCTCCTCGTGAGTGTTGGTCCAAACCGGGTGATGTCCGGCGCCTCCTTGTCACCCGGGGTCTCAGCCAACCCGACGTCTTTCCCATCCGGTCGTACCCTGAGGACATGAGACACGACTCCTATCGGGTTTTGTCGGTACACCGGGCGACCTTACTGGATTTGTTTTACCTTTCTCGAACATCTTGAGCGAGGAATTCCGAAAATACTTCGGGCTATCTCGAGGTTGCGGTTTTCCAATGGAATTGCTTAGGAAGATCATGAGATCCGTGGTCGATGTTATTCCCGCTGCCTAGGAAGACCATACTTTACTTTTTGTATTCTTAAGTTAGACACTCAAATAAATGCTTAGTCGCTTTCTGCAACCTCACCACTTAACCATACCTCACCCTCTAAGCTTTAATAGTCTTGATACCCTTGGAAATGAGATTGTTGAGTTCCTGTGGCTCACAGATTACTAGAACAATAGTTGTAGGTTCATGTAATGCGATGATTTGATGTGAGAGCGATGCTTCTTTTGATTTGGAATTCTTCTTCTTCATCATCGATCTAGGATGGGTTCCAGGCGGCATCCTGGGATAGCAAGGATGCATATCATTTTTTCGTTTGTTTTCGTCAGTAGTCGGACCCTGCTTTTCTGTATGATGTTTGAATATGTTATTTTATTGATGTGATCTTGATGTAGCTTGTGGCGAGTGTAAGCCAATTCCATATACTCATCTCTTCAGTACATGTACTTGTAATGATAGCCATTCTTGCAACACAACGAGATGCGCTCCTATCCCTGTCAAGGCCCTCAAGCCAAAATAAGGATAGGGCCGCATCTTGGGCGTGACAAAGACTCACTTGCAAGCAATGTGTGCAAGAAACAAGCTGTCATCTTGAACAAGCATATGAAGCATATACTTACCTTGATGTCCTTCAGAATTGAACAGTAGGAACACACTTGAGAAAACAATGTTAGGAAACATAAGTGTATTTGATGGTGCAAATGCAAATGGAACCAAGAGAACCAAGATATGGAGGACATATAAGAAATGATTTCTTGAGAATGATATGTCTCCAAATATGTTTAGAGTTTTCTCCCCTAGACACCAATTGTGAAAGTTTTCCTCTATCCCAGAATCATAATATAGATATTGAGAGTAGGTAGGTGTCGGGGATATTACCCCGCGGTATGACCCGTCAGACAGTTGTAACACGACAGACAGTTATGACCCGGTGACAGTTATGACCCGATAGACAGTTGTGAGCCGACAGACAGTTATGACCCTGCAGATAGTTCTGACCCGGCAGACAGTTATGACCTGGGGACAATTATAACCCGGTTGTAAGCCGCCCAGCGTAATCCGCCCGTCTGGAGATAAGACGCCCGGACATAGAAGCCCTTGAAGAGAAGCCCATGATGGAGAGTCATAATAAGTTAAGTCTTACTCCGACTAGGATTCTACATGTAACCTTCCCCTTCAGCTTATATAAGGAGGGGCGGGGCACCCCAAGAGGGTGAAAGTTTTTAGACGTCTTAATAGTGAGGTCTTAGAGAGACAAGTCATTAGAGATACACAGATTAGAGGCTCTCGAGATTAGAGGTAGTGATTAGCAACTTATAATCGAGATCACCCTCATTATCAATATAGACACAAAGTAGGACATAGGCTTTTACCTACATCGGAGGGGTCGTACCCTCATGAGGACATCTTGTCGTGACAAATCCACGACTTTTGGCGCCCGCCTTGGGGCCGCGCATGGTGGTGTTGTGTTCTTGGAAGGATATCTTCGGGGATCGAGAAGCTCGCGATAGGTCAGACGAAGAAGGAGTGCACGGAACGACCGTGCGCGACCACCAGTCATGGGATTACCATAGGGCAACGAAGGTGACTCATGTGCGTGGACGTCATTAACAACCATGAACACGAGGACTCGACCCCATCCCATATGACGGATCAAGCGTATCATATCAAGATTTAGTGGCATGTTTTATGAGCAGCCCTACGTAACCCGATCTATAACTCGCTGAAAACAGATTGAAACTTTCGATGGAACTACAAAATCAGATCACAGATCGGACAAGCAAAACCAAATCACAGAATGGATTACCGATGATTTCAAAGAAAAAAAGGAGAGTTGGGCCTGTCACGGATTGGATAGACTTGTCTCGACCTGAAAACAGAGGTTGACCACCGGCTTCTCACTGCGCTACTCGCCTCTATTCCGCTCCTCCATGCCCGTGGGTTCCCCCGTGTTGACCCGTTGTGATCAACTACTAGCCTTGCCACCCCGGCCTCTACAACCGCCGCTTCGCACAACACCTCCGAGCTGGCCGGTCCGAGTGCCCTACTGCCGGCTCACATCAGGCGTCCATGGCCGAGTCACCACCGCAGCCCCCACTCCACCGCTCTGTATCGCCCTGCTCACATTAGAGCCCATGGCCATGCTCTTTACTGGCCGATCTACCGCTGAGCCGCCACCATGACCTCCGCCTTTGTCATGGACAGGCATCTCCGAGTCGCTACCATGGTTCGCCCCGCCCCGACCGCGTCCACCAAGCCGCCAGGTTGCTTCTCCGCCTCTGCTGGGGGCTGGCGCCGCTGAGCCAGCCCGCCCAAGAAGCCAACGCGACCTCCGCCCCTAGCTACGCCCGTCGAGTCGCGCTCGCCGCCTCTGCCTTTGCCACGCCAAGCCGCCCTTGACTCCACCTCCACCGCATCACCGCACGACTGAGCCACCTTGGCTCCGCCTCCGTCGTGTTGCCGCGCGGTCAAATTGCCCCCGAACTGTCTCTATTGCTACTGCAGCACGCCCGGCCGCCGTGGCCTGCCTCCTCGCCTCGCCAAACCGCCTGGCTATCGTGCGCCTCCTGACCGCTTGAGTCGCCGCTGCTCCCACTTCGCCCATTTGCTGAGCTAGCTACGGTGTTGCCGCTATCGCTGCTCCTGCCTCGCCCGCTTGCCGCTCGAGCCATCATCCGGTGAGCCGCCGCCTCGTGCCATGCCCTGCCTCCGCCATGCATCATGAGCCGGCCATCGACTGACACTGCCGACGTACCTGCGCCCGCCGGCCATTGCCTTGCTCCGCCATCACGCAAGCCGCTGCTTGCTCCGAGCCGCTCGCCATGCCTTGCCGTTCCCTGCCGCTGTGGCTCCGCTACTACGACACCTTGCCGGCTCACCGCTGCTCTGTGCTCGTTGGCTCGTCGCATCTCATGCGATCGGCGTCTTACTGCTGCTCTGCACCCGCCAGCTCGCTGCTCCTCGAGCCTGGATGTCCCTCTACGCCTCAAAGCGGGCCTCGCCCGCCTCACGTTGCCTTCACCTGCACATGTTGTAAGCTGCCGCCGTTGCCGCACCTCTGCAGCCACCGGCTCTGCCGCGCCAAGGCCGCCTCCGCTCTGCCCCGCGCGTTGGCTTTGCTCCTGTCGGGAGTCGCCTCGACGAGCCATTGTACTTTGCCTCGGTGGTCCGCCCCGCACTTGGAGATGTGCTTTGCCTCTCCCCGTTGGAGAGTCGCCCGACCGTCATCGCCCCCCATGCTCTGACTGTCACCTCACCATGCCCCCACGCGCCTCCCGACCCTGCAGCTGCAGCTCGCGCTCGCCGGCTCATGGCCATGTGTCGGCTACTCCCCTCACACGGGGAACGAGGATGGTGGGAGGCAGATAGATAGAAAGAAGTGGGGACACGGTTGAGAAAGAAGGTGAGCAAGAAATATGAAGGAAGGTCACGTGGGTGCTACTACTACTTTCAAAGTGCATCCAAACGGTTATCTGACTACATCCACTATAATCCAGCGCAGGCATCCACATTCATCTGACAAAAAATACTAGGTGATATTTGTCCTATCAATTTCTCAGTATATTTTTTCATCTAAGAACAATTACTGTGTCTTTGTAATATTTTTTACACAGGACAATTATCCATTGCCAAAGTGGGATTATACTGTGGAGATGGAGGCGTGCCAACATCATTCTACACAGGTGGTCGTTCGTGTCGCGTTACACAACGAACCCGCACACTGGCTTAGAAAGCCGCAGCCACCTCAAGCGTCTGCACCGGTTTACAATGCCGCGCTTGCCTCTCGCAACTGCACCGGCTTACAACGCCATGACTGCTTCTACGTCTATATCAACATGCTGGGGCCACATACACTCGGAAGAACCACCCAATGGACATGCTCAAGCTGCTGCCCCTATGGTCCAGTCTACATCGACATGCTGATTCTGTGTTTGCTCGTTCAAGCCACCCACCGGACGCTCATGAGCCACCGCCATGCGATCCGGTCTATACCAACAATTCTGAAGCAAGTAATGATATATTATCAGCCTCTGCCTCCATCGGATGGCTCAATGAATAGGTGTGCAAGTTGTCGACACTGTGGTTTGATTAACTTCAACAACTAGCAGGGATGAACCGCTGGCCGAATTACTGACAAAAATCATATGGGATCATTTATAACCCGCCATATCAACATTCCACGGATTCACATCGCGTTATCAAATGCCAAGGACATACAATGAGTTTTGCGAAGATCATCAACTTGCCACGCGATTTTGGCTTCAATAAAATTTCAGTTATCAGCCGTCAACCATATGTCAGCTCAACACATTTGTCATCTTCAACAAAAAACCCGGGTCACTACAGGGACGATAATCCGGTCCTGGGGGCCACTACATTATTGGAGGAAGATTTGAGGTCACCCAAGAGGACGAGCCGCCATGATGCGTCGTTCAAACATGGGTGCCCTACTTTATTGGTGAAAAATTAAGGGTCTTTTTACATCTGTGTCCCTAACTCGAACCCACTACTCAGATTTGCCCCTAATTTCGACGCCTTCTTAAATTTGCCCTTTTGCCATTAAGTGACCTTATCGAAATATCCTTCCCTTCCGTTTCCGTCCGATCAAAGGGGTTTGACCGTCAACAGGGCGTTTATTGGACATTTTGCCCCTGCCTTCATGTGTCAATTACATGTGGGACCCAAACAAAACAGAGAAATAAAAAATCCCTCCCACCTCTCTCCCCAACCTCACAGCCTCTCTCTCACCTCCGGTGAGTGCTGACTGTCCTGGACCAAGTGTTGCCGCCGCTAGATCCCCAGGCCCCGCCTCCCTCCTATCCTCCCGTCTCCCTCTCCTTCACTCCCACCCTCATCCTTCATCCCTCCCTGTGCAGAGCGCCACCATCGTTGTTGCCTTCTTCCTCGCATAGCCAATGGCATCGTCGGGCTCAAATTCCTTGTCCAGGAGCTCCGCCATGATCTCCATGCCCTCCCCATAGATCGAATCAATGCGGAGCACCTCCATTAATCCGTGCCATTGCTATATTCCTTGTCTTTGTCGATCATTATCTTGCCTTGATCTGCCACTACGGCGAGTGCGGAGGTCCTTCCTTTTTCTCCCCGGCATCCAAACTAGGCCTCGAATCTCCTGGCCCCTCCCCTCGATGTTACGCACCCTCAAGATGTCCTTACTGCGAGGGCATGTTTTGCTGATCGTCGTCGTTGTGCTGGAGGTCACTCTGGTCGCCGTCGTACGTGCTGGACTCGTGCAATGCGTCGAGGCCTCTCTCAACCATAGGCCTCCCCTCTTCCTCGCTCCCGTGAAGCATCGTGTTTTCCACTGCGTGTGCTCACCCAGACCAGCGTAGGCGCCGCCAATTTCAGTCGGCCAAGCCACTGTCTATGGCCCTCACCGCCACGTGGGGTTGTAGATTAGGGTTAATGTGTCGTTCGCGAGTTAGATTAGGTTTAATGTATGACGTGGGTACTAATTAGTTAATTAGTTTTCCAGTGGTATATTAAATCAAACTAAAATAATCAATCTAAAACAATCAATCTAAAATAGCTAACCTATGACAAGTGGACACACTTCCCTATTGACCAAGTCAATCACTGAGCATTTGACCTTGACAATGGGTCCTGCATGTTAGTGACATAAGGAGACATGGGCAAAATGTCCAGAAAACATCAAGTAGACAGTCAACTCCCTTTGACTGGATGGAAACGGAGCGAAACGACATTTCTATAAGGGAAACTAACGGCAAAGGGGTAAATTTGAGCATGCTTCAAAATTAAGGGTAAATCTGAGTAGGTGGTTCGAGTTAGGGACATAAATGCAAATGGCCCAAAAATTAAAGGTCACCAAAGAGGACTAGCTGCCACGATGTGCAATTCAAACATGGGTGTCCTGTCTTATTGGTAAAAATATATAGTTAAACCTGCCTGTTTGCAAGATGCTGCTCCAACTTCGTGTCCTCTCGATAAGTCAATCCACATGGACTCTGAACCTATCCAGGTTAAAACATCGATTGTGTCAAGTGAGAGCCTGTTTATGGAAAAGCGAAGATACTCCATAGGCTATTAAGTTGCCTTATTTGGAACTTGGTTCAACCTGCATGTCTGCTTGATGCTACTCCGACCCCGTGTACTCTCGATAAGTCAATACATTTGGACCCTTAACTTAATCCAGGTTAAAACATCGAATGGCTCATGTGAGAGCTGGCTTAGAGAGAGCAAGGATAAACCAGTGGCTATCATGCTAGTTTCATTGAAGTTATCTTATACATACATCATTCTACATTGCATCATGCATTGCATCACACATTGCACCATCATTGCATCATCTTACCATGCATCATATATGCATGGATATCCTGGTTTATATTGCAGGAACCGGTTTTCAAACCAGGTTACATATTACAAATCCTTAATAGCCAACATGGCTGGATTTTCATTATGGTTGTTATAACCAGTATTGGATGATTGAGGTTTTCAAACTGAGTTATATTATTCAAAATAGCCAACATGACGGGATTTTCATTATGGTTTTCATAAAGAGCATTGTATGATTGAGGTTTTGAAGCCCCTTCAGAGTAACGTCTATTATTCCTTTGTCCGAAAATACCAGCTTACAGCAAGGAGCATGGTTCAATAGTGATAAGCAAGGCTTTCAGCAACATCATTTGGACAGTGGATAGGATTTTATTTTGCAAAGGAAGGAATAGTCCCAAATCATTGCAGGCATATGATCGACACTTGGGGGATACATTATTCAAATCCAGTTTATATCCAGTAAGCAAGTCCCATGTCACTACAAGCACTCACCTCGGCACTTGGGGGCTAATGCAAGTTGCTTTTCAAGTCATTACATTGTCAACAGACCCTGTTATCTCAAGGAGATGAGGTGGCCTTTATATCTTTTTCTAAGTCCCAGCCCAGTATTGTCTTACTGAGCCGGCCCTTGGGGGCTAAACATTGCTCATCAAGTCTACATAAATCAGTTCTACAGAAGTCCCTGCTCATTATTGCATAATGACCATGCCCTTGGGGGCCACACTGGCTGAAGTATTATGAGCATAATGCAATTAAAAGTCCAATGTCGCTACAAGACAACCCGGTACTTGGGGGCTAAATATGTGCGACATTCAACTTATGACTGGTGACTGAGACGAACAAACCAGATTTCTCTAGGGTTGCAATATTTATATTGAAGGAAGTCTTAAAGCTATCACTATGTTCCCCTCTTAAGACTTGGGGGCTACAGGTAATATGGATATGAGGAAGGTATGCTTTCAAATTCTTAGTTATGAGGGAATGAAACGAATTTATCAAAGCAAGGCAGTTGATAATAAGGGTTATTTTTTCTCCAAGGAGCCAGCGACAGTGTACTGATATGACAGAGTTACAGAATTTTCAAGAGTTGGTCAACTGGTCTTTTTGAGTGAGTCGGTCCCTTTACATATTCTTATTTCAAGAGTTTAGCATGAATAAATTCAAAGCTAAATGGGGGTTAATGTCGGGGATATTACCCCGCGGTATGACCCGTCAAACAATTTTAACCTGGCAGACAGTTGTAACCCGGCAGACAGTTATAACCCGGTAGATAGTTATGGCCCGATAACAGTTATGACATGACAAACAGTTGTAAGCCGGCAGACAGTTGTAAGTCGGTAGACAGTTATGACCCAGCAAACAGTTATGACTCGCCAGACAGTTATGACCTGGGGACAGTTATAGCCCGGTTGTAAGCCACCCTGCGTAAGCCGCCCGTCTCGAGATAAGTAGCCCACACTCAGAAGCCCATGAAGAGAAGCCTGAGATGGAGAGTCATAATAAGTGAAGACTTAATCTGACTAGGACTCTACATGTAACCCGCCACTTCAGCTTATGTAAGTGGGGCGAGGCACCCCAAGAGGGTGAAAGTTTTTAGACATCTCAATAGACAGGTCTTAGAGAGACAAGTCATTAGAGATAGACAGATTAGAGGCTCTAGATATTAGAGGTAGCAATTAGCACCCTTGTAATCGAGATCACTCTCATCATCAATATAGACACAAAGTAGGATGTAGGCTTTTACCTCCATCGGAGGGGCCGAACCTGGGTAAACTCGTGTATGTCTTTTCCAACCAGCCTCTCTCAAGGCACCACATAGTTCTGATGGCCTCACACCTAAGTTCTCTCATGAGGACATATTGTCGTGACAAATCCACGATAGTAGGGCTGAGAAAAAAGTCTAAAGCATATGAGAATCAAATTTCGAATTCATTCTTCTCTCTTCTCCTTAAGAAGTGTATGTGTGATATGAGATCCTTGATATTTCTCCCCATTTATATGATAAGATTACACTTCTTCTTTTCATGATCATCTCTCCCCCTGAAGCATGAATGCTTAGATGTTCTTCCCTTTGGTATTGTATATCTCCCCCTTTGGTATGAGTATCTCCCCCTTTAGTATGAATATAAGCTTTGATGCATTGATATTTCTCCCCCTTTGGCATTAATTTCCAAAAATGTCACACAAGGGACAGATAAAAGGAATCATTGAGTGGGAAAGAGATCCTAGAGATTTAGGGTCATTAAGAGTATTGAGACAAGGGTTCCTTGAAAACATTTTTTTCTCCCCCTTATGATCTGAAAACCTTTAAGATTTCTCCTCCTTTGATGTAGAGATCCTTGATAATTTGAGATTATATCTCTTGATGTTTCTCCCCTACATCTTTGGAATCATTGAGCTGATCATAAAGCAAAGCAGACAAATTGCATGGAGGTTGGTGGCTCTGAGGCAAAAGGTACGGTGGCACCGATATGTGTTTCTGCAGTAGGACTGCAATATCAGTAAGACCGGGAAATTTTGGTCGGAGGCTCCAAGTTGGAAACCAGAAACTTGGCAACTTTGTCAAATGGAATTTTTTAGAATGTCTCAAACATGTCTCAAATATTTGCAATGAATTTTCAGAAGGATTTGCAATGAATTTTCAAAAAGATTTGCAATGAATTTTCAAAAAGATTTGCAATGAATTTTCAGAAAAAATTGCAATGAATTTTTAGAAAAAATTGCAATGAATTTTCATAAAAATTTGCAATGAATTTTCAAAAAGATTTGCAATGAATTTTCATCTAGGCTAGAGTTGAATGGAAGTGTCAAAGAGCAACACAAGAAGGGTTCTCCATTCAATTCATCTGACTAGATGATGGGCGGTGACTAGGTCACCTATATTAGAGTATATTGACTTAAGGAGTCAAGCAAGAATACTTGATCATAGGTCATACTCATCGTTAAGCTCAAAATGGGGCTACCATTTTTTGATTAAGCATTTTGATGTCTTCATATCGCTTTAGTTGCTTTATCTCATGACTTGGAGTAAAGCTATATCAAGGATATGAGCACATACCTTTGAGTGTGTTTTTGACATAGCTTGTAGGTGAACTTGATGAGGATGCTCGAGTTTGATGAAGTTCATCTTAAGTTGGGAGCAATCCTTTTTGTTTTCATTCACTTTTTCACCTACGTAGGTTAGTCACGCACGGAAGAACATTATATGTTCAAATGACATGATACCAATTTTGAGTTGATATAAAATTGAGAAGTTTAAATATATGTAAAGGCTATGTGTTGTTGCCTTCTTCCTTTCATCATCAAAGATAGGTTGTGGGTACTTGGTCATGAAAAGATTGCTTAAGATATGAGTTGATGACAATCTAGTGGAGTGTTGTTCTTCCAAGTACCTACAAGAGGGTTAGATGCAAGACAAGGGAGCATATAATTCCAAGATACATGATATTCATGATAATAATAGCATGCATCCGAGTGAGCTTAGCTCAATTTTGAAGCATCAATGATGTTCAACTCACTCCTGAAGTGACAAAACACTTTTTCATCAAGTAGCTTAGTAAAGATGTTGGCCAATTGCTGGTTGGTACGAACATGCTTAAGATTAATGTCTCCTTTGGCAACATGATCACAAATGAAATGATGTCGAACTTGAATAGGCTTGGTTGGAGAATGTTGCATGGGGTTATGACCAATCTTAATAGAACTTCCATTGTCACAAAGTAATGTAACATTTTTCACATGGATTCCATAATCCTTAAGCATTTGTGTCATCCACAGAAATTGTGCACAACATGATCTGGCAGCAATATATTCAGCTTCGGCGGTAGATATAGATACCAAGTTTTGTTTCTTCGAGTACCAATACACAAGTGATCTACCAAGAAATTGACATGTACCCGAGGTAGATTTTCTATCAAACTTGTCACTGGCATAGTCCATGTCGGAGTAGCGAGCAAGATTAAAAGAAAATCCCTTTGGATACCAAATGCCAAAGTTTGGTGTATGTATCAAGTCTCTCACAATGCGTTTCACAGCCTTAAGTTGACATTCTTTAGGTTCAACTTGATATCGGGCACACATGCATAGACTAAGCATAATATCGGGATAGGAGGCACATAGATATAGCAATGAACTAATCATCGATCGATAAACCTTTTGATCCACCGGTTCACCCCCTTAGTAAGATCATCATGTCCTCTAGTGGGCATGGGAGTTTCCAGACCTTTGCACTCTTGCATGTGGAACTTCTTGATCAAGTCCTTGGTGCACTTATTTTGCGAGATGAATGTACCTTCTCTCGTTTGCTTGATTTGTAGACCAAGGAAGAATTTCAGCTCACACATCATAGACATCTCATACTTCTCTGAATTCAACCTTCCAAATTTCTCACTAAATTGTGGGTTAGAATATCCAAAGATAATATCATACACATAAATTTGGCACACAAATAATTCACCATTAACTCTCATTGTTAATAAGGTTGCATCAATTTTACCAATTTAAAAACCCTTTTCAATAAGTAACTTAGTTAGGCATCTATACCAAGTGCGAGGGCTTAAGACCATATAAAGCTTTGTGAAGTTTGTAAACATGGTTAGGTTTCCTAGGATTTACAAATACGGGAGGTTGTTTAATGTAGATTTCCTCATCTATTTCTCCAATTAAAAAGGCAATTTTAATATCCATGTGGTAAAGAATGATGTCATGGTTATTGGCATAAGCAAGAAGAATTCGAATAGCTTCGAGTCTAGCGACGGGGGCATGGTCTCACCATAGTCCATACCTTCGACTTGCATATATCCTTGGGCTACAAGGCGAGCCTTCTTGTGTACAACTTGACTGTCTTCATCTTGCTTGTTCCTAAACACCCATTTCGTATCGATGATGTTTTGCTCGTCCTTGGGATTCTCCACGAGTGTCCACACTTTGTTCCTCTCGAAGTTTTTAAGCTCTTCATGCATAGCGTTCACCCAATCCACGTCTTCAAGAGATTGTTCAACCTTCAAAGGTTCAATGCTAGAGATGAAAGAATATTTCTCACAAAAGTTAGCTAAGTGAGTTTTAGAGCGAGTGATCCTCCATGTTTATATATCACCAAAGATTTGGTTTAGGAGATGGTTCTTGGTCACTTGTGCTCGAACTCGGGGTAGCTTTGGCTTGTTGGATGGTGGAGCCTCTTCTTCATCATCTCCTTTATCTTCGTTGTTGTCGAAGTGGTCATCCCCTTGAGGTGGTGGTGAAGGAGGTTGTGGTGGATCTTCATGATGTACTTTCTCCTCCTCTTCATCTTGCCATGTACCGCTTGTGGATGCTTCCATGTAGTTTTTCTAGTAGCCTTGATTCGAAGTAGGAACTTCCACTTGAGTTGATGAAGTGCTTTCCTTCACCTCCTTGGGATGAATCTTGCCGATCGGTAATCTAGGATTGCTTCCGAAGGATCCTTATCTCCTATATCATTTGGACATTGTTTGACATGCAAACCATTAAATTCATCAAACTTCACATCTAACGTCACTTCAACTTTTCGAGTGAAGTTGTTGTAGAGACGGTAGGCGAGAGAGTTCGATCCGTAACAAAGTAGGAAACCTTCATTAGATTTAGGAGAAAATTTAGCATGATGATGCTTATCAAGAATGTAGAAATTAGAGCCGAATACCCAAAAGTATCCAACTTGGGGTTTGTTAACGGTTAGCAGCTTGTATGCTGTTTTACCGAGAAGCTTGTGCAAGTAGAGTCGGTTTGTGGCATGACACGCTTTTTCCATGGCTTCTGCACAAAAGTGTCTTGGCATCTTGTATTCGTAAAGCATCATTCTATCCATCTAAATAAGGGTGCAGTTCTTCCTCTCAGCAACTCCATTTTGTTGAGGTGTGTACGTAGCTGAGAACTCATGCGAGACACCCTCTTTGTCAAGAAATGTATATACATGGGTGTTCTTGAACTGCTATCCGTTATTGCTCCGAACCTTCTTGATCTTCACTTCAAATTGATTTTGTGCTTTGCGTGCAAAGTTCTTGAAGATCTTTTGTACCTGTGACTTATCATCAAGAAAAGATGCCCATGTAAATCTGGAAAAAATCATCAACTATAACTAGACCATAACAGTTTACACTGAGACTCTTGTATGCATTGGGACCAAAAAGATCCATATGAAGTAAATCGAGTGGTCTCCTAGTGGTCATGATCTTCTTGACCGGATGACTTCCACCTACTTGCTTTCCTGCTTGACAAGCGCTATAAAGCCTATCTTTGTCAAAGATAACGTCTTTAACACCAAGATTGTGATCACCCTTCATAATCTTATCTAGATTGCGCATGCCTACATGTCCTAGCCTTCTATGTCATAGCCAAAATTTAGATGATTTTGCAATAAGACAAGTACGAGGTTAGGCCTTTTTAGTGAAATCGACAATGTATAGATCACCTCTATGAATACCGGTGAAGACGGTTTATGATTATCATGACGAAACACTTGGCAATCTAGTTTAGTAAATAGCACACTGAAATCAAAGTCTGCTAGTCCAGATACGGAAAGAAGATTGTAGCCAAGGGATTCAACGAGCATGATATTTTGAATAGAGCTATCATGAGATATGGCCACCTTACCAAGGCCAAGTACCCTACCCGTAGAGTTGTCTCCAAAGATCACGTACCTCCAAGGTCCTTGATTAGGTGTGGTCTCTTGGAATATGTATTTATCACTAGTCATATGATCGGTGCATCCACTGTCGAGAATCCACTCTTTTCTATCGGACATGTAATCTTTGAAGTTTGCCATGAGACTTAGATTCTTCATGATCTTCTCATGCTTTATGTCAAACATCACATACTCATCATAGTAGCCATGTTTTTCATTGTCATCATTAGGTAGAATCTCCTCGTCATGAAAACCAAGAGACTCGTTAGAATTTTGACTAAGACAATGGTTAAGCTTATGTAAGTGAGTGGCTTCTACTACAATGTAGCTAATGGTAGTGACATCTCCTTTAGCACGCATAAGATTGCGAATCTCAAATAAGCATTTATCAAAGTTTGGATCACTAGGCTTCATTCCATGAAAGGCGTTAGTTTTATGAAGAATTCCATCAAGATTACTAAATGAATAATTTGGATACCGTTTCTCCAAATCATTCCACAAAGTATAAGCACATGCAAAGTTCTTCAATTGAGTAAGCACATATATTGGTAAACCTGTAACGATAAGATTGACAGTTCTAAGGTTACCAACCATGTCAATTTCCTCTTCGTATGTGGTATGCAATTCATCAATTGGGGACACATAGGGATTTTCAATATCTTTTTCAAATGGAATTTTCAAATAGACCAATCATAGCATCTTTCCATTGAATATAGTATTCTTCATAAAGGATGGGCACTCTACAACTCAAACTCTCCAAGCTAGGCATATCCATCTTCCTCCAAAGGTGATTAAACCAAGGTTATGTAGAACTTGCTTTGACACCTATTGAAGGATCACAAGAAGAGTATGTGTATACGGGGGGTGAATAGACTACTAGCACAAATTGAAATCTACTCAATATTCAAAGTTAAGTGTTGGAAGATTTTTAATTATAGAAAGTCTAGCACACCCTACACGTGCAAGTCATGAAGTATAGCAGCGGAAAGTAAAGACATTACAGATGGAAGTAAGGAGTTGAGATAGGGAGATCAAACGCATGAGCAACACAAAAACTTTTCCCGTGGTCCCGATAGGTGGTGCTATCATATGACCATGTTTATGGAATCTTCAACCTGTCGAGGGTAATGGTCGCAAGAGTTCACGGAGGGTTCTACCCACGGATGGTTCCACGAAGAAGCAACCTTGACTATACCATGATGGCCTACATCCATGGAGAACTAGCCTAACTAGGGGTAGATCTTCACGAAGTAGGTAATCTCCTTGGCCTTACAAACTTCTTGGTTCACTCCACAACACGAAGTACGAGGCTCCCAAGCGACACCTAACCAATCTAGGAGGCACCACCCTCCAAAAGGTAATAGGCTCGATAATGTCGACGAACTCCTTGCTCTTGTGTTTCAAGATGATAGACTCCTCAACACTCAATCACTCTCTCATAGATTTGGCTTTGGTGGATGAGATTGATTGGGTGGAAAGTAACTTTGGGAGGCTAGAGCTCAAGATTCATATGGTTGGAATTGAATGGCATGATCTCAACACATGAGTAGGTGGCTCTCTCTCAGAAAATCTGATAGGTCAGGTGGGGATCTGTTCTGAGTGCTTCTCTTGTGACTGGGTGGTGGTGGAGGGCTATATATAGGCATCTGCAAAAATCCAACCATTACACCTTAAGTGACCAACTCGGTGACACCAATGTGTGAATCTCAATGGTACCGAGTTGCTCCAAAGGTGGCAACTTTTGAATCTCGGTGAGACCGATATAGAATTCTTGGCGGTACCGATCAGGTGTCCAATGGTCAGAATCCAAATCTTGGTGACATCGATCCAAAAACTTGGTGGTACTGATTTTATGAATCGAGGTAACAGAAAGTTGGTAGCCTGAACTCAGTGGCACCAATGTGGGATCGGTTGCACGGATGTGCTAGGGTTTGGCAGGGTTCTGGGAATCAGTGGAACCAAGTGGAATGAGTTGGTTGCACCGATTTTGCAGGAATGGCTAAGATAGAATATGTGGAGAGTTTGTGGGTGTTTTTGTGACTATCACTTGTGCATGCTTGAGCATCTTGTTCACCAACAATACCTTACCCCCTTTTAATAGTATTGGCTTTCCTATGGACTCAAAGTGATTTATCACAAATTAAAATGTAGAGTCCTCTTCCTTGAAGTTTCGCCAACGCTATTCCTTCTCCTTCTTTTTCTTGGGGATTCTCTCCACAACCCATTTGCCAACCCATCATTCTTTGTATGGACTTTCACTTGAGATACACTAGATAAAAGTATTAGTCCAAGAGACAATGTATGTTGTAAAGAATTATCAAAACTACCAAGGGAGCCTATTGTGCTTTCAATCTCCCCCTTTTTGGTAATTGCTGACAACATACAATCAAAGCTTCAATTTAAGATATGCAGAAATATATGAAGACATTGAAGGATACATGACTAATATAAGCTCCCCCTAGATGTGTGCAATCCATTTTAAGGAAAGTTATTTTGAATGCATGAACACACACATGGAAGGAAGGACATTAGAAGTCATGCATATCTTGGCAATATGCATCAAATATATGTGAATGAGATGATTTCATGTTCAACACTCACTCCTGCAAACAATATGTGCAAGAACAAGAGGACATCTTGAACAAAAATATGAAGCATACACTTACCTTGACATGCTTGAGCATTTAACAGTAGGAACACACTTGAAAAAACAATGTTAGGAAACACAAGTGTATTTGATGGTGCAAATGAAAATGGAACCAAGAGAACCATTATATGGAGGACATATAAGAAATGATTTCTTGAGAATGATATGTCTCCAAATAAGTTTAGAGTTTTCTCCCCTAGACACCAATTGTGACACAAATTTTGAAATTTTTCCTCTCTCCCTGAATCATAATATAGATATTTAGAGTAGGTAATTTTCCATGGTAATTTGCTGTTTGCCATGGCTGATGGCAAAGGGTGGGACACCAAACGGCAAAGGCCTTTGTCGTCCGTCAACAGACGGCAAAAATTCCAGCAAAGAAAAACCAGGTAAAGTTGTCCTTTGCCGTCAGCCTCAAGACCACGAACGGCAAAGGTTCTTTGTCGTGGGGGAGCGGACGACAAAGAGTTTTGACGGCAGACTCAGGGGCTACAGCCGTCAAGTGTTAACGGCAGTTCTTTGTTGTCTTCCCCCTTTGTCGTCGGCCTTATGACCCCCTTTGCCGTCAGTGGGCGGACGGCAAAGGGTAAGGCCCTTTGCCCCTGGGGTCCCCCTTTGCTGTCGGCCTTGGGCCCCCACCTTTTTCATTGGCTATGGTCCCCCGTTGTCGTCGGCCTTGCGCCCCCTTTACCGTCAGTGGGCCGATGACAAAGAGTAAGGCCATTTGCCCCCTGTGATCCCCCTTCACCATCTGCCCAGGGCCCCTCTTTGCCGTCAGCCCACTGACGGCAAAGAGTAAGGCCGTTTTCCTTTTTTATTAAAACAATTTTCACAACAATTTTCATAGCAATATGACACATATATAGATATATATTTCACATAAATAAATATGTTGCCATACTCATAACCTTATTCAAATAAGTTTCATCCATACATATTATGAAAGTTTCATCCGTACCCAACCATATTGCAATAGTTTCATCCATACATACATAGTTTCATATACATATGTAGCAAGTGTCACATTGTTCATCGATACAAAATAGAAAATACAAGTAACCCAAGCACTCCATCAATGCAAACTTCCATGAAGTGAATGTAATATGCAAAATGGGAAGCTCCAAAATTAGAAGAAGACTAGATGAAGAAGAGAAGGTAAAAATAGGTCATTTAGGAGCTAACTATGGTTATTATGACATTTTGAAGCTAAGTAAGCTAATTATAGGTCATATAATATCTAACCTTGGTAAAATAGGTAATTTTGGAGCTAGCTAAGCTTATTATGCCATTTTGGAGCTAACAAAGTGAAGTATAGGTCATTTTTGATAAAATGGGCCATATTGGAGCTAATTTAGCTTACTACATCATTTAGGAGGAAACTAAGCTAACTATATGTCATTTTAGAGCTAACTTAGGTAAAAATAGGTCACTTAGGAGCTAACTATGCTTATTATGCCATTTTGGAGCTAAGTACGCTAAGTATAGGTCATTTAACAGCTAAGCTAGGTAAAATAGGCCATTTTGGAGCTAAGTAACCTTCTTATGTCATTTTGGAGCTAACTAAGCGAAGTATAGGTCATTTTTGATAAAATAGGCCATTTTGGAGCTAATTTAGCTTACTACGTCATTTAGGAGGAAACTGAGCTAACTATATGTCATTTTAGAGCTAACTTAGGTAAAAATAGGTCACTTAGGAGCTAACTATGCTTATTATGCCATTTTGGAGCTAAGTAAGCTAAGTATAGGTCATTTAATAGCTAAGCTAGGTAAAATAGGCCATTTTGGAGCTAGGTAAGCTTATTATGTCATTTAGGAGAGAACTAAGCTAAATATAGGACATTTTTGATAAAATAGGCCATTTTGGAGCTAATTTAGCTTACAACGTCATTTAGGAGGAAACTAAGATAAATATATGTCATTTTAGAGCTAACTTAGGTAAAAATAGGTCATTTAGGAGCTAACTATGGTTATTATGCCATTTTGAAGCTAAGTAAGCTAGGTAAACTTATTATGTCACTTTGGACCTAACTAAGCAAAGTATAGGTCATTTTTTATAAAATAGGCCATTTTGGAGCTAATTTAGCTTACTACGTCATTTAGGAGGAAACTAAGCTAAATATATGTCATTTTAGAGCTAACTTAGGTAAAAATAGGTCACTTAGGAGCTAATTATGCTTATCAAGCCATTTTGGAGCTAAGTAAGCTAAGTATAGGTCATTTAATAGCTAAGCTAGGTAAAATAGGCCATTTTGGAGCTAGGTAAGCTTATTATGTCATTTAGGAGAGAACTATGCTAAGTATAGGACATATTTGATAAAATAGGCCATTTAGGAGCTAATTCAGCTCACTATGCCATTTAGGAGGAAACTAAGCTAAATATATGTCATTTTAGAGCTAACTTAGGTGAAATATATCATTTTGGGTAACATAGGTCATTTTGAAGCTAACTAAGCTAACTATAGATCATTTTATAGCTAACTTAGGTAACATAGGTCATTTTGGAGCTAACTAAGCTTATTATGCAATTTTGGAGCTACCTAAGCTTATTATGTAATTTAGGAGGAAACTAAGCTAAGTATAGGTCATTCTAGAGCTAACTTGGGTAAAATATGTCAATTTGGAGCTAAGGTAAGGTAAGTAACCATCATTATGCGGTTGTTAAGAAAACACTAGAAAAACATACCATTCTCGTCAGCAAGGAGGAGAAGCACAGTAGTTCTGGCTTGTTTCACCTGGAGAAGGCTCCCCTATAGAAGGGTTATGCAATGCGTTTCGGGAGATATTCTGCACCAAACATCATTTGCAATGTGTCATTAGCATGATGACACTTAAAAGATCACTACATTGAAATGAAACTCACCGTCCCCGCCATGTTAATGACTGGCATCATCGGAGGGACGTGGCGAGTCTTCTCACACATAGACTATACATTTGGTTTCGACAAGTCAAACTTTTTATTTATTAATGAAACGAACATTAAAATGCAAGATTTGACAAATATGAAGAAGAAACTTACCACGAAGAGCTCATACATGGCCCTATTAGACGCATCATTCTTTGCCCTCTCCGCCTCCGTCAACGCAGCCGTCCTCTCCTCCAACTCCTTCATCTCCTTATCCTTCGCTGCCAAAAGCGTCTGTGTTGCCTCTCTCTCTTTCAGAATAGTAGCCTGCAAGACAACTCATTGTTAGCATTCTAATCATATTGGTTCGCACACACAACGCAACGCAGAAAGATAGTTGAGTCCATTAAACTCACCTCGATGGTGAGCTCGACTAGCCGTGGACGAGGTGTTATCTTAGGACAGGAGCTCAATTGGCATGCCTTTATCTACCGGAGAGTGCTAGGACAACGTATAAGGCCGTCTCCAATGGCGATCGAGCCATGTGGCCTCCCGTTGCTAGCTATCATCACGAGCTCTGGATCAATAGGCCCCTGGCTCGGGTTAAAGTCCTCCCCATTCCTCGCCTTCCCGTGATCTCTGTACTTCATGAGCTTGTGGTGGGAGGAGATGTTGGTGAAGTTTTCGGGATGATCCAGGTTAGACTCAGAGAATGCCTTGACCTTCTTGTCGTATAGAGGTCATACATCCGTCTTATTGTGACACGCCTAAAAGAGAGAGAGGGGGAAAGTATTAGTAAAGGGGTAAAGCTAGCATTAAGAATGAATTGCATAAGTCATGAAGCAAACCACATACCCAGTAATCACCAAATTCATTTAAGTTGATGCTCCCTTGATGGTGTGGCACACCAACCATTTTGCCATGCCTATCCTTGGCAGTGTTGTGGCTGGCCTCCCACTTTTCGGAGCACCACTCATCCACCAAGGCCTCCCAACAATCCATCTTATCCACACACCATCTCGGGGGCACCTAAGTTAATAAAGAGAAATTTGAGCGCTACGCGTAAGAATCAAATCAAGGAAACTAATTGCAAGGCCTTAATAATATGTAATTACCGTCATGTAATGCTCCTTCTCCATCTTAGAATCGCGGCACTTCCCCTTTCCCTTCCTAATACGCCGCGAGGCATAGTAGTCTTGAACGGCCTGCACCCAAGCCTCGTGCCGCCAGTTTTGAAGTAGGCGGCGGCATTCAGTTTCGATAACCTTTGCCGCGGCCTCCTCGTATCCGTCCTCACACCTATAGAAGGTCTGCAAACGAGACACCATTGATTAGTACAATAACTAGCTATTGTTGATTTTTAATTGTGTAAAGGAGAAATTACCCAGAACTGTCTGATCACCATGTCGGCCCTCTTGTGGCACAAAACACCGTCGATCTCCACCTCCGGCGGGGCCGGGCACCCAAGTAGTGCTCCTAGGTCATTCCTACCTCTCGACCCCGACCGGGCAACGTAACAAATCCCGGGAAGTTTTGCCGGCAAAGCACACCAAGGACGCTGTTGGGCTTGTGGGCACCCTTGGCAACAATCCAACCCCTGCAGTATGACAAATTAAAGCCAACACATTAGATATTTGAGAAAACGTGAAGGCAAAAGGTTAAATAAGAGTAAATGAACTTACTTGTCCCCACTTGGCTGAATTTACCACCTCTGCTCGCGGGTCGCCGGAACAAGCAGGAGCCCGTTACTACCACGCTGGTAGACGGTGGCCTCCTCACCCAGCTCCTTGTCGCTATCAGCATGGCCACTTGGCTCCGGCTGACCCAGATCAGGCCAGTTATCCCACTGGGTCTCTTGGGATGTACCCTCATCCCTGCTTTGCTCCAGAGTCTCTTGGAACGAAGCCTCTGGGACACGAGTCTCGTTGACCTGAGGCTCGTGAACCGGAGTTCGTGTAGCCCCCACCTCAGACGGGTCCACCCTAGCAGTCATCTGCTCAGGTGAATCAGCTGGGGGTGGTGGTGAGGAAGGCGTGGCAGTCACCCTACCTCTCTCATGGCCACGTGTACCTTTAGTACCTCTCTTCTTCGTAGGGGGTCGACCTCCTCCCACGGGGGCCGCAGTCGTCGAAGAAGAGTCCACTCCATGCAGAGTACAGAGCAACGCTCTCCGGAGAGACGAGGCGGGAATGGGAGTAACCATCCCACCACCTGCCTATGAAGAAGGAGCCTTGGAGTTCTCTCAACACCTGCCATGACAAAGAGTAAATGAAATTAGTACAACATAAATACCAACATGAGTAATAAAATGTATATAATTTAAGTGTATCATCATCATAAATACCAACATGAGTAATAATTTTTTTTATATGTACATAATAATAGTTGAATACCTGACATGAACAAATAATAATCTTGATCGTCTATATATGCTTTGGGATCAATAAATGCATCATGATCATCACTATCATCAATAAATGCAGCAGCATCATCACTATCAGGAATAACATGTGGAAGGCCTCCATTATGTAATCGGTCAAGAAGTGACAGGTCATCCGAAGCAATAACATCTTCTTCTTCCGGCTCTTCCTGTTCCGGCTCACGCGTTAAGACGGATTCACTGTCGCTGTCTACTTCAATGTTCTGGGGGGAAGTAGAGCGGTTCTTGAAACATTTTTTGGACATACGTGTTTCTTGGAAGAATTCTCCTTCATATGTTCCTGGGTTAATTTGAGGTTTGTAGTCCTCTTCATTGAGGGTAGCTGGTCTAAAACTTGGCGGCACTCCATAAATGACATCCCAACCTTTCAGATTTGGATCAGTTTGGCAGGCCCACGGTAGATAGAAAACTTGTGTCGCCTGTTGAGTCGTAATATAGACATTGGGAACATCTAAATGGGTGCTTTCGTTGATTTCGACTAGCCCTATATGTTCATGAGTCCTTCTAGTCTCGTTCGGCTGAAACCAATAACATTTGAAGACTACGACGGTCGGTGGGTTTTCACCATAGAATAGAAGTTCATAAATTGCTTCAACTCTTCCATAATACTCGGTACCTCCTTCACCGATAGCAGATACACAACAATTTGTAGTCTTTGCGTCGGGCATAGATAGCTCTTTGTCAAAGGTACAAAAGCGATACCCATTGATGTCGTATTTGTCAAATGAACGGACCTTATAGTCAAAACCATTAGCGACTTGTCTCGACCTGGCGTCCATAGACTCTGCATCAGCCTACAAGTTTAATACGGAAGAATGGATGCATGAGCCGCAAATTAGACCAAGAAATCAAATGGTACAGTAATGGTAATTAATTACCCTTTGTTTGAACCAAGAGATGAAACTGGGATAGTCGCGTCCATGCTTTGCCAGAAGCTCATACTCTTTGACGGAATCCTTTTCGATGACTGCTCCATTCGAGAATTCAGCAACGTATCGACAATATCAAATATCCGGGAATAAGAGAAGTTCAAAGGAATTAGAAGTTGCGGAACAATAATTTACCGAGAACTTACTCGATGTACGTCCGCACTTCTGTTAGGTTGTTGAAGATATACAATGAAATGGTCCGCCATTCTTCGACATCCAACGATTTCTCTTTCGAAGCACTGGCTGGTGCGAGCTTCCCTTTGAAGAGGCTGAGGTTGGATCGACCTTTTTTAGGCTCGCCATCATTGTATCGAGGCTTCGGGTTATGCAAATATTGACTTTTGGGTTCGTAGTGTGTTGTCACGAAGTTTGCCGACTCCTCAGTAATGAATGCCTCGGCCATTGATGCTTCAACTCTACATTTATTTTTACATTTAGCTCGAAGCGTCTTCTGCATCCACTGAGTTGAGAAGCACCATCGATTCCGAACTGCCCCCCCCCCAATCTTGCCTCGGTCGGGAAATGCAAAATCAAATGCTGCATTGGATTAAAGAAGGCCAGTGGAAAGATCCTTTCTAATTTGCAGATCAACTCCGGTGCCAACTCTTCCATTTCATCTAGCATGCCAGGTGATAGTTCTTTCGCACAAAGAGAATTGAAGAAATAGCTCAGCTCTGCCAGTACTAGCCATTCATCCTCAGGGATAAAGCCACGCAACATCACTGGCATTACCCGCTCAAGCCATATGTGCCAATCATGACTCTTGAGACCAAATATTTTCAATTTTTCAAGACTCGCTCCCCTCTTTAGATTCGCAGCATACCCATCGCGGAACATCAACCGCATTTTCACCCACAATAGCATTTCCCTCATAGCTGGCCTTCCAAGATTGAACCATGCCTTTGGCTTTGCTTTCCTTTCCGTTGTCGCAAGTTTTGTAACGGTCTATCCCATAGAGCCTCCTGGTCGATTCTAGCCTGAGGATTATCCTTTGACTTCCCCTCTATGACGAATAATGTACCAAAAATGTCCTCCGCCATATTGTTTTCAGTGTGCATCATGTGGATGTTGTGTGGGCAAATGAGGTCTTTGAAGTAAGGCAAATCCCATAAGCATGACTTGTGAGTCTAGGTGTGTTCCGTATTATATCCTTTGAAATACCCTGGACGCAAAGGATCAGGCTCTAGAGCATTTAACTGATCAAGGGTCTATTGGCCTGTCAACGCAGGTGGTGCAGTGTTTTTGACAACTCTACCTTTGATGAAATTCTTCTTGTCTTTTCTGAACTTATTGTCAGGATCCAGGAACTGTCTATGCATGTCGAAGCAAGAAAACTTGCGACCCGCCTGCAGCCAAAGGAACTGAAGAGCTGCCTTGCATGTGGGGCACGGGAACCTTCCATGCACACACCAACCAATCAATAGCGCATACGCTGGATAGTCATGCATCGAGTACATGTACCACACATGCATTTTGAAGTTCTTTTTGGTAGCGGCGTCGTATGTCTTGATCCCATTATCCCAGGCTTCTTGCAATTCATCCTTAAGCGGCTGCATGTACACATTCATATTCTTCCCTAGATATTTGGGCCCTGGAATTATCAACATCAGGAAAATGTTCTTTCTTTTCATAATCTCTCCGGGGGAGATTGAGTGGAATGACAAATACGGGCCAACAATTGTATTGTGCTGCCGTCATACCATACACATTGAACCCATCCGTGCTGATGGCAACTCGAGGATGCCTTGGATTTGCCAATTTATCCTTATGTAATGCATTGAAGTGCTTCCACGCAAAAGCATCTGAAGTGTGTACCAACATCTTGTTCCCATTCGCACCTAGTTCGGTTCTTTTGCCCAATTTGTGCCATGTCATCTGTCTGGCCGTCTCTTCGACCATGAAAAGACGTTGAAGTCTTGGTACGATTGGTAGATACCGAAGAACATTAATGGGGATTTTTCTCTGAATCTTCTCACCCATACCGTTGTCTACCACAATATACCTGGAAGAATTGCAAATAGGGCAATAGTTCAAGGACACATACTCAAGCCTAAATAAGGCACATCCATTCTCACACGCATGTATCTTCTCATAGGGCATCTTAAGTACACGGAGGATTTTGTTTGACTGGTACAGGTTTGCAGGCAGTACATGGACTTTGCGTAGAAAGCGTCCAAATATCGTCATCATCGCGTCGTAGCATTCTCTGCCTAGGTTGAATTGAGCCTTTAGAGCCATTACTTGCGCGATGGCATCTAGTTGACAAAGCTTAGTGTGCTCGTGGAGAGGACGTTTTGGAGACTCCAACATTTCATAGAAGGCCTTTGTAGATTCCTCCATCTCATCATCCGAATCCCGAGCATCATCAAAGTATTGCACCATGTCTTCGATCCCGGTACCATGCTCGTCGGTGCGACGACGAACCACCTCAGCTCTGGCACGTTGGTCAGACTCACCATGAAAAGTCCACACCGTATAATTAGGCATAAAACCCCACTTTTGTAGGTGTTTACCTATTTCAAACTCTGTCTTCCTTTTAATGTTGTCGCATTTGGGACAGGGGCACCATGTTTTTTGCTGCCATTTGCAACTACGGCTCTCCAAAAAACCCTGTTTTTTGTTAACCATTCACTAGTCATGTCTTTCTCACTACGGTGACCAGTGTACATCCAAGCACGATCACCCATCTTGCCTACCTACTAAACACACAAGAAATATATATATAATTCATCATCTATATTCATCTGGTAATCAAGTTTGTCAGTTTTATTACGTCCGTGCAACCTACACGCTAATAGGTAGAGATAGGTCCTAATCCCACCTGAGTATGTGTAGATTAGGTTCGCTTTCCCATGCTCTGCTCCGGATCTGACACGGAATTTCGGCAGCACCTCCCCGTTGTTCTCCTGATACATGTCTCGGCAATAAGCAAAGAGGTTGTGTACCCGAAGAACAACAGGGAGGCACTGACGAAATTCAGCATCGGATCCAGAGCAGAGCATACGGGAAAACGAACACAATTTACACATACTCGGGCTTTCCATGGATAACGTTGGACAATTCGAAAGGATGGTGGTTATAAATATGCAAAGACATGCATATTTATAGATGCCGCCCTTTCGAACGGGAGACGCATACTGGTTATGCATACTGATGATTCAAGACACATATAGCTAGCAAGTTTCATTGGCACGAAGACCGAAACAAAGCAAATTAAGGGGGAAGGAGATGTCATTTGTGCTCACCCACGAACGCAGGAGAGCTTGTCAAACACACGGGGCGGTCTTCATACAGTAGACCCTAGCAGTGACAAAACAAACTGCACATTGAAATCCACCCGATCAACACAAATATTATGTTTTTCATAACAAAATCCAAAAATATATGACCTAACTCATAATTTACAAAATTAAGACCCCGTCGGCATCTGGAAGGCCGGAGGGGCGTCGCCTGGGGTGTCATGCTGGGGTGTCGTGACGGGGGTGTCATGTAGGGGGCTCACTGGAGGGGCCTCCCCGGGGTGTCGTGTTGGGGTGTCGGGGTGTCGTGGTGTCACGGAGGGACTTCTTATTCGTCGTCTTCTTCTTATTATTATTATTATTATTATTTTCTCCTAGTGTTTTCTTTTCTTCTTTTCTTCTAAGTTTTTACTTTTCTATCTAAGTTTTTTCTAACTAACCTTGTAAACTAACTAAAAATAAACTAACTATCTAATTTAACAGAAACTAAACTAAATATCTAATTTATTCTAAGATTTTTCTAACCTAGTAAACTAACTAACTAAAAATAGGAAAAAAACAAAAAAAGTGAGGGGGCGGCCAGGCACTCACCGGAGTTGGGTGGGGACGGCCGGGGCGGCCAGGGGAGGGGAGCCGCGGAGATGGGGGAGCTGCGGGGAGGGGGCAGCGCTGGGAGCCGGCAAGGGGAGCGGGCGGCTCGGGGAGGGGGCGGAGCGGGGGAGCCGCCGAGGGGAGGGGCGGCACAGGGAGGGGCGCGACGGTGCGGTGGTGGCGGCGGCACGGGGAGGGCGGCGACGCGGTGGTGGGGGAAGCGTGGGGAGGGGGCGAAGAGGGGAGGGGGGCGGCGTAGGGAGCGAGACGCCGAGGGGAGGGGCAGCATAGGGAGGGGCGCGACGGCGCGGTGGTTGGGGCGGCGCAAGGAGGGCGGCGACGCGGTGGTGGGGAGAGCGCAGGGAGGGGGCCGGCGAGGGGAGGGGCCGACGATGGTTGGGGGATGGCGGCGCCGGTCGTAGGGGGAGGGAGAGGGTGGAGTGGGGGAGGTAGAGAGCGAGAGAGAGAGGAGTGGGGGCGGGGGACGGCCATTATAAGCACGTCCCCTTTGCCGTCTGCCCCCAGATGGCAAAGACATCCACGACCGACGGCAAAGGTCTGGCGGATGGCAAAGAGCCCTTCCGTTGGACCTGGCCAGGCCCAAGGTCCAGTGGGACCCACCTTGCCTCTTTGTCGTCTGCCCTTGGTGTCTTTGCCGTCTGGGCGCGGACGGCAAAGGACAAGAACATGGCATATAAGGCATTTGCCATGCGCCAGTTCTTTGTCGTCTGCTTTGCGGGAGCTGACGGCAAAGAGCATCTTTGCCATGTGCCAGCAGACGGCAAAGGCCTGGCGCATGGCAAATGACTAGATTCCAGTAGTGGGTAGGGCTAAGAAAAAGGTCTAAAACATATGAGAATCAAATTATATATTCATTCTTCTCTCTTCTCCTTAAGAAGTGTTTGTGTGATACGAGATCCTTGATATTTCTCCCCCTCTATATGATAAGATTACACTTCTTCTTTTCATGATCATCTCTCCCCTGAAGCATGAATGCTTAGATATTCTTACCTTTGGTATTGTATCTCGCACTTTGGTATGAGTATCTCCCCCTTCGGTATGAATGTAAGCTTTGAAGCTTTGATATCCCCCCCCCTTGGCATTAATTTCCCAAAAGGTCACACAAGGGAAGATAAAAGGAATTATTGAGTGGGAAAGGGATCCTAGAGATTTAGAGTCATTGAGAGTATTGAGACAAGGGTTCCTTGAAAACAGTTTTTTTCTCCCCCTTAGGATCTAAAAACCTTTAAGATGTCTCATCCTTTGATGTGGAGATCCTTGATAATTTGAGATTATATCTCTTGATGTTTCTCCCCCTACATATTTGGAATCATTGAGTTGATCATAAAGCAAAGCAGACAAAGTGCATGGAGGTCGGTGGCTCTAAGGCAAAAGCTTTGTCAATGCTATTCCTTCTACTTCTTCTTCTTCGGGATACTTTTCACAACCCCTTTTCCAACTCATCATTCTCTCTATGGACTTTCACCTATGATACACTAGATAAAAGTATTAGTCCAAGAGACATTGTATGTTGTCATCAATTATCAAAGCCACCAAGGGAGCATATTGTGCTTTCATTATCGTCGTTCTCACTCGGGGTGCCGTCGTAGTTCTTTCTAGTGGAGTTGGGGGTGTCCACCATATATACGTTGATGGTGGACCTAGTTGTCCACCGTCCAGTGGCGGGAGGGGTATGGTCATTAACATCTTTATCGATGTCTTCGGCCTCCTCGGAGGCGTAGACTGGCATATCCGTTAAGTCTTTGGTAGTGGCTACAAAGTGGGTGGTTGGTGGGGCGTGTAATTCCCCGTGGCCTGCCTCAAGACCTAATTGAGCATAGGGCGAGGACGGGCCGTACGTATTGTTCATCGTCCGGATCGGGGTCAACGTCTCATTTAGTAGCGATAGACACAATCGATCTTCGGTCCAGGGCGAAGCAGTCGATCTGGTCAAGATGACCGGATGTATCGTCACGTAGAACGTTACTGCCAGACACAAAGAGTTGGCTTGGGAAGGAGATGTCCTCGGTGTGGATGTCATCACAGATGATTAAGCGAGCCATCAATCCTCCTAGCGATCCAACAAGTAACTCTCATTGAAAGTACCAATGTCGGTGTCAAAACTGGCAGTTCTCTAGTAGGGGGCCCCGAGTTGTGGATCATGGATCAATGGGGATTAGGAAACATGGAGACAATGTTTACCTAGGTTTGGGCCCTCTCAAAGAGGTAAAACCCTACGCTCTACTTGATTGTATTGATGTCTGTATGATGATTACATAATCGATCTACTAGGAGAACAGAGGAACTAAACCCTAGATGAGTAGGATTAATTGTTCTGTGTCATCTAGGGTCTAAATCCTATGGTATATGGACACCAGGGTTCCTAGGGTTACACATAGTCGGTTACCATCAAGGATAAACACACTGATCTCGCCATATTGACTTGGAGGACACATCAAGGCACTAAAGGTTTCCTTCTTGAATACGAGGTTGTCTTATAGTTTGGCCTCCATGTGATGGCCACAAAGCGGCCCACCTTTCCGGCCCATAGGAGACATGCCGGTAGTCCGAGGACCCCTTAGTCCCTGACTCCCTCTGGTAGTGCTCCGATACCAACTTGTAACGCCCAAGATGTAGTACTATACTCATCCTGGCTCGAGGGCCTCGATAGCGATAGAAGTGCATCTTGTCATTCCACAAGAAAGGATATCGTTACAAGTACATGTAAAGAGGGGATGAGTATATGGGATATGCTTACACTCGCCACAAGGTAAATCTTAATCACCTCAATCAGAATCATACATATCAATCATCATACAAAAATCAGGGTCTGACTACAGACAAAATCAAACGATTAAAGTGACATCCATCATTGCTAATGCCAGGCGGCCGACCTACAACCCATCGTATTATCGATGAAGAAGAAGAAACTCCAAATAGAACAATCATCACGCTCACGTCAAACTATCACTTTACCTGTACCTGCATCTATTGTTGTAGTAATCTGTGACCCACGAGGACTCAACAAATATCATTTCCAAGGGTATCAAGACTAGCAAAGCTTAATTGGTCAGATATGTTTAAGTGGTGAGGCTGCAACAAGCACTAAGTATTTGAATATGTGACTAATGTACGAGTACAAGAATGAGAAGTGTGATCGACACACAAAAAACATGAAGTAGCAATGATCAACAAGTCATATTGAACACCTACTTACGAGTCAATCATAGCCCCACTGTGTCCTCTTCTTAGTTGAAATCTCACAAGAAGAAACAATCACGGTTACGCACATGGTTGGTGTGTTTTAATTGAGTTTGCTTCAAGTTTCTATTACTGGTTATTATAAAATTTCCAAGTTCCCACGTAACAGCGGGCATGACTTCCATAAAGATTTAGCCCTACACGGGTACTCCAACTGATCCATCACAAACTAGGCACAAGCTATGGTGGAAAACCTTAACCTCGAGATAGCCCAAAGTATCCTCAGAATCCCGATGCACAAGATGTTCGCCAAAGCTAAAACAAATCCAACAAGACCGCCCGAGGGGACAGATCCCGATAGGAGCCACGTGTATCTCGTTCTCAGGGTACTACCAGATGGGCGAGATGTCGGGTTGGCTGAGTCCCCACGTGACTAAGGGGTGATAGACATCTCCCTGTTTGGACTACACTCATGAGGAGCACTTTCCCGGTTTGTTGATTAATTATCCACGGGGTCCGGAAAGTCCATATGCAAGTTTGTTAGTTATTAACAAATGTAGTACCAATGTTGGGCCTTGCCGGAAGAGTTTTATCCCAAAACAAAAATTAAGGGGGTCCCCATAACAGCCCCTAGCATGTTAGGGGTGGTCAATATGGAACATAACAACGTACTCGGAAACTAAGGCAGCAAGAGTGGAAAAAACACCAAGCAAAAGGCCAAGCCTTCCACCCTTTACCAAGTGTATAGATGCATTAAATTAAATAGCCAGAATATTGTGATATCCCAAGATATCCATGTTATCACATGGATCAGCCTGCACCTACAACTAGCAATGCTATAAAGAGGGGGTTGAGCAAGCAGTATCTTAGCCAAACAACGGTTTGCTGGGAAGGTGGAGGGTTAGAGGCTTATCATGGCATTTTTGGGAGGCTTAACAAACAAGTGGTAGGTAGCAAGACATAGGGATATAATCGAGACAACTAGCATAGCATTGACAGTAGTGTTATTCAGGGAAATGATCATCTTGCCGGAGATCCTGCTTGGAAGAAGAACGAATCCGTCAAGAAGACGAACCAACATAGTTAAATTAATCCTAACACTCCGATTCGGTTTCAAAACTCTATCGAGAAGAAGCAATACGGAAACAAACAATTGACATGGTATACACCACAATATAGGTATGGCATGATGCACAAACAAGGATGATACATGTAAAGTTTAAATATGCAAGGCATGACATGCAGAACCGTCAAGTAGTACACATTAAGTGAAGTTCAATATGCAACGGGTTGCACATTGACAAAACTGCACGTTCAAATATTTAGTTCACTCTCCTTTAATTACTCGATGACCTCAATTACAATCATATATATCAATCATCATGCAAATATCAGGGTCCGACTACAGACGAAATAAAATGATAAAAGTGACATCCATCCTTGCTAATGCCAGGCTACCGACCTAGAACCCATCGTATTATCGATGAACAAGAAGAAACTCCAAATAGAACAATCATCACGCTCACATCAAAGTATCACTTTACATGTACCTACACGTGTTGTTGTAGTAATCTATGAGCCACGAGGACTCAACAATCTCATTTCCAAGGGTATCAAGACTAGCAAAGCTTAATTTGTGAGATATGTTCAAGTGGTGAGGCTACAACCAGCACTAAGCATTTGAATATGTGACTAATGTACGAGTACAAGAATGAGAAGTGTGATTGACACATAAAAACATGAACTAGCAATGATCAACAAGTGAACCTGAACACCTACTTATGAGTCAATCATAACCCCACCGTGTCCCCTTCTTAGTTGAAATGTCACAAGAGGAGATGATCACGGTTACGCATAAGGTTTGTCTATTTTTATTGAGTTTGCTTCAAGTTTTCTATTACTGGCTATTATAAAATTTCCAAGTTCCCACGTAATAGCGGCCACGACTTCCATAAATATTTAGCCCTACAGGGGTCCTCCAACTCACTCATCACAAACTATCCACAAGCTATGGTGGAAAACCTTAACCTCGATATAGCCCAAAGTATCCTCAGAATCCCGATGCACAAGACGTTCGCCAAAGGTAAAACAATTCCAACAACACCTCCCAATAGGCCAAATCCCGACAGGATCCATGTGTATCTCGTTCTCAGCATGCTACCAGATGGGCAAGACGTCGGGCTGGCCGAGTCCCCGGGTGACTAAGGGGCGCTAGACATCGCCTAGTTTGGACTAACACTCATGAGGAGCTTTGACCTGGTTTGTTGATTAATAATCCACGGGGTCCGGAAAGCCCATATGCAAGTTTGTTAGTTATTAGCAAATGTAATACCAATGTTGATCCTTGACATAAGAGTTTTATCCCAAAACAAAAATCAAGGGGGTCCCCGTAACAACCCCTAGCACGTTAGGAGTGGTCAATATGGAACGTAACAACATACTCGGAAACCAAGGGTGCAAGAGTGGGACAAAACACCAAGAAAAAGGCCAAGCCTTCCACCCTTTACCAAGTGTATAGACGCATTAAATTAAATAGTAAGAATATTGTGATATCCCAAGATATCCATGTTATCACATGGATCAACCTCCACCTACACCTAGCAACGCTATAAGAGGGGGTTGAGCAAGCAGTATCTTAGCCAAACAACGTTTGCTAGGAAGGTGGAGGGTTAGAGGCTTATAATGGCATTTTTCATAGGATTAACAAACAAATGGTAGGTAGCGACACATAGGTATAGAATCGAGAAAACTAGCATAGCATTGATAGTAATGTTATCCAGGGAAATGATCATCTTTCCTGAGATCCTGCTTGGAAGAAGAACGAATCCGTGAAGAAGACGAACCAACATAGTTAAATTAATCCTCACACTCCAAATCGGTTTCGGAACTCTACTGAGAAGAAGCAATCCGGAAACAAACAATTTACATGGTAAACACCACAACATATGCATGACATGATGCACAAACAAGGATTATGCATGTAAAGTTTGAATATGCAAGGCATGACATGCAGAACCATCAACTAGTACACATTAAGTGAAGTTCAATATGCAATGGGTTGCACATTGACAAAACTGCACGTTCAAATATTTCGTTCACTCTCGTTTAATTACTCAATCACCTCAATTACAATCATACATATCAATCATCAAACAAAAATCAGGGTCTGACTATAGACGAAATCAAACGATAAAAGCGACATCCATCCTTGCTAATGACAGGTGGCCGACCTAGAACCCATCATATTATCAATGAAGAAGAAGAAGAAACTCCAAATAGAACAATTATCACGCTCACATCAAAGTATCACTTCACGTGTACCTACACCTGTTGTTGTAGTAATCTGTGAGCCACGAGGACTCAACAATCTCATTTCCAAGGGTATCAAGACTAGCAGCGCTAAATTGGTGAGATATGTTTAAGTGGTCAGGGTGCAGCAAGCACTAAGCATTAGAATATGTGACTAATGTATGAGTACAAGAATGAGAAGTGTGATGGACGCATAAAAAACATGAACTAGCAATGATCAACAAGTGATCCTGAACACCTACTTACGAGTCAATCATAACCCCATCGTGTCCCCTTCTTAGTTACAATCTCACAAGAAGAGATGATCACAGTTACGCACACGCTTGTTGTGTTTTAATTGAGTTTGCTTCAAGTTTTCTATTACTGGCAATTATAAAATTTCCAAGTTCCCACGTAATAGCGGGCACGACTTCCATAAAGATTATCCCTACAGGGGTGCTCGAACTCATCCATCACAAACTTGCCACAAGCTACGATGGAATACCTTAACCTCGAGATAGCCGAAAGTATCATCAGCATCCCGATGCACAAAACGTTCGCTAAAGGTAAAACAAATCCAACAAGACCGCCCGACAGGCCAGATCCTGATTGGAGCCACGTATATCTCGTTCTCGGGGCACTACCATATGGGCAAGACATCGGGTTTGTTGAGTCCCTGGGTGACTAAGGGGCGCTAGACATCACCCAGTTTGGACTAACACTTATGAGGAGCAGTGAACCAGTTTGTTGATTAATTATCCATGGGGTCCGAAAAGTCGATATGCAAGTTTGTTAGTTATTAGCAAATGTAGTACCAATGTTGGGCCTTGCCGGAAGAGTTTTATCCCAAAATGAAAATCAAGGGGGTTCCCAATAACAACCCCTAGCATGTTAGGAGTGGTTAATATGGAACATAAGAACGTACTCGAAAACTAAGGCAGCAAGAGTGGAACAAAATGCCAAGCAAAAGGCCATGCCTTCCACCCTTTACCAATTGTATAGATGCATTGAATTAAATAGAAAAAATATCGTGATATCCCAAGATATACATGTTATCACATGGATCAACCTGCACGTAATAATGACAACGCTATAATAGGGGGCTAAGAAAGCGGTATCTTAGCCAAACAATGGATTTCTAGGAAGGGGGAGGGTTGAGGCTTATCATGTCATTTTTGGGAGGCTCAACAAACAAGTGGTAGGAAGCGAGACATAGGGATAGAATCGAGACAACTAGCATAGCATTGATAGTAGTGTTATCTAGGGAAATGATCATCTTGCCTAAGATCCTGATTGGAAGCACAACGAATCCGTTAAGAAGACGAACCAACATATTTAAACGAATCCTCACACTCCGAGTCGATTTCGGAACTCTATCGAGAAGAAGCAATCTGGAAGCAAACAATTTACACGGTAAACACCACAACATAGGCATGGCATGATGCATAAACAAGGATGATGCATGCAAAGTTTAAATATGCAAGGCATGACATGCAGAACCATCAACTAGTACACATTAAGTTGAGTTCAATATGCAATTGGGTTGCACATTGACAAAACTACACTTTTAGATATTTAGTTCACTCTCGTTTAATTACTCGACGAGTTTAAATGGTGTTAATCATTGCAAGAGGTCAAGTATAATTAAACTACCCATCTAGGCATTTTAAATTAGGTCGGAAACAACTTATAGTATTTTCGAAATGACCTCATATGCAAATTATGAAATTTGTCCAGACCTAAATTAAAAATATTTTATATTTATTAAAAAGGGAAATAAAGTTCATCATGTGGTTTTACAAGTTATTCTTGTCAAGTTCCATATAATGACCATTTTAATCGGAGCTACGGTTAATTAGAAATGAGTTAAACCGTTTTTAACATGGAATTCGTGCAAATTAAATGAAAATGGCAAGTTAAACATTTTAGACATGGTTGAAAGTTGGATATTATTAATCTAAACAAATTTTTCTACATTTTACATATAGAGATCGCTTTAATCCGATGCATGGTTCATAAGTTATTATATGCATGCAGCTTAGGGTTTTGTGTAAAACATTCAAATCAAAGGCAAATAGTTAAATTCGCAACGTGGGAAAAAGACACATGGGCTAAATGTAAGGAAAATCGGGCCTATAGGCATGTGCGCAAGATAATGAAACGTGCACTAGGCGAGGGATAGTGCGTTGGCGCTCACATTGGGCCTGTGGACCGGACTGTGCAGCGGACGGGGATATCCCGTTTGAATGGAGGGTCGTGCTGGTCCAGGCGGAGATTGAACGTTGTCGTGCAGGGACGATGCTGTGCAGTTGGATGGAGTCGAGCTGGATAGTGTGGTGCAGCTTCACGCTTAGTTCGGTGTTGAGGTGGCTGCGGGACGGAGCAGTCCAGGCGGGCTGGGCACTGGCTTGCGCGGGCCGATCCGGTTCGCGGAACCGGCCGGTTCCTGGCGGTAATGCGGGGATGCAGGGCCGGTGTTGTCCGACAGAAACACATGCATGCAAGGAAGGGCAGGCCTCATGCGGAGGCATGGCGAGGGCTTGCAGAATCCGAGGGCAGACACGTATGGAGTTGGGCAACGTCGACGAGGTGGACACATGGAAGAGCACTTGCTAGCGTTCATGGTGGCGTCGGCCTCCTGCGAAGACAAGACATATATAGCGAGAGAGTTCAGGGTGGAGGGATGGAATAAAAAGAGGATGCAGAGAGACGGCAAGGGAAGGCGCGACTGGATCTCTAGCAAGGCCGCCGACACGAGGGAGGCCGAAGAGGCTCGGGGTTGGTGTTGCTCGACGTCGGCGGGGTCGAGCGGGAGCTCCTGTCGCTTGAGGAGGAAGGCGTAGATGTGTCAAGCGGGGAGGCCTATCCATGGCGTGGAGCTCGGGCTGACAAGGTTGAAGGCGACGACTGCTCTGGAGAGCCACGAGCTTGAGGAGCGGCTCTGGCTTCGGTCGTCTCCTCGGGCAAGGCTTGGGAACGCGGGTGGAGGCTCGCTGAGCTACGGGCGCTGGACACTGCGGCAGCCGATGCTGGTTCGGGGTCACGTCAGTTGGATGGATCGGTGGGATTGGATCAGTGCTGAAAACGAGGATACGGTGGCGGCTGTTGGTGGCGGTTGTGGATCTGGGAGGATCCCGATGAGGTGAGAGGAGTGGTGGCGGCACGACTCGGGAATGGGCTGGATTGCACATCTAGGGTCAGGTTTGCACTGATTTCGTATATAAACTGGCAGGGTTTTTAAATGGGTCCAATTGAAGCCTTTCGATTGACATTGTACAATAAAAAAAATAAGTTAGCGAGTCCAATTATAAAACGGATGATGTTTTGGGGTATTTCACGGTTGATCTAGACCCAACGGTCACGACCGGGCGTCTGAGGTTCATGGAAATTATCGGGCACACGCGAGGGGTCTGTGCAATGTGCAGAAAGGCTAAGAACGAGAACAGAGAAGGTGGGCAGCCCGGCTATATGTTTTTATATATGAAATATGTCCAACGATTTGATCGGATATAGTGCCTCTATATATACGTTTAACGGTTGGGGTATCAAAAGGACTCCAAACGTGACGAAATTTGCCACGTGGTCTACCAACAACAAAATAAGACCACAAGTGAACTTTCAACTCATTCCGGAAATATTTTATACGCACCTTTAAAAATGATATTTTAATGATGACGCGAGCGCTTGCGTGTGTGGTTGGTCACGAAACGTTCGTCGACGAGAACAGGGAGAACTGGCAACTATGAACGGATGTAAGTTTTGAAATATGAAGGCAACAGAGTGCCGATGCTATGCAAATGATACGAATGATGCGATGATGAATGCGAGAACCAAATATATGACATGGCGACAACGAAACAAATCGGGAATCAACTGGACCATCGGTCTCGAGCAATTACAAAGCCCTCCTCCTACCTCTCGTTCAAAATAGAAGGTGTTTTATGGGTGTTTGGGCTAGCTAAGGTCCAATACTTTCTATCATATTTAACATGAGTGACATTAGGAGCAAATAAACTTGCCCATGAAATTTGAGCTCTTTTAGAGAAAGTGGCCAATACAACTTTTGAAAACCCTAGAAATAAACGGAAATAGGTTTCCTTAGATCTAGCTAGGATAATCTATTCTACTTGCTGCATAACTTGGTGTAGAAGCATCATTTTGGAATTAGATCATCTCCACAAGGTTTGGGATCAAACGGAAATACTTGGCAATGTAAAGTTGATCAAATTTGTATCTGGACAGAGAGGGTTTTGCGGCACTTTTGTGAACCAAAACTATCTTGATTGAGATCAAGGTTGGCAAGATCATCACATAAGGCATATCTGACTTGTTGGAATTTTCCTGTATTTATTTGACAATATTTCTTATATAAATATTTCAAATACTGGAAATATCTAGAAATTGTTGTGAAAGTTTTGTCCAATTTTTCAAACATGACCGTGTGTTGAAACTCATATATATGGCAAATTTATGTCCAGTGAGTTTCCATAAATTTTCTCAAATATTTTTGAAGCATAAAAACAGCTTTCCCCCAAAAAAGACCATTTCTGGCCTCAGAAAAAGGCTTTTAAATAAAATATAAAAATTAATTTTAAAATAATATTTTTGCGGTTTTGGGAAGTCTTATAGATAATAGGTTCCAAATAAAATCTTTTATACAAATGATCTCGCCCTAATTTGAGGACATGTAATTCAAATCCCAAGTGAGGGGTTTTTGGAAACCTAAATTGAATAAATGCTTTTTGGCCCAAAATATTGTCATATAAAGATAGTTTTGAAAACTATAGAGATGGCATGATCATTGGTCAAAGATTTGGATGAAGGAGTTGAGTTTCGAGAGTGGGGGGATTTTTGTGAATTAAACCACATAGAATCAAACAAGCAAATACCAATGAAGTCAAGCATCATATGCACCCTATAAGTTTTTGTTGGTCCAAATTTTTGAGATTTATGAATTTAGTCATGCGAGGCAAAACAGAGGGTGTGACTGTTTCACAAAACAATCAACTGTCATCGACCTACAAGAAATGCATCGAACAATCTTACACATTCCTGCACAAACCGAGAGCATGGCAACCTAGATCTAGGGTTCTTGCCATGCTGTAAGTTTCGGATTTCAAGCAAAAAAACACCTAAAACAGTGAATCATTGCCTACGAGACCATCAAATGAAAAAAATCGTCAACTATGAACTATGAAAAACAACTCCAATCTGGATTTGAAAGCATACAATCTCTGAAAACAGAGAATGAGTCGTGCGGAATGGGTGACTCCTCACCGGTGAGACTTCCACCGCCACGACTATGATGTGTACTAAACATCGCCGAAGTACACATTGACGAATCCCTACCGATCGGGATCATGCAAGCTACCTACGACACACTAGAATCTCCATGGATTCCTAGAAAAGGAAATGAGAGGAGGAGAAGTAGAGTGACATGAATCAAGCATGGTACGTTTGCGCGGTGCAGGCTCCAATGACGATGGGCAGGCTGCGTGAGCTCCGGCAACATCCACGAGTCCCCACGAGACCTCCTCCATCGCCTCTCCTTTGCTCCGCTGTGGATCGCCCCTGCTTCGCCGTGGAACTACTCTCTGCTCTCTCGAATGTGAATGGTGGTGATGGGGGTGGGATGGGAAGAGGAGACAGAAGGGGAGTGTGAATCACTGGAAAATATGTCGACGTGCCATGAAAACTTCCGATTTGGCGATCGTGCGGGCGTGACAATAGATCCACATTACGTCGGAGGTGGCAACCACATGCTGCGTGTCGGTGCACTAGGAATGGGGTACCCAGTGCCCCTCACTTATGCACATGTAGTAGTAGTAGAACCCATCAACATAAGAACACAAAACTAGCATTCAATACCAAGACTCCGGAAGGAGCAACCTATGCTAGCTAAGAAACACCTGCAAGGTCGATAGAGCGGCCCAGGATGGGCCCGAACCGTGCCAGTCACATCCCTCGTGTTTGTCAGGGACCAAGGCACGCACATCTTCAGGAAGACCTGGCAAACCATCCCTTGACATACACGAGCCGATCGACCGCCGTTCCACCGTATTACAAGACCAGTCACTTCTCGATGCGGTGTCGAGCCCTCAGGTGGTTAAGTGGCTCTCGCAAAGCACATGGCGACGCGCTGGAAGACAGATTATGCCCCCTTGACACCCGTCCAGAGGCGCGTCAAGATATGGTGCAATAGTTAGCTAAAGCGGTGGTAGAAGCTTGCCGGGAATGCTTCCCTGCACGCAACCTAGACTAGCCTCTATGGCATTCTGTCCTGAGTGCCAGAGTTAGGTATGATAGCACTCTTGGCTATCTAATCACTAGGTAATGTCTGTTTTGCCACTGTGGTTGCCCCTTGATCTATACAAGGAAGCCCAAGGCAACCTACCTAAACCTTCGGACCTTTGGACACTTGTAATCATGTAGTAGCTCCCCCGAATGCAACCCTTGGCGGGTTTCAGCAATGCGTGTGCTTCGTGTTCCTCTGATCAATCAACCAAAGAAGGATTAGGGTTTTACGCTTCTCAACGGCCCGAACCTGGGGAAACCACCAGTGCCTCATCGTCGTGCTGCCTCACCACCTCCACTCCTTGTGCAACGTGACCTCACCCCCGCAGAACCACAAAGGGGCCCTTGGCCCCATAGGTGATCGTGTGCATCTAGCCCCAACATCTTTGGCGGGTCAGGTAGGGTGCGTCTTTTGTGTGAACCCGAGATCGTGAGCAGCATGTCGATCTTCATCGCCGTCTTCTTCATCCAGGGCTCCCAAGAAGAAGCCCAATGCGACCGTGCATGCCTCCACTTCGAAGGCCCCCTCACATGCAGCTGCGGATACCATTGGCACGACAACAGACGAAGTTGGAGCGAGGAGCATCAGAGAGGAGCAACAACAGCAACATCTTGGTGAGCTCGACCCTAGTTTAGCGAGCGGAGGAAACGACCAGTCTCCATCTCCCCGCCACATTGGTAGTCGCGGCTGCCATAGCGGCGCCCAACCTGGAGCAAGTTGTGATCCCCCAGCTCCGTCTGTCATAGGTGTGTCTGCTGGGCGCATGCCTCGCCCAGAACAAGACGGAGCGCTGAGCAGAGCCATAGACCCACAAGCTCGGCCTCCTCCACATCAGATTGCCTCGGCGAGCGGTGCACGACTGCAAGAATGTGGCGAAGCCCATCCTGGCTCCACCAGGAGTCGAGCGATATGGTAGTCCGCCTCTCTAGCCATGCCGGACACAACAGCGGAAGCGATGGCGGGGGCCCAACTGCTGCTAAACTTCCCACCGGCGGCTAACAAGGTGGACGAGTGGAGAGCCATTGATAACCCACAAGTATAGGGGATCACAACAGTTTTCGAGTGTAGAGTATTCAATCCAAATTTATAGATTTGACACAAGGGGAGACAAAGGATAGTTGATAGTATTAGGAGTTGAGTTGTCAATTAAACCACACCTGGAGATAAATATCTAGAGCTAAGTGATCAGTAGCACAGTAATATGATAGTTTGATAGCAGTGCTAACAGTAGCAGTAACAATAACAGTAGTTTTGTAGCAAGTGCAATAGTAACATCATGAGTAGTAACTTGGGAGGAATAATAAGTGGAAAACTCATAGGCAGTGGATCAGTGTGTTCGTTGGATGATATTCATCATATAACAGTCATAACCTAGGGCGACACAGAACTAGCTCCAGTTTGTCAATGTAATGTAGGCATGTATTCCGTATATAGTCATACGCGCTTATGGAAAAGAACTTGCATGACATCTTTTTTCCTATCGTCCCGTGGCAGCGGGGTCCATAAGGAAACTAAGGGATATTATGGCCTCCTTTTAGTAGAGAACCGTAACAAAGCGTTAACACATAGTGAATACGTGAACTCCTCAAACTACGGTCATCACCGTGAAGTATCCCAAATATTGCCACTATGGGGTTGAGGGATCATAACACGTAATAGGTGCATATGACTAGGCAAGATCAGATAAAAAACATAGATATAATGATGATAACATAACCGGTTTATATCTGAAATCATGGCACTCGGTCCCTAGTGACAATCATTAAGCATGGCAAAGTCATAGCAACATCAATCATAGAACATAGTGGATACTAGGGGTCAATCCCTAACAAAACTAACTCGATTACGTGATGAATCTCATCCAACTCCTCACCGACCAGCAAGCTACTCACTCCCGGTGGGCAGAATCATGTGATTGGTGATGAAGGAGGGTTGGTGATGACGAAGACCAAAGATTCCCCTCTCCGAAGCCCTAAACGGGCTTCAGATCTGGCCTCCCGATGAAGAAAAGGAGGTGGCGGCGGCACCGTATCGTGAAACGCGATGAAACTTGCTCCTTGATTTTTTTTCTAGAAAATAGGATTTTATAGCGCTAGAATTATGGTCGGGGGCCCACGAGGTGAGCAGCAGCCACCAGGACGTGCTAGGGGGGCTGGCATGCCTTGGTGGGTGGTGGGCACCCTGGCCCCCCTCTCTGGTGGCTTCTAGCTCCAATATTCCTCATGTATTCCAAAATAATTCTCCAAAAAGGTTTGTTCCATTCCGACAAGTTTTATTTATGCACAAAAACAACACCATGGTAGTTCTACTGAAAACAACGTCAGTCCGGGTTAGTTTCATTCAAATCATGCAAACTAGAGTCCAAAACAAGAACGAAAGCATTAGGAAAACTAGATACGATGGAGACGTATCAACTCCCCCAAGCCGAAACCCTTGCTTGTCCTTAAGAAATTTAGTGGACAAATTGAAAGTGAGAAAAAACTTTTACAAACTCTTTTGTTCTTGTTTACATACATATGCTATAAACGATTATCATGAACAAGGAAATATGATAATAACTAATTTATTATTGCCTTTGGGGCATATTTCCAACAGTTTCCCACTTGCACTAGAGTCAATAATCTAGCTCATGTCTCTATGTGATTTGTTATGAATCTCACACCCAATGAGTTCTGGGATTCGATCATGTTTTGCATGTTAAAGGGGTTTTAGTCAACGGGACTACGACATTTAGATCCATATGTGCTTTGCAAATCTCTATGTCATACTGTAGACACCGCTACCATGCTCCACTTGGAGCTATTCCAAATTGCTACTCCACTATACGTATCTGGATTGCTTAAATGGAGGCCTAGGGCATTACAGAAAAGGGCTTTTTGGCTTTCGGAGAGTTGGGCAGTTAGACAACCAGACGGCCCGACAGTTAGACAACTGGTGGTTTCCTAGTTCACGTAGAAGCCTCTCATGGTGCTCCTGTAGTTCGAACCCTAGAACAGAATCAATACAACCAAGCAGGAGTAGGGTTTTACGCATCCGTGCGGCCCGAACCTGGGTAAAAGCACCCCGTGTGCAGCTCACCAGACGGGCTCTTTGTGCCATCACGCCCCCTCCCTGAATCGAAAGGAGCCCCGTGGTCCCATAGGTGTTCGTTCCCCACGACATCTTTGGCACGCCAGGTAGGGGCGCATAAGAGGTTCTACGAACCCATTGTAGTGATCTACACCTTAGCTTCATCATCACCATGGCCCCCCAAGAAGAAGGCCTTACTGCAGTTGGTCCGTCCGCGTCCGCCATTCCTGTATCTGCACAGACAGGGGACGACATGGACGCGGGTGGAGGAGGAGGAGGCGGAGGTTCGGAACTTCCATGATGTTCCGGTGACCAAGGCCAAGCAAGCGGCGACGCTCACCGTGGAGATGCCATTGGTGACAGTGGGAACCCCCATGCGCCCGGGTCTTAGGATAGAGTGGTACCGCCTGCAGGTGGTACGACGAACTCTGGGGGCGAAAGAGTATCTCCCAAGGCGCCCACACCGGCGCCTATGCCGCGACCTTTTCAGGACGCACGCGGAGAGCCGTGCCATGGTGCCTGCAGTTCTCAGCGTCCCCATGGAAAGGCTCCTGCACATCATTCCCAAGATGCGTGGGGCCAGCAAGCGAGCGGGAGTGGCATGCCGATGCGGGACCGCGGGGGCACTCCTTCTAACTTGGTTAGGAGTCAGAGCACCTCGCGTTCCTCGCGTCGCTCGATGCCATCCACAATGGAGGAAGTGATGGCACGGGCGCAGCTACTCCTGAATTTCCCTCCTGCTGCGGAGAAGCTCGATGAATGGAGAGCCACCATTCAGAGCCTCCTCAGCCTCGCAGACAAGCTTTGGCCCACAAGGCCACCTCAGGACAGCGGTGAGGTGTCTAGGGTCGGTGCGACTTCGGCACACTCTCCCCCGCGACAATATCGTCGGTCGCCGACCCGACAGACCGACGCCCACGATGGTTACTCGACGGTGTCGTCTAATCCGCAGACGCGCCGCGATCAGCGTCATGTTCTTCGGGAACATGGCAAGGAGGACGCTCGAACCGCGATCGAGCGGCGACGGGAAGCACGCCTCTAGTCGGATAGGCGCGTAGGACCCACTATGGACAAGTCCGCACTGGGGTACCCTGTTAGCCTACCTTATGAGGTGGGCTGCCCAGCGTTTACCCCTGAGCTGTGGGAAGTCCAGTGGCCCAACACCCGCACGTTTAAAATGGAAGTCCTGGAGAAGTATGATGGTAAGACCCATCCGTTAGAGTTCCTGAGCGTCTACACCATTGCGGTGCAGGCTGCCGGGGGCCGCGACGACAAGATATTGGCTAACTACTTCCCGTTGGTGCTTAAGCCCAACGTCAGGTCATGGCTGATGCACTTGCTAGAGAGATCCGTCGCCTCCTGGGCGGACCTGTGTCACGAATTCATTGGCGCCTTCACTGAGGGTCATCAAGCTCCCGGTCAGGAGAGCGACCTACACATCATCCCCCCAGAAGGAAGGCAAAACTCTGTGCAAGTACATCTAGAGGTTCAGCCGCATGCACCACAACATCCCAGATGTTCACCCTACCACCATTATCAGCGCGTTCCATCAGAACATGCGCAACCACAGGACGCGGGAAGAGCTGGCGATGAACAGAGTCAGGGACGTCACCGAGCTTTATGCTTTGGCAGACAAATGCGCTCGTGCTGAAGAAGGGAGAAGACTCCCCGGTGAGAATGCTGGTGCGGAGGTCGACTCTGACGACGAAGAGACCGCTACCCCGGCAAAGAAGGGCCGACGGCAGAACAAGTAGCGCAAGGGCAAAATCGTGCTAGCCGTCAAAGGATCCGGCAACCACGGCGCCGCCAAGAAAGGCAAGGTCGACGACCCCGGCAATGATGTTTCTGGGTGCGCCTCCTGCCATGCTCTAATGGCTGCCGGTAAGCCAGGAGACTCCGGCAAGCAATATTGCAAGATCCATTGCACCAAGGGCCACGACCTGCAAGACTGCCGGCAAGTTGAGCAGCTTGCTGAGAAGTAGAAAGTTGAGTATGAAAGACGCGACAAGGAAAAGAGTTAGGATGGTGCTGAGGGGTCCGGCAAGAAGCGTGTTGGCCGAGGAGGTCGTCGTGGCAAGCCCAATCAACAGAAAGACCGACCCCTCGCGCCCGCGACAAGCAAGAGGAAGATGATGATGACGTCGAAGAGGACGACGAGTCTAGTGAGCATGTGTTCTAGAAAGCTACGGAGGCGAGGTGCATAGAAGGAGGAGCCTCGTCGCATTCCTCTCACCGCCAACTTAAACAGTGGGCACGCGAGCTTAATGCGGCAGAGCCCTCTATCGACGCACAGAAACCTCTGAAATGGTCCAACACTCCTATCATCTTCGATGCTGAGGATCACCTTGATCGCGTAACCGCGTTCGGGTGCTTGCCATTGTTGGTCTCGCTAACAATCCACAACCTCAAGGTGACGAAGATGTTAGTCGATAGCGGAGCCAGCTTGAACCTGATATCGCCTGATGTCATTCGGAGACTACAAATTCCCGACGAAGATCTCGAGCCAATAGGCGCTTTCCAAGGGGTCAATTCGGGAAGGACGCAGCCGAAGGGCAAGGTCACACTACAGGTGACGTTCGGCAGCGATATCAAATTCAGAACGGAGAAGATCATCTTTGACGTTGCCGAGATCTCATTGCCGTACAACGGCATTCTCAGGCGTTTGGCACTGGCCAAGTTCATGGCGGCCACTCACTTCGCTTACAACATGCTGAAGATGCACAAACCGATGAGCGTCATTACCATAAACTCCGAGAAGAAGAGCGCGCTTATCTACGCTGACCAACTCTACCGGGGTGCAGCCGCAACACCTGTCGCCAGGGCACTTGCTCCTGCCGCTGGACCCCCGGGGGGAAGAAGACCGGCAAGGCCTCTGGCGCACATTCCGACAAAAGCACCTCTACGGAGTGTTGTGCTACTGTTGATGATGTGCCAGAGAGCTCCACCGGCAAGATCAAGAAGTCCAAGGCAGCTCTGCCAGAAACCAAGAAGGTGCTCGCCAAGGAGGATGGCACGGGGGGAACTTTCACCAAAAGTTCCACCCTTGGCGACAAATAGGAAAGCGCGCTTGTCGCCTTCCTGCGGGCGAATGTCGATGTGTTTGCATGGCCACCATCTGATATCCCCGGTGTTCCCAGGAAGGTGATTGAGCACCACCTTGCCGTCTGTCCACACGCGCGGCCCGTCAAGCAGAAGGTTCGAAAGCAAGCTTTGGAGTGGCAACAATTTATTGCTGAAGAGATCAAGAAGTTATAGGCAGCTGGTCTGATCAGAGGAGTACTCCACCCTACGTGGTTGGCCAATCCAGTCGTGGTGCGCAAGGCGAATGGGAAGTGGAGGCTATGCATTGATTTCACGGACATCAACAAGGCCTGCCCTCAAGATCCTTTTCCCTTGCCGCGCATCGACCAGATTGTGGACTCCACCGCCGGCTGCGACTTGTTGTCTTTCCTTGATGCCTATTCCGGTTATCATCAGATATTTATGGCCAAGGAAGACGAAGAGAAAATCGCGTTTATCACCACATGTGGTATGCACTGCTTTTTACGTATGCCATTCGGGTTGAGGAGCGCTGGTTCCACCTTTGCGAGAGCGGTCCAGATAGGTTTTGAGCCCCAGCTGCATAGAAATATGGAGGCTTATATGGATGACATAGTGGTCAAAACCAAGGACAAAGCCACACTCATAGCGTAGCTAGAAGAAACGTTCGCCAATCTGCGCAAGATCAACATGAAGCTCAATCCCGAGAAACGTGTGTTCGGTGTCCCATCCGGCAAGCTTCTCGTGTTCTTTGTGTCTCAACGTGGAATCGAAGCAAATCCCAACAAGATCAAGGCAATTGAGCAGATTAAGGCACCAAAATGAGTCAAAGACGTGCGATGCCTTGCCAGCTGTGTTGCTGCTCTGAGTAGGTTCATCTCAAAATTTGTTGAGCGCGCCCTGCCCTTTTTCAAAATCTTGAAGGAGGCCGGCCTGATGAAATGGACTCCGGAAGCGGAGGCAGTGCTGCAAGATTTGAAGAAGTATCTTTCCTCTCCGCCAGTCCTAGTTGCGCCAAAACCACAAGAGCCGTTGCTGCTATACTTGGCGGTGACGAATCAAGTGACGAGTGCTGCATTAGTGGCTGAAAGAGAGGTTGACGAAGAAGTAGCGGCAGCGGCAGAGGTGCCAAACAATGAGCCAAGACAACCTTTGGCGAGGTCTGGTGCTGGCAAGGAAGATTCTGCGCAGTTGAAAGAGATAGCTCAGAAGAAGAAAGTGGTGTAGCGACCAGTCTATTTTGTCAGCTCCTTGTTGCAGGGGGCTAGGTCAAGGTATTCTTGCGTGCAAAAGTTGCTCTTCGGCCTTCTTATGGCCTCGAGGAAGCTACGCCATTACTTCCAAGCACATGAGATCACCGTTGTTACCTGCTTCCCGCTATAGCGGATATTGAGGAACCGAGAGCTACCGGCAGGATTGTGGAGTGGGCTCTAGAACTATCAAGCTTTGGTCTTAAGTTTGAAAGCACTTCGACTGTTCAAAGCAGGGCCCTGGCAGAGTTCATTGCGGAATGGACCCCGACGCCCGATGAAGAGATTCCAGAGTCATCTCTCCCCGGCAAGGAGACTGATCGAGAGTGGATCATGTATTTTGATGGAGCTTTCTCGCTACAAGGCGCTCGTGCCGGAGTGCTGCTTGTCGCACCCATCGGAGAGCACCTCAGATATGTGATCCAGATGCACTTTCCCTGGGAGATATCAACGAACAACACTGCTGAGTACGAAGGGCTGTTTGCCGGTCTCAGGATCGTGGTGGAACTTGGGATCAAGAAACTTATTGTCAGGGGTGATTCTCAACTTGTCGTCAGGCAAGTAAACAAAGACTACTAGAGTCCATTAATGGAATCTAATGTAGATGAAGTGAGGAAGTTGGAAGAACATTTTGACGGCCTGCAAATGGAGCACGTTCCACATGCAGAGAACAACGTTGCCGATGGCCTTTCAAAATGTGTTGCCCTTAAGTTACCTGTGGAGCCAGGAACTTTTGTGCTCGAACTAACTCAACCCTCCGTGACACCATCAACCGGGCAAGATAAGAGAAGGAAGTTAAGTTTCGGCAAATATCTCTCGGCAGGGCTCCCTGAGGCCGTCGGCGAGAAAATTTCCCAAGAGAACGGCGGGCTTGCCGGTGAGTGCTATGCTCCAACAGGGCCATCAGTTCTTGCCATAGAAGCATGCACGTCCGCCAGGTTTGCCGGGGCGCAGCAGACTCCGGCAGGACCTCGGGCCCGTGCCGTCGAGGCAAATGCTCCCCCGACAGAGGATACACCTTTGGTCCTTGTTGTCGAGCCCCAGGCTCCAGCATGGGCGCAACATCTTGTCCAATTCCTTCAAATAGGAGAACTCCCCGAGGAACAAGAGGAAGCAGAGAAAGTAGCCCGCCGGTCTCATATGTACCAGTTCATAGACAACGTCCTGTACAGAAAGAGATCAAACGGTGTCAAACTCAAGTGCATTCCTCGGGAGGATGGACTGGAGCTGTTGGTCGAGATACACGGAGGTATATGTGGCTCCCACATAGGATAAAAAGTACTTGCCGGAAAGGCATTCCGACAAGGTTTCTTTTGGCCCACTGCCCTCCAAGATGCAACTGCGTTAGTAACAAAGTGTGAAGCATGTTAGTTTCATTCAAAGAAACTACATCAACCAGCTCAAGCTCTTCAAACAATCCCTCTCTCATGTCCATTTTCGGTCTGGGGGCTCGACATCTTGGGCCCCTTTCCCCGCGCCGTCGGGGGCTTTGAGTACTTGTACGTGGCTATCGACAAGTTCACAAAGTGGCCGAAAGTGGAAGCAGTGAGAAAGATGACATCACAGTCAGCCGTCAAATTCTTTAAGGAACTAGTTTGCCGCTTCGGTGCCCCTAACAGGATCATCACCGATAATGACACACAGTTCACGAGCCTTGCCTTCATGCAATATGTCCAAGACCTTGATAGCAAAATCTCTTTTGCTTCCGTGGCCAACCCGAGGAGCAACGGCCAAGAAGAAAGGGCTAACGCAGAAGTGCTGCAAGGTCTCAAGACAAGAACTTTTGATAGGTTGCACAAGTGCAGAAGAAACTGGATTGATAAGTTGCCAGTGGTTCATTGGTCAATCAGGACGACACCAAATCGAGCTACCGGCCAGACACCCTTCTCCCTTGTCTATGGGGCGGAGGCAGTGCTCCCCATAGAACTCATATATGGGTCACCTAGAGTGCTCGCTTATGATGAGCTCGAGAAAGAGCAATTGCGCCAAGACGAGCAACGCTCCTTGAGGAAGACCATCTTCAGGCTGCTGTGAGAGTTGCACGCTACCAGCAAGCCTTATGCCGCTACCATAGCCGCAAGGTCAATGCCAGAAGTCTTGAGGAAGCCGACCTTGTTCTTTGACAAGTTCAGTCTGCCAAGATCCAAACAAGTTGACGCCAAAGTGGGAAGGCCCTTATCAGGTAGTATGAGTCACTAGGTCCGGCGCAGTCCACCTGGAGACCGAGGATGGCGTTGCGGTCAGCAACTCCTGGAATATCAAACATCTTTGAAAGTTCTACCCATGAGGCAAAGTTGTCGGGCCAGCCCCGGCAACCACCTTTTGTACAAGTCTTGCCGCTGAAGCATGTAATCCTTGGTACAAAGCCAAGCTCAGATCCTGTGCGTAGATAAATAAAGATAAGTGTTCTGCAATCATGTTTAGCTCTCATGTTTACTTATGTGCATGTTTATCTAAAAAGTGCAGTGCGCTTAATTCCAGCAAGGACTAACGAACCGCCGAGGTTCCATATCCGTATTTTCTCTTCTTTCTTTTTCCAAAGGACAGAAGGATCCCTTGTGTGCAGCTTTGCCAGGGGGAATGATGGTACGGATACCTATTAGCGCGACGTCCCAAAAAAAACTTCCTAGAAGGAGAAAGGCAACAAAAAGATAAGTTGTGAAAACCCCATGTGAATCCTTGCCAAAAGTTATTTTCCTTGTGCAATTTGACTCCTGTATGGAAAACCTACACGCACGGGAACCTTGCCGCGATTGGATGCACCCTCATTGCGTTCGGGACCGCTCGATGGCTTAAGTGGCTTCGCCCGCTCTCCTTCTTTCGTTTCGAGTCCGCTCAATGATCCTAGTGACAATGCTCACGCCCTTACCCCGTTTCAAATAAGGCTGATGCCTTGAACGGCCATGCCAAGGATGACAAGGTGTCTTGTCGGCAGTGGCACCGCCAGTAGGCTGCTAAGGACCCGTTCCTCAAAGCGCTCATGGTAGGTCCACACACGCCGACAAGATTCTTCCAGAAAGGGCGTAGGGAAAATTCCATACATAGAAGTAGTCTAACAAGGGAGATAATATGCGTTCATTCAAAATGGGGTGAAACTTACATAAGATACCGCTTTTTTCTAAGTACATCTTTATTTGACTTTCTCCCCTAGGGGAGATTACAAGAACAAAAAGATAGAAAGGAGAGGTGGGATACAAGAAGAAAAAGATGGTGAGAGGCCCCAAACAGAAGCCCGGCCTGACCCCTCTGGACCAGCATTGCACGGACGAGTAGAGCTGCCAGATGGGCAGGCAAGAGCTGGTCCCTCCTAGACTAACATTACGTGGAGGAGAAGGCCGGAGCGGGCGGAAAGGAGGATGGACCCCTGAAGCCGAAGTCCGCGGGCCTGCTAGAGCTGGAATATGAAGTAGCGCCCGGGATCGAAGCACCAGGCACAGATATCTTGCCGGGAGGGGGTGAGGCATGAGGCTGGCGGTCAGTCCGAGCTCGAATCTTCGGGCTCCCACTTGACCGTCTGAGGAACGGACTCATCACCGTTGTCTTCGCCGCTGTCCTCCCCATCACTCTCGCTGGAGGATAGGCTTTCGACACTCTCGCGCTCTCTTCACAATAGATGAGGAGGATGCCCGAGCTCCCATAAATCTTGACGGAGAGCGTGTCGGCCTCCATCATTTTATTACGAAGGACGTGCCCTACCTGGATATTGTGGGCACGGGTGAAGGTCTTCCAACCGCGCCTGAGGAACATTATGCGGCGCGGTGGGTAATCAACATCCGCCCGCGTCGCACCATAGCAGCACCCTGCCACCCGCAGCCACAAGAAGGATGGTCGGTCATTCTCCACCGCCCTGGCAAAGGGGCGTGGGAGACATAGGTGGCTTCAGAGGGGACCGCCCAGCTCGAGGACGAAGTCCGGCGCCGTCCCCTTGGCGTGGGCCTCCTCGTTGGAGATGCTTGGTATTGGAGAAGAGGGTGGAGCAGCGCTCCGCATCCCTCGACCTCCACGGCGGCCACGGCCCATTGCGCCTCCTCCTCGACACGAACTCGAGCCTCTCGCCGCCTCTGTGGCTGAAGCAGCAACATGATCCTGACGAGAGCTCCTCCTCGCTACCGAGGAAGGAGGTCTCCCTCGCCCCCTGGTCATGGAGAAGGGCAAACGCTGCCTGGATCGAGAAACAAGGGAGGAGGCGGTCTGTGGAGTCTTGCACTCGAAGGGCGGAAGAAGGATGGATGAGCTCTGCCCCATCCGTCCCCAATTTATAGGAGGAAGCGTGGGGGCTGGCTCTCCCCCACTCCTGAGGACGCCGCCCACCTCCTCCAATAATGGCGCCCTCGTTCATGGAGCAAACAACAACCACCCCTTCAGCCTAATCCATGGCACCATAGTACTGCCTTTTCTTAGGGACTTTAAGTCGTGGGCGCCCGTTGCTAGCCCCCTTGCCATGCATGCGGCGCACGTGGCGGAAAAGACCTGACGCGGTAATTAAAAAACTCCATGGCAGCGTCGTGCACGTATCCCACTACCCGCATTCAATGGGGTATCATGGGGAAACACAGCGAGCTCAATGAACACAACTACAGGGCCCCTGCCACGCGTGCCCGTGCACTGTTTGGGCCTAGCCCAACAGCGCCTCGCGATGTGTATGGCCCAGGTCCCGGGGCTCCTGTCGGTGCACTAGAGTTTTTGGGCCATCTAATGCCCCTTTACTCATGCGCGGGCAGTAGTATCAGCCCCGGCGGCAGGACCTAACGAAGACTTACCAAGCACTAGCTCAGAAGACTCAAGACCACCAGCAAGACCTTGCCAGGAGGGCCGTAGAGCCTCCAGGCCCCTGGCAAGGCAAGGCCCCCAACAAGGCAAGGCACCGGCAAGACAAGGCCCCAACAAGCACCGCCAGCGCATAGGATAGGTGTCGATCCACCTGGACGCGTGTCGCGGCGTCGACATTGGAGGAAGCTAAGCGGTGCCAATGGGACAACCCTCGTCCCGTCCCACTGATGGACTGAGGCCCCTGACGGTGCATTTAATGCTCTTGTCCTACTCCGTCAGGGTTAGGTATGACAGCACTGTAGCAGCACTATGCGTCCCATGCGCACACTATACACCACTATTGGGTTTCCCTTGAGTGTAAAAGGAGGCCCAGGGCGTTACAGAAAAGGGCTTTTTGGCTTTCGGATAGTTGGGTGGTTAGACAACCAGATGGGCCAACAGTTAGACAACTGGAGGTTTCCTAGTTCACGTAGCAGCCGCTCATGGCGCTCTTGAAGCTCGAACCCTAGAACAAGATCAATACAACCAAGCAGGAGAAGGGTTTTACGCATCCGTGCAGCCCGAACCTGGGTAGAAGCACCCCATCGGATCTTTGTGCAGCTCACCAGACCGGATCACCAGACCGGATCTTCGTGCCATCATGCCCCCTCGCCGAACCGAAAGGGCCCCCCGCGGTCCCATAGGTGTTCGTTCCCCACGACAACATGATATATAGAGAAACTTCTAGCTAATCCTTATGCGGGAGATGGAACACTACATCCTAATTTGCATCTAATCTATGTGGATGAAGTTTGTGGATTATTTAAGCTTGCAGGTTTGCCCAAGGATGATGTCAATAATAAGGTATTTCTTTTATCTTTGAACGAGAAGACATTGACATCGTATAGGCTATGTGATGATATTGGATCATGGAACTACAACCGATTGAAATTGGAATTTCATCATAAGTTTTATCATATGCATCTGGTTCATCGTGATCGGAATTATAATTATAATTTTTGGCCTCGTGAAGGAGAAAGTATTGCTCAAGCTTGGGGGAGGCTTAAGTCAATGTTATATTCATGCCCCAATCATGAGCTCTCAAGAGAAATTATTATTCAGAATTTTTATGCTCGGCTTTCTCGTAATGATCAATCCATGCTCGATACTTCTTGTACTGGTTCCTTTATGAAGAAAGATATTGAATTCAAATGGGATTTATTGGAAAGAATTAAATGCAACTCTGAATATTGGGAACTCGACGAAGGTAAGGAGTTAGGTAAAACCTTAAGTTTGATTGTGTTAAATCATTTAGAGACACCGATGCTTTTCGTGGATTTAGCACTAAATATGGACTTGACTCTAAGATTGTAGTTTCTTTCCTTGAATCATTTGATACTCGTGTTGATCTCCCTAAGGAGAAGTGGTTTAAATATCATCCTCCCATTGAAGTGAAAGTAGTTGAACCTATTAAAGTTTAAGAAGAAACTATTACTTATAATGTTGATCCTGTTATTCCTACTGCTTATATTGAGAAACCACCTTTTCCTATTAGAATAAAGGAACATGCTAACACTTCAACTGTGGTTCGTAAGAGATATGTTAGAACACCTACACCCCATGAACATATTGAAGTTGACCTAGTATTGCTATGGTTAACGATCTCTTGGTTGATAATATTGATGGGCATGTTATTCATTTCTATGATGAAGCTGCTAGAATTGCTAGACCTGATACTAAATATAAACATACACCTATAGTTGGTGCGCTTGTTGTTTCTGTTAAAATAGGAGATCATTGTTATCATGGCCTATGTGATGTGGGATCTAGTGTGAGTGCAATTCCCTTTACCTTATATCAAGAAATTATGAATGATATTGCACCAGCTGAATTAGAAGAAACTGTTGTTACCATTAAGCTTGCTAATAGGGATACTATAGCACCAGTTGGGATTGTTAGAGATGTTGAAGTCTTGTGTGGGAAAATAAAATATCCTACTGATTTTCTTGTTCTTGGTTCCCCGCAAGATGATTTTTGTCTCATTATATTTGGTAGGCCTTTCTTGAATATTGTTAATTCTAAGATAGATTGTGAGAAAGAATCTATTACTATGAGTTTTGGGGATGTGTCCCATGAGTCTAATTTATATAAATTTCGTAGACAACCCCATGATAAAGAATTTCGTAGACAACCCCATGATCCCTTAGAACAATATTTGCTAGACCATGAAAATGATATGCATATGAATGAAAGGAATGAAATAGATAGGATTTTCTTTAATCATCCTATTTTGAAACAGAACTTGCCGGTTGAAATACTTGGGGATCCTCCTCCACCCAAGGGTGATCCCGTGTTTGAGATTAAACTATTACCGGATACTCTGAAATATGCTTATCTTGATGAAAAGAAGATATATCCTATTATTATTAGTGCTAACCTTTCAGAGCAAAGAAAACAGATTATTGAAAACTCTAAAGAAGCACCATGTTGCTATTGGATATACTCTCGATGATCTTAAGGGCATTAGTCCCACTCCATGTCAGCATAAAATTAATATGGAACCTGATGCTAAACTAGTTGTTGATCACCAATGATAGTTAAATCCTAAAATGAAAGAAGTGGTAAGAAATGAAATATTAAAGCTTCTAGAGGCAGGTATAATTTATCCTATGGATGATAGTAGATGGGTTAGTCCCGTTCATTGTCTCCCTAAGAAGGGAGGTATTACCATTTTTCCTAATGATAAAAATGAATTGATCCCGCAAAGAACTGTTACAGGATATAGAATGGTAATTGATTTAGGAAATTAAATAAAGCTAGGTGCTCATCCTTCTTACTTCACTTCTCTTTTTGAAAAAGTTTTAGGTTCCCTTCTTTATTTTGTTGTTTTTGTACTATATAAAAGCACACAACAGAATAAAATGATTCTCTAAAACTTCTGGGTTGTGTCCCTGGCAGCACTTTCTTTAAAGCTATTAAGCTAGGCATAAAATGCTCAAGTAATGAATCCACCTGGATCCCAAGGTATATCAAAGCCAATTTTAATTAACAATAATTCATAATTTAGTAGTGAGAACAAAGTAACATATATCATGCAACAACGAAGTCTAACTCTCTTCCTATGCATCGGCATGTCATAAAAGAACAATTCATGCACACAAAGTAAAGGCCAATGCATAGTATAAACAGTTTCTTGCAATTTTATCATATTGGAAACATAGAGAGGTGGAGATGTAGTTCCTGCTCATAATAATTGCAAGTAGGAGCAGAGAGCACATGCATATTATATGTATCAAAATCATCATGTGTGATAGTAAAAGGCAACTCATCTATATAATTCTTAATAAGTGCAAACTTCTCTAATATAGTGTAGTTGGGAGAATTCAAAAAGATAATAGGAATATCATGGTGGGTGCAATAGCAACAATTTCACGTTTAACATAAGGAACTATAGCAAGTTCATCTCCATAAGCATAATTCATATTCACATGATGGCCACAAGTATAACAAGCATCAATTTCATCAAAAAAGGGATATTTCAAATGAATCGAAGGGATCATAGCAATCATCATAGAATTCATCCTTTGATAAGCACGAAGGGAAATTAAACAATGTATGAGTTTAAGAGTTACTCTCATTAGAAGGTGGGCATGGGTAGCTAATCCGCTCTTCCTCCTTTTGTTCTTTGCTCTCCTCGTCATCTTTTTCATCTAATGATCTCACGGTGTTAGGAATTTCTTCTTCCATATATTCCCGCAAAATATTAGTCTCTTCCAAGGCAGCAGTCATTCTTTCAATAAACTCTTTACCATAAGCATTAGAAGCCTAGTTTTCATAGCAATATTTAAGTATGGCAAAAATTTCAGATTTGTAAAGAGTAGCATCATACTTTTCAATGAAAGAAGCAATTTCATAGGCACCCTTAAAAGAAACAAATTCTTCAATTTGTTCAACATCATTATAGCAATAGTCCTCCTTGGCATAAGATAATAATATTTCATTATCATTAAACACACATTGGTAGGGAAGGTGTTTTTAGCTTCTTTAGAACAACAAGTAAAATCATGCAATTCACACAAATTCCAAGAATAACAACACAAAGTACTAATTTGATGCCACAAGAGTTTCCCTTTTTGAGATATTTGGTGTCGCACATAATGAGAATGCTCATTTAATGACTTTCCCTCAACTAAGCTAGTCGGGTTTTCAGCACGAATACAAGTGGGTCGAAGATGACCCAAGTAATATTCTTCGCTGGTACGGAACACTAGTGGTTCCTCAACTTTTGGAGCAGCAAGTACAACTATTTTTTTTGGTATTTTACATTTCCTACCCATATCTAAAGATACAAAACAACTTAGACTAGAAAATAAAAATTACTTGGTGATAAAGCAAACAAGCACACACGAGAACATTCACCCCACGCTATTTCTCCCCGGCAACGGTGCCATAAAAAGGTCTTGATAACCCACAAGTATAGGGGATCAGTTGTAGCCTCTTTCCGTAAGTAAGAGGGTCGAACCCAACAAGGAGCTAAAGGTATAACAAATGTTCCCTCAAGTTCTAGCGACCACCGATACAACTCTACGCAAGCTTAACGTTCGCTTTACCTAGAACAAGTATGCAACTAGAAGTACTTTGTAGGTGTAATGGGATAGGTTTGCAAGATAATAAAGAACATGTAAATAAAAACTAGGGGCTTCTTAGATAAATAAACAACTAAGTTAGTCTTAGTAGAGAGCTTTTTGTCACAAGAAAGTTATTTGTCCCTAGGAAATCGATAACTAGACCGATAATCACTATTGCAATTTTATATGAGGGAGAGGCATAAGCTAACATACTTTCTCTACTTGGATCATATGCACTTATGATTGGAACTCTAGCAAGCATCCGCAACTACTAAAGATCACTAAGGTATAACCCAACCATAGCATTAGAAGGTATCAAGTCCTCTTTTTTCCCATAAGCAAACAACCTACTTACTCGGGTCTGTGGTTATGTCACTGATGCCACCCACCATAAGTGAATCATAAACATATTGCAAACCCTACAACGGGGATCCCTCATGCTTGCGCGACATGGAGAGCACCATAGCACAACACCAATAATAAAACTTGCTACTCAAACCAATCATGATCATCAATCAACCCATAGGACAAAACGGATCTACTCAAACATCATGGGATAGCCATACATCATTGGGAAATAATATATAGCATTGAGCACCATGTTTAAGTAGAGATTACAGCAGGAAGGAGAGGTGTTGAACCGCTGCGAGATTGGATCTCTCTCTGTGTTTCCTTCTGTTTCCGCGTTCCCAGATTCTGGCCTTTCACCGTTTCTTAAATTCCCGGAGATCCGTCACTCCAATTGGGCTGAAATTTTAACATGTTTTCTATCTGGATATTAGCTTTCTTGCAGCAATAGAAGGGCACCAACCGGCTTAAGGGGTGACCACAAGCCACCCTGGCATGAACAGGGGGTAGGATGCTCCCCCTGGCTTGTGGGCCCCTCGGGTATCGTCTCGCGTTGATTCTTTTTCCAAATAATCAAATATATTCCAAAAAAATCTCTGTAAGTTTTTATTATGTTTGGACTTCGTTTGGTATAGGTATTCTGCAAAACAAAAAACATGCAACAAACAGGAACTGGCACTCGACACTGGATCAATATGTTAGTCCCAAAAATAGTATAAAAAGTTGCCACAAGCATATGAAAGTTGTAGAATATTGGCATGAAACAAAAAAAATTATAGATACGACGGAGACGTATCACCGGCCAGCCACGCCGGCTCTATCTTGCGTCGGCTAATCCGCACACACGTCAACACCATCACTCGCCTACTCTCTAGCCATGGCGAGCATGGCCCGCACCTTCCCGACGCCCGTGCGCTCCCGCACCCACCGCCAGGACTCCATACCCCATGCCTCCTGACGGGGTTATTACCCCTGGGTAGGCCAAAGCACTGGGGTCCCCCTTTGCGTTTCGAAGAAAAACCATGTGGCTGGCTCGACATGCCCGGCTGGAGGACGGCCAGCCCGCACTGCCACCGGCTGGCGCCACGGACGGCTAGTCGAGGAGCCAGCTCGACCCCCGGTCGGCTAGGCGTGGCCGGCTGCCTCCGGGCCGCCTCCTCCGTTGACCCTGGGACGGACAAGTGATGTCCCGTCCCTCTACGCGTTGGTACAACAATGTGACTTGACCGCCACAACTGGCGGCCCTATGACCGCAGTGGCCGCTGACGCACCGAAGCGCATGGCTACAGTCCGGCCGTTCGGGCTGCTGACCTCGGCGAGCGCGACCGGACGAGGGAACGGTGCCGGCATGCCCTCGCCCACTCGATTACCTGCCTTGGTGTGGCTACAGTACCGCCAGCCGTACCGGAGACCTCGGTCGGCTGGTGCTAGACGATGCCTCCCGGGCGACCCGTGTCGTGGCAGGACCACTCAGCCGGTGGACCCCATGGACGATGAGTCGGCATGAAGGGTGGGACCCCCTGGCCAGCCGGAGAGACTGCCAGTCGAGTCCCCCCACCCTTGTACATTAGATATATTGTAGAGCCGGGGGGTGGCCTATAAAAAAACTGAGCCCCACATGCAACGGGGACGAACGATCACTCTCGCGCACCCACCGAACTCTCAAAACCCCTCCAGTAGAGGAGGAAGATGAGCCGGCTGCTACTTCTTCCTTCTCTAGACATAGCTCGACTAGCATCCTTGTACACATACTCATCTATCCAACTAAACGAAGTAGGACTAGGTGTGTTACCTCCCTCGGAGGGCCCTGAACCTGGGTACATCATGTGTCATCACCGCTTGTGCCCAATCTCGCACTCGGAGCCCGTCTGATATAGGCGAAGTTGTCCCTGTCTTTCGATGAGATGGTGGCTATCGTTTTTGGTGGAGTAGACGTTGACGATCCGACTACGAACGTGTGAGACGTCGCGCCTTAGCAATCGCTAAACCAACTCTGAGAGGTTATTGACCACGCCGGAGCACGATCAACCTGACCACGAGGGTCTATTTCCTGCACGCAAACGAAGAACAAGCAAGAAACTAAGATTGCAATCTGGATATTGCGAATATAAGAGGAAAGCTTTATTGATGAAGTGGGGTTCTGTGACGCCTTTGTCTGGTCGCGGAACACAAACGAAGAACGCGAAGTTGCTGCTATGGCGAACTTGTAATCTAAACAAAACCCAAACCTAAAACGAAGCCCTAAGGGCTGTATATATGGGGGAATAGAAGGGAATTTCGTGGCCCCTTGGAGGAGGGGTCCGAAACCGACCCTAAGTCAGTTTCCCCATACATACGGACTCTAAAAACAGCCTATAATATGGTATTTCGAAATTACATGGGCCTGGCCCAAAATTAAGGTGGCGCAGCACCTATATTAGCCTATGGACGAATTTTATAAAGTGGCATCATGCATATTTCGTCCACAGCTTCCCACTCCCATTATGGTGGCTTCAATGTGCGAAAATCATCACTGGAAGCTCCAATGTTCTTCCCCGCGCGCGCACCTTCTCCTCCATGCTTGATCCCGCTCCAATGGTCATCCTTCTTATCCATGATAGGTCCTTCATTCATAAGTAAAACAAAAGTATCTAATTTAGGCAGCATCATATGTTCATGAATATTAGAAGGATTTCCAAGAAACGAAAGTACCTGGTAATTCAATTGACGTGCGCGAGCTCTAGTAATTGGTCCTGTATGTATAGCAGTCGGGGTGGGTGTAACATTAGTAAGGATGTCCTCATCATCCTCCCCTTCTTGAACTGACGTCGTCCTCGACGGAAGCTCATCTTCCTCACCCAAATAAGGCTTCAAATCTGCAATGTTAAAAGTGGGGCTAACCCCAAACTCTGCAGGCAGCTCAAGTTTATATGCATTATCATTTACTTTCTCTAACACCTTAAAAGGACCATCAGCACGTGGCATTAGCTTTGACTTGCGCAAATCAGGAAATCTATCCTTACGCAAATGTAACCAAACAAGATCTCCAGGTGCAAAGACAACATGTTTTCTACCCTTATCTCCAGCAAGTTTGTATTTAGCATTCATACGCTCAATGTTTTCCTTAGTTAACTCATGAATCTTTAATATCAATTCAGCACGTTCTTTAGCATCAAAATTAACCTTCTCCGAAGACGGAAGAGGCAACAAATCAATAGGTGCACGAGGTAAGAAACCATACACAACTTCAAAAGGGCACATCTTAGTGGTAGAATGTAGCGAACGATTATAAGCAAATTCAATATGAGGCAAGCATTCTTCCCACATTTTCAGGTTATTCTTCAAAACAGCCCTAAGCATAGTAGACAATGATCTATTGACTACTTCAGTTTGGCCATCAGTTTGGGGGTGACATGTAGTACTAAAAAGCAGTTTAGTCCCCAACTTAGCCCATAAACATCTCCAAAAGTGGCTAAGAAATTTAGCATCACGATCGGAAACAATTGTATTTGGCACACCATGCAACCGAATAATTTCACGAAAGAACAAATCAGCAACATGAGCAGCATCATCACTTTTATGACATGGTATAAAGTGTGCCATTTTAGAAAATCTATCCACGACAACAAATATGCTATCCCTCTCCTTCTTTGTTCGAGGTAAACCTAAAACAAAGTCCATAGATATATCCTCCCAAGGAACACTAGGTACAGGTAAAGGCATATATAAACCATGAGGATTGAGTCGTGACTTAGCTTTTTGACATGTAGTGCAGCGAGCAACAAAACGCTCAACATCCCGTCTCATCTTTGGCCAAAAGAAATGTGTAGCAAGTACGTCCTCCGTCTTCTTCACGCCAAAGTGTCCCATTAATCCTCCTCCGTGCGCCTCCTGTAACAACAAAAGACGAACGGAGCTAGCTGGAATGCATAGCTTGTTAGCACGAAACACAAATCCATTATTAATAACGAACTTGTTCCATGTTCTCCCTTCTTTACAATTCTGCAACACGTCTCTAAATTCAGCATCATGCACATATTGATCTTTGATGGTCTCCAAACCAAATATTTTAAAGTCAAGTTGTGAAAGCATAGTATAACGACGAGACAAAGCATCAGCAATAACATTGTCTTTACCCTTCTTGTGTTTAATGACATAAGGGAAAGTCTCAATGAATTCAACCCATTTAGCATGTCTACGGTTCAGTTTTGCTTGACTTTTAATATGTTTCAAAGATTCATGATCAGAATGTATAACAAATTCTTTGGGCCATAAATAATGTTGCCATGTTTCCAAAGTCCGAACAAGAGCATATAATTCCTTATCATAAGTAGAATAATTCAGACTAGGCCCACTTAATTTTTCAGAAAAGTACGCAACAGGTTTACCATCTTGTAGTAACACACCTCCTAACCCAATTCCACTAGCATCACATTCAAGCTCGAAAGTCTTATTAAAATCAGGAAGTTGGAGTAAAGGAGCATGTGTTAACTTATCTTTCAAGACCGTGAAGGCTTCTTCCTGTGCGGTACCCCAAGAAAAAGGCACGTCCTTCTTTGTAAGCTCATTGAGAGGCGCAGCAATGGTGCTGAAATTTCTCACAAAACGCCTATAGAAACCAGCGAGGCCAAGAAAACTCCTTACTTGTGTGACCGTTTTGGGCTGCGGCCAACTCTCAATAGCTTCGATCTTGGCTGTATCAACTTCAATTCCCTGTGGAGTAACAACATAGCCAAGAAAAGATACTCGGTCGGTGCAAAAGGTGCACTTCCCAAGGTTACCAAACAAACGTGCATCACGTAGCGCAGTAAAAACAGCACGTAAATGTTCCAAATGTTCCTCCAAAGATCTACTAAAAATCAATATATCATCAAAATAGACTACCACAAATCGTCCAATGAAAGCACGTAAAACCTCGTTCATTAATCTCATGAAAGTGCTAGGTGCATTAGTTAACCCAAAAGGCATGACTAGCCACTCATATAATCCAAACTTAGTTTTAAATGCTGTTTTCCATTCATCGCCCAATTTCATACGAATTTGATGGTATCCACTACGCAAATCAACTTTGGAGAAAATTGTAGAGCCACTTAATTCATCAAGCATATCATCTAGTCTAGGAATAGGATGACGATAACGAATAGTAATATTATTAATGCCTCTACAATCCACACACATGCGCGATGTACCATCCTTTTTAGGCACTAGAATAATAGGAACAGCACAAGGACTAAGGGATTCACGTATATAACCTTTGTCAAGCAGCTCCTGTACTTGACGCATAATCTCCTTTGTCTCCTCTGGATTGGTACGGTAGGGCGCACGGTTGGGTAGGGATGCACCGGGAATTAAGTCAATCTGATGCTCAATCCCGCGAATAGGCGGTAATCCCGGTGGCACGTCTTGTGGAAAGACGTCAGCGAACTCCTGCAAAATGTTAATGACAGTAGGAGGCAAAGAGGGAGGCATGTCCTCGAATGAAAATAATACCTCTTTACATACAAAAGCATAGCAAACATATGTAGCAACATCCAAATCATTAATATCAGATTTAGTAGCAAGTAAACATCCACTCTTCAATTTTATTTCAGATGCAACAGTAGATGATGGTTTATTATGCTTATGGTGTTGCTCAAATTCCTGTGCTACAATCTGATTTTCACTCTTATTTTTCTCCTGTTTTGCTTTACTAGCTCTAGCAATGTCATCTTTCATAATATGTTCGGGAGACATAGGAAGCAAAGTGATATTATGATCCTTATGAACAAGAGTATACTGATTTGTCCTACCATGGTGTACAGAATTTTTATCAAACTGCCATGGTCTACCAAGTAAAACAGAACATGCTTGCATGGGTACCACATCACAATCCACATAATCAGAATATGTAGCAATGCTAAAATGCACACGAACAGTACGTGTTACCTTAACCTTGCCACTATTGTTGAACCATTGGATGTAATAAGGATGAGGATGTGGTCTGGTGGATAGAGACAGCTTCTCCACCATCTCCATGCTAGCCAAGTTATTGCAACTCCCTCCATCGATGATGATGCGAACAGAACGCTCTTTCACAACTCCCTTTGTGTGGAACAAGTTGTGCCTCTGATTTTGCTCAGCGTGTGTAACCTGCACACTGAGAACACGTTGAGCAACTAAACTTTCATACCTGTCAGCGTAATCAGCAGCCATGTATTGTGTTTCTGGTTCTGCATCCTCGCCACCCTGTTCGTCACTTGCAATAAGTGCCAAAGTCTCCTCATCATAATCACTAGCGGACGCATATCCACCATCCTGAGTAACAATCATTACACGCTTGGAAGGGCATTCTCTCGCATAGTGACCTCCACCCTTGCAACGACGACATATAACCTCATGTGTTTGCCCTGTGGATGCAATAGATGAAGAAGAACTCTGTGCAGGCCCAAAAGGTGTGCTCTTCGTAGAGGGTGCAGTAGGAGCCTGTTGCCTGGTATCGCGATTAGAGTTGGAGGTTGAAGGAGGTGGTGTTGCAGCAGGACGTGCGGAAGCAGAGGAGGTACGTGGCGTCCATGATGAAGTACGGCCTGCAAAATTAGTAGTTCTCGCCATTGCCTGTCGATCCTGCACTTCACGTTCAGCTTTGCAAGCAAGATGAAATAAACGAGTGATAGTGTTATACTCCTTATACTCTAGAATAGTCTGAATCTCTCTATTTAATCCACCCATAAAACGTGCAAGCATAGCTTCATTCTCCTCAACAATACCACATCTAATCATACCAGTTTGTAATTCCTGATAATATTCTTCTACAGAATTTTTTCCTTGTCTTAAACGCTGCAAATTTTGAAGCAATTCACGTTGATAATAAGGTGGCACCCAACGATTTCGCATAGCAGTTTTCAAAGCAGCCCAAGTAGTTGGAATATTATTAGGGTGTATTCTACAATGTTCTGACCACCAAACACAAGCAAAACTAGTGAATGAACAAACAGCAGCAGCAACACGTCGATCCTCTGGAAATTGTAAGCATGTAAAACGTTGTTCTGTTTCTAACTCCCATGTAAGATATATATCAGGAACATATCTACCCTCAAACGTCGGAATATTCAATTTAAGTTTAGGGAGATGGTCATGATCCCGTACCTGCGGGGGTGGTGCAGCCCTACCGTTACGGTTGTAGCCATGTGGTCGACCTGGTGCGTATGGTGGTGGTTGCCCATGGGGCGGATCTGGAGCAACCTCTCCCTCATCATCGAAATCACCATCATAATCTTCAACCTGCTCAACGACAGTAGCCGCACGAGCCACCGAAGTAGCAGCAGTATCAACAGTACCAGGATGTTGGGCGTGGCCGAGAGGCACACGTCGCGCTCGTCGTTCGAAAGGAATAGGAACTGCAGCTGGTGGAGGTAGACGGGCAAGCACCTCATTGAACTTGGCGTCCATCTTGGAGTCGAATGTCTTCTCCAAACCATCTAGCTTCTCCATGGCAACTCCAAAGTTGTTCACGAAGTCCTGTACCTGCTCAGCCATCATTTGCTGAAATTTATCATAGAGCGCTTTGTTGGTCATGCTCTCCCAGTCGATCTCGTCATTGTGTGATCCTGGCATGGTTAGCAGAAATAGGAAACACACAATATGAAGCCTACAGACTGCTGGGACGTGGTGGTGGTGGTGGTGTGGCACAAATCCTTTAAGCGAATCTCAATTTCTTACCAGTTCTTACCCAGTAGCAGGCGGTGATCGGCAACCGTTGTAGCCAAAACTCTCAAAGCTTGGATAGAGCGATTGCCAGGTGGTGTCAAGCACACGGCGTAGGAGTATGTGGAGCTGGGATGGCTTATAATATGGTAGCAAAAAGGGTCAGCAATAATCAATTCAGAGATGCCAGGTTGAATAAACGCTCAACGACGGTACTGTGCTGGTCCTAGGCTAGACCGTGCTAGAGACGCGAGCCTAAAACACCAACAAAAACACGACGATACACCTAAGCAAGGGAAAAGCACAATCGGATTTTTTTTTTTCGTTTTTTTTTTTTTTTCGGCGCCTCTTTTTTTTTTTTTCGGCGCCTCTTTTTTTTTTTTTTTTCAAAAACTCACTACAATGGCGAGTGTCTCAAAACTCTTGCCACGTCGTATAAGCAAGATGGGCACGAATTTTTCTTTTGGACTATTTTTTTTTTCTGGAGCAATCCGGGGGCTGCGACGACCCAAAAATTTCGACAAAAATCACTATGATAGCAAGTGTCTCAAAACGATCCGGGGAACCTAAAATCAAGATAGGGAAAAAATATTTTCAGCCGAAATTTTTTTGGGCCAAAACGTGCTCTGCAAAGCGTGCCAGACTCTTTTTTTTTTTTTTTTTTTTTTTTTTTTTTTTTTTTTTTTTTTTTTTTTTTTTTTTTTTTCCGACACCTGCGCAGGTAGCAAAACACGGATCCGAAATCAAAAGGATCTCGAAACTAAACCTAAAACGAACTGGACTTGGATTGGTGGAGGATTTGTGGTGGTATGTATGGACACCAATGGAGAGTGATGATGGATGATGAGATATGGCAGCGGCGATGATGGTGGTGGTATATGGCAACTATGAAGATGATGCGGGGGCGGCGTGACAACCTGTGAAAAGAACTCGAAACTCTAAAGGACTAGACACTAAGACCAGCAACTCGACACAACGATGTAACCGCCAATTCAACAAAGCAAAATACTGAAAAGACTATGCAAAGGCTCAGATTGGTTCGGATATGATGATCTAACCCTAATTTGTTTTTTGGCTTTTTCGTGGACTAAAGGTATGAAGAACAGATGCGATCTAAACTACGAAAACTGGTAAAATCTCACCGAGCAACCTGGAAATCTGATACCACTTGATATAGGCGAAGTTGTCCCTGTCTTTCGATGAGATGGTGGCTATCGTTTTTGGTGGAGTAGACGTTGACGATCCGACTACGAACGTGTGAGACGTCGCGCCTTAGCAATCGCTAAACCAACTCTGAGAGGTTATTGACCACGCCGGAGCACGATCAACCTGACCACGAGGGTCTATTTCCTGCACGCAAACGAAGAACAAGCAAGAAACTAAGATTGCAATCTGGATATTGCGAATATAAGAGGAAAGCTTTATTGATGAAGTGGGGTTCTGTGACGCCTTTGTCTGGTCGCGGAACACAAACGAAGAACGCGAAGTTGCTGCTATGGCGAACTTGTAATCTAAACAAAACCCAAACCTAAAACGAAGCCCTAAGGGCTGTATATATGGGGGAATAGAAGGGAATTTCGTGGCCCCTTGGAGGAGGGGTCCGAAACCGACCCTAAGTCAGTTTCCCCATACATACGGACTCTAAAAACAGCCTATAATATGGTATTTCGAAATTACATGGGCCTGGCCCAAAATTAAGGTGGCGCAGCACCTATATTAGCCTATGGACGAATTTTATAAAGTGGCATCATGCATATTTCGTCCACAGCTTCCCACTCCCATTATGGTGGCTTCAATGTGCGAAAATCATCACTGGAAGCTCCAATGTTCTTCCCCGCGCGCGCACCTTCTCCTCCATGCTTGATCCCGCTCCAATGGTCATCCTTCTTATCCATGATAGGTCCTTCATTCATAAGTAAAACAAAAGTATCTAATTTAGGCAGCATCATATGTTCATGAATATTAGAAGGATTTCCAAGAAACGAAAGTACCTGGTAATTCAATTGACGTGCGCGAGCTCTAGTAATTGGTCCTGTATGTATAGCAGTCGGGGTGGGTGTAACATTAGTAAGGATGTCCTCATCACCGTCGGCATCCTCCGGCCCCAACCACCTTCGATAAGCCACCCTATGGCATCTGCCGTGAGAAAACAACGACTGTTGGCGCCCACCGTGGGGCCGTACGCGGCGCCGGCCGGATTCATGCTCCGGCGGGATCCCTCGCCATTCCCCATCGTCGCTGCATGTCCAGGCGAAACCGCGGGCTCGTGGGGCTTGCTCCGGCACGCCCTGCGGGTGACTCCGTCGACCTCACGGTCGATATCGACGCGCTCACCGAGCGCTTCCGCAGGCTCAGCCTCGCCGAGGCTCCGGCCGTGGACGAGTACCCCGGGAAGGTGCTCATCTGTGCCGATCCTCCCACGGTCGTGGGACGCTCGCTGCGACCCAGTCCAACGGCTCCCACGGTCGCGTGGGGGTGTTGTCCATCATCTCCTCCACCTCCTCCGAACGCGCGCGGACCGCGACCAACGCCGCCGCGGCCCGCGTCGGCACTTCCGATCCGCTTGGTGCAGCCCTCCGGAGCCTGAGCACCCCTATCGCCCCGACGGCAAACCCCGACGCCACTACGGCGGACCTCGAGGCGGCTCGTCGCGTCCTATTTAAGGACACCACCGCCCTCGCGGCCACGCGGCGCCGCATGGAGGCCGCCCAGCGGGAATATGCTTCCGCCTATGGTCTCGCCTTGGCTGGCATCGGGCCCAGCCGATGTGGGGCCGTGCGTGACCGCGGCCGCGTGGTGGCCGAAATCCTTGGTGGCAAGATGCCCGTCTATGACACCCCCACAGCCAACTTGCACGCCCTCAAGGTGGCCTATGCGGATTTGGCCAACTTGGAGGGTGAAGAGCGTGCCGCTCACGAGCGCCACATCGAGGACCTCATCGACGCCGCCGATGCGTAGCAACGCCTGCTTGTGCCGGGCGGCACCGCGACAGGAGGCTCCCGGCTCGAGAACGAGGGCACGAGGACTGCTGGCCATCAGCTGGCTCAGCCCTCCAACTCCCCTAGCGTCTCCGGCCGCCGAACCAGAACAAACAACCCCCAGCACTCTCAGATGCCGGGGAGCGAGCAGCCGGCGCACCAACGACCCGCCTTGCAGCGGTTGCCACCAAGAAGCACCGGCATCCGGTAGCCGGCGCAGCGACGGGCACACTTCACCCCCATGGGGTGAGCGGGAACGGATAGTTCCGCCCATCATCCGCCCCGAGCTCTCGGCCCGGATGGGGCCACGTGTCCCCCGCAACAAGAACGACGCCCACAACCGTATCGACCACCTCATGCAGTCCGCCCTCCTCGAGGAGGAGGGTTCGATTGGTCCGGCCTGTTTCAGCCCTCGGAACCGCAACGAGCCATTCCCGACCGGCTTCACGCTCCCCCAAGACACTCCAAAGTACAATGGGGATGCCAAGCCCGAGGACTGACTGATCGACTACACCACCGCGGTCAGCATTGCCAGGGGGAACAAGCGCGTAGCCGTTCGCTACGCCCCCCTCATGTTGATCGGCTCGGCCCGGCCCGCACCTGGCTCATCAGCCTGGCGGCCGACAACATCAACACTTGGACAAACTTCAAGGAGGCCTTTGTCCGCAACTTCACTGACACCTACAAGCGGCCCGGCCGCCCCCGCGAACTTGCCATGTGCGTTCAGGGGGCGGATGAATCCCTTCGCGACTACCTTACTCGATGGACCGAGCTTCGCAACTCCTGCGAGGGGATGCACGAGGTACAAACCGTGCAGTACTTCATTGAAGGCTGCCGAGACGGCACACCACTCAAGCACAAGCTTCTGTGCTTCGAGCCGACCATGCTTGCCGAGCTCATGACCAAGGCAGACAAGTACGCCACAGCCGATTCGGCCATCTGGGTCAAGACGACCCCGCCTGCCAAGGCGACGACGACACCGTCAACGTCCCGGACGGCTGTCGACAACCGGCAGCCGCAAAACAACAAGCGCAAGAACAACCAGCCGGATCCCCGCTACAGGAGCCGACAGGTCAATACCATCGAGGAGCAGGAGCCGCCTGCCCAGCCTTCTAGCCAGCGCCAGTGCACTGGCAAGGTTGCCTGGCAGCCGAAGCGCACTTTCGAGCAAATGCTCGACCTCCCCTACAAGAACCACTCAGGGGCCAAACCCTCTACGCACATGCTCCGGCAGTGCAGCTTCTCACAGTGATTGGCCCGAGGGGACGGCCTTCCGACTCCTCCCGTGCCGCTAGCCCACGCGCCGGCCCCGGCCCAAGCTACTGCCCCGGCTCCGGCTCCGGCCCTGAATGACGGTCGTTTGATTGATCAGTTCCCCAACCACGACGGCTATTATGTCGTCTTCACCAGTGAAGAGACGGGCAAACATGCTCAACGCCAGCTCCGTCACGAGGTGAGTGCCACCATGCCGACAACTCCCCAGTTCATGCACTGGTCGGAGAAGCCAGTCACTTGGAGCCAGGCCGATCACCCCGCTGTGATGCCGAATCCCAACAGCTACGCCTTGGTCCTCAAACCCACCATCTCCACCAAGGAACAAACTTGCCGCTTCTCGCGGGTGCTGATAGCTGGTGGCAGTAGCATCAACATCCTCTACCAGAGAGATAGATCACAAATTTGAAGAAGTCTTGAACGAGAACACCGGTAAGAATTTGAAATGAAAGAGGATAATACAAATGAATGATATAACATCAAAGTGAAGAGAGCATGATCCACCTAATAGAAATATTGAACGAAGCACTGGAATAATTGATATATGAACGAAGGGACAACAATTGAGAAGAATTTGAGAATGAAAGCTACAAGCTAAGAACAAAAAAATCTTCTGAAATGATGACCTTCGGAGGATCGAGAAATGAAAACAACTCAGAATGCACCGGATAGATATGGGAGAAATTTCTCATGATTGGAAACAATTGAGAGGAAAGCATCAAGATGAGATGACAAATCTTCAAGAGAATGGACCAAGAGTAAGAGAAACTCTCCTTCAGTCTTCAATGCTGAGAATGATGACGAGAAACAACACCATGAATTACTGAGATACTCCAAAAGAATGAATAAGGAAAGGTTGAGCCAACGATGAAAATTATTTAGAAGCGATCTTGGAGAAGGAATATGACTGATGAAAATCATTCTTACGTCATATTTAAAAAGAACTTGAGGACATCTCCGGAAGATTAGAAGAGCCAGGTAAGATCCTGGGGAAAACCTATGGGTTATGGGCCCACCGAAAAGAAACCACCGTTGAGACAATTGCTTAGAAAGAGAGATTGCACCGGTACAAATTAAGAACTTGATGAGGTGAGACCCTCGAAATAATTTGGAAGGATTGAAAGAAAACATGAATCTTCTGAGATATCTTCAGCACTCCAGAATGAATAGAGATATGAATAAGCAAGAGATACTTGGACAGAATTTCCGACATGGGGAAGCATTTAGCGATTGAAAAGGATATGAAGAACACCGAGATCTTTATTGAATCCATCGGGAAATAAAATAAGAACAAAGAATGACGAACCTTGAGCACTTGAGGACTTTCACAATGAATCACCGGATACGAAATGGAAGAGAAGATAGCGGAAGCATCACATGAATAGAAAAGGCACTTGGATGAGAATTTAATCATTGAAGAAAAAGGGCGGGAGGGTGGGGGAAAACAAAGACAACTTGGAAAAGATGAGACAAACTCCGGAAGGAAATATGAGGATTGATCTTGCAAATATTAGAAAGGCTTGAATTATCTTGAAACGAAGCACACCGGATAAAAAGAATTGATATGAACACTTGATTGAGCAAAAGAATTAGCAATCCCACAGAAATATGAGAACACTTGATAGGAAAGATATGAGATCATCAGTTGACATCGAAGCACCACAAATTACCATATACAAAATAAAACAAAGGATGGGGCTTATGAAACAAGCCAGAACAAATTCATGATAGAGATTCCACTTGATATTTTCGTGGTAAGGTTCGCACGGGCTCGAACGTACATTGGATTGTCATATTGAAATGATGCTCGAATATGCTCCCTAGGCGTAGCGAACTACAAGGCTTGACGAAGCATAAATCGAGACTGTCCTCTGTAAGAAAGACTATGAACAAACGAATCCACTAGATGTCGAACCCCAACCTCACATCATGATCTGTTGGAAGATAGCCTAGGTAACCACTTGAATTCCCACCTAAGAACTCCTGAAATCTTGTGGTTATGCAATCGGGCGTTGGGGATACAAGGAGGGAAAATATCTCACACAACCAACAAGCCCTACACCCCAACTGTATCCATCCTTCAGCACATAACCAGAGGCTTCAGAACTCCATCTATCTCGGACCCTCGAAAACACAATGATACCAAACATGGAAGTACACCCGAACTATCTCCACCAGTACTGGGTGACTCCGATCTTATCTCCCCACAAAATTATTGAAGCAATTCCGAACATCCTTCGTCCTGAGATACTAAGGAAACTGAACGGTAACGATGTGTCAAGAATCCCTGGAGCTCAACTCCCCAGAAGAAATCACGTTAGATAGGAGGCACCAAGACAGAACTCCGTCACATCGGCATCATATAGTTTCCAAAATACCCGCGTGATCCTAGCAGAATTTTGAGTGAGAAGAGGGTAGAATCCAAATTCCTAAGTCGTAATTCCTCACCAGAGCATAGAAGAGGAGTAAAAAGAATCCTACTCTCAAATATAACTAGACTCAAAATAGTTTTTCACTAGACTCGACTCGGCCAAGTTCGATCAATCAAGAGGGCTCCTAGGTCGGTACACGCTCTAATACCAACTTGTCACGCCCAAGATGCGATCCTATCCTTATTTTGGCACGAGGGCCTCGATAGGGATAGAAGCGCATCTCTTCGTGTTGCAAGAATAGATATGATTGCAAGTACATGTACAGGAGAGATGAGTATATGGAATTGGATTACACTCGCCATAAGCTACAACAAGACCACATCAATACAACAACATATTCAAACATCATACAGAAGAGAAGCGTCCGACTACGGACGCAATCAAACGATAAAATGACATCCATCCTTGCTATCTCAGGCTGCCGCCTGGAACCCATCCTAGATCGATGAAGAAGAAGAAGAACTCCAAATCAAACAAACGTCTCACTCACGTCAAATCATCGCATTACCTGCACCTGCAACTGTTGTTGTAGTAATCTATGAGCCTCAGGGACTCAGCAATCTCATTTCCAAGGGTATCAAGACTATTAAAGCTTAATGGGTGAGGTATGGTTAAGTGGTGAGGCTACAGCAAGCGACTAAGCATTTATCTGAGTGGCTAACTTACGAATACAGAAAGTAAAGTATGGTGTTCTACGCATAACACACGTGAACTAGTAGTGATCACTAAGTGATCCTGAACACCTACTTACGTCAGACATAACCCCACTGTGTTCCCTCTTGGATAAGGACTCGCGAGAAGAGATAGTCACGGTTACGCACACAGTTGGTGTATTTCATTTGAGTTTACTTCAAGTTTTCTATGACTAGGTGTTAAACAAAATATCCAAGTTTGCCACATAACCTTGGGAACGGCTTTCCGAAAGATTTAACCCTTCAGGGATGCTCCAACTCGTCCATCAAAAATTAACCACACGCTGCGGGAATAACCTCGACCATGGATCTCGTGATCATCCTAGCCAATTGCAAAGGAAATACGACACCTCGAGATAGCCCAAAGAAGATCAGAGTTCCTCATGCAAGACATTCGAGAAAGGTAAAAGAAATCCAGCAAGGCCTCCCGACATGTCGACGATCCCGATAGGAGCCGCGTATCTCATTCTCAGGACACGGCGGATAAGCTAGTGTACGGCGGCCTGATAGAAATCTCCCGAGTTGCCCTGGGTTGGCCCCGCACAGTGCTCTATTTTGGACCAATACTCATGAGGAGCACTGGCCCGGGTTGTTAATTAATTATCCGCGGGTGCCGGCAGGTCCCTATGCAATTTTAGTTATTAGGCAAATGTAGTACCAATGTTGGGCCTTGCCAGACAAGTTTTATCCTAAAATGAAAATCAAGGGGGTCCCCATAACAACCCCGAGCATGTTAGGAGCGCTCAATTATGGAACATAACCCCGGTTCACAAGTAACTAGGGGCGGCAAGAGTGGAACAAAACACCGAGCAAAAGGCCAAGCCTTCCACCTTTACCAAGTATATAAGTGCATTAAATTAAGTAGCAATAATATTGTGATATGAAAAAATAATGTCCATGTTATCACATGGAAGCAACTGCACCTGCAGCAAGAAACGCTCTAAGAAGGGCTGATCAAGCGGTAACATAGCCAAAAAAAGGTTTGCTGGGAAGGTGGAGGGTTAGAGGCTTTCATGGCAATGTTGGAAGGCTTGTCAAACAAGTGGTAGGTAGCGAGACATAGCGATAGAAAACGAGACATCCAACATGACAATGATAGTAATGGTATCCAGGTTAATGTGTCATCTTGCCTGATATCCCGCTTGGAAGAAGAACGAGTCCATGAAGAAGACGATCCATGAAGTAGACGAACGAATCGTCACTCTCTTAACGTTTTCGGAACTCTATGGAGAAGAAGCAATCCGGAACAAACAATCAACACTCAATAGCACCACAACATATGCATGACATGATGTACAAACAAATATGATGCATGTCCAGTTTAATATGCAACGCATGGCATGGCATGGCAAGCACAACAAACAACTACCACATATTAAGTGAAGTTCAATATGCAACGAGTTGCATATTGACGAAACTCCACATTTGAATTATTTAGTTAACTCCCGTTTAGGAACACGACAATATTAAATGTTTTTAAACATGGCAAGATGTGAAGCATAAGTAAACTATCTATCTAGGCATCTTAAATGAGGTCGGAAACAACTTATAGTATTTCTGAAATGACCCCATATGTTAATTTCGAAATTGGTCCAGATCTGAATTAACCATATTTATATTTGTTAAATAACATAATAAATCATACCATGTGATTCTACATGTCATTCTAGTCGATTTACATATATAGAACGTCTCAAACGGAGCTACGGTCTAAAAGATATGAGCAACACAAGATGCACATGTCATGAATGTAAAATGCATGGAAAAAGACAATCACAAACACTTCAATTCATTAATTCAGCAAGCTATTATGAAACTACATGAGATTCCAAGGAGGTTTCATATATGGCATGTCCAAAACGGAGCTACGGTTCAACCACAATCACCAAAACAAGTTTTAGTTCAAATCTGCCCAAAACAGCAACATGACATTTTGCACACATGAAAACAACAAGCTACAAGATCCTAAAATTCACAAACTAAGAATGGGGCAGTAGTATATAACAAACACTTTATTTCGTCTTCACATGTCATACTCAAAAGAGGCATGGATCACATGGTAGGAAGCTCACAACATGGCTAATTGAAAACAGTTTCAGACTTAGTAAAAATAGCAGTTTTTGACAGTGCAGTTTTTATCACGAATGTATACTGACAACAGTAAAACTATATTCTACAGGTCATATAATGGCATGAAAATTAATAGTATGGTAGTAGATATTATAAGCTACAAATACTCCACCACACCAACCCCAAAGGAGTTCTAGATCACAAGCAAAACACATGACAAGACGACAACAAAATGTTACAGATTCCAGACATAGAAATATTTTAGCATCTCAAAACAACACATTTTTATAGCATGTGGGAAACAAGATAATAAGACCTAAACATGCATTATCATGTCAAATAAAATGACCAGGGGCTAGTGCACATGTCAAAGGGCATATCTCATGTTCAAAATTATTTCATATCATGCACGGATTAAATCACACGAAATAGACAAAAGGGCATCACAGCATAAATGACATGCACACAAAATGCTCAAACGACAAAACTAAATACGCAGATAAATACTATGGATTTTTCTACCCCTAAAACATATATAAAATACATAGGTTCAAGTAGGAAAATATTTCACAATTAATTATGCGAGTTAATGGAATAAACCCTTTTAACCAATATGAATGCAAATTAGATGCAAATACCACATCACATATTTTTTTTCATGCATGAAAATGCACTACAAATAATATGAATATTTTAAATATATTGTTGAATTAATACTCATGCACGGTTAAATAAACATGCGCAATGCAAATAACGTGGCATTACGCAAAATGATGCAAACAACAAGTTTAAGTAATTTCACATGGATAAAAATGGCATATAATTAATCTACACATTTTTCTAAACATCTTACATATATAACACATTTTATACGGCGTACAATTAATTATCTATTAATGTTTTAAAAGCATGCAATTCTCTGATATTAAAAAAACATATGATGGCCTAACAGAAAAGAAAACGGCGCAGGAGGGAGTTGGGCTCACCTCGTGGGCCAAGCCCATTTGGTGAGGCAGGGGAGGCCAAGGCAGAGGAGAGCTGGGTCGCGGGATGGGCGCTGAGCCGCGGCGACATTGGCCCATGCGGGAGGCGAGTCAACCCCGGCAGCTGGACCGGGACGAGGCCCATGCGAGGTCGAGCGAGGCGCACTAGCTCGGTCGGGCAGCTTCTCCTAGCGAGCGTAGGGCGATGCCGATGCAGGTCAACAGGGCAGCAATTGGAGCTCCGGGGGCAAGGCTCGAGGCATCGGGGAGGGGCGGATCTGGCAGCCGGCAGCCGGATCTGGTCCGGGCTGGCATCCAACGGCGGCAGGGCGGCGTCTTGGGGCGTCGGTGACAGGCTTCGAGCTCGGGCAGCCATGGGAGGAGCTCCTGTGGACGGCTTGCACAGCGGCGGTGGTGGTCACCGGAATGGGGCACCGGCAAGGTGGCGGGGTTGCCGGCATTGGCTTCGGTGTAGGGTTTGGCCAGAGGCGGAGCTGCGAGGCGAAGGCGGCGGGGTTTGGTCAAGGCGGCCATGGGAGCTCGGGGAATCTCGGGCTCAGGGGAGCGGCTCGGGCCCAGCGACGGGCCTCGGATGGGCCTGGCGGGCCGTGGCGCGGTGGGAGGTGGGAGAAGGCAGGCGAGGTGGCGGCGGTTGGGTGGTTAGGCGCGGAAAACGAGGCATGTGCTAGGGTTTTGCCCAAAAATGGATGTGGGGTGTCTATTTATAGAAGTTTTGGCTAGGGTTTGGGGATTGGGGCGTTTTCGGACCCTCCGAGCGTGATCGGACGGCTTCGGAAGCGGAGAGGGGGCTAGGTGGGCTGATGGGTTGTGTAGATGGGCTAGTTGGGGACTAGAGGAAGAATTGTGGCCCGTGACAAAGTTTTTGCAACACCGAAAATATCCGACGAATAACCCGATGATTGTGCCGCTACATGCGACCGTTGGGATATCAAACGAACTCTTATTGCGACGAAATTTGGTATGATGTCTACCTACGCTATAATAAGACCGCACGCCAGGTTTCGGCCCAATCCGAGAATATTTTTCGCGCACTCTAAAAACATTTTTTAACGATGCCGCGGCCGCGTGCGTGTGTGGTTGGTCTCGAAAGGTTGACGACACAAACAGAGAGAACTGACAGCTACTCATGGATGCAAGTTTTCGAAAACGAGTGACGATGTTATGCAGATGATGCGAACGATGCAATGATGAATGCAACAACCAAACGAAACATAGACAAGAATGGAAATAAAAGGGGAATCTTCTCGAGCGTCGGTCCCGGGCTGTTACAACTTTACTACAGCTTCAGTTTTGATTGGGTCAGTTGCAACACCATCACCCCTAATAACATGACCAAGATATTCCACTTGTGGTTTGGCAAAAGTGCATTTACTAATTCTAGCATATAACTAATGTTCCTGTAAGGTTTGGAAAACTTCTTGGAGATGTATCAAATATTCTTTGAAGGTTCTGCTAAAAATCAGAATATCATCAAAGAAAACCAACACAAATTTCCTTAGATATTTCTTGAGAATAGTGTTCATTCATTTCTGAAAAGTGGCAGGGGCATTTATGAGGCCAAAGGGCATCACTAGATACTCATAGTGTCCACAATGAGTAGTGAAAGCTGTTTTTGCAATATCCTCCTCCTGCATTCGAATCTGGTGATAGCCACTCTTTAAGTCCAATTTTGTAAAGGCAGTTGCTCCATGAAGTTCATCTAACAATCCCTCAATAACAGAAATGGTGTACTTGTTTTTGATAATTTGCTCATTGAGCTTCCTGAAATCCTTGCAAAGTCTCCAAGTTATATCTTTTTTCTTTACCAAAAGGGTTCGGGAGGAGTAGGGGCTAACACTGTCCCTAATCACTCTGTCCTTAATCATACCCTGAATGATCTGCTCCAATGCATCTTTCTGGTGATGGGGCAATCTGTAAGGCCTTTGGTTTACTACCTTGGCACCAGGTACAAGAGGTATAGAATGATCAATTGATCTAGCAGGGGGAGGGGCAGTGTTTTGAGAGGACACTCCCTTGTACCTATTCAGTAACAATTGAACTTGAGGGTAAATAGGGGCGGCAGTGGGAGGTGCCACAGTAACATAGTTTAAGTGTAATACTGCCCCACAAACTGGTTCCTCTTCCAGTGTTTCAGTATTGTCCATTTCAATAATAACCTCACTAGGTAAGCTTTCATCTTTGAATATGATTTTTTGACCCCCCAGGTTTTGTTATCTGCACATGCATTTCCTCAAAGTCTAACTCCACAGGGCTATGAGCTTTCATCCAATCAGCTCGTAGGATCACATCATATGTTCGTAACTGGAGGACCCGGAAGTCAGAGGAGAAAGGAGTCCCTTCGATGGTATAAGAACACTGCTTGGCCATAAACTCAGTCCATAATGTGCCCCCATTAGCAACCACTACTTTCCTCTTTTTTGTAGGAGACAGAGGACATTGTAATTGATTTGCAATGGAAGGAGATACAACGGTAGCTTTGCTACCACTGTCAATTAATGTTGTGGCAGGTATATTGCCAAACATCAGAGTGACAGTGAAGGAGTACTTAGTAGTTTTCATGCCCATCAGTGCATGCATAGATATTTGTAGCTCATGTGCTCCTAGTTTGTCTAGTTCCTCAAGTTCAGTTTCCTCTGTATCATCAGAACTTGCAGTGTAATAAACTAGCCCAACATCATGAGGACAGTCCTCTGGTAAAGCTTGGATCTGGGCTTGATTTTCTAGTTTACAGACCTTCTTGTGACCAGGGAACCATGGCTCCTTACATTTATAACAGATTCCTTTTAATCTTGCCTGCTGGATAATGGTAGCAGTGTTGTTTGTAGGTGCTTTGCCAGGGTCAAACTGGACCTGTCTTCTGACAGAAGGTTGCACAATTTGTGTGAACTGTTTTTTAGGTGGTTTAGCTTGCTCCATTCTTCTAGCTAGCCAGATAGCTTTCTTCAAATCTGGTGGCTCATGGCATTGCACATAATGTTGTATGAAACTGTTCTTATAGAAGTCATTGGGTAACACAGGGTTGTCCCTTCTCATTAAGTTCATAGCTTGCTCAAATTTGAGTACATACTCATTGACAGTACCAGTTTGAGATAGGTTGTGGAAAGCTCTGACATTATCACAAATGGAAGATCCAGAGAATTTGTCTCCCACATATCTACAGAACCTATACCAAGGAATAGTGTTTGCAACCATTCTTGTGCCTCTCCACCACTCTATGGCAGGCCCCTTCAAGTAAGTGACTGGAATTTCAGTCTTTTGTTCCATAGGGGTTCTGGCAGCTTCAAAGTACATTTCAATGGTTTGTATCCAAGAGTCAGTGCCCATGCCATCAAATTCAGGAATGTTGTATTTAGCTGGTTTGACCAGTGTATACTGCCTCCTATTATCAGTTTGTTCCCTTTGTCCCATTCTTCTGTCAGGAAGTTGCTCAGTTTCTCCTGTGCCCTGATGCTCCAAGTTCTGCACTTGTTGTTGTGTAACCGATGCTGCCAGGCTTTGTCTTTGATCCTGCTGGGGCACTTGCTTGGTCTGAGCAAAGTGAGGGTGCCTGTAGGGAGCTTTAGTGGTACCATCCATGTTCAATTCCTTGCCTGAATTGACATCATGTAAACCAGCAGATCCAGCAGTAGGTGGAGTGTATACTGGTCCTTGAGGGGTTGCATGTTGGCCACTACCCTGAGCAACATCAGGTGTGTTGGGAGGGTCCAGAGAATGAACAAATGAATGTAGACAAGGAGCTCTGTAGTTCATTCAGGGTTCTCTGAACTGACTGAAAGTTGGTGGTGACATGTTCCCGGAAATCCAAGAAGTCCTGCCTGTCCATTTCTCTGTTGTTCTGTAGGGTTTTGACATCCAGCTGCAGCGATTGCAGCTCTAGATTTGCCGTATCCGAAGAGCTTTGAGGGCCACCCATATCTCTCTTCACTAGGGACTACTTGAGGGGGTTTACGCACCGGTAGGGAACCGTGCACCTCTCAATCCGAAGAAATCGGCTCAACAAGAGGGTTTTTTTACCACAGCTATGCTGCAACCTGATCTTGCTTTATGTTGATTCTACCACCGTGCTACGCCGCCTCCAACGCCCGCCACCAGAGTACATCGGATTCGTGAGGGAGGGTGGGGTTTTACCACCAAAACAGTGTGTTTTAGCAACCAACCTCTTATCCCAAACATGTACCAAATGAAACACCGTCGGGTGCGCCTCCAAGAAGAGCACCGCCGCCGGGATTAGGGTGGGAGGGGAAGGATTTTACAGCTCCTCTAACTCCCCCTCCCGATCCAACTCCGCCGAGGATTAAACCAAGCTCTAATTACCAATTGTCAGACCCGAAGTGTACTGGCAGACGAAATTCAGAAATCAACACTCAAGCTAGCTTTATTATCACGATTTTCAGAGGAATGTTTGAGCTGCGCTAGTGAGTTACAAGGGAGACTACCCAACCAGGAACACTGGCGGCGCAAGGGGGAAAGCCTAGCAAATGGTTCGATGCCCATCCACACCACAGAGAGGGGGCTTTATAGCCTTACAAGCGGGTAAGAAAGTGAAAAAGGAGAAGTAAAATAAATGTTGATCTATTATAGTCTTGCCGGAAAGTAAACAGCGACAGAAGCGCGCTTGAAGACCATCGGATCGGGGATCAACAGCATCGCCTTCTTCATAACTCGTCGAAGCGGTAAGGAAGCAGGCAGATCATTGGATCGCAGATGAAGGGCCTCGCGCGCTTTCCTCCTCGTTTAAACTTAACTGAAAGTGTCGACGCTCGTTCCCAATCTGACGCTCGTTCCCAATCTTCAGAGATGAAGCTGGGTCCTGACAGCAGCCTGCGGTTCGGAGGTGAGCGGCGGTAGGTTTCGGCGGCGAGCAAACGGCAGCTCCGGTTGGATTTGGATATGTGCGACGTTGGGGATGGCCTCGTTGGTTGGTTGCAGGCCTGCAATATCGAGGCGAGCAGCGTTTCGAGAGGCTTCCTGGCGGGTGGCAGCTACGTCGGCCCGCGGTCGTGCCACGACCGGCCTCCACCCTTCGTTGCGCTGGCGATGGCTCGGCCTGCGTTACCATTTCCCACCCCCGAGCTCCTGCCCTATCCTGTCGTCCTCGCACCGTTGCCAGAATCCATCCTATTTCCTTTTTGATTGCGTACATCAGCAAGAGGGCTCTGCTTGGAGCGAGGGTCCCGACTCCCTTCCTACGACCAGCGAAAGGAGACCCCGCGTAAGATCTATGGCCTTCGCAGCAGCATCATCTATTCCACGTCCCTACCTCTTCAACCAACTGGACGAGGTTCCATGGCCTTCTTGTCCTAGCTGCTACACAAGACATTCATGTTTCTCTCTTATGCTCTTTCCTTCCGTCCCTCTGTATGTCTGTGCATGTGTGTGTGCGCGTTCTTCTTATTAGTCATTACTTATGAGGACGAGTATTGTGCAGGAAGCCCCATTATTAAAGTATAAAGACCAGGAGTCAATTTACATCTTATCTCACCATCTTAGATCTTTGCTTACTACTCCCTTCCGTTCAGAAATCCCATATTTAGCTTTGGCATGTGTATAAGTTTATTCCCAATCAGGAATCAGCTACTGTACCACAGTAGCATTTCTCTCATTCTGAATCTCAAACGTATTTTAGAAATCCCATATTAATCATTTAATTATGACATAACTGGATAATCATCAAACAAAAAATGTTGATTTGATGGTTGCAAACATAGATGTTTCCATTTTTCAAATGCCATGTAATGTTTCTCATAGAATCGACATATACATGTTGGGCTAAATTTGCATTTGTGCTTGGCTGTCTATCTAAATTTAATTTCTTCCTTCATTTTTGTTGGTTTGGTGATGCATTTTTCTTAAAGCTTAGGTATACTATTGTTAGCTGAATTTAATCATAGACTGTTCTTTCCATGTCATGCGAAAACAGCAACCTTCTCTTCTTTATGTTGTGATTTACAAAATGCTATAGGTATACTGTTGTTAGCTGAATTTAGTTGTTGATTGATCTAATTTCCATCCCATGCAAAACAGCAATCTTCTCTTCTTATGTTGTGATTTTAAAAATTGTTATAGCCCTGGTTTGAGGGGGACCACTGAAATTCTTGGTGGAGGATGACCGGAAGCCCATTTTCCCTTGTCATGATTCTTGGCTCCATATGTTCAAATCATGAACCGGGGGCATCAATTAGAGCTGCATGCACTTTATCTTTTGTGATGCTGCAGATGGTGCCCATTTAATCATTTATAGATGTAAATATTGAATTTACATGCTACTGATAAAAACATTGTTCATTGCCTTATGCTCCCTTTTCTCTCCTGCTATTTCATATTAGGTTCTGCCAATTTTCAGGCTCTGTTTTGCTGCGTACTTGTGTAGGTTTCCTTGTCTAAAATAATGGTATTATTTACTACATATACAGGAATATCTTCGCCATGGATGTGTGGAGAGAGGTAATTTGTGTTGTTGTGCTAAAAAAATTAATTAATAGGTGCTAACATAGAGCATGCATCTGACATTTGTGTGTACCTATTAGCACCTTTGCCAAGGAAAAAAATATGTGCATGCTGTCACCGGTAAATAGAGTATCCGAGTGGAAAGGATGGAGCGTGTGCATTAATATTTTTAGCATGATGCTTTGATGCTTTATTTTTTAGTCGCTCTCCGAACAATATATTAGGCTGCAGTTTAATGTTTCTAACTGAAAATTGCGGATTCCAATTCTTTTGGTGGAATTTCTAAACAATGAGAAGTCCGGACTTGAATTGAGAAGTCCAGTCTTGAATTTGAATATGAGCGTGACCTTGTGCATGGTGCCGATGAGCTGACACGTGCGGCTAGATGCTAGATGAGCGTGAACTGGCTGTTGAGCCTCGCCATCGCAAGATTGTCCGGTGACTTGCGTTAGAAGGTTGTGGCGTTCACTCCCGGCATGCCCAACAGCAGAGCAACGGCCAGAATGCTGCCAGGTTTCTGGGATGGTGTCGATGGGGAGGGCGGCCAAAAAGACGTGCACCAAGGTGTTGTACTCCCATGGTCTCACTGGTCATTGCCTGCGGGCTAGGATAGAGGTCCAGGGCCTCGGCCGGGCTGCGCTGTTGGTTGTTCTCTAATTTTTTTAACACGGAAATTGTCTATACTAGTACCTTTTTAAGTGGGGGGTAAGTTTTAATCCTGACCATATATCTTTCTAAAAAATTGTGAACTTTCCAAAGGGGGTGTGTGCTGAAGCATAGCTCATAAAATAAATAAATTTGGTAGTATGTAGTAGAATTATTTAGCATGCACTAGAAGCTGCATTAGCTTGATTAACCATGATGTAGAATCTTTATTTAGGTATATAGCGGGCGTCTTTTTATACGTGTTGTGATTTCTTACTATTATTTAGTTATTGGCACATCCCAAACTCATTCTGTCAGTTTTTGAGTAAGAGCAAAATATAATTCTCGTTACATTATCCTTTAGGATAAGATTCGACGTGATAATGCTACTAAGAATATAACACAAAGATACTAGAATAGTACAACTCGTCGTGTGATGTTGCTGGGTGCTGGCGGTAAGGGCCACTACATCTTGGGGTAATTTTGTCCTTTCGGAGAATCATTTTGGTTGTACAACTACAGATGTTTTAACCAAGTGTGAAGAATCTGGTATTTTTAGTACGGAAAATCGTTTTATTCTTTCTAATTGCAAGTTTAGTTCACCAATAATCTCGTACATGCTGTCTGTTTTCTAAATTTGTTAGGACACTGAGGAATGGGGACTGCCATGAAAGCGAGGGGTTAGGGGTATTTGTAAGGGTCATGGCACCATGCCTAGGTTTTCTGAGATGCCGAGGGATAGACTTTTAGGTTTTCCCACGTCCATAGGTCTGTGTACGTCGTACTCATCGGTAAACACACATTGACATAACTCACCATTAGCTGAATGAACAAATATATCATTTAATTTGTTTTTGATTCTTCAACCATGCTCACATATGTCTAGCATAGTATTTTCATTATTGTGCATGTCACTAACGTTGCCATGTTGTCATGTGACCGGAGTTATGGATTTGATCTATCAAGTTAACTGTCATGGACTTAACTGAATCTAGTTATCAATGGATATGTCTAACACAATTGTTTGCACAAGAAATCAAGAATGCAGTCCTGTGATCAGATTTTCTTTGGCTGTATTCTTGACGGCCGTGGCTGTATGTAGTTGGCAAGGCATGATCGCAACAAATATTTTTAGAATGTTGCATTGAGCATTACTCCAATGCTAAATATTTTTTTTACTGTTTTCAGGAATACCTATGTTGGTTCCCACTTCCCGTGCTCATCAGTGTATTCGGGACGCGGAATCTATCTAACGGAAGTAAGGCAGCGATCAGCCAGACACACTGGAGCTTGTACTTCATGGAGGTCATGGGCACTAGGCATGTAGGCGGGCAACTTCACACTTATTAAAGTAGGAAAGTTTAATGTGCTTTTTTTTTTTGCTTCGCGGACGTTCGCGGACGCCGTCTGCTTGCTGCCTGCATCCCTAATGGGCACACTGGCTGGTAGCTAGACAAAGTTGTATCAAGCAGCGTTTTACGGCTATGCATAGGTTCTTTGGGAGTTTTTTTCTTTTGAGGGGGAGGAGGGGAGGTGACTACTGCGGCAGTAGCTAGGACCAACTTCATGTTCGTCAAGTTATTTCAAATATTTAGTGCAGTTGCAATGCCGATTATATATGGTTTCGTGGTTGCCACCTGTGTGTGCATCCCCGTATGTACTTTGTATTCTTGCCACTTAATTATGGCTCACACATCGGCACATGGTTAGCTATGTTATCATATGTGTTATGCAGTGGCCCATGCCTGGCAGGCGGCCCAAGGCCTCTCGTCGTTGTGGACACCTGGACCGGGCCTGGCGAGGAAAAGATAAATAGGAGCAGCGAGGAGCAAAGGGGTCGTCGAAGATCAGATCTCTAAACCATGTTTTTCTCTGTGTAACCTTTCCCCTCTTCTCCTACTTCTGTCCAATTTGTATCTAAATTGCATCAGACAATCTAGAGCCCTGGCTGGTGCATAACAAATGGTATCAGTAGTCTCTCGATCCACCGCGTGTGATGCTTGATCCGTTAGTCCATCTGTGGTTGGTGGCGACCTCCTGTTGCTGCTGTAAATCCTATCTCTCGACAGGAACAGCTGATCCCGTGATCCGTAGGTCGATCTGGCTCCGAAGAAGCGAGGCCCGACCGCCGTGGAGCAGCAAATCTCCGCCGCCATGGGGACGGTCGAGGAGCAAGGGCCGCGACCAACGCCAAGTTGGATGCCATTGCCGAGCAACTCAAGGGGTTCCAAGCCTGGATGCGAGCAATGGACAAGACAACCAAGTCCCTCACAGCCTCGGCTTCACTCCTCCAACTCCATGCGGAGGATGCGGCAGCATGGCTGGATGTGCTCGAGTTGCAGGCGCCACGTCCACGTGATCCGGCCGTCGTCTACCACCCTCCACCAACAGTCGACATGCGCACGGATCGGCCCGATGGGCACGGCGGGCAACACCATCATCGGGGGCCAGTGTTGGGGGATCCGAGATCCTCCTCTCTGCCTCCGAACAACGGTAGGCCTACTCATGCCCACCACCTGTTCGACACGGCGGGCAACACCATCATCGGGGGCCAGTGTTGGGGGATCCGAGATCCTCCTCTCTGCCTCCGAACAACGGTAGGCCTACTCATGCCCACCACCTGTTCGACAGAGAGTCTAACTATGAGGACAGGCGCTCGGGTTCCAATTCGCACCGCCCTCACCTTAATAGCACCCCTAAAATGGATTTCCCTAAGTTTGATGGTGAGGATTATCAGGTTTTGTTAGAGAACTGTGAGCTGTATTTTGAAATCTATGGGGCTGCCGAACTGATGAAAGTTAAATTTGCCCCGCTTAACTATGTGGGTAATGCTGCTCTTTGGTTGAAGATGATTCAGAAACGCCGCAAGTTCGTGCACTGGCATGAATTGCGTGAGGCTGTGAGTGAGAAATGGGGTAAAAATAAACATAAATTCTTCATGCGTCAGTTGTTATTAGTGAGTCAAACAGGGTCAATGGAAGACTATACTCTAAAATTTGACACACTTCGGCACCAAATTCTTGTAGCAAACCCTAATACCAATGAGGTGTTGTTTGTAGAACGTTATGTGGCCGGGTTGCGTCCTGAAATTCGTACTGCAGTTATTTTGCATCAACCGGAAGACGTGGATATTGCTAGTTGTTTGGCCTTATTGCTGGAAGTGGAGCTTGCGCAAGATAAAGCCTCCAGTTCATCGAAAGCCAATCATCGATCATTTAACAAGCAGTTCCACCTGTCAGACAAATAGAAGGCACCGATCGAAACAGAAGATATACGAAAAGTATCAGAAAAGTTCGAGGCACTTTGTGCTTACAGAAGAGCGAAGAATCTTTGTTTCAAATGTGGCCAGCCATGGGCGAAAGGTCACAAGTGCCCTGACAAAGTACCAATACACGTCATGGAAGAATTACTGGAAATATTGCAACTCGATGATCCTCCTGATCCTAGGCTGGATTTGGACTCCAGCTCCAAAGAAGAAATTTTGCTCCTTGCTTCTGACACTAAACCTACAACACCAGTGAGACGGCGCACGATGCGCCTACATGGTCTGACTGGGGCACGTGAGGTCTTAATTTGATTGACTCTGGAGCAAATTGTTCATTCGTGGATGCAGCCTTGGTACATGAATTGCAACTTCCAACAAAAGAAACAGAGGCTGTCTCTTATGTTATTGCTGGAGGAAGCACACTGACAAGTTCAAAGATGGTGGAGCAATTGTCGTGGCTAACACAAGGTCACACATTCAGGACATGACTTGAAGGTACTGGCCCTTGGGTGCTATGATCTCATTGTTGGTGCAGATTGGTTAGAGGAACACAGTCCTATGTGGGTGCACTGGCGACGCAAGTTGATGAAGTTTACTCACGAAGGGCGCAGAATTTCCTTGACGGGCATTCAAGATCATACGCCCCTTTGCAAACCAGTCTTTGTAAGGAAGTTAAAAGGGCTCTTGAGGCGCGGCGCCATTCAACATGGAGTCCAAATTCAACAGGTGCATCAGGAACAAGACTTAATGTTACTCCATCCTACACCACCTGTAGCTAAGACCTTGCCACCAGAGGTTGCTGAAGTTCTGCATGAATACCAAGATGTTTTTCAAGCCCCTGAGACTCTGCCTCCACGCCGCCCAGAAGATCATACCATTCCCCTGATTCCGGGTGCCCAACCAGTCAGTGCCAAACCGTATCGTTATACTCCGCAACAAAAAGATGAAATTCAGAGGCAAGTCAAAGAGATGCTCTGTGCAGGTCTCATCCGCCCCAGCTCAAGTCCGTTTGCATCCCCAGTGTTGCTCGTGCGCAAGAAGGATGGCACTTGGCGTTTCTGCATGGATTACCGCCAGTTGAACAACATTATAGTGAAGAACAAGCACCTGATGCCAGTGGTGGACGAGCTGTTAGATGAGTTGGCTGGGGCCAAATGGTTTACTAAACTTGATCTTCTCTCTGGGTATCATCAGATTAGGATTGCGGAAGGAGAGGAATTTAAAACAACATTCTGTACTCACCATGGACTCTATGAGTTTCTGGTGGTTCCTTTCGGTTTGACAGGCGCTCCAGCAACTTTTCAATACACGATGAACAAGATTTTCACCCTGCTGCTTAGGAAAGGGGTGTTGATCTTCATGGATGACATTCTGGTGTATAACACATTCTTAGAAGATCATGCATGTCAGCTGCGCACCGTATTGCAAATCCTTAGAGAAAACAATTTGGTTGTCAAGGCATCAAAGTGCGAGTTTGCTTGCTCTCAGATCGAATATCTTGGCCATATTATCAGTGCTGAAGGCATGGCCACAAATCCTGCTAAGATTGAGGTAGTGAGTGCATGGCCACTACCTAAAAATGCTCACTCGCTAAGAGGTTTCTTGGGCCTCACAGGCTCTTATAGGAAGTTCATCCAACATTATGGAGTGATAAGCCGACTGTTGATTGAATTATTAAAAAAAGGGGCTCTGTTCCAATGGACACCGGCAGCGGATAAAGCGTTTCAATTACTCAAGACCGCAATGATGCAAGCCCCGGTTTTAGCAGTACCTGATTTCACTCAAACTTTTGTCCCCGAGACTGATGCATGCAAGGATGGGACCGGGGCCGTCCTTATGCAACAGGGTCACCCCATAGCTTATCTGAGTAAAGCTCTTTGTCATAAGAATCAGGCTCTCATCACGTATGAGAAAGAATGTCTAGCCATTCTCATGGCCGTGGACAAATGGAGGCCGTATCTACAACACCAACAATTTGTGATATGCACGGATCAGAAAGCCCTGTTGCACTTGACAGAGCAACACTTAACCACCGGCATTCAACATAAGGCATTCGTCAAACTTATGGGACTACAATATACAATTCAATACAAAAAGGGGATAACCAATGCGGCTGCTGATGCTCTCTCCCGTCGTCCACATGACACACCTCTGCTAGCAATCTCAGTTGCCATACCTGCTTGGCTTGAAACTTTGGTGGAAGGGTACAACGAAGACGTTCAATCTGCCCAACTATTAACTGAACTCTCATTGTCAGGTTCAAATGACAAAGTCTATTCCCTCCAGAATGGGGTGCTCAGGTACAAGGATCGTATTTGGGTGGGTCAAAAATTGTTAGCCCAACAACACATTCTACAAGCCCTCCATGCCAGTGCTCTTGGGGGCCACTCGGGCGTGCTGGCCACATACCACCAAGTGAATAAGCTCTTTGCTTGGCCGAAACTAAAAAAGACAGTATCCGACTTTGTTCAGAGTTGTGAGGTTTGTCAGAAGGCTAAACCGGAGCATTGTTGTACCCCAGGACTGCTCCAGCCACATGTTATACCCCCACATCCTTGGCATACAATCAGTTGGGATTTCGTGGAAGGATTACCCAAGTCTCAAGGCTTAGATGTGATACTAGTGGTAACTGACAAAACTCACCAAGTCCGCTCATTTTCTTCCACTCAAACACCCCTACACAGCTTCCCAAGTGGCGCAGCTCTTCTTTGACCAAGTGTATCGTTTGCATGGTATGCCATCCCGGATAATTTTTGATAGAGATCCCGTTCTCATGATATTATTTTGGCAAGAATTGTTCAGGCTATCAGATACATTGCTGAACATGAGCTCAGCCAGGCATCCAGAAACAGATGGTCAGACGGAGCGATTAAACCAATGTTTGGAAGCTTTTCTTCGCTGTGTTGTGCATGATACGCCCACCAAATGGGCTAAGTGGTTGCCACTAGCAGAACATTGGTACAACACTTCTTATCACACTGCTGCGGGCATTTCACCGTTTGAGGCTCTTTATGGTTATCAACCAAAACCGTTCGGAATCTCCACTCCAGCTACAAACCATGATCTTCAGGAGTTGTTGGCTGATCGAGCGGCTGCTACTGAGTGGTTATGCCATCATCTACTTTGTTCCCAATAGCATATGAAGAAACCGACTGACAAACACCATAGCAAACGAGTATTTGCTGAAGGCGATCAGGTATATCTCAAGGTCCAACCTTACCTCCAGCATTCCCTAGCTGACCGCCGTAACCAGAAGTTGTCACTCAAGTTCTATGGACCATATGAGGTGTTACGTCGCGTGGGCGTAGTGTCATACCAGCTAGCACTTCCGTGACCCATGGTAGAGATAGACTCATACATGTATTGAGAGTCGGTTACAACTTGTATGACCCGTGGTCTTGACCTCCTATATAAAGGCGAGACCCGGGGCGACTTAGAGATCAGATTATCGAGAACTAGGTCAAGCAATAGCTCCCTTGTAATGGATACACCAAGCAATACAACACAAGCAAGACGTAGGCTTTTACCTCGACTTGAGGGGCCGAACCTGGGAAAACTCGTGTCCTTCGTCCCAACCAACCCCTTTGAGTCCATCACCTTAGCAATGGCCTCGAATCCAAGTCTGTACACCCAGACATCTGCCGTGATAAAACCACGACAGTTGGCGCCCACCGTGGGGCCACAACGACTCACCAAGAGCCCACACCCTCTGTATCAGTGGGATCGGTAGTGACCACCAGGGCCGTGGGAGTGCCATGCTTATCACCGGCTTTGCGAAGTGAGCGGTTGCCGAAGGATTTCAAAGGACCTCGCAAGGTTCCGAATTACACTGCTGACTTACCTCCGGAGGCCTGGATCGAAAGTTATGAGCTGGCTATGGAGATGTTGGATGTCAGTGAGGCGGTGTGTGCTAAGTACTTCATCATGATGCTTGAAGGTCCGGCTCGCACGTGGTTGAAAGGTTTTCCACCCAATACCATTAATTCAAGGGCTGAGTTGAGGGCAAGGTTCATCAAAAACTTTCAAGGGACTTGCAAACAGCCTATGACTATTGTGGATCTCGATCATTGCTGTCACGCCCAAGATGCGATCCTATCCTTATTTGGGCACGAGGGCCTGGAAAGGGATAGAAGAGCATCTCGATGCGTTCGCAAGAATGGATATCATTACAAGTACATGTACAGAAGAGATGAGTATATGGAATTGGCTTGCACTCGCCACAAGCTACATCAGAGTCACAGCAATACAATAACATCTCATACATCATACATAAGAGCAGGGTCCGACTACGGACGAAATCAAACGATAAAATGACATCCACCCTTGCTATCCCAGGCTGCTGCCTGGAGCCCATCCAAGATTGAAGAAGAAGTAGAAGAAGAACTCCAAGTCAAATCAAGCAACACGCTCACGTTAAATCATCACATTACCTGCACCTGCAACTGTTGTTGTAGTAATCTGTGAGCCACAGGGACTCAACAATCTCATTTCCAAGGGTATCAAGACTATTAAAGCTTAATAGGTAAGACATGGTTAAGTGGTGAGGCTTCAGCAAGCGACTAAGCATTTATTTGAGTGGCTAACTTACGAGTACAGAAAGTAAAGTATGGTGGTCTACGCATAACGGACGTGAACAAGTAATGATCACTAACTGATCCTGAACACCTACTTACGTCAAACATAACCCCACCGTGTTCTCTTACGGATAAGAACTCACGAGAAGAGACAGTCACGGTTACGCACACATTTGGTGTATTTTATTAGAGTTTACTTCAAGTTTGCTACGACCGGGTGTTAAACAAATTATCCAAGTTTGCCACATAACCATGGGCACGGCTTCTCGAAAAGATTTAACCCTGCAGGGGTGCTCCAACTCATCCATCACAAATTAACCACACTCAGCGGGAAGAACCTCAACCACGGATCTCGTGATCTTCCTAGGCAATTCCAAAGGAAGTCCAACACCTCGAGATAACCCGAAGAAAATTAGAGTTCCTCACTCGAGACGTTCGAGAAAGGTAGAACAAATCCAACAAGGCCTCCCGACGTGTCGACGAACCCGATAGGAGCCGCGTATCTCGTTCTCAGGACACGACCGGATGGAACTAGCTACAGGGAAAACCAATCCTCAAGTTGCCTCGAGGCGGCCCCGCAGGCAGACCATTTTGGACCAACACTCATGAGGAGCACTGGCCCGGGGGTTGATTAAATTATCCACGGGGTCCAGAAAAATATCCCCTATGCAAGTTCATTAATTATTAGGCAAATGTAGTACCAATGTTGGGTCTTGCCAGACAAGTTTTAATCTAACCCGAAAATCAAGGGGGTCCCCATAACAACCTCGAGCATGTTAGGAGCGCTCATTTCTGGAACATAACACCGGTTCACAGGTAACTAAGGGCGGCAAGAGTGGAACAAAACACCAAGCAAAAGGCCAAGCCTTCCACCCTTTACCATGTATATATGTGCATTAAATTAAATAGCAACAATATTGTGATATAACAAAAGGAAGGCCCATGCTGACACATGGAAGCAATAGCACCTGCAACTAGCAAAGCTACAAGAAGGGCTGAGCAAGCGGTAACATAGCCAAACAATGTTTTGCTGGGATGTGGAGAGGTTAGAGGCTTATCTTGGCAATGTTGGGAGGCTTATCAAACAAGTGGTAGGTAGCGAGACATAACGTTAAAAGACGAGACAACTAGCATGGCAATGATAGTAATGGTATCCAGGGAAATGTGTCATCTTGCCTGAGATCCCGCTCGGAAGAAGACTGAGTCCATGAAGAAGAAGAACCAACGTAGTCGAACGAATCCTCACACTCCAAACGCTTTCGGAACTCTATCGAGAAGAAGCAATCCGAACAAACAATCAACACAAGATACACCACAACATATGCAAGACACGATGCACAACAATATGATGCATGTCCGGTTTAAATAGGCAATGCATGACAAATCACCACAATCAAATACTACACATTAAAGTGAAGCTCAATATGCAACGAGTTGCATATTGACGAAACTCCACATTCGAATTATTTAGTTCACTCTCGTTAGGTACACGACAATATTAAATGTTGTTAAACATGGCAAGAGGTGAAGCATAAGCAAACTAACTAACTAGGCATCTTAAATGAGACCGGAAACAACTTATAGTATTTCCAAAATGACCACATGTGTTAATTATGAAATTGGTCCAGATCTGAACTAATTATATTTTATATTTGTTAATCATCAAAATAAATATCACCATGTTATTCTACATGTCATTCTAGTCGATTTACATATATTGAACATCTCAAACGGAGCTACGGTCTAAAAGATATGAGCAACGCAAGATGCACATGTCATGAATGCAAATGCATGAGAATGCAATCACAAACATCTCAATTCATGAATAAAATAAGTTATTATGAAACTACATGAGATTCTAAGCAAGTTTCATGTATGGAATGCTCAAAACGGAGCTACGGTTCAACCACAATCAACAAAACAAGTTTTTGTTGAAATCTGCCAAAAACAGCAAGATAGCATTTTGAACATATGAAAACAACAATTTACAATACTCTAAAATGCACAAACTAAGCATGGGGCAATAGCATACAACATCCACTTCATTTCATCTTCACAAAACATATTCAAAACATGCATGGATCACTTAGTAGGAAGCTCACAAGAAGGCTACTTGAAAACAGATTCAGACTCAGTGAAAATAGCAGTTTTGACAGTGCAGTTTTTATCTCGAAGGCATATTGACAGCAGTGAAAACATAAGCTACATGTCATGGAATGGGATGAAACTTAAAAGCATACTAGAGGGAAATATCAACAACAAATAACTCCATTACACCTACCACAAAAGAGTTCTAGATCACTAGCAAATCACATGGCAAGGCAGCAACAAAATATAACAGATTCAGACTTAGAAATATTTTGGGCCCTCAAAATAACAGATTTTTATAACACGTTGACAACAACACAACAACACCTAAACATGCATATCTATGACAAGCAAAATGTCCATGGGCTAGTACACATATCAAAGAGCAAGTTTCATGTTGAAAATAATTTCATACAATGCACGGATTAGTTACTACGAAAATGACAAAAGGACATCATGGCATAAATGACATGCATGCAAACATGCTCAAATGACAAAACTAATTGCACCGATAAATCCTATGGATTTTTCTACCCCGAAAACGTATATAATATGCATATGTTCATGTAGAAACTTAGTCACAATTAATTATTCGGGCATTAGGCCTATTCACGGTAAAGCAATGCAACAATGCAAAATAAATGCAAACAAGATACCGACAATTATCCCGTGCATGAAAATGCGATGCAAATGATATGGACATTTTTTTATTATGAGCTTTTATTAATTCGATGCACGATTATTAATTTATGGAAATGCAATTAATGCGAAATAAATGCAAATGACATGTTAATTTATTTTGACATGTGTGCAATTGGCATGTTTAATATCCTGCTCTCGAGAGGTGCAATTGGCGGTCAACGCTGCGGGATCGAGCGCTCGTCCCCGAGCTCCTGCTCTCGAGAGGAGCCAAGCCGGCGGCGGCGACGGACTCCACCGGCGGCGAGGGGCGCCAAGAGAGGCGGGGATGGCGGGATCCGGCAGATCCGAGGGCGGCGGAGCAGATCCCGGCAACGGCGGCGGTCGGCGGCGGCTTGGGGCGGCGGCGCCATGGCACCTGCGGGAGAAGGAGAGACCGGAGGTGAGGAAGAGAGAGGAGAAGGAGAGGAGAGGAAGGAGAGGGAAGGAGAGGCTACGGCCGGCAGGGGGGTCTGGCGGCAGCGAGCTATGGCCAGGGGCGGCGGCGGCTCCGGCGAGGAGGAGAGGTGAGCCAGGAGGAACCCATGGATGACCTCGGGGCAGCTCCGGGACGCCGATTCGGGCCCGGATGGGCTCGAACGGGCCCAGATGGGCTCGAGCGGGCTTGGAGGCTGGGAGAAGGGGCTGGCTAGCTAGGGTTGGGGGCACGGGAACCGAGGGGCTATTTATAGGGTAGGGGCTAGGGTTATGGCACTGTCCATTTTCGGACTGTAGGTTGTTGACACGACATCCGGAAGCGGAGGGGTTACGTCGACTGTGCAGAGGGGCTAAGGAGAGATGAGATGGAGGACGGTGACCCGTGGCACTGAGTTTAAAACACCGAGAAACGTCCGACGAAATACCGATAACCTAACTGCTACGACTGACTGACGGGGTATCTAACGAACTCAAAACGCGACGAAATTCGACGGGCGGTCTACCTATGCTATAACAAGACCGCACGACAAGTTTCAACTCGATCCGAGAATATTTTTGCGCGCGCTTAAAAACGATTTTATTTAACGGTGCCGCGGGCACGTGCGTGTGTGGCTGGTCTCGAAACGGGCAACGGCAAGAACGACGAGAACCGACGACTACGAACAGATGCAAGTTTTTGAAAACGGGGTTTTATGCAATGCATATGATGAATGCAACAAGCAGATGCACACATGCTGAAAACGGAAACTAAAGGGGAATCTTCTAGAATCTTCTGGAGAGACGGTCCTGGGCTGTCATAATTGCGTTCAGCAGGAGAATGAGTTGGTTCATCATTGGGTCCGACGGGTGTCGACCATTATCCACTCATCTGAATAGATCAGGCGGCTCAAGCTGTGCTGATCTTGGAAAAGAACTGCCACTTCACCCCTTTGAAGCAAAAGCTTGGCCGGGTCAAACGTACGTGTCAGGACATGGGAGAACTCATGACGGCTCTCACAAAATATGCTGACTCTGGTAACACGAAGGATCCCGACTCTGATGAGGAGAAGGCCGGCCAGGGTAAGAGGAACAACTAGGGCAAGGGTGCGGCGAACAATGGTAACCAGAGTAAGCGGAAAAACCCAGATGGTGGGTCAGAACTGGTGGCCAATGCCAGCACCGGCCAGAATCATTCTAAAGGCAATGGGAGGTTCACGCCGCCTTTTAACAAAAATAGGACTCCTTTCAATTTGGAGGAAATGCTCAAAAAACCCTGTCCGGAGCACAGCCGGGCCGGTAAGCCATCAACGCATATATGGGGTGATTGCCATATCATGCAGATGTTCAAGAATCAGAACATGCAGCGGCACAACAACCATGGCGGTGGCCCGCCCGGCGGCTCAAGACCAGGCGGGTCAAGAGCCGGATTTGGATCCGACGGCTCAGGGTCTGGTCATCATCGTCAGGGAAATCAAGGAGGACATCCTCAGCACTCTGGTAACAACAATCAGCAGCAGCATAACTAGTTTGGATATCAGAGTAATTCAAAGCAGCTCAGCTCGGGCCAGTATCATGTCTTCACGACCAGCCTTAACAAGCGGGATCAGAAGTTGTGTAAGCTGGCGGTTAATGCAGTTGCGCCGGCTCTGTCGTAATACTTGAAGTGGTCTGAATATGACATAACGTGGAGCCGGGAGGATCACCCGCCGCATGTTGATGACCCGGGGCGGTTGGCCTTGGTGGTTGCCCCCCAAGTGGGAGGGTAGATGGTGAATAAGGTGCTTATGGATGGTGGCAGTAGCATCAACATCCTGTATTATGATACCTTCCAGCGGATGAAGTTGCTTGATAAAGACCTTAAGCCTTCATCGACCGTTTTTCATGGTGTGGTGTCGGGCAAGTCGGCTTATCCAGTGGGCATGATTTCTTTGGAAGTCGCCTTTGGTGACGAATACAACTATAGGGTGGAGTCCTTGTGGTTTGAAGTGGTCAAGATCAAGAGCCCTTATCATGCGTTGTTTGGGCGGTCGGCTTATGCTATGTTCATGGCTAGGCCCGTTATGTCTACTTACAGCTCAAGATGCCCGGGTTAAAAGGTACGATTACCATTCATGGTGATCGAAAGACGGCTATTGAGTGCGAGGAAGGAGACGTGGCTTATGCGGAATCTAGTTGTGCTGAGGCGGAGCTTAAGTTTTATAAGGAGAATGTTGACCCGGAGGATATGACCCCACTGAAAAAGCCCACGACGGAGGTTGAGCCGCCCCTCAAATTTTCGGTGGATGATACCAAGGCAATAGATTTCACTCCGGGCGACTCATCCAAATAGTTCATCATTGGGTCTAACATGGATCCCCATATGAAAGCGCGCTCATCGAGTTCATCTGTGAGAATAGGGACATCTTTGCATGGAAACCTTCTGACATGCCGGGTGTACCGAGAGAGTTCGCTGAGCACAACCTTAATGTGGATCCTAAGTTTAAACCTGTCAAGCAGTTTCTATGGCAGTTCAATGAGGAGAGACGCAAGGCCATTGGAGAAGAGGTTGCCCGGCTCTTAGCGGCGGGTTTCATTGTCGAGGTCTTTCACCCGAAGTGGCTTGCTAACCCAGTGCTGGTGCTCAAGAAGAACGGCACGTGGCGTATGTGTGTGGACTATACGGACCTTAACAAAGCTTGTCCGGCTGATCCTTTTGCTCTCCCTCGTATTGATCAGATCATTGATGCTATAGCGGGTTGTGAAAGCCTATGCTTCCTGGATGCTTATTCAGGATATCATCAGATCAAGATAGCAGTTAAGGACCAAGAGAAGACGGCTTTCATTACGCCTTTTGGAGCCTTCTGTTATGTGTTTATGCCTTTTGGGCTCAAGAGTGCCCAGGCGACTTATCAGTGTTGTGTGTAGAACTGCCTTCACAGTCAGATCGGACGCAACGTTCATGCTTACGTGGATGATATTGTGATCAAATCAAGGAAGAAGGAGACCCTTTTGGACGACTTAAGGGAAACCTTTGACAATCTCCGGATCTATAAGATGATGCTTAACCTGGCAAAGTGTGTCTTTGGTATTTCGGCTGGCAAGCTCTTGGGATTTCTAGTGTCTGAGCGTGGCATTGAGGCTATCCCGGATAAGATCAAAGCTATTACCTACTTGGCAGAGCCGGCTTGTATTAATGATGTCCAACGCCTGGTAGGGCGGATTGCCGCGTTGAGCCGGTTCATAAGTCACCTTGGTGAGAAAGCTATCCCTCTATATCAGATGATGAAAAAGACAGACAATTTTGTCTGGAGTACGGCGGTGGGTGAAGCGTTTAAGGCGCTCAAGAAGCAGCTCACTGAGCCGCCGGTATTAGCTGCTCCGGCTGAGAAAGAACCTTTGCTCCTATACGTGGCGGCTAACAACCGGGCTGTCAGGGCGGTAATTGTGCCGGTTTATTATATCAATGAGGTCCTGACAAAGTCTAAGCAGAGATATCCACATTGGCAGAAGCTAGTGTATGGGGTATTCATGGCCAACTGCAAGTTAAAGCATTACTTCTTAGGGCACCAGATCATTGTGGTCAGCTCTGCTCCGTTGGCGGATATAATTCAAAACAGAGAAGCCACTGGTAGGATTGCTAAGTGGGCACTGGAGCTGGGACCTCTCAATATAAAATACGTACCTCGAACGGCTGTCAAGTCTCAAGCCCTTGTGGATTTCATAAATGACCGGACAGAGTGTCAGGCGCCGGAGGAAAAGCCGGACAACACATACTGGACTATACACTTTGATGGATCCAATCAGTTGGAAGGATCAGGGGCAGGAGTTGTTTTAACATCTACCAAAGGTGATAAGTTCTGTTATGTGCTCCGGCTGATGTTCCCTTGCACCAACAATGCGGTTGAATATGAAGCCCTGCTTCATGGTCTTAGAGTCGCTAAGGAGATGAATGTAAGCCGGGTAAGGTGTTTCGGCGACTCAGATCTTGTGGCTCAGCAAGTTTCAGGCACTTGGGATTCTAGGGACCCACGAATGGCGGCTTATCGTCAGGCGGTGGATTTCATTGCTGGTCACTTCAAGGGTTATCAGGTGGATCATATTGATCGTCGCATGAACGAGGCGGCTGATGCCCTGTCAAGGTTAGGCTCTCAACGAAAGCCGGTTCCGCCCAATATCTTTTTGGACGTCTTACATCATTTGACTGTCAAGTTACCCTTAGAGGAAGATTTCGTTGTTCCTGGCCTGGAGGGGCAACTGGTGACAGCTTTGCATGCTATTCCGGATTGGACTTTGCCTTACTTAGCATATTTGACTCAGGACGAGTTACCTGATGATGAAAATCTTGCCAGACAGATTACCCGGCGGTCCAAATCCATGACAATAGTTAATGGTGAGTTGCACAAATGCAGCGTTACCGAGGTGTTTCAACGTTGTGTCTCATCAGAAGAGGGTAAGGAAATCTTGAATGAAATTCACGCTGGAGATTGTGGACATCACGTCGGCTCAAAATCTCTAGTGGCCAAGGCTTTCCCACACGGTTTCTTCTGGTTGACGGCTCACAATGATGCAGAGGATCTGGTCCGCAAGTGTGACGGCTGTCAAAAATTCGGCCGGCGCGCTCATGTTCCGGCTCAAGAATTGCGCATAATACCAATTACTTGGCCGTCTGCAGTCTAGGGACTTGATATGGTCGGGCCTTTCAAGAGATCCAAGGATAAGAAAATGCACCTCCTGGTGGCGGTTGATAAGTTCACCAAGTGGGTAGAGGCTGAGCCGGTCAGCAAGTGTGACGCAGCTACGGCGGTTCAGTTTATTAAAAAGCTAATCTACCGTTTTGGTTACCCTCATAGTATCATCATGGACAATGGCACAAACTTGTCCAAGGGGACTATGAAAAAATTCTGCGATTTGGAGCACATCCGGCTTGATGTTTCGGCGGTTGCCCATCCATAGTCCAACAGTCAAGCGGAGCGTGCCAACCAAGAAATCTTGAGAGGTATCAAGCCACGGCTTATGGTTCCTCTGCAATGGACGCCAAGTTGTTGGGTGGAAGAGTTGTCATCCGTCTTATGGAGCATCAGAACCACCCCCAACAGGTCCACAGGGTATACACCTTTCTTCATGGTTTACGGTGCAGAGGCCGTGTTACCAAGTGGCATCCGGCATGACTCGCCATGAGTGACGCCTTACGTTGAAACAGACAATGGAACATAGATACCTCGGGCCAGGAGACCCGCCGTCCATGGAACATAGCGCATCTACGACCTTATTATACTTGAGTTGTTGAGAATCAACATTGTACACTATCATTGTACATATCATATTTATATATGAATAAAGTAGCATCCCTGCAAGTCGGGGCCTCTGCCATTTCGCATATCCTCATCTAGGCAAGAAATATCCAAAACTTTGGTTGTCGAAGGGGGCTTCCCACCTCCGGGTGTAGCTTATCTAACCCTAACAACCGGCTTTCAATCCAAAAAATGTTGACAAGTCAACATTGGGTGTCGAAGGGGGCTTCCTACCTTTGGGTATAGCTTATCTAACCCTAACAGCCGGCTCTTATGCCAAAAAAGTTGACAAGTCAACTTTGGTTGTCGAAGGGGTCTTCCCACCTCCGAGTGTAGCTTATCTAACCCTAACAACCGGCTTTCAAGCCAAAAAATGTCGACAAGTCAACATTGGCTGTCGAAGGGGGCTTACTACCTTCGGGTATAGCTTATCTAACCCTAACATCCGGCTCTTATGCCAAAAAAGTTGACAAGTCAACTTTGGTTGTCGAAGGGGGCTTCCCACCTTCAGGTGTAGCTTATCTAACCCTAACAACCGGCTTTCAAGCCAAAAAAAGTTGACAAGTCAACATTGGCTGTCGAAGGGGGCTTCCCACCTTCGGGTGTAGCTTATCTAACCCTAACAACCGGCTTTCAAGCCAAAAAATGTTGACAAATCAACATTGGATGTCGAAGGGGGCTTCCTACCTTCGGGTATAGCTTATCTAACCCTAACAGCCGGCTCTTATGCCAAAAAGTTGACAAGTAAACTTTGGTTGTCGAAGGGGGCTTCCCACCTCCGGGTGTAGCTTATTTAACCCTAACAACCAGCTTTCAAGCCAAAAAATGTTGACAAGTCAACATTTGCTGTCAAAGGGGGCTTCCCACCTTCGGGTGTATCTTATCTAACCCTAATAGCTGGCTCTTATGCCAAAAAAGTTGACAAGTCAACTTTGGTTGTCGAAGCGGGCTTCCCACCTCCGGGTGTAGCTTATCTAACCCTAACAACCGGCTCTTATGCCAAAAATGTTGACAAGTCAACATAGCCATCTAGGGGGCTTCCTACTCTACGGGAAAGTAAGCCGCCAAGAGCCGGCAAGGCATGCAATGAGAAGCACAAGGAAGATGATATATATATATATGTTAAGCCGGACTTTTCATATGTGCGTGATGGCACAATTCAAAGAAAGGCAAAAGTTACTACCAGTCTATTACATATGCTCTCGGTGGAGCCCAAAAAAATCTTAAAGTTTTTTACACCGCTCACGGTGGGTCACAAGAGCCGGCTATCAATGGCGTTTATGGCTCCTTTACATGGTCGGCGGGTTACCCTGCTTCGGGTCTTGAACATCCTTGATCTGAAGATGGTCCAAGTCCCAGTTGTAGTTGGTTAAAGCCGCAAAGTTACCTTCCTCAAAGAAGGGTGACGGGTCAGGTTCAGAAGCAAAAATATGCTTATTGTGGGCAGGTGTCAGATCCTTGCTTCAAAGAGAGGGCCACGGATCCTTTTCTGATCTGCGCTGTAAGCCGCCTGGTAAGTTGCCAGATTAACTTCTTCTGCTAAGACGGAGGCCAGGACTTTGGAATTCTTCACACACCGAGCATAGTCAGCGTCCGTAAACTTGGAGCCATCATCCTTTTTTGAGGGAAACCCGTCCATCATGTCAGCCAGAGTTAACTCGGGGGAAAAGGCAGTGCTCGGCTTATAGCTGCGATTGCCCCCTGACGGGCGGCTGATCTCTTCAATTCTACGATTTGCTTTGGCATCGTGGACAGAAGCTCTAATACCCCTTTGAGAGTTGAAGGGATGGCATCCTTGTACTGTACGGCTTTAATTGTACACACAACACCACAGTGGAGTTGTTCTGTCAAAGTGTATATGGCCTTCAGGGGCAGGAGGCTGTCGGAGGCAAGTTGGCGGCTCCTAGGACCTACATAAGATGGAGGTCTCGTCGTAAGCTGCCAGCGCAAGTACAATGCACAAATTAAGTTAAGTTGTCAAAAACTTACCAAAGAGGGCGACTGTCATCTTCGTGATGTGGCGCTTCAAGGACTGCAGTTCATCGGATACAATCATAAGCCGTTGATCAGCATCATCTACCCGTTTGGTCAAGGCGGCTTGTTCAGCTTTAGCGAACTCCTTAAAGGTTGAGAAGTTGGCCTTGATTTTGCTCAGCTCTTTAGAAAGGAGCCGGCATTTCTCATCAGCTTCACTCCGGGCGACTTGCTGTGTGGTTATATTGCTTTTTAAGCCGGCCACTTCGGACCCGGCTTCGTTTAAAGCCTCCTACAACATATCAAAGCATGGAATGAGCCGACAGAAGGAGAAATTTAAAAAGTCAGCATGTCTCAAACAGATTGCAAGCAATATGTATGACACTTGGGGGCTAATGTCTATTTTGATCTCCTAAGGTTACAGGCAGTTCCGAATCATCTTTATCAAGTTAACTCGGCCCTTGGGGGATACAATTGCCTCTAGTATCTATTCTCACTAAAGTCACGACTCAACTCCGACAAGATTGAGCCGACCCTTGGGGGCTATAATTGGCTCTATTATCTATCTCATATAAAGCTCCGGTTCAATGTTATCAACCTTGAGCCGGCCCTTGGGGGCTAACAACGATGATTTGAGGTTACTTCTAAGTAAGGTGAGACCTACATGCTAAATATGTCTACTTCTACCATGATGGAAGAGTCAGATTATCATCAGCCAATGTTAACCCGACTCTTGGGGGCTGAGTAAGGGTATAAGGAGGAAAAAGATTACCTCATATTTCCTCTTCATTAAGTTGACAAGTTTGAGCTCTAGATCCCGGCTTGTAGACAGCCAGCTCATATAGCTAGCATGAAGTTCACCAGCTGTCATTTTATCGAGGGCGGGGAGTTCAAACTCCAGCTTCCTGGAAGCTTCAGCCGTCTCACTATGCTTTGTCAACACGTGAGGAGGACGAGAGTGAAAGCCGGCGCTGGTAATCACGACGTCCGGAGCTGCGGTGTCATCAACAGCCTTGGTAGGGCTCGGCGGCTTGGAATGGTCCTTCTGCGGACTCTCTAGAGTAACATCAGTTGCCGTCTCTACAGGGGCTGTTGAGGGATTTGCATCCAGCATAGGAGCGTCCGGCTTGCCAAGCTCCAGTTCTTGAGCGATAGGGCCAGGGGCAGACTTGTTGATCTTCCTTCGCTTCGCCTGATCCCTGGTAAAACAAAAAAGTCAAAGCCTAAGTTTTATAGCCGCCAAAGAGTCGGATGTAAGGCTTGGAAAAGTACGTACAACAGATTAATCTTGAGAGGCGGCAGAGCAGTGGCCGTAGAGTCGCCAAATGAAGGCGATGACCCCTGAAAGGCAGTTTAGATAATGTAAGGCAATGTTGGAATTACAAAGGAAGAGATAATAAAATCAAGCAGAGAAGAAATGCATACCTCTGCGGGGCGCTTCTTCTGAGCCGGGGAGTTAGGTAACCCGGACATGAGATCGGTATAGCCAGCGCTCCGGGTCTGACGTTGGTCGGATTGCTGTTGCTTTTTCAAAAGAAATTGGGGATCCAAATAAGCAAGAGGATGAGAAAGGGGAACTTTTCGAACGACCCGCCGTATCTTCTAGGGTACAAAATATTCTGAGTCGGACGAAACATAAGTTACCTCAGGGGCGTTGGCCCGGCTCGTCTCTGCCTTGTCCTGTAAATGGCTGTTGTCAGTAAGGTGAATAAAGAAATGATAAAAAGTAGCCAAATTATACCTCTAAGCCAGATGATTCTGGCAGTTCAAACCATTCTTCTTGAGGAGTGGTATTCTTCGTCCTCTTGCCTGGGGCCTTCTTCTTGGTTTTCTTCAGAGGAGGAACATACTTCTTCTTCCAGAAGTCGGAGTCATCCTAAAAAGATAAGCCAGCCAGTAGGGATGAATTGCCAAGATATAACTAAACAAAGAGAAGAGACTATGAAGAGTCGCCTTACATCTGGGGCTGGGTTAATGACACAGAAAGGCGCCAGCCAATGGCACTCCAAGCTCCTGACGTCTCGTGGACAGGCTCCGGATGACAGTTGTAATATCATCTTTGGTTAATGTTGTCCGGCTGAAGCAGAGGGAGTCATCGTACTGGCCCGGATATTCGCACGTAAGGCGATTTCTCCGGCTCAAGGGCATAATCCTCCAAGAGATCCAGCAGCAGATCAAATCCAATCCTGTCAGTCTGTTGGCCATGAGGGATTTAATCTTGGCGTGAGTTGGCTCGTGCTTCGCCCTTTCAGTAGGTGACAGCTGGCCAGGAAGTTCAGAGGTCATCTTGAGCCGGGATGGGCGATAACCCGACAATGAATGCTCACCCTCTAGGGAGGTGTCTTTACAATAAAACCAAGTCTTGTTCCAATCTTTTGGATGACTCGGCATCTGAACAGCCGAAAAAGTTATGTCCTGGTGCCTCTAAATGGAAATCCCACCGAGTTCTAAGCTTGGGTTGGCCTTCACTTCGGTCTGCCGATTTGCATAAAAGAACTCCCGGAAGAGACCAATAGACGGCTCGGTTTGCAGATAGACCTTGCTAAGCACTTGGACGTTACATATGTTTGAGACAGAATTGGGGGCAAGGTCTTAAGGGTGCAGCATGTAAAAATGAAGGATGTCCCGGAAGAATTTTGAGCCGGGGGGTACAAACCCACATTCAATGTGATGTGAAAAGACAACCACCTCACCCTCCTGAGGAACGGGCTTCAGTTCATTGCCCGGAACCCGCCAATGGATGACCTCTTTTGGTGGCAAGGGTGCCCGCGTGCACAAAGTCCATTAGGAACTCTTCCATGATGCAAGAGCCAACCCAATTGCATGAGTTGGATGCACGAGACATGGTGGCGGCTTAAAACAACTACGCAAGATAAGCAATGTGCGGCGAGTCAGGGAACGGCAGACGTCTACGGTGGTTACAAGCTTAAGATCTAAAGATTAAGCCGCCAGGATCTGGTTTGTGAGAACCGGAATACATGGCGGGTCAAGATTATGAAAAGACAAGGAAAAATTCGGCTAAGTCTAGAAAAACAGGTTTCGCAAGGTATCACTAAAATTGTGGATCTACAAAACAAAGGAAATGTTTCTATTTCAGACCTAGAGACGAACTGACGAAAGCGGGGAAAGTTTAAAAACAGCAGGCGGAGCTGTTGCAAATCTGCGCAGTATTACTATCGGTCTCCTACATAACGCTGCATCGGGGACAAGATATCGTCAAGTGTTTATGGGCTAAGCATGGCCGGCATTGAAGGAGGCTCGTGTTCTATGCGGCGGGAGGAGCTCCATGAAACCCTACTGGAATGGCTATGGATCTAGAGGAAGAAGGACTCACCAGAGACGGCGCAGCGGACACGGAGAGAACTCTGGAACGAAACAGGTTGATGCAGCGGCCTTGTCGACGATGATGAGGAGACGGCGCCAAAGTGAGATGCGCTGGAGCGGAGGCGTCGGAAGGAAGGAGACGAAGAGCGAGCAGGAGGAAGGCAAATGCTGCCCCTCGTGGTCCTATTTAATAGAAAAAGGCGGAAACAGGCGTGAAAATCCAGGCGTCGGATGTCATTTGACCGAGGCGGACGCCTTGATTCCTGGACTATCCATTTAATAAGGGAAGATTCGTTGTGTGCGTCAGAGAATCTTTTTGACAGATTTGACATGACGTCACAGCGGGTCATTATTTTCTGGGCGACTCGCCAAGGAGTAAGAAGGAGTAAGAAGGGGTCATCAAAGATCAGATCTCTGGACCATGTTTTGCCCTTTGTAAACTTTCCCCTCTTCTCCTACTTCTGTCCAATTTGTATCTAAATTGCATCAGACAATCTAGAACCCTGGCTGGTGCATAAAAATATGCTAAGACCTCTTGTGAATATAATACAGATATATACGGGTCCACAAGCGTTGCATGATTTTCAGATTAAAAAGAGTTGCATCATGACGAATGGATCAACAGGATTAAGTCGCCACCTAAATTAAACTCCATGCAGTAAAATTACCTCACCTGCCTAAATTCTTTATATTCACATGTGCATCGTGGAGTCCATGCCCGTAAATTTACATCCTTAGTTTATATCATTGAGTGTGCCATAAGTTTATAGCCTCTGGTACAAAAAACTTACGTGTGCGTCTGGTTCAGCTTGGACGCGTGCGTTATTTTTCTGGCTCATAAGATGGGTAGGATGAGGAATATCTATATATATGCTTGCGAAACGACGAGATGCGCTTATATCTCTATCAAGGCCTTGGGCGTGAATGAGGATAGTATCGCATCTTGGGCGTTACAAGTTGGTAATCAGAGCCATACCGACCATAGGAGTCCCTTGCTTCATCGAACTTGGCCGAGTCGAGTCTAGTTAAAAATGTTTTGAGTCTAGTTATATATCGAAAAGTAGTGTTCTTGTTACTCCTCTTCTATGCTCTGGTGAGGAATCCTGACATAGAAATTTTAATTCTACCCTCTTCTCACTTAAAAAAATTAGGATCACGCGGGTATTTTGGAACCTCTATGATGCCGATGTCACGGAATTATGTTCTTGGTGCTTCCTGTCTGAATTGACTTTGTTCTGAGGAGTAGAGCTCCATGGGATTCTTGACACATCGTTATCATTTAGTTTCCTTATTATCTCACGACGAGGATGTTCAAAATTGCTTCAATACTAATTGTGGCGAGAGGAGTTTGGCGTCACCCAGTACTAGGGAGAGCATCCCGATCTACTGCCATACTTGGTATCGTCGTGATTACAAGGGTCTGGGGTAGATGAGTTTCTGAGATCTCTGGTTATGTGTTGACGGATGTGTTACATTGGAGCATAGTATCATGTTAGGAGTTGTGTGAGGTTTTGCTCCTTTTATCCATGGACCCGATTGCATAAACGGAAGATTTGGGGAGTTCTCAGGTGGGAATTCCGATAGTCACCTAGAAAAATTCTTCCAACGGATGTATGATGGGTTATACATTTGTTCTGAGCAATTCTTAGCTCAATACTTTGTTTAGTTGCAAGTGGATTCCAAATCTCATGATGTTGTTGCTAATATCTGGAAGCATTCTAACTAATTCTAGTTGAATGCAAATTGCTATGATTCATGTTGCAGTACTTCGAGACTTTGAATCAGCTTGTCAGCTTCATCTTTGTCAACTGTGATCTAATATTCATGTTCATCTCCATGATGGCTCTAGCAACTCGTCAGAATCTGGGTCGTGACGGGGAGCAGTCAGACCCTCCACCACCCCCACATCCACCTTCAGAGGCTTAGCAAGATCTGATGGCCGCGACCAATGCTAATACTCAGATAGTGCTTCAGATGATGCAAGAGATAAACCAAGGGAAACAAGGCCACCAAGGAAATTTCAACAATCAGCCTTAGCTCGCAACTCTGAATTAATTCCCTGCCAATCAACCCAAGTCCTTCACCAACTGTGCTCAACCTTTTGATGCGAATGATTGGCTCGTCGACATCAACAAGTATTTTGGGTGCAACAATGTTAGGCCTGAGGGCCATGTAAAGTTCACAACCTTCTAGCTAAAGGGCTAGGCAACAGAGTGGTGGCAGTAATACAAGGATTCCAGAGGTGGCCGTGTGGTCAGCTGAGTTGACTTTTGTCATGACTCCAAAGCTCATCATATCCCGACAAGTGTTGTCGAGGTATGCATGAGAAGTTCAGAAACCTCAAGCAAGGAAACTCGGCTGTCTATTAGTATAACATCAAGTTCCAGAATCTCGCCCACTATGCCAAACAAGATGTTCCTGATGAGAAGAGCAAGATTTATTAGTTCAAAGGTGGCTTCAGGGAAGATTTGCAGCTTGCTCTGGTTCTTGTGGAGCCCACTGAGTTTGATCAATTCTATAACTTGGCTCTAAAGTATGAAGCACCTCAACTCAAGGCCGAGAATTCCAAGAAGCGCTTGAGAGACTCTCACCCTTATTCATCCTCCTCTCAAATTGTTCCTAAGCAATAGAAGTATTGGGTTCCTCCGCCTCCTCCGTTTTCTCCTCCTCGGCAGGAGAAGTAGTATGGTGATCGTGGTTCTTCCCACCCACCCAACCCAGGATTCCAGAAGAGACCTCAGGCTCCCTAGTCAAGAAGTGCTCCTCCTCCAGCCAACTTCCGTCCGCTCTCAGAGGTTACTTGTCACAAGTGTGGTCAGAGGGACCACTATTCCAACAAGTGCACCAACCAGCAACGTCTTTTGCCTCCTCCTCCCTTCAGGCCTCCAGGAAATGCCATGGTTAAGGACAACTCCAAGAAAACAAGAGTGAACATGGTTAACTCAGCTCAAGCAGAAAAATCTCCTGAAGTGATCATGGGTAATCTCATGGTTAATTAAACTAGTTGACCCATTGTGCCAAATAGCGCAGAGACCCACTAAAGCCACGTTGTCGATGAAAATAGTTTCATTTATTCGATACTCGCAGTAAGAAGCATATCTGTTAAATCATGCTATATTGAAAAAAATGTTTATCATGCCGTGAAATCCGAGTTTGGAAAAACAAAATAGCGAAGAGGGTCGTTGAATCCATGTACACACTAAAAATAAAATTCAAGATTTAGTTTGTCTAGTTGTCGGAAAGCACATATGGTAACAAATTACGGAAGTAATATGGTTCAACCGATAGCTAATCAATGAAGAATACTTTATCTTTAAATATATATATATATATATATACCTGAGCATGCATGTTCTCTTATCTTGTTTCGGTAACATGGAGCCAAATGGTGCAAGATTTAGACATAAACCCAGAGTATTTTGAAATAGTTTGCATTTCTTTAATATCTTTTATGTTCTAAAAATCATTTAGGGACAAACGCCAGTACAAATGAAACCCCCTTCCCCTGCGTCGCTCCTCCCAGGGCGACACGGGTGGACCCCCAAACCGCCGCCGCCGGCGTCCCCTTCCTCTCCATCCACCCCCTTCGCCGCCGCCGGCGGATGCGGCTGGGCTAAGCCCGCACGCGGACGGTGGAGGCAAGGCTTCCTCTCCGCACGGTGGCGCAAGGCGGGGCTCAGCCCTGGTGCGGTGGCTGGGCTCGCGTCTGGCGGCAGCTGGGCTCGCGATGGCGGCCGTCCTCGTGGTGATGGTGGCGTGTGGCGATGGTGGAGGGGTCGCGAAGATGCGGGAGAGTGGTGTTGCGTGGGGTGATGGTGGCCACGGCTATGCGGGCCTGATCTGGGCCCGAGAGGGTGAAAGCACAATGTGTTCCCTTGGTGGTTTTGATAATTCATGACAACATACATTGTCTATTGGACTAATACTTTTACCTAGTGTATTTCAGATAAAGTCCATAGAGAGATGGGTTGGAAAAAAGGAGTGTGGAGAGTATACCCATGAATAAGAAGGATAAGGAATAGCATTGGCCAAGCTTCAAGCAAAGGACTCTACATTTTACAGTTGTGAGAAATCACCTTGAGTCCTTAGGAAAACCAATACTATTAAAAGGGGGTAAGGTTTTGTTGGTGAACAAAATGCTCATACATGCACAAGTGATAGTCACCACATACACCCACAAGCTCTTCCACAAAAGTCTGTCCAAAGCCAAATATTAAAAATTGGTGCAACCAACATTTTCCACTCGGTGCCACCGATTCCAAACCCTAGACATACTCAGCCAAACCCTAGACATACTCAGCCAAACCCTAGCTCTTCGGTGCAACCGATTCTACATTCGGTGCCACCGAGTTAGGCTGCCAACTTTGTATTACGCAAATTCAGAATATTGCTCCCTCGGAGATTGTTGGATTGGCGTCACCTAGATTGGGCAATCTGACCGTTGGTCACCTTATCGGTGCAACCGAGTTTCCCATATCGGTCTCACCGAGATTCAAAAGTTGCGACCTTTTGGTCACTTCAATACCACCGAGATTAACACATCGGTGTCACCGAGTTGGTCATTTTGTGTGTAACGGTTTGATTTTTGGAGATGCCTATATATACCCCTCTACCACCACTCACTCGCAAGAGAAGCACTCAGAACAGTTCCCCACTCATACCTACTGATTTTCTGAGAGAGAGCCACCTACTCATGTGTTAAGATCATGCCATTCCATTCCTACCATATGAATCTTGATCTCTAGCCTCCCCAAGTTGCTTTGCACCCAATCAATCTCTTGTACCAAGCCAAATCTGTGAGAGAGTGATTGTGTGTTGAGGAGTCTATCATCTTGAAGCACAAGAGCAAGGAGTTCATCGACACAATAGAGCCTTTTACCTTTTGGAGGGTGGTGCCTCCTAGATTGGTTAGGTGTCACTTGGGAGCCTCCTACTTTGTGTTGTGGAGTGAACCAAGAAGTTTGTAAGGGTAAGAAGATCGCCTACTTCGTGAAGATCTACCCCGAGTAAGGCTAATCCTCCATGGACGTAGGTCGTCATGGTATAGTCAAGGTTGCTTCTTCGTGGAACCCTCCATGGGTAGAGCCCTCCATGGACTCTCGCGGCCGTTACCCTCCGTGGGTTAAAGACTCCATGAACATGGATGTACGATAGCACCACATAGGAACCACGGGAAAAATCTTGTGTCCCTCATGTGCTTGATCTCTCTATCTCTACTCCTTACTTCCATGTGCAATGTATTTACTTTCCGCTGCTATACATGATGACTTGCATGTGTAGGGTGTTCTAGATTTGCTATGTATGCTAAAAACTACCAACAATTGTTTTGTGCTTGAGGTAGTTTTAAATTCCTGCAAGTAGTCTATTCACCCCCCGCCTCTAGACATACACTTGTAGTGATCCTGCAGAGGGCATTCGGCTTGTGCGCCTGGTGCATCGGCTCGTGGCCGCACGGCGGATGGATCTGGCACGGTTGGCCTTCAGTGGTGTTCTGCTGAGGGCGGCGTTGTGGTGTGTTGTGGTGGTGGTGGTGGTGGTGGTGGCGGTGTGTTGTTGGATGCCGGCGCTGTGATGATGGGTGTGATGTGGCTGTCGTGGAGATTGGTCTCTGGCCACTGGGGCGCAGTGAGCAGGTGGCTGTGGTAGTTGGCGGCGTTTCTCCTGCTTAGTTTGTTTTGCTCCTATGCTCAGGGCTCCCATGTGGATCCTGTCAGTGGATATGGTACTCGGGCGAAAGTCTGCACTCACTGTCGATGATGGCGGCGTCCCTGTGCGTCACATTCCTTCTTGAGGGCTTTGTCGAAGTGTCCTTTCTGCAGCCACAAAGGTCATGTGGTCTCCGGATGAAAATCCAAGCTCCGTTGGAGTGGGCGATGGCGGCACCTATGTCGTGTCGTTACCTCCTTGGAGGCGCCGCCTTGGAATCCCTGACACTTGTAGAGCGGCGGATTTAGAGAAGTTGTGCAGGTTTGCTTCGTGGTCAGGGCGTTGGATGTCGGGGTTGGAAATATGCCCTAGAGGCAATAATAAAATGGTTGTTATTGTATTTCCTTGTTCATGATATCGTTTATTATCCATGCTATATTTGTATTGATTGGAGACACATTGCATGTGTGGGTATATAAAGACAACACTGTGCCCCTAGTATGCCTCTAGTAGACTAGCTCGTTGATCAAAGATGCTCAAGGTTTCCTAGCCATTGACATGAGATGTCATTTGATAAGGGGATCACAACATTGGGAGAATGATGTGATGGACAAGACCCAAACTATGAACATAGCATATGATCGTGTCAGTTTATTGCTATAGTTTTCTGCATGTCAAGTATTTGTTCCTATGACCATGAGATCATGCAACTCACTGACACTGGAGGAGTACCTTGTGTGTGTCAAATGTCGTAACGTAACTGGGTGAATATAAAGGTGCTCTACAGGTATCTCCAAGAGTGTCTGTTGAGTGCGTATGGATCAAGACTGGGATTTGTTACTCCATGTGACGGAGAGGTATCTCAGGGCCCACTCGGTAATACAACATCACAACAAGCCTTCCAAGCAATGTGACTAAGTGTTAGCCACGGTATCTTGTATTACGGAACGACTAAAGAGACTTGATGATAACAAGATTGAATTAGGTATAGAGATACCGGCGATCGAATGTCGGGCAAGTAAAATTCCGAAGAACAAAGGGAACAACGTAAGGGATTAACTGAATCCTTGACATAGAGGTTCAACCGATAAAGATCTTCGTAAAATATGTAGGAACCAATATGGACATCCAGGTCCCGCTATTGGTTATTGACCGTAGAGGTGTCTTGGTCATGTCTACATAGTTCTCGAACCCGTAGGGTCTGCACACTTAAGGTTCGGTGGTGAATGAAGGTTGTTTTTGGGGACCCCGACTCATAGGTCGTGATCACCGAATGCACATGTACAGTGATCCCAGAGATCAATGCTCACTAAACACATAGAAGATGAATAACAAGAGTCTTACATCCACATTTAGCGTCTTACACAAATAAAGACCATGAAGGTCTAGTCTTACATAGATAGGGCCACCAGGGCCAAACACTTGAATAGAACAAGCAGCAGAAATCTTGATCGAATGCGTGAACCCATTGCCATCTACCTTAACCTACAGGCATTCGGACTGGGAAGCATCCTAGTTCGCATGTTCGTCACCAACGAACTCTTCAACATACTCATGTTCTTCCATGCCTAGACAGTTAAATAACCAGTGGCAATCCAATGAGTACTTTGAATGTACCCGCAAGCAACCCAAGTTGTGGAAAAAGGTAATGATGATGCATGATATAGCACTAAGTAGGTAACTTGCGGAAAGCTAATTTTTAATGCAATGTCATGATCAAGTATCTAGGTAAGCATGCATTAACAGTTGGCAAATATCCATATGAACAAGTTATATATATCATCATAAGGAAGGGTTGAACATCTCATGTTCATTCATCATGCTAAGTCATCGGACTTAGCTCAAGTACCATCTTTGTCTCCAACACACACACACACACACCAGTTTGTGACAACATTTTGGATGTAGCACAAGAGCGGTCATCCAACTGTCCTTGACTGTGGACACGACTATTCGAATAGTTTTACACTCTGCAGAGGTTGCACACTTTACCCACAAGACTCGGGGAACTTCCGTGTCATCCACAACTCGCGGTACATTGCATACCCGAGGTAAGCACCCGAACAATGCCTTTCCCATGGTGATACTAAACAAAGAGTCCACTCGTTGGTGCCATCCCTCATGATATACATCACTCGTATCATCCATGAGGGCACACAACGGTGTGCCCGGTGCTTGTAAAGACAACGCATGGCCTTCCACTTCCGGGATGACCCTGTCTCAAGAGTGATCACTTCACTCTTGCCACTAGTATTGCGGGCTCCTTACTAGCACCAACCATAGTAATCAACAAAGCCCCGTCCCATAAGGGGTATCGTGGTCATACATGTAAGGTTGGAATAACGGTCGCTACTTACACCAATCCGTTTTCAAAAACCATAGACACTCACTTGCTCCGGTACACCACTTCTTTCTCAAGTTGTCACCCAACTCATCATCATCTCCCTCGGGCATTAGTGGCACCCGGCGGGGTTTTCGAAAAGCCTTTGAAATCATCTCTTCCTTTCCATCACTATGCATAAATCCGAAACCCACTTACGTAGCATCTACTAGCATCCTATCTACACCCACCCGCATAACCCTCATATGGTGGTAGGGTCATGCACGATGCAAGTGTCAATGGTAAAACTGTCAGAAGCAACCCACCGAAGGGGTCACTACTCCAAGCTGCAAACAGGACGGGGTCGAGGGGGAAATGGGTCAGGAGAGCAAGGGGGGACCAGCGGAAGGAAAATGGGGACCAGAGGGGGTGGTTACCAGGAGATCGGCGATGAGGTCACCGCAGCGGTCCTCGACTCGATCTCAAGCGCAGAGGCTTCGGGAGTTCTCCGGGGCGCACAGGGGGTCTACTGGGATGTGGAGAGAGAGGCCAGAGGGGAGAGGAGGCTCGGGGAGGGCCTTAAGTAGGCGGCCCTCGGTCCACAGAGCTCGGGTGCGCCCGTGAGCTCATGGCCGAGGCCAGAGGCCACGGGAGAGGGAGGAAGCGAGTCTGGGGTGAATGTGGAGTTGGTCTAAGCTAGAGGGGAGAGAGGCGAGAGGCGGGGGAGCGCGCATGTGTGAGCTCCGCGGTTGGCCAGCTTGAGCGGCCACGGTGCGTGCGAGGGGGGGGGGGGCAGAGGAGGGAGATAGAGGAGGGGGTACAAGGGGCGGCATGTTGCAGAGCCGAGGACGACCATCTGGCGAGAGGGGGTGCTCGAGGTGGTCAGGGCCATGCAGTGGGCAATGGCTATAGTGCATGTCGGCACTATAACATGTTCCAGAGCGCGCGTTTGGCATGCCACAGCATGCCAATGGCATCTTGTGCGTGGCCAAGGGTGTCTAGGGGATCTAGTGGTGCCTAGGCAAGGGGAAAATGCATTGGATGCCCTGGGAGAGACATAGAATAAGAGGAGAGGGTAAAAATGTTCCTGTCAGGGCTGTCCAAAGGTGAAAATGGGGGTTTTACCCCATCTTCCAGTGGTTTATAGACCTGAGGTTTTTACTGGGGGTGCTTGGGCACTGCAAGAGGGTGTGGTAAAAGTTTTGAGGCAAGGGGGGGAGTGAAAGTGGTGAAAACAAGTACTTTTACCATTTCACCAGAAGGTGTTTGATCGGTGTTTGGGCAACATAAGTTTACCAACTTACTGAGATATTGAACAAGGTCTGATGTGAGGTAAAAAGGAGATGGATCACCAGATTTGAGCTCAAATGAGGAAAATTGACAATAGAAACTTTGTGAACCGTAGAAACTAACATAATCAGGTTTCTGTAGATCTTGTTATGCTAAGCTTTTACCCTTGATGCACCACTTAGTGTAGCACCATTATTTTGTGATTAGAGCATGTCCACAAAGTTTGGGGACAAGGGGAGAAACTTCACAATGTAAAGTTGTTCCAATTTGACTCTGGACAGGGAGGGTTTTGGGATGGTTTGATGAACCAAATCAACTTGTATTGCGATGAAACTTTGCAAGATTATCACCTATGGTAGTGTTGACTTGCTGAAATTTTCTTGGAATTTATTGAGAATATTTATTATAGAAATATTTCAAAAGCTGGATTTGGACAGAAAGGCTTTAGAGGGTTTTTTCCCATGATTTGAACATGCCCATGTGTTGAAATCTATATATATGGAAAATATATGTCCAATGAGTTTCCCTAATTTTTCTCAAATATTTTGAAAGCATTTAAATAATTTTTCCCTATGAAAAACCATTTCTGGTCTTAAGAAAAACCTTTAATTGAAATATAAAAATAATATTTAAAATTAATATTTGGTGGTTTTGGGAAGTCATATATATTGTAGGTTTGAAGTAAAGCATTTGGGGAGGAAGAATCCACACAATTTGAGGACTTGCAGTGCAAACCTCATTTCAGGGGTTTTTGAAAACCTAATTTGGATAAACCCTTTTTGGTCAAAATAAAATTTGATAAAAATAATATTCGGCACTATTCACATGGCATAATCATTGGGTAAGAGGTTTTGGGTCAAGGAAGATGAATATGAAGAGGGATAGAATCTAAGAGTGCCACATACCACAATCAACAAGCAAACAAGCACAAACATTGAAAAAGTTTTAATTGGTTCCAAATTTATAAATCCAAACATAACAAGGTGATACAACACAGGGTGTGATAGACCTACCCCCCTTACAAGAATCTCGTCCCCGAGATTCCTAGACTAAGCGCTAAAAAGATAAGGGAACTCGGATCTAAGATAGTCTTCACGCTCCCAGGTTGCTTCAGCTTTAGTGTGGTTGCTCCACTAGACCTTGAAGTACTTGATTGTGTGGCTTTGGGTGCAATGCTCGGCTTCATCCAAAATGTGAACCGTCCTCTCACAATAAGTGAGGTCTGGCTGAAGGTCGATGGCCTGATGGTTGATGTCCTTGTAGAGGTCGGGGCGGTTGGGAACTTGGAGACACTTCGGAGTTGTGACACATGAAAGATGTTGTGCACATCCGACAGCTCGGAAGGTAGATCTAGCTGATAGGCAACTTCTCCTCACCTGTCAGTGATCTTGAAGGGGCCGATGAACCTTGGTGCAAGTTTTCCCTTGTCGTGGAATCACTTGGTTTCTTTGAGAGGCGTGACACGGGGGTAAACATGGTCTCCAACACGGAAAATCCTGTCCCGACGGTGAGAGTCGGCGTAGCTCTTCTGCCTAGTCTTGGCGGTCTTGAATCGCTCTCAAACGAGTTGAACTTGCTATTCTGCTTTGCGGAGGATGTCTGGTCCGAGGACTAACCCTTATCTGGTCTCTGACCAGTTGAGAGGAGTACGACACTTGCGTCCATACAACACTTCAAATGGTGCCATCTGAAGACTCGTCTGGTAGCTGTTGTTGTAGGAGAACTCGGCAAACGGTAGGCAATCTTCCCACTTGGCTCCATAAGCCAAGACACAAGCGCAGAGCATGTCTTCGAGTATCTGATTTACTCGTTCAGTTTGCCCACCGGTCTGGGGGTGAAAAACAGTGCTGAAGGAGAGCCTCGTCCCCAAGTCTTCTTGGAACCTATTCTAGAACCTCGAGGTGAACTGGGTGCCTCGGTCCGATACAATCTCCTTAGGAACTCTGTGAAGACTCACAATCCGGTTGATGTAGAGGTTGCCCAATTGGTTCCCATTGTAAGTTTTCTTGACGGGAGGGCTACCTTAGTCAGGTGGTCGACAATGACCCAAATAGAGTCATGTCCCTTGCTTCCTTGGTAAACCGGTGATGAAATCCATCCCGATTTTGTCCCACTTCCACTCAGGCACTTTGAGAGGTTGGAGTAGTCTAGTAGGTCGTTAGTGCTCAACCTTGACTCTCTGGCATACGTCACACTTAGCGACAAATGCGCCTATTTCCCGTTTCATGCCATGCCACCAGAATCTTGCCTTGAGGTCTTGATACATCTTGGTTCCTCCAAGATGGATGGAGTATGGAGTGTCGTGAGCTTCTTGCAAGATCAAGTTCTTGAGCTCCTCATCATTGGGTACGCAGATGCGATTCCTGAACCATACAACTCCTTGTTCATCCATTGAGAATTCTGGGGCCTTGCCTTCCTTGATCTTCCTCTTGATGCCTTCAATGCTCTCGTATCCCTTCTGAGCTTCTTTGATATCATCCATCAAGGTAGGCTTTGCTTCGAGGTTGGCGAGGAATCCAGGCACAACCAGTTCCAAGTCGAAGCTTTCAAGTTCTTCATACAGGGTGGGTAGCCTTTCCTTAATCATAGCATACAAGGAACAAGCCTTTCTACTTAAGGCGTCGGCTACCACGTTGGCCTTTCCGGGGTGGTATTGAACACTGAGGTCGTAATCCTTGATCAACTCCAACCATCTTCATTGCCTCATGTTCAATTCCCTTTGAGTGAAAATATACTTCAAACTCTTGTGGTCTGTGTATATCTCACATCGCTTCCCCAGAAGGTAATGTTGCCATGTCTTCAAGGCATGAACCATGGCTGCCAACTCAAGATCATGAGTTGTGTAGTTCTCTTCATGAGGTTGTAGTTGTCTGGATAGATATGCTACAACTCTGCCTTCTTGCATTAGAACACCTCCAAGCCCGTGTTGGAAATATGCCCTAGAGGCAATAATAAATTAGTTATTATCATATTTCCTTGTTCATGATAATCGTTTATTATCCATGCTATAATTGTATTGATCGGAGACTTAGATGCATGTGTGGATACATAGACAAAACCATGTCCCTAGTATGCCTCTAATAGACTAGCTCGTTGATCAAAAGATGGTTAAGGTTTCCTAGCCATGGACATGAGATGTCATTTGATAACGGGGTCACATCATTAGGAGAATGATGTGATGGACAGGACCCAAACTGCAAACGTAGCATATGATCGTGTCAGTTTATTGCTACTGTTTTCCGCATGTCAAGTATGTGTTCCTATGACCATGAGATCATGCAACTCACAGATATCGGAGGAGTGCCTTGTGTGTATCAAACGTTGCAACGTAACTGGGTGACTATAAAGGTGGTCTACAGGTATCTCCGATGGTGTCTGTTGAGTTGGCATGGATCGAGACTGGGATTTGCTACTCCGTGTGACGGAGAGGTATCTCGGGGCCCACTCGGTAATGCAACATCACAATAAGCCTTGCAAGCAATGTGACTAATTGTTAGTTGCGGGATCTTGTATTACGGAACGAGTAAAGAGACTTGCCGGTAACGACGTTGAACTAGGTATGGAGATACCGACGATCGAATCTCTGGCAAGTAACATACCGAAGAACAAAGGGAACGTTATACGGGATTAACTGAATCCTTGACATAGAGGTTCGACCGATAAAGATCTTCATAGAATATGTAGGAACTAATGTGGACGTCCAGGTCCTGCCATTGGTTATTGACCGTAGAGGTGTCTCGGTCATGTCTACATAGTTCTCGAACCCGCAGGGTTTGCACACTTAAGGTTCGGTGACGTTTCGATAGTGTAGTGTTATGTATGGTGGTGACCGAAGTTTGTTCGGAGTCCTGGATGAGATCCCGGACATCACGAGGAGCTCCGGAATGTTCCGGAGGTAAAGATTCATATATAGGAAGTCCCAGTTTGGTTTCCGGAAAAGTTTCGGGCTCATCGGTAGTGTATCGGGAGTGCCGGTAGTGTACCGAGAGTGCCGGTAGTGTACCGGGAGACCTCCGGGAGGGGTACTTCGACCCCAAGAGGTCCATGGGATGTGGGAGAGTATTAACCAGCCCTTAGTGGGCTGGGAAAACAGCCACAAAGGCCCATGGCACAGGAGAGAAAGTCCTAAAGGAAAAAGTGGAAAATCAGCCAATAGGAGGCAATCCTACTCCAACTAGGATTGGAGGTGAAGTAGGATTGCTTCCCACCTCCTATTTCGGCCGACCCAAAGGCCTTGGCTGCCTCTCCTCTCCTCTCCTCCTATATATACTAGTGGATTGGGTGGTTTTTGCACAGAATTTCCGGCCACGTGCTACCCGTTACACCGGTGCATAGTTTCTCCTCTAGATTGGTTTTCTGCAGCGCTTAGGCGAAGCCCTGCCGGAATTGCTCCACCACCATCACAGGAGCGCCGTCACGCTACCGGTGAACTCTCTCTCCTATTCACCTCCTCTCGCTGGATCGAGACGGTGGAGATCGTCATCAAGCTGCACGTGTGCTGAACGCGGAGGTTCGACGCTAGATCGGAAGGACCGTGATCGAGATCGCGAGACGGTTCGTGATGTGATCACGGAACGGATCGTGATGAGTTCGCGGGACAGATCGTGAGACGGAGCGTGATGAGTTCGCGGGACAGATCATGATGTGTTCGCGGGACGGTTCATGATTGGATCGCGGGACGCTCGGCGATTTGGATCGCGAAGAAGTTCGACTACACCAACCGCGTTTCTTAACGCTTCCCGCTTAGCGATCTACAAGGGTACGTAGATCCACTCTCCCTCTCGTAGATGCTCATCACCATGGATAGGTTTGCGTGTGCGTAGGAAATTTTTTGTTTCCCATGCGACGTTCCCCAACAGCCCGGTTCTTGATGCATCGCAATATATCACAAACTCCTTGTGAATATCGGGGGTGGCCAAAAGAGGGGCTATGGTCAATCTCTTCTTGAGCTCCTAGAAGCATTCCTCGCACTTAGTTGTCCATTCGAACTTCTTGTCCTTCTTCAAAAGCTGGGTCATGGGTCGGGCAATGCTCGAGAACCCTTCCACGAACTTGTGGTAATATCCCGCGAGTCCGAGGAAGCTCCTGACTTCCTTCACGGTGGTTGGAGTTTGCCATTCGGTTATGGCTTCAATCTTGGCAGGATCTACTGATAATCCTTCTGCAGTCAGCACATGACCCAAGAATCCAACTTCATGCAGCCAGAATTCACACTTGCTGAACTTGGCATAAAGCTGGTGCTCTCGAAGCTTTTCTAGGACCAACCTCAAGTGTCCTTCATGCTCTTCTTCAGACTTAGAGAAGACGAGTATGTCTTCAATGAAGACGACAACGAACTTGTCCAAGTACTCCATGAAGACCTTATTCATGAGGTACATGAAGTAGGCAGGGGCATTGGTTAACCCAAATGACATGACCGTGTACTCGTACATGCCATACCGGGTTACAAATGTCGTCTTCGGAATGTCTTGGGGTCTGATCTTCAGCTGATAGTATCCTGACCTGAGGTCGATCTTGGAGAACACCTTGGCTCCGTTCAACTGATCGAACAAGTCTTCAATCTTGGAGAGTGGGTACTTGTTCTTTATTGTGACTTCATTGAGAGAGCGGTAATCGACACAGTGTCAGATAGTTCCGTCCCTCTTTGACAAAAATAGAACAGGTGATCCCCAGGGAGAGGCACTCGGGCGAATGAACCCTTTTCTGAGATGCTCTGCCAGTTGCTTCTTCAATTCAGCCAACTCTTCGGATCCCATCTTGTAGGCCTTCTTATAGATGGGCCTTGATCTGGGCATAAGCTTAATGATGAACTCAATGTCACGATCAGGAGGCATTCCAGGCAGCTCATCAGGAAACACATCCGGGTATTCACATACCACTAGCACTTGATCCAACTCAATTCCCAATAGATAGTTAGCCTGAGGGGCTTGAGTGGAGGCAGGGTTGGGAACATACTTGACTTCCACTCCTTGGCTATTAGTCATGGTAACGATCCTCTTGGCACAGTCTAACAAGCCTTGGTGCTTGGTCAACAAATTCATGCCAAGGATGACATCCAAGCCTGGTGAATCCAGAACTATAAGGCCTGCTAGGAAGTCTACCCCGTTGATGTCAATCTTCACTCCTTTACAACCTATCCCAGACTTCATAACTGATCCCGGGGTTTGTATCCACATACGACTACCCAGGGCTGTAGGCTTCATGCCACTCTCTAATGCAAACTTTTGGGTGACAAAAGAATGCGAAGCTCCACAATGAAACAGTACTATCGCTGGAGTTGAGTTGACAAGGAACGTACCCAGTATGACGTCCGGGTCTTCCTGGGCTTCCTATTGTTGGAAATATGCCCTAGAGGTAATAATAGAGTGATTATTATATTTCCTTGTTCATGATAATTGTCTATTGTTCATGCTATAATTGTATTAACCGGAAACCATAATACATGTGTGAATACATAGACCACAACATGTCCCTAGTGAGCCTCTAGTTGTCTCGCTCGCTGATCAACAGATTGTCACGGTTTCATGACCATGGACATTGGATGTCGTTGATAACGGGATCACATCATTAGGAGAATGATGTGATGGACAAGACCCAATCCTAAGCATAGCACAAGATCGTGTAGTTTGTCTGCTAAAGCTTTTCTAATGTGAAGTATCATTTCCTTAGACCATGAGATTGTGCAACTCCCAGATACCCTAGGAATACTTTGGGTGTGCCAAACTTCACAACGTAACTGGGTGGCTATAAAGGTACACTATGTGTATCCCCGAAAGTATCTGCTGGGTTGGCACGAATCGAGACTAGGATTTCTCACTCTGTGTGACGAAGAGGTATCTCTGGGCCCACTCGGTAATACATCATCATAATGAGCTCAATGTGACTAAGGATTTAGCCACGGGATGATGTGTTGCGGAATGAGTAATGAGACTTGCCGTTAACGATATTGAACAAGGTATAGGGATACCGACGATCGATTCTCGGGCAAGTAACATACCCATGGACAAAGGGAATTGTATACAGGGTTGATTGAATCCCCGACATCGTGGTTCATCCAATGAGATCATCATGGAACATGTGGGAGCCAATATGGGTATCTAGATCCCGCTTTTGGTTATTGTCCAGAGAGGTGTCTCGGTCATGTCTGCATGCTTCCCGAACTCGTAGGGTCTACACACTTAAGGTTCGATGACGCTAGGGTTATATGGGAATAGTGTACGTGGTTACCGAAGGTTGTTCGGAGTCCCGGATGAGATCCCAGACGTCACGAGGAGTTCCAGAATGGTCTGGAGGTAAATATTTATATATAGGAAGTGAGGATTTGGTCATCGAAAGTGTTTCGGGCATCACCGATAACGTACTGGGACCACCGGAAGGGTTCCAGGGGTCTAGTGCGAGGGGCCACCGGCACCAGAGGCCTGCATGGGCCGAAAGTGGGAGGGAACCAGCCCCTGGGTGGGCTGGTGCACCTCCCACTAGGCCCAAGGCATAGCAAAGGAGTAGGGGGCAAACCCTAGCGCAGATGGGCCCTAGGCCCACCCTAGGGCGCCTAGGGCTGCCGCACTCCCTCTCCCCTCTCTTCGCCGCCTACCCCAAGGGCCATCTAGGGCTGGCTGCCGCCCTAGGGTGGGAACCCTAGGGGTGCGCCCCCTCTCCTCCTCCTCCTCCTATAAATAGTGGAGGGTTTTTGGGGTTGCACACAACAGATCTCTCTCTCTCTCTCTCGGCACAGCCCTACCCCTCCTCCTCCTCGTCCTCCATAACGCTTGGCGAAGCCCTGTCGGAGTACCACACAGCTCTACCATCACCACACCGTCGTGTTGCCGTAGGTCACCCTCAACTGCTCCTTCCTCCTTGCTGGATCAAGGCGTAGGAGACGTCACTGGGCTGCACTTGTGTTGAACGCGGAGGCGCCATTGTTCCGCACTTAGATCGGAATCAACATCGATCTGAATCGCTGCGAGTATGACTCCACCAACCGCATTCTTGTAACGCTTCCGCTTTGCGATCTTCAAAGGTATGAAGATGAACTCCCCTTTGCTCGTTGCTGGTTTCTCCATAGATTGATCTTGGTGACACGTAGAAAAAAATGTGATTTAGTACTACGATCCCTAACAGTGGCATCATGAGCTAGGTCTATGCGTAGAATCTATGCACGAGTAGAACACAAGTTGTTGTGGGCGTTGATTTTGTCAATTTGCTTGCCATTACTAGTCTTATCTTGATTCAGCGGCATTGTGGGATGAAGCGGCCCGGACCGACTTTACACGTACGCTTACGTGAGACTGGTTCCACCGCCTAACATGCACTTGTTGCATAAGGTGGCTAGCGGGTGTCTATCTCTCCCACTCTAGTCGGATCGGATTCGATGAAAAGGGTCCTTATGAAGGGTAAATAGAAATTGGCATATCATGTTGTGGTTTTTGCGTAGGTAAGAAACGTTCTTGCTAGAAACCTATAGCAGCCACATAAAAACTTGCAACAACAATTAGAGGACGTCTAACTTGTTTTTGCAGCATATGCTGTGTGATGTGATATGGCCAAAGGATGTCATGTGATATATGTGATTTATGATATTGATCATGTTCTTGTAATAAGATTCACGACTTGCATGTCGATGAGTATGACAACCGGCAGGAGCCATAGGAGTTGTCTTAATTTATTGTATGACCTGCGTGTCAATCAAAAAACGCCATGTAATTACTTTACTTTATTGCTAACCGTTAGCCATAGTAGTAGAAGTAATAGTTGGCGAGACAACTTCATGAAGACACGATGATGGAGATCATGGTGTCGTGCCGGTGACAATAATGATCACGGTGCCCCGAAGATGGAGATCAAAGGAGCAAGATGATATTGGCCATATCATGTCACTATATGATTGCATGTGATGTTTATCATGTTTTACATCTTATTTGCTTAGAACGTCGGTAGCTTAAATAAGATGATCTCTCACTAAAATTTCAAGAAATGTGTCCCCCCTAACTGTGCACCGTTGCTAAGGTTTGTTGTTCTGAAGCACCACGTGATGATCGGGTGTGATAGGTTCTAACGTTCGCATACAACGGGTGTAAGCCAGATTTACACACGCAATACACTTAGGTTGACTTGATGAGCCTAGCATGTACAGACATGGCCTCGGAACACGGGAGACCGAAAGGTCGAACATGAGTCGTATAGAAGATACGATCAACATGGAGATGTTCACCATTGATGACTAGTCCATCTCACGCGATGATCAGACACGGGCTAGTTGACGTGGATCATGTGTCACTTGGATGACTAGAGAGATGTCTATCTAAGTGAGAGTTCATTAAATAATTTGATTATGTGAACTTAATTATCATGAACTTAGTATAAAATTGTCTTTACAATCTATATTGTCGATCCAATGGCCCACGCTAATGTTGCCCTCAACTTCAATGCGTTCCTAGAGAAAACCAAGCTGAAAGACGATGGAAGCAACTATACGGACTGGGTTCGTAGCTTGAGGATCATCCTCATAAATTCCAAGAAATTATATGTCGTTTATGCACCGCTAGGTGACGCACCCTTTTTCCCAGCAACTCAAGACGTTATGAACACCTGGCAGTCGCGTAGTGATGATTACTCCCTGGTTCAGTGCGGCATGCTTTACAGCTTAGAACCAGGGCTCCAAATGCGTTTTGAGCAACACAGAGCATATGAGATGTTCCAAGAGTTGAGAATGGTTTTGCAAGCTCCTACCCGGGTCGAGAGATATGATGTCGCTGACAAGTTCTTTAGTTGTAAGATGGAGGAAAATAGTTGTGTCAGCGAGCACATACTCAAAATGTCTGGGTTGCACAACCGCGTGTCTCAGTTGGGACTTAATCTTCCGGATGACTCGGTTATTGATAGAATCCTCCACTCGCTTCCACCTAGCTACAAGAGCTTTGTGATGAACTACAATATGCAAGCGATGGAGAAGTCCATTCCTGAGTTATATTCGATGTTGAAATCAGCGGAGGTGGAAATCAAAAAGGAACATCAAGTGTTGATGGTGAGCAAGACCACCAGTTTCAAGAAAGGCAAGGGTAAGAAGAACTTCAAGAAGGACGGCAAGTTGCCGGGAAGAAGAACAAGAATGGACCCAAGCCTGAGACTGAGTGTTTTTATTGCAAGGGTACCAGTCACTAGAAGTGGAACTGCCCCAAGTACTTAGCGGATAAGAAGGACGGCAACATTAAAGGTATATGTGATATACTTGTTATTGATGTGTACCTTACCAACGCTCATAGTAGCTCCTGGGTATTTGATACCGGTGCAGTTTCTCACATTTGTAACTCCAAGCAGGAGCTGCGGAATAAGCGGAGACTGGCAAAGGACGAGGTGATGATGCGCGTCGGGAATGGTTCCAATGTTGATGTGATCGCCGTCGGCACGCTACCTCTACATCTACCTTTGGGATTAGTTTTAAACCTTAATAGTTGTTATTTAGTACCAGCTTTGAGCATGAACATTGTATCTGGATCTTGCTTGATGCGAGATGGCTACTCATTTAAATCTGAGAATAATGGTTGTTCTATTTATATGAGAGAAATGTTTTATGGTCATGCCTTGCTGGTCAATGGTTTATTTTTGATGAATCTCTAACGTGATGTTACACATGTTCATAGTGTGAGTACCAAAATATGTAAGGTTGATAACGATAGTCCCACTTACATGTGACACTGCCGCCTTGGTCATATTGGTGTCAAACGCATAAAGAAACTCCATGCTGATGGACTTTTGGAGTCTCTTGATTTTGAATCATTTGACACGTGCGAACCATGCCTCATGGGCAAGATGACCAAGACTCCGTTCTCCGGAACAATGGAGCGAGCAACTGACTTGTTGGAGATAATACATACTGATGTATGCCGTCCAATGAGCGTTGAGGCTCGCGGTGGCTACCGTTATGTTCTCACCCTCACTGATGACTTAAGCAGATATGGGTATGTCTATTTAATGAAACACAAGCCTGAAACCTTTGAAAAGTTCAAGGAATTTCAAAGTGAGGTAGAGAATCAACGTGACAGGAAAATAAAGTGCCTACGATCTGATCATGGCGGAGAATATTTGAGTCATGAGTTTGGCACGCACCTAAGGAAATGTGGAATTGTTTCACAACTCACGTTGCCTGGCACACCTCAGCGAAATGGTGTGTCTGAACGTCATAATCGCACTCTATTGGATATGGTGTGATCTATGATGTCTCTTACCGACTTACCGCTATCATTCTGTGGATATGCATTAGAGACTGCTGCATTCACTTTAAATAGGGCACCGTCTAAGTCCGTTGAGACGACACCGTATGAATTATGGTTTGGAAAGAAACCTAAGATGTTGTTTCTGAAAGTTTGGGGATGCGATGCTTATGTGAAGAAACATCAACCTGAGAAGCTTGAACCCAAAGCAAAAAAGTGTGTCTTCATAGGATACCCCAAAGAAATTGTTGGTTATACCTTCTACCTCAGATCCGAAGGCAAAGTCTTTGTTGCTAAGAATGGATCCTTTATAGAAAGAGTTTCTCTCGAAAGAAGTAAGTGGGAGGAAAATAGAACTTGATAAGGTAATTGTACCTCCACTCGAACCGGAGAGTAGCGCAGCACAGGAAGTTGTTTCTATGGAGCCTGCACCGGCTGGAGAGGAAGTTAATGATGATGATCATGAAACTTCAGATAAAGTTGCTATTGAACCTCGAAGGTCCACAAGGACACGTTCCGCACCAGAGTGGTACGACAACCCTGTCCTGGAGATCATGTTGTTGGACAACGGTGAACCTTCGAACTATGAAGAAGCGATGGCGGGCCCGGATTCCAACCAATGGCTTGAACCCATGAAATCCGAGATAGGATCCATGTATGAGAACAAAGTATGGACTTTGGTGGACTTGCCCGATGATTCGGCGAGCCATAGAAAATAAATGGATGTTTAAGAAGAAGACTGGTGCGGATGGTAATGTGACCGTCTATAAGGCTCGGCTTGTCGCTAAGGATTATCGACAAGTTCAAGGAGTTGACTACGATGAGACTTTCTCACCCGTAGCGATGCTGAAGTCTGTCCGAATCATGTTAGCAATTGCCGCATTTTATGATTATGAGATCTGGCAAATGGACGTCAAAACGACATTCCTTAATGGTTTCCTTAAGGAAGAACCGTATATGATGCAGCCGGAAGGTTTTGTCGATCCTAAAGATGCTAACAAAGTATGCAAGCTTCAGTGCTCCATCTATGGGCTGGTGCAAGCATCTCGGAGTTGGAACATTCGCTTTAATGAGGTGATTAAAGCGTTTGGATTTACACAGGTTTATGGAGAACCATGTATTTACAAGAAAGTGAGTGGGAGCTCTGTAGCATTTCTCATATTATATGTGGATGACATGTTGTTGATGGGAAATGATATAGAACTTTTGGAAAGCATAAAGGCCTACTTGAATAAGTGTTTTTCAATGAAGGACCTTGGAGAAGCTGCTTACATATTGGGCATCAAGATCTATAGAGATAGATCAAGACGCCTCATAGGTCTTTCACAAAGCACATACCTTGACAAGATATTAAAGAAGTTCAAAATGGATCAGTCCAAGAAGGGGTTCTTGCCTGTGTTACCGGGTGTGAGATTAAGTACGACTCAATGCCCGACCATGGCAGAGGATAGAGAAAAGATGAGTGTCATCCCCTATGCTTCAGCCATAGGCTCTATTATGTATGCCATGATGTGTACCAGACCTCATGTGAACCTTGCCATAAGTTTGGTACGAAGGTACCAAAGTGATCCTGGAGCAGAACACTAGACAACGGTCAAGAATATCCTGAAGTACCTGAAAAGGACCAAGGACATGTTTCTCGTATATGGAGGTGCCGAAGAGCTCGTCGTAAAGGGTTACGTCAATGATAGTTTCGACACATATCCGGATGACTCCAAGTCACAAACCGGATACGTGTATATTTTGAACGGAGGGGCAATCAGCTGGTGCAGCAGCAAGCAAAGCATCATGGCGGCATCTACATGTGAAGCGGAGTACATAGCTGCTTCGGAAGCAGCACAGGAAGGAGTCTGGATGAAGGAGTTCATCACCGACCTAGGAGTGATTCCCAATGCATCGGGCCCAATGACTCTACTCTGTGACAACACTGGAGCTATTTCCCTTTCCAAGGAGCCCAGGTTTCACAAGAAGACAAGACACATCAAGCGCCGCTTCAACTCCATTCGTGGATATGTCCAGGATGGAGATACAGACATTTCTAAAGTACGTACGGATTTGAATGTCACAGATCCGTTGACTAAACCTCTCTCATGAGCAAAACATGATCAACACCAGAACTCTATGGGTGTTCGATACATCACAATGTAACTGAATTATTGAATCTAGTGCAAGTGGGAGACTATTGGAAATATGCCCTAGAGGCAATAATAAAGTGATTATTATATTTCCTTGTTCATGATAATTGTCTATTGTTCATGCTATAATTTTATTAACCGGAATCCGGAATACATGTGTGAATACATAGACTACAACATGTCCCTAGTGAGCCTCTAGTTCGCTAGCTCGTTGATCAATAGATGGTCACGGTTTCATGAACATGGACATTGGATGTCGTTGATAATGGGATCACATCATTAGGAGAATGATGTGATGGACAAGACCCAATCCTAAGCATAGCACAAGATCGTGTAGTTCGTCTGCTAAAGCTTTTCTAATGTCAAGTATCATTTCCTTAGACCATGAGAGTGTTCAACTCCCGGATACCGTAGGAATACTTTGGGTGTGCCAAATGTCACAACGTAACCGGGTGGCTATAAAGGTACACTACGGGTATCCCCAAAAGTATCTGCTCGGTTGGCACGAATCGAGACTGGGATTTGTCACTCTATGTGACGGAGAGGTATCTCTGGGCCCACTTGGTAATACATCATCATAATGAGCTCAATGTGACTAAGGAGTTATCCACGGGATGATGTGTTGCGGAACGAGTAAAGAGACTTGCCGGTAACGAGATTGAACAAGGTATAGGGATACCGACGATCGATTCTCGGGCAAGTAACATACCGATGGACAAAGGGAATTGTATACGGGATTGATTGAATCCCCGACATCATGGTTCATCCGATGAGATCATCATGTAACATGTGGGAGCCAATATGGGTATCCATATCGTGCTTTTGGTTATTGGCCGGAGAGGTGTCTCGGTCATGTCTGCATGCTTCCCGAACCCGTAGAGTCTACACACTTAAGGTTCGATGATGCTAGTGTTATATGGGAATAGTGTACGTGGTTACCGAAGGTTGTTCGGAGTCCCAGATGAGATCCCGGACGTCACGAGGAGTTATGGAATGGTCCGGAGGTAAATATTCATATATAGAAAGTGAGGATTTGATCATCGGAAGTGTTTCGGGCATCGCCGGTAACGTACCGGGACCACTGGAAGGGTTCCGGGGGTCCACCATGAGGGGCCACCGGCACTAGAGGCCTACATGGGCTGAAATGGGAGGGAACCAGCCCCTGGGTGGGCTGGTGCGCCTCCCACCAGGCCCAAGGCATAGCAAAGGATCAGGGGGCAAACCCTAGCGCGGATGGGCCCTAGGCCCACCCTAGGGGGCCTAGGGATGTCGCACCCCCTCTCCCCTTTCTTGGCTGCTGACCCCAAGGGCCATCTAGGGCTGGCCGCCGCCCTAGATTGGGAACCCTAGGGGGTGTGCCCCCTCTCCTCCTCCTCCTATAAATAGTGAAGGGTTTTGGGGGCTACACACAACATATCCCTCTCTCTCGGCGCAGCCCTACCCCTCCTCCTCCTCGTCCTCCGTAGCGCTTGGCGAAGCCCTACCGGAGTACCACGCAGCTCCACCGTCACCATGTCGTCATGCTGCCGGAGGTGTCCCTCAACCTCTCCTTCCTCCTGGCTGGATCAAGGGTAGGAGACGTCACCGGGCTGCACGTGTGTTAAACACGGAGGCGCCGTTGTTCGACGCTTAGATCGGAATCAACCGTGATCTGAATCGCTGCGAGTACGACTCCACCAACCGCGTTCTTGTAATGCTTCCGCTTTGCGATCTTCAAAGGTATGAAGATGGACTCCCCTTTGCTCGTTGTTGGTTTCTCCATAGATTGATCTTGGTGACACGTAGGAAATTTTTTGATTTACTACTACAATCCTCAGCACCTCTGTGGTGACGTGATTCACATGACCCTTGCCATTGTTGGGCTAGTTGTGGGGAGTGGGGTTCCTTGGGGGTGCTCCACGGCCTTGACCTTGAGCTGGTGCATTGGGGCGTGGGGCATCTGCCTTCTTGTTGGGGCAAAGCTTAGAGATGTGCACAGGCTGACCACACCCAAAGCAAGTGACTTGCCCAGGGTTGTTGTTGTAGTTTCTGCCACGGTTGTTGTTATTGGGGCTGTTGTTGTAAGCTGGCCTGGGATTGGCATACTGCTGAGGCTGGTAGCTTGGATGAGGCACATGAGATCTAGCCTGTTGTGGCTGATAGGTTGGCTTGGCTGGGGCTGGCTGCCAGGGGTGAGGCTTCTGGTTGCTAGAGCTACCCTTGCTGATCATCTTGCGCTTGTGAGTGTCATCTATGGCACGACGCTTGTCTTCCAGCATGAGGGCCTTGTTCACCAGGTCAAAGAAGGTGCAACGGTCGCAAACAATGAGCTAATACTGCAGGCATTCTAACATGGAAGCGTCCTAGTTCACATGTTCGTCACCAACAAACTCTTCAGCATACTCATGTTTTTCCATGCCTAGCCAATTAAATAACCAGTGGCAAGCCAATGAGTACTTTGAATGTACTCGCAAGAAACCCAAGTTGTGGAAAAAGGTACTAATGATGCATGATATAGCACTAAGTGGAAATTTGCGGAAAGCTAATTTTTAATGCAATGTCATGATCAAGTATCTAGGTAAGAATGCATTAACAGTTGGCAAATATCCATATGAACAAGTTATAGATATCATCATAAGCAAGGGTTGAACATCTCATGTTCATTCATCATGCTAAGTCATCGGACTTAGTTCAATTGTCATGCTAAGTCATCAGACTTAGCTCAAGTACCATCTTTGTATCCAACACACACACACACAAGTTTGTGAAAACATTTTGGACGTAGCACAAGATCGGTCATCCAACTGTCCTTGACCGTGGACACAGCTATTCGAATAGTTTTACACTCTATAGAGGTTGCACACTTTACCCACAAGACTCGGGGAACTTTCATGTCATCCATGACTCACGGTATATTGCATACCCGAGGTAAGCACCCAAACAATGCCTTTCCCATGGTGATACTAAACAAAGAGTCCACTCATTGGTACCATCCCTCATCATATATGTCACTCGTATCATCCATGAGGGCATGCAACGGTGTGCCCGGTGCCTGTAAAGACAACGCATGGCCTTCCACTTCCGGGACGACCCCGTCTCAAGAGTGACCACTTCATTCTTGCCACTAGTTATGCGGGCTCCTTGCTAGCACCAACCATAGTAATCAACAAAGCCCCGTCCCATAAGGGGTATCGTGGTCGTACATGTAAGGTTGGAATAACAGTCGCAACTTACACCAATCCATTTTTGAAAACCACAGACACTCACTTGCTCCGGTACACCACTTCTTTCTCAAGTGGTCACCCAACTCAGCATCATCTCCCTTGGGCATTAGTGGCACCCGAAGGGGTTTTCGGAAAGCCACTGAAATCATCTCTTCCTTTCCATCACTATGCATAAATCCCAAACCCACTTGCGTAGTATCTACTAGAATCCTATCTACACCCACCCGCATAAACCTCGTAAGGTGGTAGGGTCATGTACGATGCAAGTGTCAATGGTAAAAGTGTCGAAAGCAACCCACCGAAGGGGTCACTACCCCACATGATCAAGTATAACAAAAGTAAAGTGCTATATGACATGCAATGAAAAGGGTTTCTTAACATGGCCAAAGGGTTGCTTGCCTGGCTCAACAAAGTCTCTGTAGTCTTCGAAGTCTTCGGGTCCAACTTCCTCATCAACAGCGCAATCTATCATTGCGATAAATAGCGATAAAAATAAGCATCACACAAAAATAGAGCACACAAGCTAATATTAAAAATGCTACCCTATTTTGATAAATACTAAAAACTATACTAAAATTGTTGTCTAGGGTTTAGAAGTTAAAAAGGTTTTCAAAAATATTTAAAACAGGGGCTGATAATGCCAAATAGGGTTTTTTAAATTAAATCAGTATATAAAATATTTCAAAAATTCTATGGAATAATCTAGGAATTGTGGTGGAAAAATATCAGGCATTGGATAAATATTGAGCTCTGTGGGCTTTTTGCAAAACCCCATAGAAAAGAAAAAGGAAAAAGGGCACGGGACCCTGGGCAAGAGCCAGCCTGCAACTGGGCCGGCCCAAAGGCCAACCAGCCCAAGCGAACCGATGCGCGCGCGCCCGTGTTCAAACCTGACGGCTGGGGCCCAAAGGCCAGCGACAGAGAGAAGAGGAGAAGGGAGGGGAGAATGACAGGCGGGCCCCGTCTGTCATCTCCAACCTCACGGTAGGGAGGCCGGGGAGCTCACCGGCAACAATGCAGGGCATGGCAAGGCTAACTAGAGTCAGGAACGTGCTCGGGGCCGAGTCGCCGTTCCAGGGGAGGTCAAAGGGGCGTCGGAGGCGGTCGGAGTCGCCGGTGGCGAGCACCCATGGCGGAGGAAGCTTCGGGAGAGATCGTCGGGGCCTCTCCGAGCTACAAACACGACGGGGTCGAGGGGGAAACGGGTCAGGAGAGCAAGGGCAGACCAACGGAAGCAAAATGGAGACCAGAGGGGGTCGCTACCAGGAGAATGGCGACGAGGTCGCCGCGGCAGTCCTTGGCTCGATCCCGAGCGCAGAGGCTTCGGGAGTTCTCCGGGGTGCATAGGGGGTCTACTAGGAAGTGGAGAGAGAGGCCAGAGGGGAGAGGAGGCTTGGGGAGGGCCTTAAGTAGGCGGCCCTCAGTCCACCGAGCTCGGGTGTGCCTGCAAGCTTGTGGCCGAGGCCAGAGGCCACGGGAGAGGGAGGAACTGAGTCTGGGGTGCATGTGGAGTTGTTCTAAGCCAGGGAGGAGAGAGGAGATAGGTGGGGGAGCGCGCGTGTATCAGCTCCGCGGTTGGCCAGCTCGGGCGGCCACGGCGCGTGCGAGGGGGCGCAGAGGAGGGAGAGACAGGAGGGGGGCAAGGGGCGGCGTGTTGCAGACGCCGAGGCCGATCATCTGGCGAGAGGGGGCGCTCGAGGTGGTCAGGGCCATGCAGTGGGCAACGGCTACAATGCCTGTCGGCACTGTAGCATGCTCCAGAGCGCGCGTTTGGTATGCCACGACATGCCAACGGCGTCTTGTGCTTGTCCAATGGTGTCTAGAGGGATCTAGGGGTGCCTAGGCTAGGGGAAAATGCATTGGATGCCCTGGGGGAGAGATAGAATAAGAGGAGAGGGTAAAAATGTTCCTGCCAGGGCTGTCCAAAGGTGAAAACGGGGGTTTTACCCCATCTTTTAGTGGCTTATGGACCTGAGGTTTTTACTGGGGGTGCTTGGGCACTGCAAGAGGGTGTGGTAAAATTTTGGAGGCAAGGGGGGAGTGAAAGTGGTGAAAACAAGTACTTTACCATTTCACCAGAAGGTGTTTGATGAGTTTCCCTAAATTTTCTCAAATATTTTGAAAGCATTTAAATAATTTTTCCCTATGAAAAACCATTTCTGGTCTTAAGAAAAATACTTTAATTAAAATATAACAATAATCTTTAAAATTAATATTTGGTGGTTTTGGGAAGTAATATATATTGTAGGTTTGAAGTAAATCCTTTGGGGAGAAAGAATCCACCCAATTGGAGGACTTGTAGTGGAAACCTCATTTGAGGGGGTTTTGAAAACCTAATTTGGATAAACCCTTTTTGGTCAAAATAAAATTTGATAAAAATAATTTTGGGCACTATTCACATGGCATGATCATTGGGAAAGAGGTCTTCGGTCAAGGAAGATGAATATGAAGAGGGATAGAATCTAAGAGTGCCACATACCACAATCAACAAGCAAACAAGCAAAAATTCAAACAAGCACAAACATTGAAAATGTTTTAATTGGTTCCAAATTTTATAAGTCCAAACATAACAAGGTGATACAACATAGGGTGTGACATTTTTCGGAGTCCCGGAGGTCATGAGGAGCTCCGGAATGGTCCAGAGGTAAAGATTGATATATAGAAAGTCCCGTTTTGGTCGCCGTAAAAGTTTCAGTCTCATCGGTAGTGTATCAGGAGTGCCGGGAGGGTACCGGGGGACCATCGGGAGGGGTGTCTCGATGCAAGTGGCTACATGGTCTGTGGGAGGAGGTAAACCAGCCCCTAGTGGGTTGGCCGAAGCCCCACTAGAGGCCCATGCGGCTGGGTGGAGAAACCCAAATGTGGAAGGAGGATTCCAAGTGGAAGAGAGGGAGTCCCGATCCTACTAGGATTGGAGGAGGACTCCTCCTCTCTCCACTTCAGCCGAAGCAAGGTCTGGCCCCTTGGGGGCCAAGTCTCCTCCCTCCCTCCTCCTATATATACTAGAAGTATTGAGGGTTTTTCAACACAAAAATCAGCCACGTGCTACCCTCTTCTCTAGGTCGTAGTTTCTTCTCTAGATCGTTTCAGCGATGCTTAGGCGAAGCCCTACTGGAATAGTTCCACCACCATCGCGCTGCCGAAGAACTCATCTACCTCTTTGCTCCCTCTTATTGGATTAAGAAGGCAGAGATCGTCATCGAGCCGTACGTGTGCTGAACACCGAGGTGTCGTCCTTCGACGCTAGATCGGGATAGGTCATGATTGGATCGCAGGACGCTCGGCATTTTGGATCACGAAGACGTTTGACTACATCAACCGCGTTTCCCGATGGCGACACATTGATGGAGATCAAGATGATGGACATCGTGGTGTCATGCCGGTGACGATGGAGATCATGTCGGTGCTTTCAAGATGAAGATCAAAAGCACAAGTTCATGGCCATATCATGTCACTTATGATTCGCATGTGATGTTAATCCTTTTATGCACCTTGCTTTGGTTAGGACAACGGTAGCATTATAAGGTGATCCCTCACTTAAATATCAAGATGAATTGGGTTCTCCCCGAGTGTGCACCGTTGCGAAAATTCGTCGTGTCGAGACACCACGTGATGACCGGGTGTGATAGACTCTACGTTCACATACAACGGGTGCAAGACCGTGTTGCACGTGCGGAACACTCCTGTTAAACGTGACGAGCCTAGCATGTACAGACATGGCCTCGGAACACAAGAGACCGAAAGGTCAAACATGAGTCATATAGTAGATATGATCAACATGATGATGTTCACCATTGAAACCACCTCAACTCACGTGATGATCGGACTTGAGTTGGTGAATTTGGATCATGTATCACTCAGATGACCTGAGGGATGTCAATTTGAGTGGGAGCTTTAGTAATTTGATTAACTAAACTCATTATCTTGAACAATAGTCTTAGTAACCTTTGCATATTTATGTTATAGATCAATGGCTCGCACAGTAGCACCCCTGAATTTTAATGTGTTCCTAGAGAAAGCTAAGTTGAAAGATGATGGAAGTAACTTGGGGACTGGGCCCGTAATCTGAGGATTATCCTCATGGCTTCCCAGAAGGCTTATGTCCTTGATGCACCTCTTGGTGATCCACCTGCTCCAGGTGAGTCTGCAGACGTTGCGAACGCCTGGAAGACACGTTATGATGATTACTCAATAGTTCAATGTGCAATGTTCTATGGCTTAGAACCAGAAATTCAAAGATGTTCTGAACGTCATGGAGCACATGATATGTTCCAGGAGTTGAAGTTTATCTTTTAGGAGAATGCCCAGATCGAGAGGTATGAGGCCTCTGATAAGTTCTATGCTTGCAAAATGGAGGAGAATGGGTCTGTCAGTGAACACATACTCAGAATGTCTGGGTATTCTACCCGTCTGGCTGAATTGGGGGTGCCCCTTCAGGCAAAGGCAATCACTGACAGAGTACTTCAATCATTGCCACCTAGCTACAAGAGCTTCCTGTTGAGCTATAACATGCACGGGATGAACAAGTCAGTCGCCGAGCTGTTTGCGATGTTAAAAGTCGCTGAGTCTGAGATGAAGCAGCATCAAGTGTTGATGGTCAATAAAACCACTAGTTTTAAGAAGAATGGAAAGGGCAAGAAGGGTAACTCTAGGAAGAGTGGCAAAGCAGTTGCCCCTCCCGTGAAGAAACCCAAGGTTGGACCCAAGCCAGAAACTGAGTGCTTTCATTGCAAGGGAACTGGTCACTGGAAGCAGAACTGCCCCAAGTATCTGGCCGACAAGAAGGCGGCCAACACCAAACAAGGTATATATGATATACATGTTATTGATGTGTACCTTACCAACTCTCATTGTAGTGCCTAGGTATTTGATACCGGTTCCATTGCTCATATGTGCAACTCAAAACAGGAGCTACAGAATAGACGAAGGCTGGCAAAGGACGAAGTGACGATGCGTGGGAAATGGTTCCAAGGTTGATGTGATCGCCGTCGGCATGCTCGCTCTTCGATTACCATCAGGATTAGTGATAAACCTGAATAATCGTTATATAGTGCCTGCGTTAAGCATGAACATTATATCTGGATCTTTACTCATTTAAATCAGAGAATAATGGTTGTTCTATTTATATGAGTAATATCTTTTATGGTCATGCACCCAATCTGAGGGGTTTATTCATATTGAATATCAATAGTGATGATACACATGTTCATAACATTGATGTCAAAAGATGTAGAGTTGATAATGATAGTACCACTTTCTTGTGGCACTGCCGTTTAGGTCATATTGGTGTAAAACGCATGAAGAAGCTCCATGCTGATGGAATTTTGGAGTCACTTGATTTTAAATCAGTTGACACATGTGAACCATGCCTCTTGGGCAAGATGAATAAAATGCCATTCTCTCGAACAATGGAACGGGCAAGTGACTTGTTGGAAATCATACATACTGATGTATGCGGACTGATGAGCATTGAGGAACGCTATGGATATCGTTACTTTCTCACCTTCACTGATGACTTAACTAGACATGGGTATATTTACTCAATGAAACACAAGTCTTAAACATTTGAAAAGTTCAAGCAATTTCAGAGTGAAGTTGAGAATCATCGTAACAAGAAGATTAAATTCCTACGATCTGACCGAGGAGGTGAATATCCGAGTTATGAGTTTGGTAGTCACTTAAGACAGTGTGGAATTGTTGCACAATTGACACCGCCTAGAACACCATAGCGTAATGGTGTGTCCGAACGTCATAATCGAACCTTATTAGATATGGTGCGTTCTATGATGTCTCTGGCTGATTTGCCACTATCGTTTTGGGGTTATGCATTAGAGATAGCTACATTCACTTTAAATAGGGCACCATCGAAATCCATTGAGACGACGCCATATGAACTGTGGTTTGGCAAGAAGCCAAAGTTGTCGTTTCTTAAAGTTTGGGGATGTGATGCTTATGTCAAAAAGCTTCATCCTGAAAAGCTGGAACCCAAAGCAGAGAAATGCGTCTTCATAGGATACCCAAAAGAGATACCTGGGTACACCTTCTATGTCAGATCCGAAGGCAAAGTGTTTGTCGCTAAAAAACGGAACATTTCTTGAGAAAGAGTTTCTCTCAAAAGAATTGAATGGGAGGAAGATAGAACTTGATGAGGTTGTTGAACCTTTGTTTCAACCAGAGAGTAGCACATCGTAGAAAGATGTTTATGTGGAGCCTACGGCAGTTGAAGAGAAAGTTAATAATGATAATCATGAAGTTTCAGATCAAGTTACTATTGAACCTCGTAGGTCGACAAGGGCGTGTACTGCTCTTGTGTGGTACGGCAACCCTGTCTTGGAGGTCATGTTGTTAGATAACAATGAACCTACGAGCTATGGAGAAGCGATGATGGGCCAGGATTTTGAGAAATGGTTAGAGGCCATGAAATCTGTGATGGGATCCATGCATGAAAACAAAGTATGGACTTTGGAAGTATTACCTGAAGGGAGAAAGGCCTTTCAGAACAAATGGAGCTTTAAGAGGAAGACGGACGCGGATGGTAATGTCACCATCTATAAAGCTCGACTTTTGGCAAAGGGTTTTTCACAAGTTCAAGGAGTTGACTATGATGAGACCTTTTCACTCGTAGCGATGCTTAAGTCCGTCAGAATCATGTTAGCAATAGCTGCATATTTCGACTACGAAATTTGGCAGATGGATGTCAAAACAGCGTTCCTTAACGGTTTCCTTCAGGAAGAGTTGTATATGATACAACTGGAAGGTTTTGTCGATCCAGAGAATGCTAACAAAGTTTGCAAACTCCAGCGATCCATTTATGGACTGGTGCAAGCATCTCGGAGTTGGAATCTGCGCTTTGATGAGGTGATCAAAGCGTTCGGGTTTACACAAGTTTAGGGAGAAGATTGTATTTACAAGAAAGTGAGTGGGAGCTCTATAGCGTTTCTAATATTATATGTGGATGACATATTGTTGATTGAAAACAATATAGAAATGCTAGAAAGCTGAAGGAATATTTGAACAAGAGTTTTTGAATGAAGGACCTAGGAGAAGATGCTTTCATATTAGGCATTAAGATGTATAGAGATAGATCGAGACGCACATACCTTGATAAATTCTTGAAAAAGTTTAAAATGGATCAGTCCAAGAAGGGGTTCCTGCCTGTGTTACAAGGTGTGAATTTGAGTAAGACTCAATGCCCAGTGACTGCAGAAGATAAAGAGAAGATGAGTGCCATCCCCTATGCTTCGGCCATAGGCTCGATCATGTATGCAATGTTGTGCACAAGACCGATGTCATCTTCCATAAGTATGGTCGAAAGGTTTCAAAGTGATCCAATAATGGAGCACCGGATGGCGGTTAAGAATATCCTTAAGTACCTGAAAAGGACTAAGGAAATGTTTCTCATTTATGAAGGTGATCAAGAGCTCGTTGTAAAGGATTACGTCGATGCAAGCTTTGACACTGATTCGGATGACTCTAAATCGCAAACCGGATACGTATTTATTCTCAATGGGGGCAGTAAGTTGGTGCAGTTCCAAGCAAAGCGTGGTAGCCGATTCTACATGTGAAGCGGAGTACATTGTAGCCTTGGAGGCGGCGAAGGAAGGTTTCTGGATAAAGGATTTCATGACAGATCTTGGAGTAGTGTTGAGTGCACTGAATCCAGTGGATCTATTCTGTGATAACACTCGTGCCATTGCCCTAGCCAAGGAACCAAAGTTTCACAAGAGGACCACACACATAAAGTGACGTTTCAATTCCATCCACAAGTAGATCAAGGAGGAGGACATAAATATTTGCAAAGTGCACACGGATCTGAATGTCGCAGACCCGTTGACTAAACCTCTTCCAAGGGCTAAACATGATCAACACCAAAATTGTATGGGTGTTCAATTCATTACAATGTAAAGCACATGGTGATGTGAACTAGATTATTGACTCTAGTGCAAGTGGGAGACTGTTGGAAATATGCCCTAGAGGCAATAATAAAATGGTTGTTATTATATTTCCTTGTTCATGATAATTGTTTATTATCCATGCTATAATTGTATTGATTGGAAAAACATTGCATGTGTGGGTATATAGACAACATTGTGTCCCAAGTATGCCTCTAGTAGACTAGCTCGTTGATCAAAGATGGTCAAGGTTTCCTAGCCATTGACATGAGATGTCATTTGATAACGGGATCACATCATTGGGAGAATGATGTGATGGACAAGACCCAAACTATGAACATAGCATATGATCGTGTTAGTTTATTGCTATAGTTTTCTGTATGTCAAGTATTTATTCCTATGACCATGTGATCATGCAACTCACTGACACTAGAGGAGTGCCTTGTGTGTATCAAATGTCGCAACGTAACTGGGTGACTATAAAGGTGCTCTACAGGTATCTCCGAGAGTGTCTGTTGAGTGGGTATGGATCAAGACTGGGATTTGTTGCTCCGTGTGACGGAGAGGTATCTGAGGGCCCAGTCGGAAATACAACATCACAACAAACCTTGCAAACAATGTGACTAAAGTGTTAGCCACGGGATCTTGTATTACGAAATGAGTAAAGAGACTTGTCGGTAACGAGATTGAACTAGGTATAGAGATACCGACGATCGAATGTCGGGCAAGTAACATACCGAAGAACAAAGGGAGCAACGTACGGGATTAACTGAATCCTTGACATAGAGCTTCAACCGATAAAGATCTTCGTAAAATATGTGGGAACCAATATGGACATCTAGGTCCCGCTATTGGTTACTGACCGTAGAGGTGTCTCGGTCATGTCTACATAGTTCTCGAACCCGCAGGTTCTGCACAGTTAAGCTTCGGTGATGTTTCGGTAGTATAGAGTTATATAAGGTGGTGACTGAAGGTTGTTCGGAGTCCCGTATGAGATCCCGGACACCACGAGAAGCTCCGGAATGGTCCGGAGGTAAAGATTGATATATAGGAAGTCCTATATTGGTCGATGGAAAATTTTTGGGCTCATCAATAGTGTACCGGGAGTGCTAGAAGGGTACCGGGGGACCATCGAGAGGGGTGTCTCAACCCAAGGGGCTACATGGGCTGTGGGAGGAGGTAAAACAGCCCCTAGTGGGCTGGCCGAAGCCCCACTAGAGGCCCATGCGGCTGGGTGGAGAAACCCAAAGGTGGAAGGAGGATTCCAAGTGGGTGAGAGGGAGTGCTAATCCTACTAGGATTGGAGGAGGACTCCTCCTCTCTCCACTTCATCCAAAGCAAGGGTTGGGCCCTTGGGGTCCAAGTCTCCTCTCTCCCTCCTCCTATATATACTAGAGGTATTGAGGGGGTTTTAACACAGAAATAAGCCATGTGCTACCCTCTTCTCTAGATCGTAGTTTCTCCTCTAGATCATTTCAGCGATGCTTAGGCGAAGCCCTGCTGGAATAGTTCCACCACCTTCGCCTCCATGCCGTCGCGCTGCGGAGAACTCATCTAACTCTCCGCTCCCTCTTCCTGGATGAAGAAGACGAAGATCGCCATCGAGCCGTACGTGTGCTGAACGCGGAGGTGCCGTCCGTTCGGCGCTAGATCGGAACAGATCGTGATTGGATCGCGGGACGCTCGGTGATTTGGGTCGCCGGTCGCCGGTCGCCGGTCGCCGCTGCTTCGGGTCGGCCCCGGCCTCCTAACCTCGTCCACGAGAACCGGGGTGAGCTCCTCTTCCGATCCCTGTCGTTTCCGTCCTCGATCTATCATCGTAGCTGCCATTCCCAAACACATCCGAATGTAGGCGTACGCGTACGTACGTGCGTGCGTGCGTGATGCTTGTTGCCTTGGCCGCCGCTGCCTGACCCTCGCCGTGTCGGCGCGTGTGCTCGGCTGCGCCTGGTCGCGCTCGCCTTTGCTTGGCCGCGCCCCTGCTGCCTGCTGCTTCCGTCGCTGCCGCTACTGCTGTTGTCCTACTGCTGCATTGCCGCTGCTGCTCACGGTATGCTGCTGCGACTGCTAGCTCCGCGACTGCTGCTTGCTACTACCGTTGCGGTGCTATTGATTGATACTGCAGCTGCGTGCTGCTACTGCTAGTAGCGCCGCCGGCCACCGTGTCCCCTGCGTTGTGCACACTAGCCAGGGCATGCCCAGCCAAAAGTGCATGGGTTGTGTCACGGCCAAAACGGCCAGCCATTAGATTAACATTACTACTAACTTTAGATCCTAATTTGTATGCCATATGGGTCCCATATACTAACCAACCCATTAAAACAATCTGACAGAATATGGGTCTATGACATATGGATCCCACATGTCAATTGAACCAGTCAACCCAGTCAACGTTTAACTGTTGACTGCTAACTGGGCAGTCAACAGGTTCACCTGCCAGCCTCTGCTGACTGGACCGTTGACCCAATCAACAAGACCCACCAGTCAGCCTTTGTGTGGCCTGGCTGGGTACACTTCTGTGTACATATAGCTTTTGCTATTTATTTCGAAATTATATTCCAAAAACTTAGAAAATCTTTTAAACTTTAAAGAATTAATAGAAAATAAATCGTAAGTCAGATGAAAAAGTTTTACACGTGAAAGTTGATCAGAAAGATCTCACGAATCTGAATACGTAGTCCGATCGTCTGTCACGTGCTCCTATGATAACGAACATGGAACTTTTCATCATTTTCATCTGTCCGGTAGTAGCGCGAGACACGGAAAATATCGTCAGATAATCTTCCGATCCGTCTGTGACGTGTAGTACTGCGTTAGTGCATGTCTAGCTCTGCATATTGTCATGTCCTGCATGTGATGCATCTGTTTGCTTTATATTTATTGTTTCGTCCCCCTCTTCTTACCGGTAGACCCACAGACTGCCGGTGCTGCCGGGTATGACTACACCGCCAACGATCAGGCCTTTGCAACAAAGCAGCAAGGCAAGAACCCCCCTTGAGCATTCCGATATCACCCATCTTTCTCCCTCTTATTCTTGCATTAGAATTTTTCTACTGTATTAGTTAGCTCATATTCTGATGCATAGCCTGTTTTTGATGAACTGCTACTACACCTGCAATCATATCAAATGGTTAGTATAGGTTGATCAGTGAATCCCAGTGACCCCTTAGTCCTAGTTGTCCATGCTTACATCGACGACATAGAGGACTTTAAGACAGAAGACTCGGTCATCATGACCGACAAACCATTACTCACTCATCACCTCACACCCCCCCTTTAGTATGGCACTGCAGAGGTACTACCGAGTGCCGAGGGTGATACGTCACTTAGCACTCCTGGTGTTAATTTTGTAGCATAGCTAATCGATCGTGGGTAACGAGGGTGATTCCTCCTCCCCATTTATCAATAGCGACTCTTTTCATACACATACCTCAAGTGGGATCCATCGAGGGTGATTCCTCGGATTTCCACTTGGCATATAAGCACATAGTTACTATTGACCTGGCATTGTACTAACAAGATGGGACTGAGGGGACAGGCGGTACCACTCTGTTGAGGTGGACCTAAGTTCCCGACAGTTCTAAGACGGGTCGGCCCCAAGGGTACCCGTGTGAGAAAGATTTGGTGGGATGCGCCGTAAGGCATCCGAAGACTTGGTGGGGTGTGTCGTTAAGGCACCCGAGAGTTATTGGCGGGGCGATGGACTGCATTATGGTTTGCGCTTGCCCCGCACTAATAAAATGCTAACGGGTTGAGTATTTGATCTGAGTTGGTCGTTGACCTTTTACGCACTAAACCTTCACGTGGGAGAAGTTATGGGTGTGCAGTGTCATTGTATCTGCCGAAGCTCTTTGGATGTCAGCAATGGAGTGGCCCACGCCGGATGGGGCTGGAAGGTACAGCTCCCGGACTAAGTGTTCTAGGTCTGCTTCCGGCCGCGTTCGCATTGTGTAGTAGTGCAAGGGCAAGTGGGCCCATGAACCTGCGCGCTTAGGATTTAGACCAGCGGACTGGCCTCTTTGTTGAGCCTAGGTGGGGCGACGATGTTTTGGAACCCGAGGCCAGGCATTACCCAGGAAAGTGTGTCCAGCCGGAGGTGATCAAGCGTGTTGGAAATGCGGTGCACCCCTATACGGAAGAAATTATCTATTCGAATAGTCGTGTCCATGGTAACAAGATGACTTGGAGTTGTACCTTGACCTTATACAACTATAATTGTGATTTAATTTGGAATGAAATGTGGCTCCGGGATTGCTTCCTCGCAAGGAGTCGAGGAAGAATCTCTAGGCGTGGTTACTTAATAAAATTGCTACAATAATATGACTATATATGTATTACCAGTCTACTCTCTTCTAATGCTGCAAGATGCTGAAGATGCTAGTCTTCGATAGGACTAGGCCTTCCCTTCATTCTTGCTTTATGCAGTCAGTCCAGATATAACCCCTCCCCTTGATAATGATGCATACTTAGCATAGTTCTGATGTCAGTCTTGCGAGTACTTTGGATGAGTACTCACCGCTGCTTTGCCTTCTCTTTGCCCCTCGATACGATTTTGCGTTCAGACGTTGGAGCCCAAGAGATGGAGTACGTCGGAGACGACTACTACACCACCACAGGAGCCTACTACTACGTGGAGGCGGCCCCCGACCAGCAGTAGGATAGGAGGTTCCCAGGCAGGAGGCCTCACCTCTTTCAATCTGTTGTTATGTTTGTGCTAGCCTTCTTAAGGCAAAACTTCTTTAACTTATGTCTGTACTCAGATATTATTTGCTTCCGCTGACTCGTGCTTGTCGAGCTTTGTATTCGAGCCCTCGAGGCCCCTGGCTTGTAATATGAAGCTGTATGACTTAATTTGTGTCTAGAATTGTGTTGTGATATTGATTAGTGAGTCCCTGATCTTGGTTGTACGCATTGCGTGTATGTTAAGCGTACGGTCGAAATTGGGAGCGTCACAAGTTGGTATCAGAGCCGATTGCCTGTAGGTAGCCCCCTTTCCAACTCCTTGGCCGATGTTGAGTCTAGTACTTGAAAAGCTTTTACTAACACTGATGTTGTGGCTTACAGGCCCATATCTCAATCGGGTGGTATTAGGATCATTTATTCCTCATCTATACTCTGGATTCTGATCTCTCTTCTCTTTCAGGTTAAAGAATTTACTAACTCTGACTCTATGTTCTCGTAACTACTTCCTCTCGGAGAGCCCCTCACTCCAGATGATGGCTTGATTCGCCAAAAGATTCTGAAGATACCCTTTTGATGTTTTCCGAGGCTTTATGCTCATCGGCTTTGAAATTCCCTACCACCGATAAGTCCCAATGGATGACTAATTGCACTTGTCATTCATACAATCTTTCTCATTGCTCTTGTTGTTACAAGATGCCCTAAAATATTCTCCATTTTCCCGATAACCCTTTGAGTTTACTGCCTTATAGTTCTTTCCGCATGGAAGCCTTATGGATGTTTCCTCACTATTTTTGAGGATTCGTTCATCCCAGTTGTTCATATGTTTCACAAAATTCTTCGAAATACTTTTTTGATCTTCCGAAATCCTCAGTAGCCTTTTAGCTCTTGACATTCCCTCACCTGCTTACATGGTGGTTAATTCCATATGTCAAGCAATATCCATTTAAAATCCTTTGTGATTGTCATTTGATTTTATTGATTCAACCTCTGTGTGAATGCACGCAGTCATCAGTTGTTCATCATAAATTATCTGTCCGGATCAGACGTCTTTCCAAACATGAGTTGGTTCCCGACAAATCAACCTTGACTGATTGCCCATCTAAGTCCTTTCATCTTACTTGTATTTGATCGGAACATCTGTTTCGGATACACCAAATTGGGAATCTTGATCCCTTTGGTAATTTAAGCATCAAATTATTTGGATGATCTATGATCTGATGCCTTACATTATTTCTCCCTCTGATTGGGTATCGATACTCACATCAGGTCCTTCGTGGACAGCTAGACCCAGTTTTGGGTTATTATACGATAGCATCCTTCACGTTAAAAATTCTTGTGATGTTCTTCTCCTGATACATGATGCCATTGGTAAATTGTGCCTTCTCCCTCTGATAAGTTGTATCCTATTCTTTTGTCAGCCATGCTCTGTTGTCAAGCATGTGTTAATTACTCTTGAAGCTTGTGGTATATGTTCCTAAGATGCCCCGATGGGTTGGACCTATGCCTTAATTCGTGTGAACCCGACAGTTTTCACGAGTCATATTTTTCTGGTGTTTTGCCAGATAATCTTTCAAAACTATAATTTCACCAAAGGCGAGGTGTAAATGGAAGGTGATGCATTAATGAAGTGGGAGTCGACCTTGAACCTTGTGTTCATGCCCATGGAAATGATGTTGATCTTATCATAGAAGCTTCTTCTTTCTTATAATCATTCAATGTATGATTTAATCTTGTATCTTTGATCTTGTCCTTTGCAATCGTGGTTCCGAGCATGTTGTTCTACTTTGATTTCGTTCCCGGACAAGTTAAAGTGCTTGTCCTCCATAGATCAATACGCTAGTCTAACCTCCATGCTGATCTACCTCCAGGTATTATCCCTTGTATATTGAGAAAATCATGGAGCTACCTAACTTCTTATAAGCTCCTCATCAGCTATGTTTTCCCTTTATTGATTCCAGTTTCCTCACATTCTGAGTTGTCGGACACTCAAGGACACTGATATCCGAGTCGAGTACGCATTGCGATTCAACAACTCTTAGTAATCTTCTTTGCTTATGAGTTAGTACTCGATCATGTCTTTCCAAGTTGCTAGACCTACATCATTATCGTCATGTTAGAGCTTGACCATACTATCTATGTCCTCCATCCCTGAAGCACAATTCCAACAGTGCATAAAGCTTACATCGATCTGTCAACGACATGTTGGTTGTCTAGAAATGCAATTTCAATTTGGAGCTAGCACTCTTATTTGTGGTTCCGACAACTTTTCGCTTCACCATTTCTTTGCTCGATGTTGTCGCTGGTCGATTACATCTTCATGAGACTTCTCGACAAATGTGTCGTGATCCTCATCAGCATTCTAGGCTCTCCTAGGATATCAATTAAATTCATGATGAGAGTAGCATCCTTGTCCTTGGTAGTTGGTATTGTCGTTGGCGACATCCTTGCCTACCTTCCACGTGCCGACTTAGTCTTGTTTGGTTGAACCTTAAGTTCCTTGTTAGCTATCTTGTGTTACGTTCTATCTTGGAGTATTACCACCTTTTGTCGAGAATGTCGTGAGGTCTTAAGAATTCTCGATGTAGTGATACTTCTTGCCATCGTCTTTCATTTCTTGGTTCCCGTGTTGCTTTTAACCGGAATACCAATAAAAAGACTGTGATGAGTAAATTCAACACTTATGGCATAACAACTCTTTTACCTTGGAGATAATGAATACGAAGCCCATTCTTAGTGTGTTGCCTGTTGAATCAACATTTTATCATTGGTCGTGCTACTTAGTCTGTAATTTAGGGAGCACCTTTCGATTAATATTTAATTGTGGATGTTTCCCTCGAGCATACCTCAATATATCATCTGCATTTGTTCACTTGATCGTGGAAATCCATCTTTGAGGAAATCTCAACGAATTGTTGCTAAGCCCATCAACCACATCCTCATCTCCTTCGTGGTTCTTGATGAACATTTAAGGTAGTGTTGGAAACCTTGAAGGCATTATCTTTGTGCCTAGTTCATGAAGAATATGTTTGATAAAAGAGTGTTTTTCTATAAGTTCACGTGCATTTTTGTCACCGTGATTATGGGAAAATTTTGTCTCGCTTCCTCTGGAATCGTTCCAATTCATTCAGGCATGTGGGAAGTATTCTATGGTTTGATTGATTTGCTACCTTCACTCCATATGTATTTCCTAGCACGCCAGGCCACTTATTGATTTGATTTGAGAAAAGAAGCACTACGTAAGAGCTAGTCCAGACTTACACATGGAACTTTGATATCCTCTATGATGGTCCCCAATCAGAACGTGATTGCCCTTCATTCTAGAAACTTCCATGTGGGCACGAGTGTCTTGACCTTGTGTTCATATGTCTTGCAGTCTGGATAATGATTCAAGTCTTGCTTCTGTTGTTCATTCCGAGATTCTTTCAACATCATCTCATAGGACTGTGTTGCATCCTTTTCTCCTCAGGCCTTCTTTGTCTGAAGTATCCTGACACCAACCAGATCTGAATCTCGGGAAGATACGATGGTTCGATCTTTTTCCAAGAATTATGACATTGGTCCTTATTTTAACCCGGTAAGATGAATTATTGCATAGCACACTTGGCCGGAGGACTTATAGTTGTAGTATCTTGTTCAACAAGATTAGCCTTTTCTCCCATGAGGAAATTGTAAGGCTTATGTTATAAGTTGTTCCTGATGGATCCTTTGTGTCCGTAACGTTTGATCTTACCCGATGACCATGTCGATGCTTCCCCTAAGCATGGTTGTGATACTCCAATCATCAACAAGAACATAGGAAGTGCAATGCTAAATGTTTCTTGACCAATTATCCAAACGCCATTGTATGGGTAATATCATGAATTCCTCCCCCCTTACCTAAATGGTGATGTACTTGATGTCGTGTCATGTACATCATGCTCCTTTTGTCTTTGAGAAAGGTATACTCAAATACTTAGTTATAAACACATTTCCCTTTCCATTGGTCTGTTTAACCTTTCTTATAGTCTAAATTATCTGAACAGTGGTAATTCTCTGCTTAGGTAAACACCTCGGTGATCAATTCTGTCAGTAAGGCCATGTTACTATTGTTGATAACATTCCGGTAACCACCGGTGGACGAGAACCTTGCCTATTGGTCCGCCTCGTTTCAACGAGCAGGAAAATGGTTCTATTTGTTCCTTGCCCTTGGTACCGACGTTGTTGCCAACTTAACTGACAAGCTCTCCTCTGGCAGGTCTTGATACCATGACCGTGCAAGATGTCACCGCTCGTCCTACTCTTAACCCGCATGGTGGGCCCATAACCCAAAGTTCCACAGGATCGAAACCTGACTCTCCTGTACATCTTTGATTCCAAAGTATCTTTTTCACTCTGCGTTGTATGGAATTCTCAAGCCACCATCCAAGGGATGATATATTCTTGTATTAGACGCAATATGTATTTTCGTTGCTCTGAACCCGTTTCACCTTGTGATCAAGCATCGAATGATTGCCTACCCATTGAAAACTTTTGTACCATTGCATATTGCTCTTAATGAATTCCTTGAGCCACAACTCGAGAAATAATCCATGTCTTCTTCCCTGAGTTCACCGTCAGATGGACAACTTTGTGGAGATACGCCCCTTCAATAGTTTTCCCTCTTATCATATTCGTGGGACGATGAAGATCCCTAAGAAAGGATGACGACTTGATCAGGATGACCTGAAACAGAGAATTGAAGACATCAACATAATGGATCAACCTCTTCGATCAGAGCAATAAGAACAAGAAGATCGTTAGAATTTCGTGACCATAACTTTCTCCCTTACTCTACCTCTTAAATCTTGGGACGAGATTTCTTGTAGTGGAGGAGATTTGTAACACCCCCTGTGTCATGCTATAGTGACCTCACACTAATGGTGCCATGCCTTCTAGTTAACAAAGCCAAATTTCCAATTGATGAGAATCAAAATCAATTTCAAATTTAGAATGAAGTCATGTAAATTATTTCTTCAAACAGTAAAACAAAAATGTTGGTAGTATTTTAAATATTACCCAAGCAATTATAAAAGTATCATAAACTTCATTTGAGTCCCAATGTTGACCTAGCAAATATTTTATTGCTACAGCCGCAAATAACTTGATCATTTTAAATTCTAAAAATATTTAAACCTTTCCAATTGGCCTCAAATTTTTGCGCGAGCCCACAATAAGTCCTAGTATTTGTGTGCCAAGTTTCCTTCTCAACTAAATTTATTTAATAGCACAAGAAAATACAAAATGGTGATAAAAATATATTTACAAAACTGAAAAGGATTGGTAAAAAGAGAAACGCTTACCGTATCATTGGACCGTAGTGGCCAGAGTGCACAGCACAACCGAACTGGGCCTTCCTCTACCTCTCGCTACAGGAGGCAAAGGGCGTGCGTGTCGTGCATCCACGACCGCCATGGCCAAGGATGGCCTCCACGTCGACCCCCCTGGCCTATAACTGCACCAACGCGAACCCTAGATCACCCTCTTCCTTTTCCCCCTCTTTCCCCATCGAGTCCCTTCCTCATCTACTCGAATTCGAGCTCACAAGCTTGCATGATCACCGCTGTCCCGTCGTCGTTGTCGCAGCCACCGATGCCTCCGACGGGCGGGAGCACGTCCAGGAGGTCCGTCGCGGCTGGCTCCGTCCGTCCCGATGACCATATCAAGCTGGGACGCCCTCGAGCCGACGCCGTCTTCGTTTTCCTCGTTCGGACGCCACATCTCGTTGCCAGTCGCCGCTGCTCCGGGTCACTCTCGGCCTCCTAACCTCGTCCATGAGAACCGGGGTGAGCTCCTTTTTCCATCCCTGTCGTTTCCGTCCTCGATCTGTCATCGTAGCTCCCGTTCCCAAACACATCCGAACGTAGGCGTACGCATGCATGCATGCGTGCGTGCATGATGCTTGTTGCCTTGGCCGCCGCTGCCTGACGCTCGCCGTGCCCGCGCATGTGCTCGGCTGTGCCTGGTCGCGCTCGCCTTTGCCTGGCCGTACCCCTGCTGCCTGCTGCTTTAGTCGTTGCCGCTATTGCTGTTGTCCTGCTATGATGAGGACATGACTACCTTCGACACGACCAAAAATGTTGCACACATGCATATGTGTGAGGTGATTTCTTATAATAATTATGCAATAATTTATTTATGTTATCCGGAACAAAAATACTTCACCTATTTTTATTTTATGCCTAAATGCAGAATGGTCGAACACTTGTATGAACCACGTGTGGTGACAAAGGAAGACGAAATGGTTGGGTGCTATTCAAGAGGTCCTCTAATGTCAAAGGAAACAATTAGGTGTTGTTCAAGAAGTTCTCTCATGTCACTTTTAGCCCAAGAGAAGATAGAGTCCAAGTCTCTCACGTTTTGGACTCAGATTCGGACTACACAGACACACCTGTCTTAAAACGCCAACAATTTTTTCATACAGACTCAGAATTGATAATTCTTATTTTTGTGGAAACTAGATTTCATATGCGTTCCAGCCCAGTTGGAATCACCTTAAAATTCGTCCGAATCGCTAAGATATCGACGAAACAATCTGACGTTGCGGCAGAATCCGAGTCAAACTACAAGTCCAAAGGTGTTGCGTCACCTTCACTTGGGCCCATGGGCCTTGTATGACCTAGGGTTGGTTTTAGAGTGTCTTGGGACGTCCTCCCACCTCCTTGGCCGCCACCCCTTGCTCATATATAAGTAGATCAATCTAGTAGCTTTTCCTTTGGGTTTTGTTTAGTCAAAAGTTAGCCATTGCAACTTTGTGTACTTCGTTTGTGTCCAACGACCAGACCAAGACCGTTTTTGGAACCCCACCCTTATCAATACTTCATCTATATTCGCAATATTCAGATTGCATTATCATATTCTTGCTTGTTCTTCGATTGCTTGCAGGAGTAGACCTTTGTGGTCAGGTTGATCATGCTCCGACGTGGTCAATAACCTCTTGGAGATTGGTTTAGCGATTGCTAAGGCGCAACGTCGTGGATGTTTGTAGTCGGATCATCAAAGTCATCTCCACCAAATCGATAGTTATCATCTCATCGAAAGATCGGGACCCTCGCCTCTATCAAGTGGTATCAGTTGTCAGGTTGCTCGGTGAGAATTTCCAGTTATTCGTAGATTAGATTTATTTTCCGTACCTACTGCCCAAGAAAAAGCCAGAAAAAAAGTTAGATATATTCATCTTTACTCCAAGCTAGTCTAAGCCTTTGCAATTTTCTTTTCAGTGATTGCATAGTTGAATTATCGGTTGCATCATCGTGTCGAGTTGCTGGTCTTAGCGTCTAGTCTTTAGAGTTTCGAGTTCTATTCACAACTTCTCACGCCGGCATCACACCGTCTTCATCTCTGCTGCCATATAGCACTACCATGCCATGTCATCCCTTTCGTTGTCATCCACTACCATCTATCAATTTTCACAACATGCTACCATTTTTCATTGTCATTATCATACTTGAGGTCGTTCACATCTATGCTTGATCCAATCTGCTTCTTATTTGGTTGAGAAAAAAAGTGAGAGAGAAAAAAAAGAAAAAAGAAAAAAAGTGAGAGAAAAAAAAGAGAATAAAAATAGAGAGAATAGAAAAAACAAATTTCGGATCTACCTAGACTCAATCTCATATGTGAATTCGGATTGAAATCTGTTTTGCGCAGTGTTCAGTAAAACAAGCGTATCTTCCTCATACGAACTCGGAATTGGGTGATTCTTTTTGCATACGAAAGCTTGAGTCAGTAGCATTATTGAGAAAAAATATCAGAAATTTCACATAATATTTTCTAGAGTAAAGCTGAAGAGAGAGTTTTGTATATATTGCTTGTCGGCCATTTATCATCATTGTCTTTACTGCCATTGTGATCTTCACTTATATCTTGCTGTCGAGAGCTAATTCATATCATCCCTTGCTGCTATTTGTCCTACGCCATGAATCCATTAGTGTTCTAGGCTCGCGTCTCTAGTACGGTCTAGCCTAGGACCAACACAGTACCGTCGTTGAGCGTTTATTCAACATTGCATCTCTGAATTGATTATTGCTAATCTTTTGCTACCATATATTAAGCCTTTCAAGCTCCACATATTTCTACATCGTGTATACATACGTTCACCTAGTAATCACTTTACCCAATCTTTGAAGATATTGACACCATCGGTTGCCGGTCGCCACCTGCTACATGGTAAGAATTTGTAAGACATTGATATTTGCTTTATTGTGAGCGTTTTACCACCACATCCCAGTAGTTCATAGGAACAATATACTTGGATCTTTGTTTCTTGTTTCTACTAGTCATGATAGGATCCAGAGTTGTCAGTTCATGGGCTTCTTCGATCGTGGGAGACGTGCCACCACAAAAACCGATACGAGAGATGCAAAGAGATCCAAATGCACATGATCAGGTTAATATTTCTATACCTCCATTTAAGGGCCGATTTAGACCTGCTTTATATATCGAGTGGGAGTTTGTAATGAATGAAATATTTGCTTCCCATAATTTTGCTGCACATAAGAAAGTTAAGGCCGTAGTTGGTTCTTTCACTGGTTATGCTTTAGTTTGGTGGAGCGAATATTGTCGGTTACACAAAGATATTATACCTACTACTTGGGATGATTTGAAACTTGCCATGAGACACACATTCGTTCCTGCTTATTATACTCGTGACAAGCTTAAAAAGTTACAATATTTAAAACAAGGTAGTGACACCGTAATGAAATATTATGATGATTTACAAATGACCTTGTTGCATTCCTCATTAGAAGAAAGTGAAGAAGATTTTATGGATAGATTTTGGGGAGGATTAAACCGTGATATTCAGGAGATACTAATTCATGAAAAGTGTTATTCTATGGATCGTTTGTTTCGTCTTGCTTGCAAAGCTGAACAAGAAATAAATCAACGTGTTGCCCAAAAGGAAATAGAGCGCAAGATGCATATTCCAAGAGTAGATATAGTTGTTCCTTTAACTACTAGGCGTACTGTGATAACCACATCAATACTTGTGAGGGCTACATCACCTTCACCATGTTACGTCACCACCAAGAGTGCCTACATCATCTGAGTTGATCATAAGAGGTAATGACAAAGGTATTGATCTTCCACCTCCACATGAGTATGTTGAATGCCTTGTCAATTCCAATGTACCTTGTGATGAGCTACCCATTACTTTGATCATACCACCTATTTTAGAGGACTATGTTCATGATTTTACTTCGTCATGTGATCAAATAACTACAATATCAACAATTGTGAGTGCATCCATTGAATTAACCATTGATGAGCAAGAACCGTGTGAATCAGAAATCAATCAAATTTGGGTGAAATATGTTTGAAAATAATTCTGTCGGTGTTTAATCATTTTGATATGACCTCCAATCCTGGTGATAATTCTGTGTCAAATGACATGTTGCATGTTTGCTTATTTCAGCATGTTGTAGCATCTAAATTTGAAACGATTCACGTTTATCTACCAATATTGGGATGGTTTAATGATGAACATTATGAATCTTTTGATATGAATACGGACTTCACTTACATGTGCAAACTGAGTTGTAATATTGTCATGCCTTCTACTTCTCGTGATGATTTTTTGGCTTCATATTTCATGACATGTGATGAGTGCCCTTGCATATATGTGTCACATGTGTCACAACTGAGAACAATAAAAATGGATGACAAATACATATACAATGTGTATGGCTTTTCTCTTTTGGTAGCCACATTTTAGATTAAGCAACGCCGAGGACGACTTTGTTTTCAAAAAGGGGAGGATGATGAGGACATGACTACCTTCGTCACGACCAAAAATGTAGCATACATGCATATTTGTGAGGTGATTTCTTATAATAATTATGCAATAATTTATTTTGTTATCCGGAACAAAAATACTTCACCTATTTTTGTTTTATGCCTAAATGCAGAATGGTCGAACACTTGTATGAATCACGTGTGGTGAAAAAGGAAGACGAAATGGTTGGGTGCTATTCAAGAGGTCTTCTAATGTCAAAGGAAACAATTAGGTTTTGTTAAATAAGTTCTCTCACGTCACTTTTAGCCCAAGAGAAGATAGAGTCCAAGTCTCTCACGTTCTGGACTCAGATTCGGACTGCACAGACACACCTGTCTCAAAACGCCAACAATATTTTCATACAGACACGGAATTGGGTGATTCTTATTTTTCTGGAAACTAGATTTCATATGCGTTCTAGCCCAGTTGGAATCACCTTAAAATTCATCCGGATCGCTAAGATATCAACGAAACAATATGACGTTGCGGTAGAATCCGAGTCAAACTACAAGTCCAAAGGTGTTGCATCACCTCCACTTGGGCCCATGGGCCTTGTACGACCTAGAGTTGGTTTTAGAGTGTCTTGGGACGTCCTCCCACCTCCTTGGCCGCCACCCCTTGCTCCTATATAAGTAGATCAATCTAGTAGCTTTTCCTTTGGGTTTTGTTTAGTTAAAAGTTAGCCATTGCAACTTCGTGTACTTCGTTTGTGTCCAACGACCAGACCAAGACCATTTTCGGAACACCACCCTTATCAATACTTCATCGATATTCACAATATTCAGATTGCATTATCATATTCTTGCTTGTTCTTCGATTGCTTGCAGGAATAGACCTTCGTGGTCAGGTTGATCATGCTCCGACGTGGTCAATAACCTCTTGGAGATTGGTTTAGCGATTGCTAAGGCGCAACGTCATGCACGTTTGTAGTCGGATAATCAAAGTCGTGTCCACCAAATCGACAGTTATCATCTCATCGAAAGATCGGGACCCTCGCCTCTATCATGCTGCTGCATTGCCGCTGCTGCTCGCGGTATGCTGCTGCTAATTGCTGCTGTGGCTGCTAGTTGCGTGACTGCTGCTTGCTACTACCGTTGCGGTGCTGCTGATTGATACTGCTGCTGCGTGCTAGTACTACTAGTAGCGCCGCCGACCATCGTGGCCCCTGCGTTGTGCACACTGGCCAGGGCATGCCCAGCCAAAACTGCATGGGTTGAGTCACGGCCAAAACGGCCAACCATTAGATTAGCATTAGTACTAACTTTAGAGTCTAATTTGTATGCCATATGGGTCCCATATACTAACCAACCCATTAAAACAATCTGACAGAATATGGGTGTATGACATGTCGACCCCACATGTCAATTGGACCAGTCAACCCAGTCAACGTTTAACTGTTGACTGCTAACTGGGCAGTCAACAGGTCCCACCTGCAAGCGCTTGCTGACTCGACCATTGACCCAGTCAACAGGACCCACCACTCAGCCCTTGTGTGGCCTGGCTGGGTACACTTCTGTATACTTTTTCTATTTTATTTCGAAATTAATAATATTCCAAAAACTTACAAAATCTTTTAAACTTTAAAAAATTAATAGAAAATAAACCGTAAGTCAGATGAATGTTTTTACACATGAAAGTTGATCAGAAAGATCTCACGAATCCGAATACATAGTCCGATCGTCTCTCACGTGCTCCTATCATAACGGACATGGGACTTTTCCATCGTATTGATCTGTCCGGTAGTAGCCCGAGACCCGGAAAATTTCGTCAGATAATCTTCGGATCCGTCTGCGACGTGTAGTATTGCGTTAGTGCATGCCTAGCTCTGCATATTGTCATGTCCTGCATGTGATGCATCTGATTGCTTTATATTTATTGTTTCTTCCCCCTCTTCTTACCGGTAGACCCTGAGACTGACGATGCTGCCGGGTATGACTACACCGCCGACGATCAGGCCTTTGCGACAAAGCAGCAAGGCAAGCAAAACCCCCTCGAGCATTCCGATATCACCCATTTCTCTCCCTCTTATTCTTGCATTAGAATTTTGGTACTGTTTTAGTTAGCTCCTATTCTGATGCATAGCCTGTTTTTGGTGAACTGCTACTACACCTGCAATCATATCAAATGGTTAGTATATGTTGATTAGTGAATCCCCGTGACCCCTTAGTCCCAGTTGTCCATACTTTCATCGACGACACAGAGGACTTGAAGACAGAAGACTCGGTCATCATGACCGACAAACCATTACTGACTCATCACCTCACACCCCCCTTTAGTATGGCACTTCAGAGGTACTACCGAGTGCCGAGGGTGATACCTCACTTAGCACTCCTGGTGTTAATTCTGTAGCGTAGCTAATTGATCGTGGGTAACGAGGGTGATTCCTCCTCCCCATTTATCGATAGCGACTCTTTTCATACACATACCTCAAGTGGGATCCATCGAGGGTGATTCCTCGGATTTCCACTTGGCATATAAGCACATAGTTACTATTGACCTGGCATTGTACTAACAAGATGGGACTGAAGGGACAGGCGGTACCACTCTGTTGAGGTGGACCTAAGTTCCCGACAGTTCTAAGACGGGTCGGCCGCAAGGGTACCCGTGTGAGAAAGATTTGGTGGGATGCGCCGTAAGGCATCTGAAGACTTGGTGGGGTGTGTCGTTAAGGCACCCGAGAGTTATTGGCGGGGCGATGGACTGCATTATGGTTTGCGCTTGCCCCGCACTAATAAAATGCTAACGGGTTGAGTATTTGATCTGAGTTGGTCGTTGACCTTTTATGCACTAAACCTTCACGTGGGAGAAGTTATGGGTGCTCAGTGTCATTGTATCGAAGCTCTTGGGACGTCAGCAATGGAGTGGCGCGCGTCGGATTGGGCTGGAAGGTACAACTCCCGGACTGAGTGTACTGGGTCTGCTTCCGGCCACGTTCGCATCATGCAGGAGTGCAAGGGCAAGTGGGCCCACGAACCTGCGCGCTTAGGATTTAGACCGGCGGGCTGGCCTCTTCGTTGAGCCTAGGTGGGGCGACGACGTTTTGGATCCCGAGGCCGGGCATTACCCAGGAAAGTGTGTCCGACAGGTGATCAAGCGTGTTGGAAATGCGGTGCACCCCTGCAGGGAAGAAATTATCCATTTGAATAGCCGGGTCCACGGTAACAGGACGACTTGGAGTTGTACCTTGACCTTATACAACTATAATTCTGATTTAATTTGAAATGAAATGTGGCTCCGGGATTGCTTCCTCGCAGGGAGTCGAGGAAGAATCTCTAGGCGTGGTTACTTAATAAAATTGCTACAATAATATGACTATATATGTCTTACGAGTCTACTCTCTTCTAATGCTGCAAGATGCTGAAGATGCTAGTCTTCGATAGGACTAGGCCTTCCCCTCATTCTTGCTTTCCGCAGTCAGTCCAGACATAACCCCTCCCCTTGATAATGATGCATACTTAGCATAGTTCCGATGTTAGTCTTGCGAGTACTTTGGATGAGTACTCACCGCTGCTTTGCCTTCTCTTTCCCCCACGATACGATTCCGCGTTCAGACGTTGGAGCCCAGGAGATGGAATACGCCGGAGACGACTACTACACCATCGTAGGAGCCTACTACTACGTGGAGGCGGCCCCCGACCAATAGTAGGATAGGAGGTTACTTGGCAGAAGGCCTCGCCTCTTTCGATCTGTTGTTATGTTTGTGCTAGCCTTATTAAGGCAAAACTTGTTTAACTTATGTATGTACTCAGTTATTATTTGCTTCCGCTGACTAGTGCTTGTCGAGCTTTGTATTCGAGCCCTCGAGGCCCCTGGCTTGTAATATGAAGCTGTATGACTTAGTTTGTGTCTAGAGCTCTGTTGTGATATTGATTAGTGAGTCCCTGATCTTGGTTGTATGCATTGCGTGTATGTTTAGCGTACGGTCGAAATTGGGGGTGTCACATCACCTCCTGTAACGCCCAAGATACGCGCCTATCTTTATTTGGGCACGGGGGCTCGATAGGGATAGAGGCACATCCAGTCATTTCGCAAGTTCAGTATCATCACATGCTTTTATGAAGAGAGGAGTATATGAGTTGGCTTACACTCGCCACATGCTAAATTACAATCCACATAGTTTATCAAACATTATTCAAAAGATAGGGTCCGTCTATGGACGAAAACAAACGAGAAAAGATGCGATGAAATTGTCTTGCTAGCCTCGAAGATCACGACCAAGGCCTTCCTACTCGTCTGGATATGTGACGTATATCCTGCCACATTCCTCGTCATACTCCCACTGGAGCTGTGTCACATCATCTGGCACGATCTCATCTGCATTTGCACCTGTATTTTTTGTAGTAATATGTGAGCCACGGGGACTCAGCAATCTCACAACCGGGTACAGAGACTATTCAAGCTTATTGGGTTGGATGGGGTAAGTGTTTAGATTGCAGCAGCACTAAGCATTGTATGATGGCTAACTTACGAACAACATGAATGTAAATATGTGGACTACGATAGATGATCGAGAACTAGCATGATCGCTAAGCGATCCTGAACACCTTCTTACGTCAAACATAACCCCACCATGTCCTCTCTCAGTTCATGTTCATGAGCAAATACGATCACGGTTACTCACACAGTTGGTGTATTTTATTGGAGTTTACTTCAAGTTAACTATAACCGGGTGTTAAACAAATATTCAAGTTGCCACATAACCGCGGGCACGGCTTTCCAGAAGATTTAACCCTACAGGGGTGCTCCAACTACTCCATCATAAATTAACCATACTCCACGGGAATAACCTCGACCACGGATCTCGTGATCATCCTAGGCATCTAGCAAGCAACACTAGTATGCAAATGATATCATGAGCATGATGCATGATGCATGAGATAGAAATGGCAATGAAGCAAAATCATATATATTCAAGCACATGGGAAACATAGAGGTTCACATGGGTACATGACCATAAATGGCAAGGGTAGCACTTGGGCTGTTACAACTGTCCCACACTACAAGAGGATCTCGGCCCGAGATCTAAGAACGAAAGAACTCTGGATATTTGGAACGGAGAAGATCCTCACGTTCCCAAGTAGCTTCTTTATCGGAATGATGAGACCACTTCACATTTAGAAACTTGATAGATTTGTTGCGGGTCTTATGCTCAGTTTCATCGAGAATAGCCACTGGATGCTCACGATAAGACATGTCTTCTTGGAGATCAATGTCTTGGAGGTGAATGGTACGCTCAGGAGTCTTGAAGCACCTCCGGTGCTGAGAGACGTGGAAGACATCGTGCACATTTGTGAAGTTTGGAGGAATCTCTAGTTGATAGGCAAGTTCACCTCTCTTGCCGACAACTCTGAAAGGACCCATAAAGTGAGGAGATAGCTTCCCTTTAATTCCAAACCGCTGAGTGCCCTTCATGGGAGAGACTCTAAGATGGACTAGAGCATCAACTTGAAAGGAGACATCCCGATGTTTGTTATCGTAATAACTTTTCTGTCGGGATTGAGCTGCTTTGAGGTTCTCATGAATGACACGACACATCTCTTCTGCTTCGGTGATCATGTCATTGCCCAAAATTTGACGCTCACCGGTTTCAGACCAATTGAGAGGGGTACGACACTTCTTGCCGTAGAGAATCTCGAAAGGGGCCTTGCCTGAGCTAGCCTAAAAGCTATTGCTGTATGAAAATTCAGCGTATGGAAGGCAGTCTTCCCATTTCACGCCGAACGAAATCACACAGGCTCTGAGCATGTCTTCAAGGACTTGATTGACTCTCTCAACTTGACCACTTGTCTACGGATGGAATGCAGTGCTGAAACGAATCTTGGTACCCATAGCAGTCTGGAAAGACTCCCAAAACTTGGAAGTGAAGAGGCTTCCACGGTCAGACGAGATGACCTGAGGAATACCATGCAAATAAACTATCCTTGACGTATACAACTCTGCTAGCTGAGCTGCCGAGATAGATTCTTTGACCGAAAGGAAATGAGCAACTTTGGTTAGCTTGTCGATAACCACAAAGATGGCATCGTTGCCCCTCTTGGACTTGGGAAACCCAGTCACGAAATCCATCTCCACATGATCGAATTTCCACTCAGGAATAGGCAAAGGCTGAAGGAGACCAGCTGGATGTTGATGTTCTGCCTTCACTCTGCGACAAACATCACACTCATTCACGAACTAAGCAATTTCACATTTCATGTGAGTCCACCAGAAGGTTTGCTTGAGATCCTGATACATCTTGGAGCTGCCTGGATGAATGGATATGAGAGAATTGTGTGCTTCGTCCATGATAACCTTTCTGAGATCACCTTTTGGAACCACCAGACGGTCCTCAAAGAACAAGGTATATTCGTCATCAACGTGAAAGCACTTATACTTCGGAATGCCCTTGGACACACCTTTCTTCACTTTCTTCACCATTGCATCAAGAACTTGAGCTTGGTGAACCTGATCTTCCAGAGTCGGAGAGACTTGAAGATTGGCAAGAAATCCTTGTGGAATCATTTGAAGATTGAGCTTGCGGAAGGCTTCACAAAGCTCGGGTTGAAGAGGCTTCAGGATAAGACTGTTGCAGTATGCCTTTCGGCTGAGCGCGTCTGCAATGACATTTGCTTTTCTAGGAGTATACTCAATGCTTGGATTGAAGTCCTCAAGCATTTCCACCCAACGAGACTGCCGAAGATTGAGATTGGGCTGAGTGAAAATGTACTTCAAGTTCTTGTGATCGGTGCACACCTCAACTGGTCTACCCAACAACAAATGCCTCCAAGTCATAAGAGCATGCACAACTGCCGCCAACTCAAGATCATGAGTGGGGTAGTTCTTCTCGGCAGGCTTCTGTTGACACCTGATTTTGGCACGATGCAAAATGTAGTAAAGATGGACCCAAACGAAAAGGCGTTATCTATGAGAAAGTTCATATTGCAGAATGAAACAACCTTGATGTTTAGGCCATCACCATACGGCATCATTTCAAGGGCCAAATTACACTTGGATTGTCATGTAGATGTTCTGAATGCTTTTTGGTTGATTACGCCTCCAAGACAACCTCGAACAAAGGAATGTTCTACATGGTTTGTCTTCATATCGTCGAACTGATTGATTTTGATATGCAAATCATCTTAATCCGAGGTCATATGCAAAAGTTAGAGCAACCAGAGTGCAGCCCTACCACAAGGCAAAATGTGGCGCGGGGGATCAGACACATGTCTGATGGGTCGCATGAGTCATTCGGCCCTCAAGATGTCCTCGGATGGAAAAACTTACAACATGAAAAAGTTTCGTGTCATTGATCCAATTGAATTTGATATATAATTCTTCTCAATCCGAGGTCGCATGCGACCTAGAGAGGCAAAACAAGATTAGGCTGAAGTTTTAGTCGGGACATCCGAGTGAAAGTTTGCCGGCCGAGTGAAACGTTTGCCATCCGGTCGAGTGAAAAGTTCTTCATCCGTACGAGTGAAATTGCTGTACGAGTGAAAATTACCATCCGAGTGAAAAGTATCGGTCGAGTGAAAGTGTCGGCGGAGTGAAATCGCCGTCCGAGTGAAAAATGTCGTCCGAGTGAAAGTGTCGGTCGAGTGAAAGTTCAAAATGGCCTCGGATGGAAAAGTGTTCAACATGAATTTTTTTCTTAACATTGAAACGTTCAATTTTATTTTAAGGTCATTATCATCTGAGATAGTATGTGGCCTGGAAAGACGCTACAACACTCGGACAGTCCAGTCTGCTACGTGACCGAGTCTGATTTAGAGTTAAAGATGACCTCGTGGAGTATACTAGATGGCTTTATTTGGGAAAGTGATCAACATACGGATTATTGGCCTCATCGAGGCACACAAAATTAATGTTTGGATCGTCTCCATCAGAGGTCGTATGCAGATTGCACGGCCCACGCAAGGAGGAAGACAGAAGATTGGGCCAGATTTGGGCTGAATCTGAGTGGGACTAGAACTAGGACTCTAGGACGTGAATTGATGTAATTTTCTTGTAAAGAAAGCCTAGATGAATCCTTTGCTTGTATGGGAAGTCCATCCACCTCTTATATATGTTGGGGGTGACGGCCGATTGAACAACACACAATCGAACCAATCTATCAATTACACTTTCGTGTTCATCTACTTTTATCTCCTATCCTCGTATCTTCTTTCACGTTCTTCATCCACGAGGCCCTAGGGGCACTCAGGTCGAACTAGGGCAGCCCATAGCCACCGCACTCCTTGACGGGGTCCCTCCCAGGCGTGCGGGGTTTCGTGTCTGCAAAAGAGTCCGCCAACTGTCTTGCGTATCGCGTTGCCGGACGGGCCTCCCTCGACGTGAGCTGCGGTGCATCACCCCCGGCGTCGAGGGTACACGGTGACGTGTTCGTGTGTCAACACACTTTTTTGTGACTCCGCTGGGGAAGAAGCTTCGAACGGTCTCCAGCCCGTTCTTGCTACGAGGAGAGCATCATCAAGCGGCTGCAATCTACACGGTAACATGTATCATAAATCCCTTATGTAGATGCAAATAGCCATTATGTTGCTGTTACTAGATCCTTTGATGCACATACCATGTCACCTAGCACCAATGAGCATAGGCCGACTAAGTATCATGTTGGAGAAGCTTGGGAATTACATAATTGTGACATGCAACATATAGATCCGAACTTTCGTGCATCGACAACTCCCTTCAATATGCCGGTGAACAACACGATCAGTTCGAGTGATCAGTATAAGACACCTCATGCATAGGAGGGTGTTTCACAGTTTTGTCCATCGGCAGCCAGCTCGCAATATGCGGGTTCATCCCCAAACATGCCGATGGATGGGGGATTCGGCCATGCTTCCATTAGCTATTTGGCCGGCTATCCTCACTCATCATATACCACACCTCATGAGGTTAATTGTTCAGCAGCGTATGCAAATACAAATATTCATGACTCGGCTCACCTTCATGGTTATTGCCGAGTGAGTGGAGATTCTATAGGAGTATCTGTGTCTAATATTGCAAAAGATGAGGTGGCTCTAGCTGCTTTAAAAAGTTTAGCCCAGAATAAGCAGATTACTACTCTTTGCCTTGAGCAACATGATAAGGGTTTGGTACCTGATTATGAGGCAATAAGAGCTAAGGTTTTGCAAGAAGACAATGTGTTGCCAATTGAACAAATTGGCAAGAGGAAATATGGTTCAACAACAGTGCATATGTGTTCACCGATCATTGCAGCGTGTCATACCCCCCTATACAATTGCAAAATTTCGGCAACATCAGTTCATTGCCGAAAGATCCTAAAAGCATTGGGGGACAAGCCGATCCAAGCAGGGATGAATTTAAAGAAAAATATGTGGCTCGAATGGACAAGGTCAATCCAAAGCTCACAGGGAATTGCGTCAACAATTTTACCACACCGACTCTTGAGGAGATACCAGCAGAATATCGACAGGCTTATGAAGCACTCAAGAAGAAGCGTGAGGAGGAAGATTTGCCAGAATACGTCAAATCCCTTCCTTTATGCAGCAACCATGTTGGTCCCTCTGTGATGTTGAGGCAAGATAAAACAGAAGCTTTGCAAGCCAAACAACAAAAAAGGATTCACTCGGTTAATACGGTTGATTCGGTAGAAACCGAGTCAAATATGACTAAGTCATCTACAGCCGAGTCAAACGGTTCCTCTAAAGCCAATACAATGGCGGATTCGGTTAAAACCAGATTGAGCATCGAGACGGCCAAAGTCGAGTGCATAGAGTGAATATCTTGTGCATCGAGCCAACCGAGTGCATCGAGGTAGTTAAGGCCGAGTGCATCAAGTCAGCCGAGTGCATGGAGTCATCCAAGTGCATCACCGGCTAATGTCGAGTGCATCAACCCAGTCATTGCCAGGTGTACCAAAATAAAAGGTACAAGCTTCACCGAGCAAAGGAACGACAAACACAGTAAATTGGCCGTGCTCGATTTTTCTGGATGTGAGGGAGCTTACAAGCTGCCCTATGAGTTTCGTGCTAAAGAAATTGGTGAGCATCAAGAACAAAGTAATATGGCCGAACACAGTTCGATTAACGATGAACATCAAGAACAAGAACATGTTGCTAAGCAAAGTTCAGCTGACCAAGAGCGTCTGAGTGGAATCCATTTGGATAGTCCGAGTGAAATCTACATGGGAAATCCAAGTGATGATGCACGAGATCCAGAAGAAGAGGAAGGGGCATTGGAGAATTATTTAGAAGTGGAGCAAGATATTGTTCCAGTTATGCAACCATCTTTTCCTCCCAACGTCTTCACAAAGGTACGCCTAGATGACAGTTTACTCAATTTTTGATTCGGTCAAAATCATATTGTTGATCCACCCGTTAGGAAGAGTCTAATTAATTTTGAAAGACCAATCGAGATGAGTAATCTATTTGTTTGGAATAATATTTTCATTATTCATGCTGATCAACACATGGCACCATTCACACAAGCTAATAGTGACAACTTATCACAACCAAAGTTGTCGACGCCATGTCGGCTAAACTTTATATTCATATGGACAACTTTGTTTGTTTTATGCCTAGCTAGTATTTGGTCTCAGATGAGACATATATTCTGCAATTATTTTGGTTGCGGAAACATAAAGGCAGGTCCAAAGTCCTCCGAGATAGCCGATTCAAGAGCATTGGGAAAGGAGGACAAAAACCAATGCATAGCCGATTCGGATGACGTTAAGTCGGCACCACTCGGTTGTTTTGTTTCAGAGCTGGTATCACAATATCAGTTAATGGATGAGCAGTCTACCTTCAGTCCGGGCATGTGTGATCACATCGTCGGTGCATCACCGACTAATCCTATTATTATAATTGATCACGATGCCGAGCTGTCAAAACAAGAACAAGTGCAATGTTCGTTTGAACAGAATGTCAAAGACAACAATGTGATTCATCAAGCCACACAATCGGCCAACAGAGGACGATTGGAGCTTGTTGAGGCACAAGCATACGGCCAGTCGACTCAGATTGGTTTTGATGATGATCAAGTGTTGACTCAGCTACCTCAAGCTGGCTCATCCAAAGACGGACATGTATACACTAATGATGATGGGATCAAATCTTCAAGTGTGGTAATTATTCAAAAATGCATCAACAATAATATTGAAGACATGAATTCCATCAAAGTTACAACTGACACATCTAGCACTAGGGGGCAAAAAGAAAATTCAAAGACCGATGCACTCAAAACCAAAGAAAGCAAAGGACGTGGTAAGCATAAAGGTAAAAAGCCGAAAGTCACTTTCGCCCAGTTATTGGAAAAATATCAGAAGATAAGTGAGGCAAAGAGTGCTTATCGGCCAAGTGAAACAAAGGCATTGAAGTCACCCCCAAGGAATAAATCTGAATACTGGGATCGGCGAATGAAGAAGTTGACTCCATATCCTCCTTTTGGGCCACCAATGCCGATGTCATACGTACCTTCTCATGCCGACTATTATTCATATCAATCATGGGACATGTATAAATTGAGGGATCACCGTCCATCATATTCTAAACCACCTCATCAAAATTATGCAGCTTCGAGAGGATCATTGTTTGTTCAACAACCACATGTTAAATACCAACTCAACCAAAAAGAATCGGTCCGGAGCTTGGCGAAAAATATGGAAGTGGTCAAGCAAATTTACCGAATAAAAAAGGATGGCCGCAAGTGTGCTTTTTCAGATCCGACTCCGGACGACAAAAAGCCAACTGAGTCTACGTTGGGTACTAAAGGCAAGGAGATGAAGCATGTAACTTTCAAGGATCCAATTGCCGAATTTGAACAGGCCAAGTTGGAGGTTCCCAAAGCCAAGAAAAACTTGCCAGTGCATAAAACAAAGCCATAGCCGAGATGACCACTCGGCTTATCATATTCGCAAGAGAAGAAGTTGAAGCGGCTTAGGGCCTATGAGAGGAGAAGAGGAACATGGCGTGGGTCCCCAAAGGAAGCCGTCAAGGCAAGAATGATGTGACAACTCCCGTTGCAGGAGTAAGGAAGGACAAGCATGATGCCGGTAGGCATAAACAACGATTTTCATGTCACAATACGAGACTCCAGATAGTGCATCATCCATGTTCTTCAACCGTCCCATCAGAGTTTGTGCCCAACAATTTATCGCCAGCTAAAATTTCTGATTTATTTCGGTTGTTCACACTTTGGTGGGCAGGTTCCCTAGATCCTTTGATATGAGGATGCATGGACGATATTTGTTTATCGTCCTGAGATTTCGTCATGTTGGTACAACAAGCAGTAGGCTACTATCTCAGCTGAATTCGAGTGTATAATCATTGAGGTAATATTGCCAAGGTTCGAATCGAGTGAAATACAGTCGGTATGTCCGATTGAATTTTTTTGTGATGACCCGACTGGTCCTAAAGCATCAAGTTGCGATCCGGGTGATTTTAAATCCATGTGGATCGCCACTCGGGTAATATCGATAAAACTGAAGATGGCCCTATCAGAACTGTTCAAATAACTTCATATGGAGTTGATCCAACAAGAAACATTTTTTTCTCACATCAGAACAGTCTGATGCTTGGTGTAGCCAATTCACATATGGCCGACTTATTTATTCACTCGGCTCATGAGGAAAATACGGCTGACTCATCTTTGAATCGGCCAGGAAAACTACATGTGACTGACTCCTTAGTCGATTCAGCCAGTAATGAAGGATCTAGTGCTATTAAGGAAGCTGACTGGAAGAAATCCGAGTGTCAGTCATTTGTAGGATCTGAGTGAAGCAAGATTGTTCGGCAAATGACTTAACATACAGTTTGATCTTTGATGATTTTGTGTTCTTGAATAGTTGACGATATTCCTTTGAGCTGCATGGTCATAATCGTTCGACAGCCAGAATGGTGTATCTTCAAACGGTTCTAAATATCCCCAAGGAGTGCCTGAGCATATGGCCGATAATAATTGTTGTCCTTAGCATGCACAGCCGATGGAGTGTTGACATCGTCTTTATAACAAACGTGGTGCAAATTATTTTTCGGCATGCTTTGCCGAAAAATAGGGGGGCATGTGTTGACACCTGATTTTGGCACGGTTCAAAACGCAGTAAAGATGGACCGAAACGAAAAGGTTTTATCTACGAGAAAGTTCATATTGCGGAATGAAACAACCTTGATATTTAGGCCATCACCATACGACATCATTTCAAGGGCCAAATTACACTTGGATTGTCATGTAGATGTTCTGAATTCTTATTGGTCGATTATGCCTCCAATACAACCTCGAATGAAGGAATGTTCTACATGGATTGTCTTTGTATCACCGAGCTGATCGATTTTGATATATAAATCATCTTAATCCGAGGTCGTATGCAAAAGTTAGAGCAACCAGAGTGCAGCCCTACCACAAGGCAAAATGTGGTGCGGGGGATCAGACACATGTCTGATGGATCGCGTGAGTCATTCAGCCCTCAAGACGTCCTCGGATGGAAAAAACTTAAAGCATCTCCAGCCGTTGGCCCCCAGGGGCCGATTTAGTGCCGCGTGGGGGGCAGCCGACGCTAAAATCGGCCTAGGGCGGCTCGGCTTCCCAGCCGCGCCCCCAGGGTCGCCCCGAACCGCCACTTTCAGCCCATTATGTGCGTAGAATCGGCCCAAGAACGTTTAAAAGGTTTGATTTTTTATTAAAATATAATACAAAAGCTAAAATAAAAAAAGACTACGCCGTCCTGCCACCGCCGTCCCGTCGCCGCCGTCCTGTCACCGCCGTCCCGTGGCCGCGCGCCGCATTCTACATGCCGAGGAGCTTGTAGAAGTTGGTGTAGTCACCGCCGTCGTCCCTGTCCCTGTCGCTACCATCGCCGTCCGGCGTGCCGCGGCCACCGTCCCTGCTGCAGCCCTGCCCTGCGTCACCGAGACGGTGCAGGTCGGGGTTGGAGGGCCTGGGCACCTCCCGTCGCTGTCATCGTCGAGGTTGATGAGGGCGGCAATCTCCTCCATGCGGCGGGCGCTGTGGCGAGACTCAATCTCCTCGAGGGCCCGGCGGTGCCGCTCCACCTCCTCCCGGACGTAGTCGTCCCGCGCCCACTTCTGGGCGGCCTCGTCGTCGGCGATGGCCATGGCCAGGTGCTCCTGCTTGACCACCGCTGACGTGCCAGGCTCCGTCTTCGTCTTGACAAGGCGGAGGTAGCCTCGGGGATGCGAGGGCTCGCGGCGACGGCCCTCGTTGATGGTGATGCCGCCGCTGCAGCATCCGCTGCGGCCGCTGCGTCGGAGCGGCGACAACAAGCCAGGCTCGGCCTTAACGACGACGAGCGGCGTGCGCGTTGCGCTGGAGGAGTGAGAGGACTGGGAACCGGAGGAGTACGAGGATGACGACGGCGGTGCCTCCATACATCGGGGCTGCCACGACGAGACCCTCCGGCGGGAGGACGTCGCCTTCGGGTACCCGAGGCATGACTCGTTACCGCCCTCAATGTGCTCGAGGACGGCCTTGAGAGTGCGTCCGAGGATGCCCCACCAAAGACGGCGGCCATCGCTGTTGTTGCGGCCGAGCGCAGGGGCGCCTTTGGTGGAGGCGAGTTGCTCCTCGCGGTGGCGCTCGAAGTAGGCCGTCCAGAGGGAGGTGCTGTCCGAGGCGTACCTCAGCTGCCGGCGATGCTCCTCGGACAGGGTGGACCGGATCCAGGCGATCTCGGAGCGCCACTCGGCTCTGGTGGGCACCGGTGGCATGGGGACGCCGCCCGCGCTAAGCCTCCAGGCGCCTGGCGCCCACATGTCCGGCGGCATCGGGTACTCCGCCTCGAACAGCAGGCGGGCCTCGTCCTCGTGGAGGTGCCGACGGCCAAAGCTGTTGCGGGCCGCGTCGTCGCCAGGGTAGCGCTTGGCCATTGCGGGAGGAGAGGGAGAGAGGAGATCGCCGGGAAGAGAGAGGGCATCGCTGGTGGGATTGGGGGCAGGCAACGAGGTGTGGCGAACACCGGGGAGGTCGCCTTTTATGGCGGCGAGCAGGCGGCACCGTGCGGACGCGTGGGAGGCAAGGTGTGGATGCGTGTCACTGTACTGACTGCACCGCCTGTGAACGCCAGCTCGTGAAGGTGCGACATCAATGGAAGGCTGACCGGCGGCAACCTTGCATTGATTCGATTCCCTGTGGGGAAACCGAGGCGATGAGGACGACGACGCGTGCTCGGGGTCACTGACTCGGCGGACCCACCCCCGTCTTTGCGCCAAATCGTTTCGCTCGGCGCCCCCAGGTGCCCCTAGCGCGTCGGGTCCGGCCTGGGTACACCGGCGCTAAATTAGTATAATTCTTCTCAATCGGAGGTCGTATGCGACCTGGAGAGGCTAAACAAGATGAGGCTGAAGTTTCACTCGGGACATCTGAGTGAAAGTTTGCCGACCGAGTGAAAAGTCTGCCATTCGGCCGAGTGAAACATTTTCCATCTGGTCGAGTGAAAAGTTTTCCGTCCGGTCGAGTGATATTGCCGTATGAATGAAAATTGCCATCCGAGTGAAAAGTATCGGTCGAGTGAAAGTGTCGGCCGTGTGAAATCGCCGTCCGAGTGAAAAATGTCGTCCGAGTGAAAGTGCCGGTTGAGTGAAAGTTCAAAAATGCCGCGGATGGAAAAGTGTTCAACATGAAAGTTGTTCATAACACCGGAATGCTTGCGTACCGCGCTCCCGGACAGGTCCCCTTCGACGTGAGTTGCGGTTCATCACCCACAGCGTCAAGGGTACACGGTGATGTGTTCGGTGTGTGAATAGCTTCGACTAACATGAGGTATAAGAAACTATCTTCTTATCTTGCATGAGAACACCACCAAGACCTTGGAGAAGCATCATAGAAAACCTGAAAAGGCTTTGATTGCTCGGGAGGGACAAGAACTGGAGCTGAAGTCAGTCTCTGCTTGAGCGTATTGAACGCCACATCAAACTTAGGAGACCAAACATACTTGACATTCTTCTGGAGGATATTAGACAGAGGCTTAGCAATTTGAGAGAAGTTCTCCACGAATCTTCTGCAATAACTTGCAAGCCCGAGGAAGCTACGAAGCTGCTTGACATTCTGAGGAGGCTCCCACTTCAAGATTGCCTCAAATTTCTGAGGGTGCACTTTAATGCCCTCGACAGAGATCACATGCCCAAGGTACACCACTTCATTGAGCCAAAACCCACACTTGGAAAAATTTGCATAGAATCGATGCTCTCTTAACTTGTTAAGCACAAGCCGAAGATGTTCTGCATGCTCTTCTTTAGTCTCCGAGAACACAAGGATATTGTTGGAAATATCCCCTAGATGCACTAATAAAATGGTTATTATTATATTTCTTTGTTCATGATAATTGTGTGTTTTTCATGCTATACTTGTATTAATCGGAAACTGTGATACATGTGTGAATACATAGACCACAACATGTCCCTAGTGAGCCTCTAGTTGACTAGCTCGTTGATCAATAGATGGTCACGGTTTCATGACCATGGACATTGGATGTTGTTGATAACAGGATCACATCATTAGGAGAATGATGTGATGGACAAGACCCAATCCTAAGCATAGCACAAGATCCTGTAGTTCGTCTGCTAAAGCTTTTCTAATGTCAAGTATCCTTTCCTTAGACCATGAGATTGTGCAACTCCTAGATACCGTAGGAATACTTTGGGTGTACCACGTCACAACGTAACTGCATGGCTATAAAGGTACACTACGGGTATCCTCGAAAGTATCTGTTGGGTTGGCACGAATCAAGACTAGGATTTGTCACTCCGTGTGACGGAGAGGTATCTCTAGGCCCACTCGGTAAGACATCATCATAATGAGCTCAATGTGACTAAGGAGTTAGCCACGAGATGATGTGTTATGGAACGAGTAAAGAGACTTGCCGATAACGAGATTGAACAAGGTATAAGGATACTGACGATCGGATCTTGGGCAAGTAACATACCGATGGACAAAGGGAACTGTATACGGGATTGATTGAATCCCTGACATCGTGGTTCATCCGATGAGGTCATCTTGGAGCATGTGGGAGCCAACATGGGTATCCAGATCCTGTTGTTGGTTATTGACCGGAGAGGTGTCTCGGTCATGTCTACATGCCTCCCAAACCCGTAGGGTCTACACACTTAAGGTTCGATGACGCCAGGGTTATATGGGAATAGTGTACGCAGTTACTGAATGTTGTTTGGAGTCCCGGATGAGATCCCGGATGTCATGAGGAGTTCCATAATGGTCCGGAGGTAAAGAATGATATATAGGAAGTGAGGATTTGGTCACCAGAAGTGTTCCGTGCATCACCGGTAATGTATCGGGACCACCGGAAGGGTTCCGGGGGTCCACCGGGAGGGGCCAGGGACCCCGGAAGCCTGCATGGGTCGAGAGTGGGAAGGGACCAGCCCCTGAGTGAGCTGGTGCGCCTCCCACCAAGGCCCAAGGCGCAACAAGGGTGGAAGGGGGGCCAAACCCTAGGCGTGGGGGCTGCCTTGTGCGCCAAGGCCACCCTAGGGCGCCGCCCCTCCTCCCCATCTAGGCCGTCGCACCTCCTAGGGTTTCCCTAGGGGTGGCCGGCCCTCCTCCTCCTTCCCCCTATATATATGTGGTTTTTTTGGGGCTGCACACAACAGATCTCTCTCTCTCGCGCGCGATGCAGCCCTACCCCTCACCCTCCTCGTCCTCCGTAGCGCTTGGCAAAGCCCTGCTAGAGTACCACGCAGCTCCACCGTCACCATGCCGTCGTGCTGCCGGAGCTCTCCCTCAACCCACCCTTTCTCCTTGCTCGATCAAGGCATAGGAGACGTCACCGGGCTGCACGTGTGTTGAACGCGGAGGCGCCGTTGTTTGGCGCTTAGATCGGAATCAACCTCGATCTGAATCGCTGCGAGTACGACTCCACCAGTCGCGTTCTTGTAACACCTCCGCTTTGCGATCTTCAAATGTATGAAGATGCACTCCCCCTTTGCTCGTTGCTGGTTTCTCCATAGATTGATCTTGGTGACACGTAGGAATTTTTTTGATTTACTACTACGTCTCCCAACATATATCATCCAGATAGACCAAGACAAACTCATTCTTGAAAGGAGAGAATATGAAGTTCATCATTCTTGAGAAGGTTGGAGGAGCATTGGCGAGACCGAACGACATGACGCTGTACTCATAAGTGCCAAAACTCGTCCTGAAAACAGTCTTTGGAATATCTTCTTCGCGAATGCGAATCTGATGATAGCCCATGCGAAGTTCAAGCTTCGAGAAAACCTTGGCACCTTTCAGATGTTCAAACAACTCATTGATGTTGGGAAGTGGGTACTTGTTTCTGATTGTCTTTTTATTCAATGGACAGTAATCGACACAAAGTCGGTCCATGCCATCCTTCTTCTTGACAAACAAAACACCACAACCCCATGGAGAATAACTTGGTCTAATCAGACCCAGATGTTCTTGTTCATCTAGCTGCTTCTTCAACAGTTTCATCTCTTCGGGGCTAACTTTATAAGGCCGCTTGCAAACCAGTTCAGTTCCGGGCTCGAGGTCAATCACAAACTCGACTGGCCGGTGCGGAGGCATTCCTGGCAATTCTTCGGGAAATACATCTTCATACTCACAAACCACCGGAATTTGAGAAATAGCTGAGATTTCACCGTTCTCATTAAGAGCAAAGAGACGGATTGTGTCATCAGGAGCTGCGCAAATAATCACATCTTCTGAAGGACGAGTCAATTTGGCTTGACAATTAACAAACACCTGTTGGAAATATGCCCTAGAGGCAATAATAAATTAGTTATTATCATATTTCCTTGTCCATGATAATCGTTTATTATCCATGCTATAATTGTATTGATCGGAGAGTTAGATGCATGCGTGGATACATAGACAAAACCATGTCCCTAGTATGCCTCTAATAGACTACCTCGTTGATCAAAGATAATTAAGGTTTCCTATCCATGGACATGAGATGTCATTTGATAACAGGATCACATCATTAGGAGAATGGTGTGATGGACAAGACCCAAACTACAAACGTATCATATGATCATGTCAGTTTATTGCTATTGTTTTCTGCATGTCAAGTATATGTTCCTTTGACGTTGAGATCATGCAACTCACGGACACTGGAGGAGTGCCTTGTGTGTATCAAACGTTGCAACGTAACTGGGTGATTATAAAGGTGCATTACAGGTATCTCCGAAGGTGTCTGTTGGGTTGGCATGGATCAAGACTGGGATTTGTTACTCCGTGTGACGGAGAGGTATCTCAGGGCCCACTCGGTAATACAACATCACAATAATCCTTGCAAGCAATGTGACTAAGTGTTAACCACGGGATCTTGTATTACGGAACGAGTAAAGAGACTTGCCGGTAACGAGGTTGAACTAGGTATACAGATACCGACGATCGAATCTTGGGCAAGTAACATACCGAAGAACAAAGGGAAACATCATACGGGATTAACTGAATCCTTGACATAGAGGTTCGACCGATAAAAGATCTTCGTAGAATATGTAGGAACCAATATGGGCATCCAGGTCCAGCTATTGGTTATTGACCATAGAGGTGTCTCGATCATGTCTACATAGTTCTCGACCCCGCAGGGTCCGCACACTTAAGGTTTGGTGACGTTTCGGTAGTATAGAGTTATGCATGGTGGTGACCGAAGGTTGTTTGTATTTCCTGATGAGATCTTGGATGTCACGAGGATCTCCGGAATGGTCCGGAGGTAAAGATTGATATATAGGAAGTCCTGTTTTGGTCACCGGAAAAGTTTCGGGCTCATTCGTAGTGTACCGGGAGTGTCGGGAGTGTACCGGGGGACCATCGAGAGGGGTATTTCGACCCAAGAGGCTATATGGAATGTGGGAGAGTAAATACCAGCCCTTTGTGGGCTGGTGGAAGTCCCACACAAGGCCCATGCGGCTGGGAAGAAAAGCCCAAAAGGAAAAAGGTGGAAAAAGGCAAAAAAGGGCCAAATAAGGAAAGAGTCCTAATCCTACTTGGAGTGGAGGAGGAGGACTCGTCCCTCCTTGGTTTGGCCGACCCAAGGGCTGCCTCTTTGGCAGACAAGCCTCCTCCTCCTCTCCTCCTATATATACTAGAGGATTTTAGGGTTTTGGCAAAAGATTTTCAGCCACGTGCCACCCGTTCCTCTAGTGCATAGCTTCTCCTCTAGATCGGTTTTCTGCAGTGCTTAGGCGAAGCCCTGCCGGAATAGCTCCACCACCATCGCCGCAGCACCGTCACGCTGCCGGAGAACTGTTCTACCTCTCTGCTCCCTCTTGCTGGATCAAGAAGGCGGAGATCGTCATCAAGCTGTACGTGTGCTGAACGCGAAGGTGTCGTCCGTTCGGCGCTAGATCGGAAGGACCGTGATGAGTTCGCGGGACGGATCGTGATGAGTTCGCGGGATGGATCGTGATGAGATCGCGGGACGGATCGTGATGAATTTGTGGGACGGATCGTGATTGGATCGTGGGACGGATCGTGATGAGATCGCGGGACACTCGGTGATTTGGACCGCGAAGACGTTCGACTACACAAACCGCGTTTCTTAACGCTTCCCACTTAGCAATCTACAAGGGTATGTAGATACACTCTCCCTCTCGTAGATGCTGATCACCATGGATAGATCTTGCATGTGCGTAGGAATTTTTTTGTCTCTCATGCAACATTCCCCAACAGTGGTATCAGAGCCAGGTTTATGTGTAGATGAGATCTCGAGTAGAACACAAAGAGTTTGTGGGCGTTGATGCTTAGATTGCTTCCCCCCTTGGTCGTGTTTTGGTTCAGCGGTATTGTGGGATGAAGCGGCCCGGACCAACCTTACTCGTATGCTTATGAGAGACCGGTTCCATCAACTGACGGGTAACTTCGTTGCACAAAGATGGCTGGAGGATGTCTGTTTCTCCTACTTTAGTTGGATCGGATTCGACAAAGGCGGTCCTTGAGAAGGTTGAACAGCAACTAGTGTATCACCGTTGTGGTTTTTTCATAGATGAGAATTGTTCTTGCTAGATACCCATAGAAGCCACGTAAAATATGCAACAACAATTAGAGGACGTCTAACTTGTTTTTGCAGGGTATGTTGTGATGTGATATGGCCAATTACATGATGTGATATATGTGATGTATGAGATGATCATGTGTTGTATAGAATATCACGACTTGCATGTCGATGAGTACGGCAACCGGCAGGAGCCATAGGGTTGTCTTTAATTATTGTATGACCTGCGTGTCAATCATTAAGCGCTATGTAATGCTTTACTTTATCGCTAAACGGTAGCAATAGTAGTAGAAGCATGGTGGGCGCAACAACCCAGATGGCGACACGTTGATGGAGATCAAGATGATGGAGATCATGGTGTCATGCCGATGACGATGGAGATGATGCCGATGCTTTCATGATGGAGATCAAAAGCACAAGTTCATGGCCATATCATGTCACTTATGAATTGAATGTGATGTTAATCCTTTTATGCACCTTGTTTTGTTTAGGACGACGGTAGCGTTACAAGGTGATCCCTCACTTAATTTCAAGATAAATTGTGTTCTCCCTGAGTGTGCACCATTGTGAAAGTTTGTCGTGTCGAGACACCACGTGATGATCGGGTGTGATAGACTCTACGTTCACATACAACGGGTGCAAGCCAATGTTGCACATGCAGAACACTCGGGTTAAACTTGACGAGCCTAGCATGTACAGACATGGCCTCGGAACACAAGAGACCGAAAGGTCGAACATGAGGCATATAGTAGATATGATCAACATGATGATGTTCACCATTTAGACCACCTCAACTCACGTGATGATCGGACTTGAGTAGGTGAATTTGGATCATGTGTCATTCGAATGACCGGAGGGATGTCAATTTGAGTGGGAGTTCTTAAGTAATATGATTAATTGAACTCATTATCATAAACATAGTCAGTAGTGTCTTTGCAAATTATGTTGTAGATTACTTGCTCGCGCTATAGCTCCCTTCAATTTTTATATGTTCCTAGAGAAATAAAGTTGAAAGATGATGGTAGCAATCTTGCGGACTGGGTCCGTGATCTGAGGATTGTCCTCATTGCTGCACAGAAGGCTTATGTCCTTAATGCACCACTCGGTGCGCCAACCCCTCTAGCATTGTTTGTAGATGTTGTGAACATCTGACAGGAACGTTCTGATGACTACTTTATAGTTTAGTGTGTCATGCATTACGGCTTAGAATTGAGGCTCCGATACGTTTTGAACGTCATGGAACATATGAGATGTTCTAAGAGCTGAAATTAGGATCTCAGGCTCGTGCCCGTGTTGCGAGATATGAGATCTCCAACAAGATTCTTTGCCGTCAAGATGAAGGAGAATAGCTCAATCGTTGAGCATGTGCTCAGATTGTCTAGGTGCTACAATCGCTTGAATCGAGTGGGAGTTGATCTTCTAGATAAGATAGTGATTGATATAGTTCTCCAAGTCACTGTCACTAAGCTACTAGAACTTGGTGATGAACTATAGAATGCCAGGGATAGAAATATTGATCCCTGAGCTATTCACGATGTTTGACACTGCGAAGATAGAAATCAAGAAGGAGCATCAAGTGTTGATAGTTAGTAAAAACCACTAGTTTCGAGAAGGGCAGGAGCAAGGAGGTAAACTTCATGGATAGCAAGTCAGTTGCTGCTCTAGTGAAGCAACCCAAAGTTGAACCCAAACCCGAGACTAAGTGCTTCTATTATGAGGAGAACGGTCGCTGAAGCGGAACAACCCTAGATACTTGGTAGATAAGAAGGCTGGCAACGTCAACATAAGTATATTTGATATAGGTGTTATTGATATGTACCTTGCTAGTACTCCTAGTAGCACCTAGGTATTGGATACCGGTTTGGTTGCTAAATGTTAGTAACTCGAAATAAAAGCTACGGAATGAATGGAGAACTAGCTAAGGGTGAGGTGACGATGTGTGTTGGAAATATTTTCAAGGTTGATGTGATCAACATCGCACGCTCTCTCTACCTTCGGGATTAGTGACGAACCTAAATAAATGTTATTTGGTGTTTTGCATTGAGCATGAACGTGATTAGATCGTGTTTCTTGCAACACGGTTATTCATTTAAGTTAGAGAATAATGGTTATTCTGTTTACATGAATAATACCTTCAATGGTCATGCACCCAGTGAGAATGGTTTGTTGAATCTTGATCGTAGTAATACACATGTTCATAACATTGATGCCAAAATATACAAAGTTAATAATGATAGTACCACATACTTGTGGCACTGCTGCTAAACGTCATATTGGTACAAAGCGCATGAAGAAACTCCATGCTGATGGATCTTTGGACTCATACGATTTCGAATCTGTTGAGACATGCGAACCATGCCTCTTGGGCAAGATGACTAAGGACCCCGTTTTCTGGATTGATGGAGTGGGCAAGTGATTTATTGGAAATGATACATGTTGATGTATGCAATCCAATGAGTCTTGTAGCGTGCGGTGGATATCATTATTTTCTTAACTTCACTTATGATTTGAGTAGATATATTGTATATTTACTTAATGAAACACAAGTCTGAATCGTTTGAAAGGTTCAAGCAAATTGAGAGTGAAGTTTAAGATCATCATGACCAGAAGATAAAAATGTCTGCGATATGATCGTGGAGGTGAATATCTGAGTTACGAGTTTGCCATACAACTTTAGACAATGTGAAAGTTGTTTCACAACTCACGTCACCTGGAACACCATAGTGTGATGGTGTGTCCGAATATCATAATCGTACTCTATTGGATATGGTGCGTGCTATGATGTGTCTCTTATCATTTTGCTACTATAATGTTCGGGTTATGCATTAGAGACAACTACATTCACTTTAAATAGGGCACCATCTAAATCCGTTGAGATGACATCGTGTGAATTAGGGTTTAATAGAAACCCAAGCTGTCATTTCTTAATGTTTAGGGCTGCGACGCTTGTGTGGAAAATGTTTTCACCTAATGAGCTCGAACCCAAAGAGGACAAATGCATCTTCATAGAATACCCTAAGAACAGTTGGGTAAACCTTCTATCTCAGATCCAAGCATAAAGTGTTTGTTGCTAAAACTGGGTCCTTTTTCGAGAAAAAGTTTCTCTCGAAAGAATCGAGTGGGAGGAAGATAGAACTTGATTAGGTTGTTGAACCTTTGTTCAACCAGAGAGTAGCGCAGCGCAGGAAGTTGTTTTCTGTGAAGCCTACGTTAGTTGAAGAGGAAGTTAATGATGATGATCATGAAGCTTCGGATCAAGTTACTATCAAACCTCGTAGGTCGACAAGGATGTGTACTGCTCCTGAGTGGTACGACAACCTTGTCTTGGAGGTCATGTTGTTGGACAACGATGAACCTATGAGCTGTGGAGAAGCGATGATGAGCACGGATTCCGACAAATGGTTAGAGGCCATAAAATCTGAGAAAGGATCCATGTATAAAAACCAAGTATAGACTTTGGTAGACTTGCTAGTTGGACGGCAGGTCGTCGAGTAAAAATGGACCTTTAAGATGAAGACATACACTGATGGTGAATGTCACCATTTATAAAGCTCGACTTGTCGCAAAGAAGTTTCGGCAAGTTCAAGGTGTTGACTGCAATGAGACTTTCTCACTCGTAGCGATGCTAAAGTCTGTTGGAATTATGTTAGCAGTTGCTGCATTTTTCAATTATGAAATCTGGCGGATGGATGTCAAAACATCGTTTCCTTCCTCAAGGAAAGGTTGTATGAGATACAACCAGAAGGTTTTTGTCAGTCCTAAGGATGCTAAAAGGTGTGCAAGCTTCAGTGATCCTTCTATGAACTGAACCAAGCATCTCGGAGTTTGAATATATACTTTGATGAGGTGATCAAAGTTTTTGAGTCTATAAAAAGTTTATGAGAAACTTGTATTTACAATAAAGTGAGTGGGAGCACTATAGAGTTTCTGGTAAGCATATGTGGTTGACATATTGTTGATCAGAAATGATGTAGAATTTCTAGAAAGCATGAACGGTTGTGTGAAACGAGTTTTTCAAAGGAAGACCTGGATAAAGGTACCTAATTGTTGAGCATCAAGATCTATAGATATAGATCAAGAAGCTTGATGAGACTTTTCAATAAGTACATACCTTGATAAAGTTTTTTGAAAGAATTCAAAATAGATCAGACAGAGAAAGAGTTCTCGCCTGATTTGTAAGGTGTGAAGTTGAGTAAGACTCAGTGCCCAGTGACTGCAGAAGATAGAGAAAAGATGAGTGTCATCCCCTATGCTTCAGCCATAGGCTCTATCATGTATGCAATGTTGTGCACAAGACCCGATGTCAACCTTGCCATAAGTATGGCCGAAAGGTTTCAAAGTGATCCTGGAATGGAGCACTGGACAGTGGTCAAGATTATCCTTAGTAACTAAAAGACTAAGGAGATGTTTCTCGATTATGGAGGTGATAAATAGTTTGCCGTAAATAGTTACGTCGATGCAAGCTTTAACACCAATCCGGATGACTCGTAGTAGCAATCTAGATACGTATACTGGAGCAGCCATTTGGAATAGTACCAAGTGGAGTGTGATAGCAGTGTTTATGGTTTTACATAGAAATTTGCAAAGTACACACGGATCTGAATGTCGTAGACCCGTTGACTATAAGACCTCTCTCACATGCAAAGCATGATCAAGCCCCAAAACTCATTGGGTGTTAGATTCATAACAATGTGAATCACATGGTGATGTGAACTAGATTATTGACTCTAGTGCAAGTGGGAGACTGTTGGAAATATGCCCTAGAGGCAATAATAAATTAGTTATTATCATATTTCCTTGTTCATGATAATCGTTTATTATCCATGCTATAATTGTATTGATCGATGACTTAGATGCATGTGTGGATAGATAGACAAAACCATGTCCCTAGTATGCCTCTAATAGACTAGCTCGTTGATCAAAGATGGTTAAGGTTTCCTAGCCATGGACATGAGATGTAATTTGATAATGGGATCACATCATTAGGAGAATGGTGTGATGGACAAGACCAAAACTGCAAATGTAGCATATGATCGTGTCAGTTTATTGCTACTGTTTTCTGCATGTCAAGTATATGTTCCTTTGACCATGAGATCATGCAACTCACAGACACCAGAGGAGTGCCTTGTGTGTATCAAATGTCGCAATGTAACTGGGTGACTATAAAGGTTCATTACAGGTATCTCCGAAGGTGTCTGTTAGGTTGGCATGGATCAAGACTGGGATTTGTTACTCCGTGTGACGGAGAGGTATCTCAGGGCCCACTCGGTAATACAACATCACAATAAGCCTTGCAAGCAATGTGACTAAGTGTTAGCCACGGGCTCTTGTATTACGGAACGAGTAAAGAGGCTTGCCGGTAACAAGGTTGAACTAGGTATACAGATACCGACGATCGAATCTTGGGCAAGTAACATACCGAAGAACAAAGGGAAACATCATACGGGATTAACTGAATCCTTGACATAGAGGTTCGACCGATAAAAGATCTTCGTAGAATATGTAGGAACCAATATGGGCATCCAGGTCCCACTATTTGTTATTGATGGTAGAGGTGTCTCGGTCATGTCTACATAGTTCTCGAACCCGCAGGGTCTGCACACTTAATCTTCTTGTTATGATGATTCTCAACTTCACTCTAAAATTGCTTGAACCTTTCAAACGTTTGAGACTTGTGTTTCATTAAGTAAATATACCCATATCTACTCAATTCATTAGTGAAGGTGAGAAAATAACGATATCCACCACGTGCTGTAACATTCATTGGACTGCACACATCAGTATGTATGATTTCCAATAAGTCACTCGCCCGTTCCATTGTTCGAGAGAACGGCGTTTTAGTCATCTTGCCCATGAGGCATGGTTCACATGTGTCAAGTGATTCAAAATCAAGTGACTCCAAAATTCCATCAGCATGGATCTTCCTCATGCGTTTTACACCAATATGACCTAAATGGCAGTGCCACAAGAAAGTGGTACTATCATTATCAACTCTACATCTTTTGGCATCAATCTTATGAACATGTGTATCATCACTATCAAGATTCAATATGAATAAACCCCTCACATTGGGTGCATGACCATAAAAGATATTACTCATATAAATAGAACAACCTTTATTCTCTGATTTAAATGAGTAACCCTCTCGCAATAAACAAGATCCAGATATAATGTTCATGCTTAACGCAGGCACTAAATAACAATTATTCAGGTTCATCACTAATCCCGTTGGTAATTGAAGAGAGAGCGTGCCGACGGCGATCACATAAACCTTGGAACCATTTCCCACGCGCATTGTCACTTCATGCTTTGCCAGCCTTCGTCTATTCCGTAGTTCCTGTTTTGAGTTGCAAAAGTGAGAAACCGAACCGGTATCAAATACCCAGGCACTACAACGAGAGCTAGTAAGGTACACATCAATAACATGTATATCATATATACCTTGTTTGTCGTTGGCCGCCTTCTTGTCAGCCAGGTACTTGGGGCAGTTCCGCTTCCAGTGACCAGTTCCCTTGCAATGAAAGCACTCAGTTTCTGGCTTGGGTCCATGCTTGGGTTTCTTTACAAGAGTAGCAACTGCTTTGCCATCCTTCTTGGTTTTACCCTTCTTGCCCTTGCCATTCTTCTTGAAACTAGTGGTTTTATTGACCATCAACACTTGATGTTCTTTGTGGATTTCAAACTTAGCAACTTTTAGCATCGCAAACAGCTCGGCGACTGGCTTGTTCATCCCATGCATGTTATAGTTCATCACAAAGCTCTTGTAACTAGGTGGCAGTGATTGAAGAAATCTGTCAGTGATCGCCTCTGGCGGAAGGGCAATTCCCAACTCCGCTAGACGAGTCGAATACCCAGACATTCTGAGTATATGTTCACTGATAGACCCGTTCTCCTCCATCCTGCAAGCATAGAACTTATCGAAGGTCTCATACCTCTCGATTCGGGCATTCTTCTGAAAGATAAACTTCAACTCCTCAAAAATCTCATATGCTCCATGACGTTCAAAACGTCTTTGAAGTCCCGGTTCTAAGCCATACAATATTGCACACTGAACTATTGAGTAATCTCCAGAACGTGCCTCCCAAGCGTTCTTAACGTCTTCAGATGACAAATTTTCTGGTTGGTCACCAAGCGGTGCATCAAGGACATATGATTTCTGGGAAGCCGCGAGGATAATCCTCAGATTACGGGCCCAGTCAACAAAGTTACTTCCATCATATTTCAACCTAGCTTTCTCTAGGAACGCATTAAAATTCAGGGGTGCTACTGTGCGAGCCATTGATCTACAACATAAATATGCAAAGGTTACTTAGACTATTGTTCAAGATAATGAGTTCAGTTAATCAAATTACTAAATCTCCCACTCAAATTGACATCCCTCAGGTCATCTGAGTGTCACATGATCCAAATTCACCAACTCAAGTCCGATCATCACGTGAGTTGAGGTGGTTTCAATGGTGAACATCATCATGTTGATCATATCTACTATATGACTCATGTTCGACCTTTCGGTCTCTTGTGTTCCGAGGCCATGTCTGTACATGCTAGGCTCGTCAAATTTAACCCGAGTGTTCTCCATGTGCAACACTGGCTTGCACCCATTGTACGTGAACATATAGTCTATCACACCCGATCATCACGTGGTGTCTAGACACGACGAACTTTCGCAACGGTGCACACTCGGGGAGAACACAATTCATCTTGAAATTTAAGTGAGGGATCACCTTATAATGTTACCATCCTCCTAATCAAAACAAGGTGCATAAAATGATTAACATCACATGCAAATCATAAGTGACATGATATGGCCATGAACTTGTGCTTTTGATCTCCTTCTTGAAAGCACCGGCATGATCTCCATCGTCACCGGCACGACACCATGATCTCCATCAACGTGTCTCCATCGAGGTTGTCGTGCCCTTGTACTACTATTGCTACCGTTTAGTGATAAAGTAAAGCATTACATAGCGCTTAATGATTGACACGCTGCTCATACAATAATTAAAAACAACCCTATGGCTCCTGCTGGTGCCGTACTCATCGACATGCAAGTCGTGATATTCTATAAAACACATGATCATCTCATACATCACATATATCACATCATGTAATTGGCCATATCACATCACAACATACCTTGCAAAAACAAGTTAGACGTCCTCTAATTGTTGTTGCATGTTTTATGTGGCTGCTATGGGTATCTAGCAAGAACGATTCTCACCTACGCATAAACCAAAATGGTGATACATGAGTTGCTTTTCAACCTTCTCAAGGACTACCTTTGTCGAATCCGATCCAACTAAAGTAGGAGAAACGGACACCCTCCAGCCATCTTTGTGCAGCAAAGTTACACGTTAGTTGATGGAACCGGTCTCTCGTAAGCGTACGAGTAAGGTTGGTCCGGGCCGCTTCATCCCACAATACCACTGTACCAAAACATGACTAAGGGAGGAAGAAATCTAAGCATCAACACACACAAACTCTTTGTGTTCTACTCGAGATCTCATCTACACATAAACCTAGCTTTGATACCACTGTTGGGGAACGTTGCATGGGAAACAAAAATGTTCCTATGCTCATGCAAGACCTATCCATGGTGACGAGCATCTACGAGAGGGAGAGTGAAGCTCCATACCCTTGTAGAGCGCTAAGCGGGAAGCGTTAAGAAACGCGATTGGTTTAGTTGAACGTCTTCGCGATCCAAACCGCCGAGTGTCCCGCGATCCAATCACGATCCGTCTCGATCAAGCACCTAACGGACTGCACCTCTGCGTTCAGCACACGTACAGCTTGATGACGATCTCCGCCTTCTTGATCCAGCAAGAGGGACAGGATAGGTAGAAGAGTTCTCCGACAACGTGACGGCGCTCCCGTGATGGTGGTGGAGCTATTCCGGCAGGGCTTCGCCTAATCACTGCAGATATCCGATCTAGAGGAGAAACTATGCACTGGAGGAACGGGTAGCACGTGGCTAAAAATCTTGTGCCAAAACCCTAAAACCCTCTAGTATATAGAGGAGGAGTGGAGGAGGAGGCTTATCTCCCAAGTAGCCAGCCCTTGGGTCGGCCGAACTAGGAGGGAGGAGTCCTCCTCCTCCAATCCTTGCAGGATTAGGACTCCTTCCTAATTTAGCCCTTTTGCCTTTTTCCACCTTTTCCTTTTGGACTTTTTCTTACCAGCCACATTGGCCCTTTGTGGGACTTCCTCCAGCCCACTAAGGGCTGGTATTCATCCTCCCACAGCCCATGTAGCCTCTTGGGTCGAAATACCCCTCCCGATGGTCTCCCGGTACACTACCGGCACTCCTGGTACACTACCGATGAGCCCGAAACTTTTTCGGCGACCAAAATAGGACTTCCTATATATCAATCTTTACCTCCGGACCATTGCGGAGATCCTCGTGATGTCCGGGATCTCATCCGAGACTCCGAACAACCTTCGGTCACCATCATACATAACTCTATACTACCGAAACGTCACCAAACCTTAAGTGTGCAGACCCTGCGGGTTCGAGAACTATGTAGACATGACCGAGACACCTCTACGGTCAATAACCAATAGAGGGACCTGTATGTGCATATTGGTTCCTACATATTCTATGAAGATCTTTATCGGTCGATCCTCTATGTCAAGGATTCAGTTAATCCCGTATGATGTTCCCTTTGTTCTTCGATGTGTTACTTGCCTGAGATTCGATCGTCGGTATCTCCATACCTAGTTCAACCTTGTTATCGGCAAGTCTCTTTACTCGTTCCGTAATACAAGATCCCGTGACTAACACTTAGTCACATTGCTTGCAAGGCTTATTGTGATGTTGTATTACCAAGTGGGCCCGGAGATACCTCTCCGTCACACGGAGTAACAAATCCCAGTCTTGATCCATGCCAACTCAACAGGCACCTTCGGAGATACCTGTAGAGCACCTTTATAGTCACCCAGTTACGTTGAGACGTTTGATGCACACAAGGCACTCTTCTGGTGTCCGTTAGTCACATGATCTCATGGTCATAGGAACATATACTTGACATGCAGAAAACTATAGCAATAAACTGACACGATCATATGCTACATTTGTAGTTTGGGTCTTGTCCATCACATAATTCTCCTAATGATGTGATCCCATTATCAAATGACATCACATGTCAATGGCTAGGAAACCTTGACCATCTTTGATCAACGAGCTAGTTCACTAGAGGCATACTAGGGACAAAGTGTTGTCTATTTACTCACACATGTAATGTGTTTCCAATCAATACAATTACAGCATGGATAATAGAACAAGGAAATATAATAATAAACACTTTATTTATTGCCTCTAGGGCATATTTCCAACAATAACTACATGAGTTACCAGCTATGAACTTCTGAAAACTTTCTGGTTATGCAATCCGGTGTTGGGCATACAAGGAGGAAATATCCCACACAACTAACAAACCTACACCCCAACTGTATCCATCCTTCAACACATAACCAGAGGCTTTCGCAAGCCCATCTAACTCGGATCCTCGAAAGCATAACGATACTAAGCATGGTGGTACCCCGGATGCCTCCCCAGTACTAGGTGACTCCGACCTTATCTCACCACGATAAGTATTGAAGCAATTCCGAACCCCTCCGTCCTGAGATACTAAGGAAGCTGAATGTTAACGATGTGCCAAGAAATCCCTCGAGCTCAACTCCCCGGAAGAAATCAAGCCAGACAGGAGGCACCAAGACAGAACTCCGTCACATCGGTATCATATAGTCTCCAAAATACCCGTGTGATCCTAAATTTTTTTTGAGCAAGAAGAGGAGTAGAATCAAAATTCCTAAGTCGAATAACTCACCAAAGTATAGAAGAGGAGTAAAAAGAAACTTACTCTCGGATATAACTAGACTCAAAATAGTTTTTACTAGACTCGACTCGGCCAAGTTCGATCAAGCAAAGGGCCCCTATGGCCGTATGGCTCCGAATACCAACTTGTAACACCCAAGATGCGTGCCTATCCATATTTGGGCACGGGGGCTCGATAGGGATAGAGGCGCATCTAGCCGTTTCACAAGTTCAGTATCATCACATAATTTTATGAAGAGAGGAGTATATGAGTTGGCTTACACTCGCCACATGCTAAATTACAATCCACACAGTTTATTCAAACATCATTCAAAAGACAGGGTTCGTCTACGAACAAAAACAAATGAGAAAAGATGCGACGAAACTGTCTTGCTAGCCCTGAAGATCACAACCAAGACCTCTCTACTCGTCTGGATATGTGACGTACATCCTGCCACGTTCCTCGTCATACTTCCACTGGAGCTGTGTCACATCATCTGGCATGATCTCATCTGCACCTGCACCTGTATTCGTTGTAGTAATCTGTGAGCCACGGGGACTCAGCAATATTGCAACCGGGTACCGAGACTATTCAAGCATATTGGGTTGGATGGTGTAAGTGTTTAGATTGCAGCAACACTAAGCAATGTATGGTGGCTAACTTACGAAAAACATGAATGTAAATATGTGGACTACGATAGACGATCGAGAACTAGCATGATCGCTAAGCGATCCTGAATACCTGCTTATAGCAAACATAACCCCATCGTGTTCTCTCTCGGTTCATGTTCACGAGCAAAGACGATCATGGTTACTCACACAGTTGGTGTATTTTATTGGAGTTTACTTCAAGTTAACTATAACCGGGTGTTAAACAAATATCCAAGTTGCCACATAACCGCGGGCACGGCTTTCCGAAAGATTAACCCTGTAGGAGTGCTCCAACTAGTCCATCATAAATTAACCACACTCCATGGGAATAACCTCGACCATGGATCTCATGATCATCCTAGGCAATTCCAAAGGTATTCCGACACCTCGTGATAGCCCGAAGAAAATTAGAGTCCCTCACGCAAGCCATTCGAAAAAGGTAAAACAAGTCTAGGAAGACCTCCCGACGTGTCGACGAACCTGATAAGAGCCGCGTATCTCTTTCTCAGGACACGACGGATGGGCTAAGTTTCCGGCTGGCACACCCGTTGGTGGCCCCGGCTACTGCCATTTTGCACCAACACTCATGTGGAGCATTGGCCCGGGTTGTTGATTAATCCACGGGGTAGCTAATCCCTATGCAATTTTATTAGGTTGTTAAGAAAATGTAGTACCAAGGTTGCGTCTTGCCAGACAAGTTTTAATCTCAAACGAATAATCAAGGGGGTTCCCATAACAATCCCGAGCATGTTAGGAGCGCAAAGTATGGAAACATAACACCGATAACAAGTAACTATGGCGGTAAAAGTGGAACAAAACATCGAGCAAAAGGCCAAGCCTTCTACCATACCAAGATATATATGTGCATTAAATTAAATAGCAGTAAATATTGTGATATCTCCAGTTATCCATGTTATCACATGGAAACAACCTGCACCTGCGACTAAGAATGCTATAAGAGGGGCTGAGCAACGTTAACTTAGCCAAACAAGGTTTGCTAGGATGTGGAGGGGTTAGAGTCTATCATGGTAATGTAGGAGGCTTGACATTAAAGTGGTAGGTTAAGCATATGTAACGGTAAGAGAGAGACATCTAGCAAAGCAAAAATAGTGTCGGGATCCGTGTACGATCATCTTGCCTGTTGGTTCTTCAAAGGGACAAAGAGCAGGGTCCTCGTAGTGGTACTCTCCTGGATCCTCATACTTAGGTTCAACACTCGCTTCTACCCAAGAGAAACAGCAACAATAAACAACCAACCAAGGTGCAATGCACAAACAAGATGATGCATGATTCGTTTGAAGTATTTAGCATGGCAATCCTAAACTAGTCATGTTTCTCATGCAATAGTTAAGTTATTTACAATTCTGGACAGAACCACATGTTAAGTTGTTTGAACATGCATGATCATGGAAAATATGGATGGTTCATGCAAAATCGATGCAAATGCATATGTAGAACGTAGGAAATGGATTAACGGATCTCACGCTACGCTCACGACAAGGTACGAAGGCAACATACAAGACAAGGAAGGCCATGGGTTATTCCTTGGTATTCCAAGGTAACCACTGGTTAGGAAATGAAAAACCAACCACCATAGAGCCAAAAATCAAGTGAAACAATTGAGCACAGCTCCCACAAGTCACAAAACTCCAACACTCACAATCTGTCCCAAAACAGCAACATAGCAACTTTCACAACAATTATCTAGAGCTACAGGAAGTTTCCAACCTCAAACAAAACATGAACAGAAACTACATAACATGCATATCAAATCATCCAACTACACAAACTAGAAATGAAGCACATATCAATAAGCATGAAGCTCACAAGTTGGCATGATGAAACAGATTCTAGGGACTTAGAGAAAATCATAGTTTTTTGGAATCTGAGTTAAGCCGATAGCAAGTTGATACCTGAAAATAATGGTGATATATACCACCTCATGGCATGAAAATTAACAGGATAGTAGAGGGCAACCTCTACTTCAAAACACTAGCACTGAGCTTGAGCTACATCACAACACATCACTTGGTAGCATCCACTTATCATGGCATAAAAATATTAATAGATTCTCAGACTTAGAAATATTTAGCATGTTGGAACAGCATCATATTAATAGTCACTTTGGAGCAAGATTCCCACTTATATGCAAGCTTAACATGTTAAAATAAAATATCATGGCATTCTACTCATGAAATACAACCACTTCCATGTTGACACCAATATCATAGCATGCATGGATTTATTCTAACTAAAATGACAAAATGACATATTGTGACAAAATGACATTTTGTCAAACTTGCTCAAATGACAAAACAAGTTGCACCAACGGATTCATTGGGAAATTCTACCCTAATGCCATATATCACACTCATATATAAGCTATTGTAAAACTCACAAAAACATGTTCGAAAAACAACATGACATTCCCATAAGTTAAAACTTACTAGAAATGCTCATATCCAAATATGCTCATGTCCAGATTTAGTAATTACCAGAAAAGGAAAAACCTATGAAAAACACAATAAAACAATAAAACAACTAACAAAATAAATATAGGAGGGGCCCACCTGGCATAGACACCAGGGCCCCTCTAGTGGATGACAAGTGGGGCCAGGGCCCACTTGTCATACACACACTAACATACCACACACACACACACAACACACACAAGCTCACCTTGGACTGCCTGCCACAGCAGATCCCATCCACACACCCACACACAAAGGCACATACAAATCAAGCACATACCCGCAAAAAATCCGGTGTAGTCACACCAGATCCAACACCACCCACACATACCACTCACAACCATAAATCGAAAAAGAAAAGGGGGGGCAAGAGGGATCGAACCCACGACCTCACGGTCATCGCCCGAGTCGATTGACCACCGCGCTATGCATGCGCTACTGACCAAGGGGGAATCCCGCACCTAAACTACTAACACGCATAAGCGCTAACTATCAAAACTGAAGAACTCGACAGCGCCTGACAGAGGGACGGCGACAGCGAAATCCAGCGACACAGGGGCTCTCCGGCGAAGTGGAATCCCGGCGGGGGTGCGGGGACCTCACGTGGATCCATTCCCGGGGCTAGGTCGTGAATATGGCCGCGACAGCGAGCACAAACGACGGGCCCAAGCCCAAAGCTTTCCGGCCATGGCAGCGCAGCGGCGACAGGCAAGTGAGCGGCGGCGGACAAGGCGGTAACAACTATGGCTTCACTACGGCGTCCACAAGGAGAGATGCTGATAGAGGCGAAGTTGTCCCTCTCTTTCGATGAGTTGGTGGCTATCATTTTTGGTGGAGTAGACTTTGATGATCCGACTACGAACGTGTGATGACGCCGCGCCTTAGCAATCGCTAAACCAACTCCAAGAGGTTATTGGCCCCTTGGAGGAGGGGTCTGAAACCGAACTTAACTCAGTTTCCCCATACATACGGACTCTAAAAACAGCCTATAATATGGTATTTCAAAATTACATGGGCTTGGCCCAACAATAAGGTGGCGCATCACCTATATTAGCCAAGGGACGAATTTTATAAAGTAGCATCATGCATATTTCGTCCAAGGCTTCTTGCTCCCATTATGGTGGCTTCAAACTGCGAAAATCATCACTGGAAGCTCCATTGTTCTTTCCCGCGCGCGCACCTTCTTCTCCATGCTTGATCCCGCTCCCATGGTCATCCTTCTTGTCCATGCCAGGACCTTCATTCATAAGTAAAAAAAGTATCTAACTTACGCAACATCATATGTTCATGAACATTAGAAGGATTTGCAAGAATAGAAAGTACCTGGTAATTCAATTGACGTGCGCGAGCTCTAGTAATTAGTCATGTATGTATAGCAGTCGGAGTTGTGGGTGTAGCATTAGCAGGGATGTCCTCATCATCCTCCCCTTCTTGAACTGAAGTTGTCCTCGACGGAAGCTCATCTTCCTCACCCAAATAAGGCTTCAAATCTACAATGTTAAAAGTGGGGCTAACCCCAAACTCTACAGGCAGCTCAAGTTTATATGCATTATCATTTATTTTCTCAAACACCTTAAAAGGACCATCAGCACGTGGCATTAGCTTTGACTTGCACAAATGAGGAAATCTATCCTTATGCAAATGTAACCAAACAAGATCTCTAGGTGAAAAGACAACATGTTTTCTACCCTTATCTCCAGCAATTTTGTATTTAGCATTCATACGCTCAATGTTTTCCTTCGTTAACTCATGCATCTTTAATATCAGTTCAGCATGTTCTTTAGCATCAAAATTAACCTTCTCTAAAGATGGAAGAGGCAACAAATCAATAGGTGCACGAGGTAAGAAACCATACACAACTTCAAAAGGGCACATCTTAGTGGTAGAATGTAGCGAATGATTATAAGAAAATTCAATATGAGGCAAGCATTCTTCCCACATTTTCAGGTTATTCTTCAAAACAGCCCTAAGCATAGTAGACAATGATCTATTTGGCACACCATGCAACCGAATAATTTCACGAAAGAGCAAATCAACAACATGAGCATCATCATCACTTTTATGACATGGTATAAAGTGTTCCATTTTGGAAAATCTATCCACGACAACAAATATGCTATCCCTCCCCTTCTTAGTTCGAGGTAAACCTAAAACAAAGTCCATAGATATATCCTCCGAAGGAACACTAGGTACAGGCAAAGGCATATATAAACCATCAGGACTGAGTCGTGACTTAGCTTTTTGACATGTAGTGCAGCGAGCAACAAAATGCTCAACATCCCGTCTCATCTTTGGCCAAAAGAAATGTGTAGAAAGTACGTCCTCCATCTTCTTCACGCCGAAGTGTCTCATTAATCCTCCTTTGTGTGCCTCCTGTAACAACAAAAGACGAACGGAGCTACCTGGAATGCATAGCTTGTTAGCACGAAACACAAATCCATCATTAATAACGAAATTGTTCCATGTTCTCCCTTCTTTACAATGCTGGAACACATCTCTCAATTCAGCATCATGCACATATTTTAAAGTCAAGTTGTCAAAGCATAGTATAACAACGAGACAAAGCATCAGCAATAACATTTTCTTTACCCTTCTTGTGTTTAATGACATAAGGGAAAGTCTCAATGAATTCAACCCATTTAGCATGTCTAGAATTCAGTTTTGGTTGAATTTTCATATGTTTCAAAGATTCATGATTAAAATGTATAACAAATTCTTTGGGCCATAAATAATGTTGCCATGTTTCCAAAGTCCGAACAAGAGCATATAATTCCTTATCATAAGTAGAATAATTCAGACTAGGCCCACTCAATTTTTCAGAAAAGTACGAACAGGTTTACCATCTTGTAATAACACACCTCCTAACCCAATTCCACTAGCATCACATTCAATCTCGAAAGTCTTATTAAAATCAGGAAGTTGGAGTAAAGGAGCATGTGTTAACTTATCTTTCAAGACCGTGAAGGCTTCTTCCTGTGCGGTACCCTAAGAAAAAGGCACGTCCTTCTTTGTAAGCTCATTGAGAGGCGTAACAATGGTGCTGAAATCTCTCACAAAACGCCTATAGAAACAAGCGAGGCCAAGAAAACTCCTCAGTTGTGTGACCGTTTTGGGCTGCGGCCAACTCTGAGTAGCTTCAATCTTGGCTTTATCAACTTCAATTCCCTGTGGAGTAACAACATAGCCAAGAAAAGATACTCGGTCGGTGCAAAAGGTGCACTTCCCAAGGTTACCAAACAAACGTGCATCACGTAGAGCAATAAAAACAACACGTAGATGTTCCAAATGTTCCTCCAAAGATCTACTAAAAATCAATATATCATCAAAATAGACTACCACAAATCGTCCAATGAAAGCACGTAAAACCTCGTTCATTAATCTCATGAAAGTGCTAGGTGCATTAGTTAACCCAAAAGGCATGACTAACCACTCATATAATCCAAACTTAGTTTTAAATGCTGTTTTCCATTCATCTCCCAATTTCATACGAATTTGATGGTATCCACTATGCAAATCAACTTTGGAGAAAATTGTAGAACCACTTAATTCATCAAGCATATCATCTAGTCTAGGAATAGGATGACGATAACGAATAGTAATATTATTAATGCCTCTACAATCCACACACATGCGCGATGTACCATCCTTTTTAGGCACTAGAATAATCGGAACAACACAAGGACTAAGGGATTCACGTATATAACCTTTGTGAAGCAGCTCCTGTACTTGACGCATAATCTCCTTTGTCTCCTCTGGATTGGTACGGTATGGCACACGGTTGGGTAGGGATGCACCGGGAATTAAGTCAATCTGATGCTCAATCCCGCGAATAGGTGGTAATCCCGGTGGCACGTCTTGCGGGAAGACGTCAGCAAACTCCTACAAAATGTTAATGACAGCAGGAGGCAAAGAGGGAGGCATGTCCTCGAATGAAAATAATACCTCTTTGCATACAAAAGCATAGGAAACAGATGTAGCAACATCCAAATCATTAATATCAGATTTAGTAGCAAGTAAACATCCACTCTTCAATTTTATTTCGGATGCAACATTAGATGATGGTTTATTATGCGTATGGTGTTGCTCAAATTCCTGTGCTACAATATGATTTTCACGCTTATTTTTCTCCTGTTTTGCTTTACTAGCTCTAGCAATGTCATCTTTCATAATATGTTCCAGAGACATAGGAAGCAAAGTGATATTTTGATCCTTATGAACAAGAGTATACTGATTTGTCCTACCATGGTCAACAGAATTTTTATCAAACTGTCATGGCCTACCAAGTAGAACAAAACATGCTTGCATGGGTACCACATCACAATCCACATAATCAGAATATGTAGCAATGCTAAAATGCACACGAACAGTACGTGTTACCTTAACCTTGCCACTATTGTTGAACCATTGGATGTAATAAGTATGAGGATGTGGTCTAGTGGTTAGACACAGCTTCTCCACCATCTCCATGCTAGCCAAGTTATTGCAACTCCCTCCATCGATGATGACGCGAACAGAACGCTCCTTCACAATTCCCTTTGTGTGGAACAAGTTGTGCCTCTGATTTTGCTCAGCCTGTGTAACCTACACACTGAGAACACGTTGAGAAACTAAACTTTCATACCTGTCAGCGTAATCAACAGCCATGTAGTGTGTCTCTGGTTCTGCATCCTCACCACCCTGTTCTTCACTTGCAATGAGAGCCAAAGTCTCCTCATCATAATCACTAGCGGACACATATCCACCATCCTCGGTAACAATCATTACATGCTTGGAAGGGCATTCTCTCACAAAGTGACCTCCACCCTTGCAACGACGTCATATAACCTCATGTGTTTGCCCTGTGGATGCAATAGATGAAGAAGGGCTCTGTGCAGGCCCAGAAGGTGTGCTCTTCGCAGAGGGTGGAGTAGGAGTCTGTTTTCTGGTATTGTGGTTGGAGTTGGAGGTGGAAGTAGGTGGTGTTGCAGTAGGACATGCGAAAGTAGAGGAGGTACGTGGCGTCCATGATGAAGTATGACCTGCAGAAAAAGTAGTTCTCGCCATTGCTTGTCGATCCTGCACTTCACGTTCAGCTTTGCAAGCAAGATGAAATAAACGAGTGATAATGTTATACTCCTTATACTCTAGAATAGTCTGAATCTCTCTATTTAATCCACCCATAAAATATGCAAGCATAACTTCATTCTCCTCAACAATACCACATCTAATCATGCCAGTTTGTAATTCCTGATAATATTCTTCTACAGAATTTTTTCCATGTCTTAAATGCTGCAAATTGTGAAGCAATTCATGTTGATTATAAGGTGGCACCCAACGATTACGCATAGCAGTTTTCAAAGCAGCCCAAGTAGTTGAAATATTAGCACGGTGTATTCTACAATGTTCTGACCACCAAACACAAGCAAAACTAGTGAAAGAACAAACAGCAGGAGCAACACGTCTATCCTTAGGAAATTGTAAGCATTTAAAATGTTGTTCTGTTTCTAACTCCCTTGTAAGATATATATCAGGAACATATCTACCCTCAAATGTCAGAATATTCAATTTAAGTTTAGGGAGATGGTCATGATCCCGTACCTGAGGGGGGGGGTGCAGCCCTACCGTTACGGTTGTACCCATGTGGTCGACCTGGTGCGTATCGTGGTGGTTGCCCCTGAGGCTGATCTGGAGCAACCTCTCCCTCATCATCATAATCACCCTCATAATCTTCAACCTGCTCAACGACAGTAGCAGCAGGAGCCACAGAAGTCGCAGCAGTTTCAATAGTACCAGTATGTTAGCCTTGGCCGAGAGGCACACGTCACGCTCGTCGTTCGAAAGGGATAGGAGCTGCAGCTGGTGGTGGTAGACGGGCAAGTACATCATTGAACTTGGCGTCCATCTTGGTGTCGAATGTCTTCTCCAAACCATCGAGCTTCTCCATGGCTTCTCAAAAGTTGGTCACAAAGTCTTGTACCTAGTCAGCCATCATTTGCTGAAATTTATCATAGAGTGCTTTGTTGGTCATGCTCTCCCAGTCGCTCCCTTTGTCGTGTGCTCCTAACATGGTTAGCAGAAATAGGAAAGACACCAGAATATGAAACCTACAGACTACTGGGACGTGGTGGTGGTGGTGGTGGTGTGTCACAAATCCTTTAAGAGAAGCTCAAATTCTTACCAGTTCTTACCCAGTAGCAGGTGGTGATCGGCAACCGTTGTAGTCAAAACTCTCAAAGCTTGGATAGAGCGATTGCCAGGTGGTGTCAAACACACGACGTAGATGTATGTGGAGCTAGGATGGCTTATAATATGGTAGCAAAAAGGGTTAGAAATAATCAATTGAGAGATGCAATGTTGAATAAACTCTCAACGACAGTACTATGCTGGTCCTAGGCTAGACCGTACTAGAGACGCGAGCCTAAAACACCAACAAAATCACGATGCTACACGTAATCAAGGGAAAAGCATAATCTGATTTTTTTTTCGTTTTTTTCGGCGCCTCTTTTTTTTGCGCAAAAAATCACTACAATGGCGAGTGTCTCAAAACTCTTCCCATGTCGTATAAGCAAGATAGGCATGAAATTTGTTGGACTATTTTTTTTCTGGAGCAATTCGGGGGCTGCGACGACCAAAAATTTCGACAAAAATCACTATGATGGCAAGTGTCTCAAAATGCTCCGACGAACCTAAAACCCAGATAGGGAAAAATATTTTCAGCCGAATTTTTTTTGGGCCAAAATGTGCTCTACAAAGCGTGCCATACTTTTTTTCCGACACCTACGTAGGTAGCAAAACGCGAATCCAAACTCAAAAGGATCTCGAAACTAAACCTAAAACGAGCTGGACTCGGATTGGTGGCAGATTTGTGGTGGTATATATGGACACCAATGGATAGTGATGGTGGGTGGTGATATATGGCAGCGGTGATGATGGTGGTGGTATATGGAAACTATGAAGACGATGCGGTGGCGACGTGACAACCTGTGGATAGAACTGGAAACTCTAAAGGACTAGACACTAAGACCAGCAACTCGACACGATGATGTAACCGAAAATTCAATAAAGCAAAATACTGAAAAGACTATGCAAAGGCTCAGATTGGTTCGGATATGATGATCTAACCCTAATTTTGTTGTGGCTTTTTCATGGACTGAAGGTATGAAGAACAGATGCGATCTAAACTACGAAAACTGGTAAAATCTCACCGAGCAACCTGGAAATCTGATACCACTTGATAGAGGCGAAGTTGTCCCTGTCTTTCGATAAGATGGTGGCTATCATTTTTGGTGGAGTAGACTTTGATGATCCGACTACGAATGTGTGATGACGCCACGCCTTAGCAATCGCTAAACCAACACCGAGAGGTTATTGACCAGGCCGGAGCACGATCAACCTGACCACGAGGGTCTGTTTCCTGCACGCAAACGAAGAGCAAGCAAGAAACTAAGATTGCAATCTGGATATTGCAAATATAAGATGAAAGCTTTATTGATGAAGTGGGGTTCTGTGACGCCTTTGTCTGGTCGTGGAACACAAATGAAGAACGCGAAGTTGCAGCTATGGAGAACTTGTAATCTAAACAAACCCCCCCTAAAACGATGCCCTAAGGGCTGTATATATGGGGGAATAGAGGGGAATTTCGTGGCCCCTTGGAGGAGGGGTCCGAAACCGACCTTAACTCAGTTTCCCCATACATACGAACTCTAAAAACAACCTATAGTATGGTATTTCGAAATTACATGGGCCTGGCCCAACAATAAGGTGGCGCATCACCTATATTAGCCTAGGGACGAATTTTATAAAGTAGCATCATGCATATTTCGTACAAGGCTTGTTGCTCCCATTATGGTGGCTTCAAAGTGCGAAAATCATCACTGGAAGCTCCATTGTTCTTTCCCGCGCGCGCACCTTCTTCTCCATGCTTGATCCCGCTCCCATGGTCATCCTTCTTGTCCATGCCAGGACCTTCATTCATAAGTAAAAGAAAATTATCTAATTTAGGCAGCATCATATGTTCATGAACATTAGAAGGATTTGCAAGAAACGGAAGTACCTGGTAATTCAATTGACATGCGCGAGCTCTAGTAATTGGTCCTGTATGTATAGCAGTCGGAGTTGTGGGTTTAGCATTAGCAAGGATGTCCTCATCAGATGTAGAGAGGGGGGAAGGATGCACAGGTGATCACAGCGGGGCGACGATGCTCGTGCTCGGAGCAGAGGAAGATGACGCGGCGACACGGGGTTCAGAGCAGAGGAAAAGAACGAGGCGACGTTCGATGCCTGCGGAGGCTCACCGGTCCCTCGTAGTGATAGGAACGAGTTGCGGGGAGGGTCCATGACCTCCGCGACATTCTTGATGCGAAGGGGCTCGACGGAGATGCGCGACGATGGCGAGGAGGACCGGCGGAGGCTCTCTGAACTTACCTGCTCTCTCTGAAACTCTCTACTGGAGGGGGCGAAGAATAAGGAGGGAGAAGGAGGAATGGCGGCGGCGAGGAGGAACAGGGGAACCCTAGGGATCCACACCCTTTAAAGGGGCTGGCCTCGATGTCTGTGAGCTCCTCTCATGGCATTGGTGTCGAGCTCTCTCTCTTTGCGGCTCTCTCTCTGAACCTGATGGAAGGAAACGGGAGAAGGTAGCCGCTAGCGCAGGACTGGGCTGTGGCCGCATGGGCTAGCTTGGCTGCGCAGGGGGGGAGGCCCATGCACCTACTACCTCCTCACAGGAAAAAACAACAGAGGTTTTCTTTTATAAATATAAATAAAACAAGACAAAAAACCCCAAAGAAAAAGAAAAGGATTTTTGTTAAAACAAAAATACTTTGGCACCGAAATTAATATGGCCTATTTAATAAAAATAAAAAGTTGATATTTAGGACAAGTAAAATAAATACTTTTTAAAAATAAATAGCCACTGTTTTTGCAAAACCCCATGAGTCCAAAGTTTAAACAACAAGGAGAGCACCACATTCCTACTCAATATGATATCCCCTAATAACAGAACATATTTAATAGATTTAATTATCAAGTTAAATCCCATGTAGCAAGCAAAAGGGATAAAAGGTTTAGGCATGGTTTTGAAAATCAAAGGAGAAGGGAGGGAGTTATTACACCACACTTGCACACATCCACATCACACATGATGAATCTAGCAAGCAACACTAGTATGCAAATGATATGATGAGCATGATGCATGATGCATGAGATGGAAATGGCAATGAAGCAAAATCATATAAATTCAAGCACATGGCAAACATAGAGGTTCACATGGGTGCATGACCATAAATGGCCAGGGTAGCACTTGGGCTGTTACACCCCCAAGGTAATATTCAAGGAAGACTCAAGCCTATAAGCTTGGGGATGCCCGGAAGGCATCCCCTCTTTCGTCTTAAACATTATCGGTATATCTTACTTAGAGCTATATTTTTATTCATCACATAATATGTGCTTTGCTTGGATGGTCATTATATTTTGTAATTTTCTGTTAGGTGTTATTCGTAATCTGGTTTTTCAAACAAAAGTTCCAAGAATTGTCTTAGGATGCTTGCATTGCATGTTTTGATGTGTGCTGTGTAAAAACAGAAACTTTTTTTGTAGTGTTTGAATTTTAATATTTTAATGGAACAAGGAACGTTTCTAAATTTTTTACGAAGTGTTTACATGTAAATTACTTAGCATTTACTAAATGTTAATAATTTTTAGAGTTGCATAAGTATACTGGTTTAAGAAATTGCTATAGACTGTTCTGTTTAGAGAGATTGTTGTCATAATTTTGTTATCTACTTATCCTATAGTTTCCATATCCTATATTGGTAGATATAAATTTTGGAAGTGATATTATACAGTACCTAATATTTGAAAATTATTGTGCAACTTGTCTTGGCAGTACATGAAGTGTTGATTTGTTCTTATGTGTACTAACCTATCTCACGAGTTGTTTTTCGAGTTTTGTGTGGATGAAGCTTTTGAGAATAGGTGAAACCGGGATATGATAGGATTGAAAAAGATACAAAAGCTCAAGCTTGGGAACACCCAAGGAACACCAAGTAAATATTTCCAGAAGTGTCAGGTATCTAAGCTTGGGGATGCTACGCACCCACCTCTCTTCATCAACAACTATCGGTTAGCCTATGTTGAGCCTAAACTTTTATTCGTTCACATGATGTGTGCTATCCTTTGAATGCCATTTTATTTTGTTTGATATTTCAATAAAATCATTGGATCTGAAATTTTGAATAAGAGAGAGTCCTCACATGGCTATTTAACTAATTGACTACGCATTGATCTTCACTTATATCCTTTTGGAGTAGTTTGTCATTCACTCTCGTGCTTCACTTATATTCTATGAGTAAATGGTTGAATGAATTGAATATAATAAATTTTCAATTTAATATGCTTCATATACTTATCCCATGGGGAGTAATGACTTCACACATAATAAGTATATGTGGTAAAATTTATTGAAAGTTAGCAAACACCGCATTGGTCACTTGAACAATTCATGAAAGAATATTGAAGGAAGAGAGATTACACATATAAATATACTATCTTGGACATCTTGTATGATTGTGAGCTAATTAATTATTTTAGAAATAAAGCAAATTAGTTGAAATTGGACAAGGAAGACAACTTAATGAGTTATGTTTGGGTATATTTGTGTAGAAGTTATATTGTTATGGATCCTCCAACATGTGGTGCTTGCTTCCACCTCATACTAGCCAAAATTTCCACACCAAATAGAAAGACTACTTGTGCATCGAAACACCCTTAAACCAGTTTTGCCATGAGAGTCCACTATACCTACCTATGGATTGAGTAAGATCCTTCAAGTAAGTTGTGATCGGTGCAAAATGCAATAAAAATTGCTCCTAAATATGTATGATATTTTATTGCAAGGGAAAATAAGTGTTGTACGAACTTGTGATGGTAAAGAAATAAAAGTGATGGACTGCATAATAGAGGTTGCTATCACAAAGGGCAATACAATGTGACGTTCCTTTGCACTAAGGGTTTGCACATCCAAAAACAGAAAGCATATGAGAACCTCTGCTTCCCTTTGGGAAGGGCCTATCTTTTACTTTCTAGTACTTACCTTTACGCAAGAGTCATGGTGATCTTCACCACTTCCTATATTTTTCCTTTTTTTCTTTGCAAGGATCATATGTTGGGGAATGATCTAGGCATATATGTCCATTCAAATATATTTGATCATGAATTATTACTGTTGACAATTATCTATATGATAAATAAGTTGGGAGGCAAAACTTTAAGCCCCTATCTTTCTCTGTGTTCGACGGATGCCATTTGATCTAAAAATATGCTTTGAGTGTTAGCAACCATGGAAGACTATATGATAGCTGAATATGTGGAATTTGCTAAATCAAAGCTCTTACATAGACCCTTCCTGAAAATAAGATGAACTGCAATTGTTTGGTGACTGAAAGCATAGTTTGTTAGTTTTCAAGAAACTTTATGGTCTATACCTTAACATGTGAATAGCTTGTTACTTCATCATGAGAAGTTTTATGACATGAACTAGTGTTTATTATATATATAATGATGCTAGAAAAAGTGATTGGAATTATCATTGATCAAACTTGTGCACTTGCTAGCATTCACACTTCATAAATTATTTCTTTTATCATTTACCTACTCGAGGGCGAGAAGGAATTACGGTTGGGGATGCTGATACATCTCCAACGTATCTATAATTTATGAAGTATTCATGCCATGTTTACAATCATTATATATGATTTTGGTATGATTTTATTAGAACTAACCCGGACTGACGTTGTTTTCAGCAGAACTACCATGGTGTCGTTTTTGGTGTAGAAATAAAAGTTCTCAGAGTGGGCTAAAAATGTACGGTGATTTTTTATGGATCAAAAGAGACTCCCGAAGCACAAGAGCAGGGCCAGGAAGTGGAAGAGGAGGACACAAGCCTATTGGGTGCCCCCTAGGTCGTGCCCCTGTGGCTTGTGGACTCCTCAAGCACCCCCTTGACGTGAGACTGACAATAAAAATTCCTATAAATCCCAAAACCTCCATAAAGAAACCTAGATCAGAAGTTCCTCCGCCACAAGTCTCTGTAGCCACGAAAAACCAATCTTTGCTCTCTCCGGCACCCTGTCGGAGGGGGTCACCATCATCGAAGGCCACCTTCATCATCCTGGAGGGGCCATTGTCACCATGGGGGCCAAGGACCAAAGGGAGAACCTCTCCCCACCCAGTGGGGATGCCATGGAGGAGGAAGCACAAGGGGGAGACCCTCTCTCTCTCTCTCTCGGTGGCGCCAGAGTGCCATCGGGGGAACCATCGCCGCGGTGATCGTCTTCATCAACATCACCTTCTTCATCACCATCCTCATATCTTTTCAGCGGTCCACTCTCCCGCATCCTGCTGTAATCCGCTACTTGAACATGGTGCTTTATGCCACATATTTTGATCCAATGATGTGTTGCCATCCTATGATGTTTTGAGTAGATTTCTTTTGTCTTATGGGTTGATTGATGATCTAGATTGGTTTGAGTTGTATGTTTATTTTGGTGCTATCCTATGGTGCCTTCCGTGCCACGCACACGTGAAGGATTCCCGCAGTAGGGTGTTGCAATACGTTCATTATTCGCTTATAGTGGGTTGCTAGAGTGACAGAACCTTAAACTCGAGTAAGGGGGTTGTTGCGTATGTGATAAAGGGGACTTGATGCTTTAATGCTATGGTTGGGTTTTATCTTAATGATCTTTAGTAGTTGCGGATGCTTGCTAGAGTTCCAATCATAAGTGCATATGATCCAAGTAGAGAAAGTATGTTAGCTTATGCCTCTCCCTCATATAAAATTGCAATAATGATTTCTGATCTTGTTAACAATTGCTTAGGACCATTCCGCACACCGACCCATCATTATTCCACAGTCGCTATTTGTATTATATTGTAACATATTCTAACTTTATGATAATAGCACCTATTTTTATATTTTAATTCTCCGATATCATGCAAAGCTATTTTCCTCATACCCACAACGTAGTTTTATTTCTCATTTCTAGTTGGAAGCAAATGTTCAGCGTACGTAGAGTCATATCAGTGGCAGATAGGACTTGAGAGAATATTGATCTTACCTTTAGCTCCTTGTGGGTTCAACACTCCGTACTTATCACTTCCACCTTTGGAAATTGCTACGATGATTCCTTGCACTTGGGGATTATCATTCTATTTGTCAAGAAGAAGGATGGCACGTAATGACTTTGTGTCAATTACCGTCCATTGAATAAAAAGACAATCAAGAACAACTATCCACTTCCCAACATCAATGAATTGTTTGAGCAATTGAAAGGGTCCAAGGTTTTATCATAGCTCGATCTTTGAATGGGCTATCATCAAATCCATATCCATGAAGAAGATATTCCAAAGACTGCTTTCAGGACAAGTTTTAGCTCTTAGAGTACACTGTGATGTCCTTTGGTCTTTCAAATGCTCCTCCAACATTCTCCCGCATGATGAACTTCATCATCTCTCCATTAAAGAATGTGTTCATCTTGGTGTATCTTGATTACATTCTAGTATTCTCCGAGACCATAGAAGAACATGCAGAGCTTCTCAGGCTTGTGCTTGATGATACATCTCCAACATATCTACTTTTCCAAACTCTTTTGCCCTTGTTTTGGACTCTAATTTGCATGATTTGAATCGAACTAACCCAGACTAACGCTGTTTTCAGTAGAATTGCCTTGGTGTTGTTTTTGTGCAGAAATAAAAGTTCTCGGATTGACCTAAAAATTTACGGAGAATACTTTTGGAATTAATGAAAAATATTGGAGAAAGAATCAACTACAGGGGGCCCACCACCTGGCCACAAGCCTGGGGGCACGCCCACCCCCCTAGGGTGTGCCCTTGTGGCTTGTGCCCCCCTATCGCTCCTCCGACCTCGTTTCCACTTCTATGTATTCCTATCCGGGGAGAAAAAATAAAGGAGAAGAGTCATCGCGTTTCACGATATGGAGCCGCCGCCACCTCCTGTTCTTCCTCGGGAGACCAGATCTGGAGAACGTTTTTGGCTACGGAGAGGGGAAATCGATGCCTTTGTCATCACCAATCATCCTTCATCACCAATCCCATGGTGCTCTCCGCCATTCGTGAGTAATTCCATTGTAGGCTTGTTGGACGGTGATGGGTTGGATGAGATTTATCATGTAATCGACTTAGTTTTGTTAGGGTTTGATCCCTAGAATCCACGATATTCTGAGATTGATGTTGCTATGACTTTGCTATGCTTAATGCTTGTCACTAGGGCCCAAGTGCCATTATTTCAGATTTGAACCTATCGGTGCACTAGAGTTTTGGGCTCTCCAGTGACCCTTACTCGTGCACGAGCAGTAGTAGCTGCCTTGGCGATGAGGCCCAACAGGGAGTTGCCAGGTACAAACACAGAAGGATGAAGACCCCCAACAAGACCTTGCCGAGATGGCTATCAGACCCTCAGGCAAAGAGAAAGCTCCGGCAAGGCCTGGTAAGGCGAAGCCCCGCCAGCGCATAGGCCAGGTGTCGCCCCGCCTAGGCATGTGTCGCGACGTCGGTGATGGAGGGGCTAAGCGGTGCCGATGGGACGGGCCCCTGTCCCATCCCGTGGACAGACAGAGATGCCTAATGGTGCATCAAATGCGCTTGTCCTACTCCGTCGGTGTTAGGTATGATAGCACTGTAGCTCTATACACCCCATGTACGCACTGTACGCCACCGTTGGGATCCCCTTTAGAGTATAAAAGGAGGCCTAGGGCGATACAGTAGAGGACTTCTGGACTTTTAGTCTTTTGGCTTTTCGACTTGGGACCTTCTAGATCACATGCGCGATAGCTGCTCATAGCGCTCCTGTAGCTAGAACCCTAAGGACACCCACAATACAAGGAAGTAGGAATAGGGTTTTATGCATCTTTGCGGCCCGAACCTGGGTAAAGTCCCCACGCGTTGTTCATCATACCTGCTCTTTGTGCGAGCCTTTTCCCTCTCCGAACCGAAAGGGGTCCCTCCGACCCCATAGGTGCTCGTTCCCCATGACATCTTCGGAGCGCCAGGTGAGGTAGGTTGTGTGAACCTGTTCTAGTGATCAGTGCGCCAGTTCCTTCATACTCATCATCACCATCGCCCCCAAGAAGAAGGGCCTGACGGCGGTTGGCCCATCCTCATCTGCTGTGTGTGTATCTGCACAGACATGAGATGGCATAGACATGGGTCGAGGAGGAGGCGGAGGTTCAAAACTTCCATGACGCTCTAGTGATCGAGGCCAAGCAAGAGGCGACGCCCGCCACGGAGATGCCCATGGCGGCAGCGAGAACCTCTGCACTGCTGGGTCTCAGGACGGAGCTGTACTGCTAGTGAGCGGAATGGTGAACTCCAAGGACGGAAGAGTATCTTCCAGGATGCCCAAGCCGGCGCCTACGCCACGACCTTCCCAGGACGTGCGCGAAGAGCCGCGCCACGGCACCCGCGGTTCTCAACGTCCCCATGGAAAAGCTCCTACGCATCACTCCCAAGGTGCGTGGGACTAGCATGCTCGCCAGCATGCTAGTGGAAGTGGCGTGCCATCACGGGACCGTGCTGGAGCTCCTTCTAACATGGTTAGAAGTCAGAGCACCTGACGTTCCTCACACCATTCGCTGACGACCACATCGGAAGAAGCGATGACGCGGGCACAACTACTCCTAAACTTCCCTCCTACCGCGGAGAAGATCGACGAATCGAGAGCCACCATTCAGAGCCTCCTCAGCCTTGCAGATAAGTTTCGGACCACCAGGACGGCTCACGCTAGTGGTGAGCAGGCCGGAGGCGGTGCGACCATGGTGCACTCTCCTCTATAGCAACAACGCCGGTCACCGACTCGACGGACCGACGCTTATGATGGTTACTCGACGGCGTCGTATGACCCACGGACAAGCCGCGACTAGCATCAAGTTCTTCGGGAACGGGGCGAGGAAGACGCTCGAACTACAATCGAGCGGCGGCAGGAAGCGCGCCTTCAATCTGATAGGTGCGCGGGGCCCACTATAGACAAGTCTACACTAAGGTATCCTGTCAGCCTACCTTATGAGGTGGGTTGTCCAGCGTTTACCCGTGAGCCGTAGCAAGTCTAATGGCCCAACTCCCGCATGTTCAAGCCAGAGGTCTCGGAGAAGTATGACGGCATGACTCACCCGTCGGAGTTCCTGAGGATCTACACCATTGCGGTGCAAGCTGCCGAGGGTCGCGACGACAAGATACTCGCCAACTACTTCCCTTTGGTGCTCAAGCCCAACATCTGGTCATGGTTGATGCACCTGCTAGAGAGTTCCATCGCCTCCTGGGTAGACTTGTGCCATGAGTTTGTTGGTGCCTTTACTGGAGGTTACCAAGCTCCTGGTCAAGAAAGCGATTTGCACATCATCCCTCAGAAGGAGGGCGAAACTTTGCGCAAGTACATCCAAAGGTTCAGCCACGTGCATCACAACATACCAGACGTTCATCCTGCCGCTGTTATCAGCACATTGCATCAGAACATGCGCAAACACATGATGCGGGAAGAGCTAGCGATGAACAAGGTCAGGGATGTTGCCGAGCTTTATGCTTTGGTAGACAAATGTGCTCGCGCTAAAGAAGGGAGGAGGCTCCTCGGCGAAGACGCTGGCGCAGGGGTCGACTCGGAGGATGAAGACACCGCTGCCCCGGCAAAGAAGGGCCGACGACGCAACAAGAAGGGCAAGGGCAAGGCCGTTCTTGCCGTCGAGGGATCCAGCAACCCCAGTACCACCAAGAAGGGAAAGGTTGATGACCCCGTCAACGATGTTGCCGGGTGCGCCACCTGCCATGGTATGGCGGCTGCCGACAAGCCAGAAGGCACCGACAAGCAGTATTGCAAGATCCATCACACCAAAGGCCACGATCTCCAAGACTGCTGGCAGGTTGAATAGCTTGACGAGAAGCAAAAAGACGAGTACAAGAGGCGAGACAAGGAGAAAGGCCAGGATGGTGCTGAGGGGTCCAACAAGAAGCGCGTTGGCCGAGGAGGTCGCCGCGGCAAGCCCAAGTAACAAAAAGACTGCCCCGCGTGCGGCCGCGACAAGCAAGAGGGTGATGATGATGACATCGAAGAGAACGACGAGTCCAGTGAGCTTGAGTTCCAGAAGGCTACAGAGATGATGTGCATCGAGGGAGGTGCCTCATCGCATTCTCTCACTGCCAACTTAAACAGTGGGCGCACGAGGTTAACGCAGCGGAACCCTCTATTGGTGACCAGAGACCTCTGAAGTGGTCCAACACTCTTATCATCTTCAACACAGAGGATCACCCTGATCGCATAACTGCGGTCGGGTGCCTGCTGTTGTTGGTTTCGCCAACTATTCGCCACCTCGAGGTGACAAAGATGCTAGTCGATAGTGGGGCCGGCCTAAACCTAATCTCGCCTGATGTCATCCAAAGGCTGCAAATTCCTGATGAAGATCTCGAGCCGACAAGCGCTTTCCAAAGGGTCAAATGAGGGAGAACTCAGCCGAAGGGCAAGATCATGCTGCTGGTGACATTTGGCAATGATATCAATTTCAAAACAGAGAAGATCGTCTTTGACGTCGCCAAGATCTCTTTGCCGTACAACGACATCCTTGGTCGCCCAACACTGGCCAAGTTCATGGAGGCCACCCACTTCGCTTACAATGTGCTGAAGATGCCCAAGCCGATGAGCATCATCATGATCAGCTCAGACAAGAAAACTGCATTTATCTGCGCCGACCAATTCTACCAAGGGCAGTGGCAGCACCTGCCACCAAGGCACTTGCTCCTGCCGCTGAAGCTCCCGAGGGGCAGAAGACCGGCAAGGCCTCTGGTGCACATTCCGGCAAGCGCACCTCTTCGGGGTGCTACGCTCCTATTGATGATGTGCCAGAGAGCTCCACTGGCAAGAGCAAGAAGTCCAAGGCAGCTCCGCCAGAGACCAAGAAGGTGCCTGCCAAGGAGGATGGTACAGGAGGAACTTTCACCATAAGCTCCACCCTTGAAGACAAATAGGAAAGCGCGCTCGTCGCCTTCCTGCGGGCGAATATTGATGTATTTGCATGGCAACCATCTGATATCCCCGGTGTTCCCAGGAAGGTGATTGAGCACCACCTTGTCGTCTGCCCACACGCATGACCCGTCAAGCAGAAGGTCCGGAAGCAAGCTTTGGAGCGACAATAGTTTATTGCCGAAGAGGTCAAGAAATTAGAAGCGGCTGGCTTGATCAGAGGAGTACTCCAACCAACGTGGTTGGCCAATCCAGTTGCGGTGCACAAGGCGAATGGAAAATGGAGGTTGTGCATTGACTTCACAGACAACAACAAAGCCTGCCCCAAAGAGCCGTTTCCCTTGCCGCGCATCGACCAGATTGTGGACTCCACCACTGGCTGTGACTTGTTGTCTTTCCTTGATGCCTATTCCAACTATCATCAGATTTTCATGGCCAAGGAAGTAGAGGACAAGACCACATTTATCACGCCATGTGGTACGTATTGCTTTTTACGTATGCCCTTCGGGTTGAAAAGTGCTAGTTCTACATTTGCAAGAGCGGTCCAGATTGGTTTTGAGCCCCAGCTACATACAAATATGGAGGCTTATATGGATGACATAGTGGTCAAAACCAAGGACAAGGCTATGCTCATATCAGACCTAGAAGAAACATTTGCAAACCTACGCAAGATCAACATGAATCTCAACCCTGAGAAGTGTGTTGTTCGACGTCCCATCCGGCAAGCTTCTCGGGTTCTTGTATCTCAACGAGGCATTGAAGCAAATCCCGAAAATATCAAAGCATTTGAGCAAATTGAAGCGCCAAGATGTTTCAAAGATGTGCGTCGTCTTGCCGGCTGTGTTGTCGCTTTGAGTAGGTTCATCTCAAAATCCGCTGAGCGTGCCCTACACTTTTTTCAAAATTTTGAAGAAGGCAGGTCCGATGAAATGGACTCCGGAAGCGGAGGCAGCTCTGCAAAATTTGAAGAAGTACCTCTCCTCTCCGCCAGTCCTAGTCACGCCAAAACCACAAGAGCCATTGCTGCTATATCTAACGGCAACAAATCAAGTGGTGAGTGCTGCACTAGTGGCTAAAAGAGATGTTGATGAAGAAACAGCGGCAATGACAGGATAGCCAAGCGATGAGCCAGGACATTCCCCGGCAGGGTCTCGTGCCCGCAAGGAAGGATCTGCACAGGTGAATGAGACAATCCAGAAGAAGAAGGTGGTGCAGCGCCCAGTCTATTTTGTCAGCTCCCTATTGCAGGGGGCTAGGTCAAGATATTATGGCATGCAAAAGTTGCTCTTCGGCCTTCTTATGGCCTCGAGGAAGCTGCACCATTAATTCCAAGCACATGAGATCACCGTTGTCACTCGCTTCCTGCTACAGCGGATCTTGCAGAACTCAGAAGCTACCAGGAGGATTGTAGAGTGGGCTTTGGAACTTTCAAGCTTTGGTCTCAAGTTTGAAAGCACTTCGACCATACAGAGTAGATCCTTAGCGGAGTTCATTGCAGAATGGACCCCAACGCAGGATGAAGAAGTTCCAGAGTCAACTCTCTCTAGTAAGGAAACCGATCAAGACTGGATCATGTATTTTGATGGGGCTTTCTCATTGCAAGGTGCCGGTGACGGAGTGCTGCTTGTCGCACCCACCGGAGAGCACCTCAAATATGTGATTCAGATGCACTTTCCCTTGGAGAGATCAACGAACAATACTGCTGAGTACGAAGGACTGCTTGCCGGTCTCAGGATCGCGGTAGACCCTAGGATCAAGAGACTTATTGTCAGGGGTGATTCTCAGCTTGTCGTCAGGCAAGTGAACAAAGATTACCAGAGTCCATTGATGGAAGCTTATGTAGATGAAGTGAGGAAGTTGGAAGAATGTTTTTCCAGCCTCCAAATGGAGCACATTCCACATGCAGAGAACAGTGTTGCTGATGGCTTGTCAAAGTGTGTTGCCCTTAAGTTGCCTGTAGAACCAGGAACTTTCGTGCTCCGACTGACTCAACCCTCTGTGACACCATCAACTGGACAAGAGAAAAGAAGGAAGTTGAGTTCCGTCAAGTATTTCCCGGTAGAGCTCCCAGAAGCCGCCGGCGAGGAGGTTTCCGGGGACAACGTCAGGCTTGCCAGTGAGTGTCGTGCTCCGGCGGAGCCTCCAACTATTTTCGTGGAAGCACACATTCCCGCCAGGCTTGCCGGGGTGCATAAGGTCCAGCGGGGCCTCAGGCCCTCGCCGTTGAGACAAATGCTTCCCCGGAAGAGGATATGCCTTTAGTCCTTGTTGTCGAGCTCCAGGCTCCAGGGGCACAACACATCGTCCATTTCCTTCAGACAAGAGAACTCCCTGAGGAACAAGAGGAAGCTGAGAAGGTAGCCCACCGGTATAATATGTACCAGTTCGTAGACAAAGTTCTGTACAGGAAGAGATCGAACAGTGTGAAACTCAAGTGCATTTCTCGGGAGGATGGACTGGAGCTGTTGGCAGTAATACATGGATGCATATGTGGCTCCCACATAGGATTAAGAGCACTTGCCGGAAAGGCATTTCGGCAGGGTTCCTTTTGGCCCACTGCCCTCCAGGATGCAACTGCGTTAGTAAACAAGTGTGAAGCATGCTAGTTTCATTCGAAGAAATCACATCAACCAGCTCAAGCCCTTCAAACAATCCCTCTCACCTAGCCATTTTTGGTCTAGGGGCTCGACATCTTGGGCCCCTTCCCCCGCGTTGCCGGTGGCTTTGAGTACTTGTACGTTGCAATCGACAAGTTCACAAAGTGGACGGAAGTGGAAGCAATGAGAAATGTGACATGTCATTCAGCCATCAAGTTCTTCAAAGTACTAGTCTGCCGCTCTGGTGTTCCCAACAGGATCATCACTGTCAATGGCACATAGTTCACGAGCCGCACCTTCATGCAGTATGTCCAAGACCTTGGCAGCAGAATCTGTTTTGCTTCCGTTACCCACCCAATGAGCAACGGCCAAGCGGAAAGGGCTAATGCTGGAGTGCTGCAAGGCCTCAAGACAAGAACTTTCGACAAGCTGCATAAGTGCGGATGGCACTGGATTGATGAGCTTCCAGTGGTTCTTTGGTGATTAGAACGACACCAAATCGAGCTACTGGCCAGACACCCTTCTCCCTCATATATGGGGCGAAGGTAGTTCTCCCCTTGGGACTCATATACGGGTCACCTCGAGTGCTCGCTTATGATGAGATCGAGCAAGGGAAGTTTCAACAAGATGACGCAACACTCCTTGAGGAAGACCATCTTTAGGCTGCTGTGAGAGCTTCACGCTACCAGCAAGCTTTGCTCCGCTATCATAGCCGCAAAGTTAATGCCAGAAGTCTTGAGGAAGGCGACCTTGTTCTTCGGTGAGTTCAGTCCACCAAGAATTCCAACAAGTTGACGCCAAAGTGGGAAGGCCCTTATCGGGTAGTACGAGTCACCAGGCCTGGCGCAGTCCACCTAGAGACTGAAGATGGCATCCCAGTGAGCAACTCCTTGAATATCGAACATCTTCGCAAGTTCTACCCATGAGGCACGTTTGCCGGGCCTCCCGGCAACCACCTTTTGTACAAGTCTTGCCGCTGAAGCATGTAATCGTTGGTACAAAGCCAGGCGCAAACCCTTTGCTTAGTTGAATAAAGCTAAGTGTTCCGCAAATCTTGATTTATTCTCATGTTTACTTACGCGCATGTTTGTCTGAGATATTGCATTACACTTAATCCCGGCAAGAGCTAACGGGCCGCCAAGGTTCCACACCCATATTTTACTTTCTTCCTTTTTCTCAAAGGACAGAAGGTTACCTCGCGTGCAGCTTTGTCGGGGGGGGGGGGATGGTGGTATGGGTACCTACGGGTGATGTTCAAAAAATTTCTTCCCAGAAGGAGTATGACAACGAAAAGATAAGTTGCAAAACCCTAAGTGAATTCTTTCTGTGGAGTTATTTTCCATGGGCGATTTCGATTCCTTGTATGGAAAACCTGCACGCGCGGGAACCTTGCCATGACTGACTGTGCCCTTACCCTATTTCGGGTTAGCTCAACGGTTTAGGTGGCTGCGCCCGCACTCTTGTTTCGTTTCGAGTCTGCTCAACGACTCAAGGGGCTGCGCTCGCTCCCTTATTCTGTTTCTAGCATGATCAACATCTTAAGCGGCTGCGCCAAGAACGCCGAGGTATCTTGCCAGCAATGGCACCGCCGCCAGTCTGCTAAGGACCCGCTCCTCAAAGTTCTCACGGTAGGACTACACACGCCGGCAAGATTCTTCTAGAAAGGGCGTAGGGAAAATTCCATACACAAAATCAGTCTAACAAGGAAGATATTGCACATTCATTCAAAATAGGGTGAAATTTACATAAGATGTCGCCTTTTCCTAAGTACATCTTTATTTGACTTTCTCCCTTAGGGTAGATTACAAGAAGGAAAAGATGGAAAGGGGAGGCGGGTTACAAGAAGAAAAAGATGGCGAGAGGCTCCCGGTAGAAGCCCAGCCTGACCCCTCTGGACCAGCACTGTGTGGAGGGGTAGGGCTTCCAGATGGGCAGGAAAGAACCTGGCGCCTCCCAGACCAGCATTGCAAGAAAGAGAGGGCTAGTGCGGGCGAAAAGGGGGATGGACCCCAGAAGCCGAAGTCCACTGGTCTACCGGAAGATCTAGCTAGAAGATGAGGCAGCACCCAGAACAAAGGCCCCCGACAAGGTCATCCTACCAGGAAGGGGAGAGGCGTGAGGCTGGAGGTGATGGTGCGGCCGGCGGTCAATCCGAGCTCGAGTCGTCGGGCTCCGACTTGACCGCCTGAAGACCGGACTCATCATCATCATCTTCGCCGTTGTCCTGCTCATCACTCTTGCTCGAGGAGGAGCTTTCAGCGCTGCTGGAGCTCTCTTTGCAACAATTAAGATGGACACCTAAGCACCAATAATCTTGATGGAGAGCAGATTGGCCTCCGTCATTTTAAAATGAAGGACGTTCCCTTCGTGGAGGTTGTGGGCATGGGCGAAGGTCTTCCAGCCGCGTCTGAGGAACATGATGCGACTCACTGGGTACTCGACATTCACCCGCTTCGCGCCATTACAAAAACCATGCGCCCATAACTACAGGATGGGCGGATCATCGGCTTTCATCGCCCTGGCGAAAGGGCAAGGGAGGCGCAGATGGCTCTGGAGGGGACCAGCCAGTTCGAGGACAAACTCCAGCGCCATCCCTCAACATGGGTATCCTCAAGGAAGGGGCCCGGCGTCGGAGGAGGAGGTGGGGCAGCGCTCTGCCTCCCTCGACCTTGGCCTCCATGATGGCCACGACCCCTCGCACGTCTTCCACCATGCGAGATTGGGCCACCCTCCGCCTCTATGGCTAAAGTGGTGGCATGATCCCGATGGGAGTTCCTCCTTGAGCTGAGGACGGTGGCCACCCTCACCCCCTGTTCATGACTAAGGGTGAGCGCCACTCGAAGGTTCGGAAGACACAGAATGGCAAGCTATGGAGGGTCATGCTCGGAGGAGGGAGGAAGGATGGATGAGCACCACCCTCGCTATCCCTCCATTTATAGGGGGATGCGCGGGGGCTGGCTCTCCCCCGCTCCAAGGGTCGCCGCCCACCTCCTCCAATAGCGGCACCCTCGATCATGGGGCGAACAACAACCGCCCAGTTAATCCTATCTATGGCGCTACAGTTACTGCCTTTCCCAGGGAATTTAAGTCATGGGTGCCCATTGATGGCTCCCCTCTATGCATGCGGCGTGTGTGGCGGAAACGACCTGACGCAGTAATTGAAAATTGGACGGTTGTGCCACACATGTATCCCACGTCCCGCATTCAATGGGCATCATGGGGAAGCGCAGCAAGCGTAATGATGACGACTGCAAAGCCCTGCCATGTGTGCCCGTGCACTGTTTGGGCCTAGCCCAACAACGCCTCGCACTATGTGTGGCCCAAGCCCGGGGGCTCCTGTCGGTGCACTAGAGTTTTGGGCTCTCTAGTGCCCCTTACTCGTGCACGGGCAGTATTAGCCGCCTTGGCAATGAGGCCCGACAGGGAGTTGCCAGGTACAAACACAGAAGGATCAAGACCCCGGCAAGACCTTGCCGGGATGGCTATCAGACCCTTAGGCAAGACAAAGCCCCGGAAAGCCCTGGCAAGGCCCCGCCAATGCACATGCCAGGTGTCGCCTCGCTTGGGCACGTGTCGCGGAGTCGGCGATGGAGGGGCTAAGCGGTGCCGATGGGACGGGCCCCTATCCTGTCCCGTGGACATATAGGCATGCCTGATGGTGCATTAAATGCACGTGTCCTACTCGTTCAGTGTTAGGTATGATAGCACTGTAGCTCTGTACACCTGTTGTATGCACTGTACACCATTGTTGGGATCCCTTCATAGTATGAAAGGAGGCCCAGGGCGATACGGTTGAGGACTTTTGGACTTTTAGTCTTTTGGCTTTTTGACTTGGGACCTTATAGCTCACACGCGTGGCAGCTTCTCATAGCACTCTTGTAGCTAGAATCCTAAGGACACCCACAATACAACGAAGCAGAAGTAGGGTTTTACGCATCTTTGCGGCCCGAACCTGGGTAAAATCCCCGCGTGTTGTTCATCAGACCTGCTCTTTGTGCGAGCCTTTTCCCCCGCCGAACCGAAAGGTCCCTCCGATCCCATAGGTGCTCGTTCCCCATGACAGAACCTATCTTGCAAGTTGTACATACCTATTAGGAGTTATGATCCGCATCCCCCAGGTTGACAATAATTGGGATTATTTCCGGTGATTAACGTAGTTTGAGGAGTTCATGTATTCACTAAGTGCTAATGCTTTGGTCCAGTTCTCTATTAAAAGGAGGCCTTAATATCCCTTAGTTTCCATCAGGACCCCGCTGCCATGGGAGGGTAGGACAAAATATGTCATGCAAGTTCTTTTACATAAGCACTTATGACTATATATGAAATACATGCCTACATCACATTGATGAATTGGAGCTAGTTCCGTGTCACCCTATGTTATAACTATTGCATGATGAATTGCATCCGACATAATTATCCATCACCGATCCATTGCCTACGAGCTTTCCACATATTGATCCTTGCTAAGTTATTTCTACGCTGTTACTGTTACAATCACTACAAACTACTACTATCACTTTGCCACCGTTACTATTACTTCCATATTACTTTGCTATTGAATAGTTTGCTGCAGATATTAAGTCCTTCAGGTGTGGTTGAATTGACAACTCAGTTGCTAATACTCGAGAATATTCTTTGGCTCCCCTTGTATCGAATCAATAAATTTGGGTTGAATACTCTACCATCGAAAACTATTGCGATCCCCTATACTCGTGGGTTATCAAGACCTTTTTCTGGCACCGTTGCCAGGGAGCATAGCTCTATTCTCTGAGTCACTTGGGATATATATCTGTTGATCACTATGAAGAATCTGAAAGATGCTAAGACTAATATCTACCCCTCAACTACGAGGACACGTAAGGAACTGCCATCTAGCTCTGCACTTTATTCACCTTCTGTTATGAGTAAATTTGCAACACCAACACCTGCTAGTAATTCTGATATGTCACAAGTAATTGATGATGCTACTTCTGCTATGCATGATGCTTATGATGATACCTTGCTTCATACCACTGTGCCATTGGGTGAATTCCTTGATGAACAAATTGCTAGAGTCAAAACTAAAAATGATTATATTTCTAAATCTGATGAAATTGTTGAAACAGAACACTATGAGACACCTACTAGGTCTAGCTCTCCTAGATATGAATTGCCTGATATACCTGAGGGTTATGCTATGGAAGGAGAGGTAGCTAGGGACTTTCTTGCTTGTAAGGATAGGGATGATCTTAAGAAATTTCTTCGCAAGTGGAAGGAAAATCTTTGAATGATAGAATGCAATATGATCTTAAGTTTGCTACTTCACCTATCTTTGTTACTGATAAGGATTATGAATTGTCTGTCGATCCTGAGTTAATTACTTTGGTTGAATCTGATCCTTTCCATGGTTATGAATCTGAAACAGTTGTGGCACATCTTACCAAATTTAATAACATAGCCACCCTATTTACTCATGAGGGAAAAATTCGCTATTACTATATTCTTAAGTTGTTTCCTTTCTCATTAAAGGGTGATGCTAAGATATGGTTTAATTGTCTTGCTCCTGGTTGCATGCCTAGTCCCCAGGATTTGATTTATTACTTTTGTGAAAAATACTTTCATGCTCATAAGAAACAAGCTGCCTTGCAGGAAATATTTAACTTTGTGCAAATTGAAGAAATGAGTCTCCCACAAGCTTGGGGGAGGCTTCTCCAGTTACTTAATGCTTTGTCTGATCATCCTCTAAAGAAAAACGAAATACTTGATATCTTTTATAATGGACTAACCGATGCTTCTAGGGACCACCTAGATAGTTATGCTCGTTGTGTTTTTAGGGAACGAACTGTTGAACAAGCTGAGCTGCTATTGAACAATATATTGAGCAATGATAATGCTTGGACTATTCCCGAGCCACTCCAAAGCCAACTCTGGAGAAAAGAGGTATTCTATTTCTCAGTCCTGAAGATATGCAAGATGTAGAGAAATCTATGAAAGTAAAAGCTATTAAAGCTGAAGATGTTAAGAATTTTACCACCTATTGAAGAAATACATGGTCTTGATAACCCGACACAGGTAGTAGAGGTAAATTCTCTCCGTAGATTTGATGAAGGAGATATTCCTTATAATAAGCCTGCTAGCCAATGCTTGGATGAATTTGATAACTTTGTAGTCAAGCAAGAAATTTTTAATGCTTATGTTAGTAGGCAATTGAAACATAATGCTTACATGCTTGATTGCTTGGGTGATTATTTTAGTAGAACTGTCAATGATCTTAAGCTTATTAGTAAACATGCTTGCATGCTAACTACTCAAGTAGAACAAGTACAAAAGGTGCAGAATGATTTACTTAATGAGATGAATAGTAAGAACAATGATCATTCTATTAAAGTTGTGACTAGAGGTGGTAGAATGACCCAAGAACCTTTGTATCCTTAGGGCCACCCTAAGAGAAATGAGCAAGATTCTCAGAGAGTTAATATTGATGCACATATTCGCTCCAGTAAGAGTGGGAAAAGAAATGACCAAAGTACTTTGCATGCTGCTAGTGAACCTGTTATAGATACACCTGAGAACCCAAATGATCTTTCTGTTTTTGATGCTGAGACACAATCTGCTGATGAAAATGAGCCTAGTGATAATATTAATAATGACATTCATGTTGATGCTCAACCTAGTAATGATAATAATGTGGAGATTGAACCTGTTGCTGATCTTGATAACCCACAACCTAAGAATAGATATATGATAAAAGAGATTTTGCTGCTAGGAAACATGGTAGAGAAAGAGAACAATGGGTTCAGAAACCCATGCCCTTACCCCCTAAGCCATCCAAGAAAAAGGATGATGAAGATTTTGAGCGCTTTGTTGAAATGCTTATACTTGTCTTTTTACGTATGCGTTTGACTGATATTCTGAAAATGTCTCCTTATGCTAAGTATATGAAAAATATTGTGACAAATAAAAGAAAAATACCAGAAGCTGAGATTTCCATCAAGCTTGCTAGTTATACCTTTAAGGGTGGAATACCGGAGAAACTAGGAGACCCGGAGTACCTACTATACCATGCCGTATTAAAGGAAATTATGTTAAAACTGCTTTATGTGACCTTGGAGCTGGTGTTAGTGTTATGACTTTCTCTTTATATCGTATACTTGATTTGAATAAGTTGACACCTACTGAAATCTCCTTGCAAATGGCTGATAAATCAACTGCTTTACCCATCGGTATTTTGAAGATGTACCTGTTGTAGTTGCGAACGTTACTATCATAACAAACTTTGTTATCCTTGATATTCCCGAGGACAACAATATGTCAATCATCCTTGGTAGACCCTTTTTGAATACTACAGTGGCTGTTATTGATTGCAACAAGGGCAATGTCACTTTTTATGTTAATGGTAATGAGCATACGGTGCATTTTCCAAGGAAACAACCTAAAGTTCATAGTGTCAACTCCATTGAAAAGGTTTCCACGATTATTATCACAGGCTTTGAATTCCCTCTTCCTAGTGTCAAGAAGAAATATGATATACTTATTGTTGGGGACATGCATATCCCCATTGAGGTAACCTAGTGTTATTCGAAAATTCTCCGGTTCCGTGTCATTCGAAAAAGTTTGTCAATAAGACTTGATCAACCTTATTGACGGATTCTTTTTTGATGAATGTGATATGGATTAATTTACAAAGTACTACCTTCTATACCCACTTTTTATTCTCCGTTCCTTAGTTTCATTCTAGTAAAATGCTATTATTTTCCTGTTTTCTGTTTTATCCGTGCATTATGAAAATGACTTGAAAATAGAAGTCCCCAGAATGCCCTGAAAATTTAGTATGATTTTTCAGGAATATTTAAGAATTTTTGGCAGCGAGTATGCATCAGGGGGCTGCACCAGTGGGCCACAACCTGAAGAGCGCGCTCACCCCCTGGGCGCGCCCTGGTGGCTTGTGGGTCCCACATGGCCCCACTCCACTTATTCCAGCACCCATTCACTTCATCTTCCTCCAGAAAAAATCCCACCATTGCTCAAACCGGTCTTCTAGCTCATCTTGCTGCCATTTTCGATCTCCTTGCTCAAAGGTCCATTTGCAAAACTGTTTTAGGGGATTGCTCATCGGTATGTGACTCCTCCAATGGTCCAATTAGTTTTTGTTCTAGTGCCTTATATATTGCAAATTTTTGCTGTTGTGGTGACCTTGTTCTTGAGCTTGCATGTCAAATTTGTATGGTCCCAAGTAGTTTTGATGTGTGATATAGTCTCTAGGAACTTGAGGGAGTAGTTTCTATGAGTTTTGTTCACCTTTACTTTAGGTCATTAAAAATTTCAGAATTTTTCAGAAATGTTGAGGAGATTATTAAGAGGTTCTTCAAGCCGAGGTTCTAAGGAAGATGAAAATGAAATGAAGGAGAAACCCAAATATAATCTTCCTCGCATCGCAGAAGTTCGACCATGTGAATGGCCATGTGACACATTCTTGAGGGCGGCCGGAATTTATGAAGATTTTTATTATTTGGCCGAGAATGCAGGCATCACCGACTTCCTCAACGATTGGTGTGACCAGTACCTCTTGCTCACGAATACCTTTGTGCAAAAATTTCACTTTCATCATAGGGAAGACCCTCCCGCGGTAGAATTTCACTTATATAATGTCCTTAATAAAATGAACCTTTATGATTTTTGCAAAGTTTGCAAAATACCCTATGAGGGCAGCATCAGGGAAGCACATCCTCGAGACATGAAAGATTTTATTGCCACAATCACTATAGGGGAAGAGAGAGGCGTGTCAAAGGCAAGGGCAGCTAGTTTACATTTTTCTATACTAAACTATTATTCATTATTTGCAGGAAGGTGTTTAGTTGGTCGCCAGGAGAGTGGAAGCCTTAGTGCCCCTGACCTCGCTATTTTTCCACCATGCTTTATTTGCTGATAGAACCTTTAGTCTGGGCGCTACGGTGGACCAATGGTTGAACACCAACCGTTCGAAGGGGCCCATATTCAAAGGTATCTATGCATCTTGTTTAGCTAAACATTTTGAGATACCCATTAGGCTTCACGAGAAACATGAGAGGCCACTTCCCACAACGTTTTTAGATATGACCGTATGGTAGCCCATGATTTTATTAAGAATAATGATGATAGGATGCTGCTTTACAACTTACTATTTAGCTAGGGTACTTGTGAGATTATTACTCTGCCTGCTTCTTCTTTATTCGATATTCATTCAGGCAGGTACACTGTTATGCCCGATGACATCTACCGATATTGGAGTTTGTCGCAACCTCCAGCACCTGAGCCGGCACCGGCCCTTGATCCATATCAGGTCCCGGTTTTTCAGTGGGAGCCACAAGAGGTCGCTAATCAGTGGAACCCTCCGTGTCCTTCGGAGTATCCCGGAGATTGTTATTTCCAGTCGTGGCCCTAGACCAACTTAGGACAAAAGCCTAAGCTTGGGGGAGTATGTATTTCTCACCAGCATTACATTCATGTTCACACACTCATTTCAGTTGTCGGTGTTCATAATTTTTCATTGTACTACCCATGGTAGTTTATTTCTTCTTTATGCTTTCTTCTTGTGTGTTTGATTAATCTTTGAGATTTTTTTTCTAGTTTTACCTTCTAGTTTGTTTAGTTGTAGCATTAAAAGAAAACCCAAAAAAAAATTTCGTTCCTCTTTTGCTTGTTGGGAGTTTTCCCGTGTAAATAGTTTTTCCTGTTCTTGCTTTGAATCTTTTTTTATTTGGGTCATAAGGAGAAGACCGCGATGAAATGTTAAGTGGATCTCATATGCATTATTGTTTATCATACATAGAGCCCATATTGCCTTGTCTTCTCCTTTGAGTTACTGCTTGCAAATACCAACTTAGTCCAATGCACGTGCACTCTTATTATTCACATCGTTCAGTCGTGCAAGTGAAAGGCAATAATGACGATATATGATGAAATGACGAGATGGAGAAAAGCTGGTACGAACTCTAACTATCTTGTTTTTGTAAATCTGATTATCTCATCGTTCAGGATTCAGATCATTATGGGTTGAACATGTTTGCAATGATAATTATAGATTATAGTTATGCATGCCATGCTTAATTAGCTAAGAGTTAATAATGGTTTGTTTTGAGTGCCAGAATGCATATTAAAATGGTTGTGATGTAGTATGATAGAATGGTGTCCTCCTCCGAATGATTCGAGTGGCTTGACTTGGCACATGTTCACGCATGTAGTTGAAACAAAACCAACATAGCCTCCATGATGTTTATGTTCATGGTGATTTATATCCTACTCATGCTTGTATTCAATGTTGGTCAATCTCGCAGCCTGTTAATGACTGTTGTCGCTCTCTAGTTGGTCGCTCCCCTGTCTTTTGCTAGCCTTCAGTTGTACTAAGCGGGAATATTGCTTGTGCATCCATCTCCATAAACTTAAAGTTGTTCCATATGAGTCCACCACACATACCTATATGCGGTATTTACCTGTCGTCACAAGTAAATTTGCATGTGCTACTCTCCAAACCTTCGAACAAATATTCCGTTTTGTATGCCCAAATCGCCCATGTAGCGACTGGGGGATGTCAGTATCTTCCATGATAGGTGGGTTATTCTCACCATACTTGTTGATTCACTATCATTCAAGAGGAAGAGGCTGGTATTCGGGATGCCCAGTACCATGCTCAAAAATCAAATCAAAAGTATAATAAACAAAACTCCCCCCGGATTGTGTTTGTATGGACGGTACCCGTGGATTCGGCCTACCGTGGAGTGTGATTGATTTGGTGGAGGGGGAGTAAAAACTTTACTATTCTGTTTGGGAACCTCCTATAATGTATCTAGCATGGAAGATATCGAGATCTCTTAGTTATACCTTCAAGCACTCACCTCCCCGGCAACGGCGCCAAAAAAGAGCTTGATGTCTACTACACAACCTTCTTCTTGTAGACTCCAGTTGGGACTCCAAGCGCAGAGTTTTGTAGGACAATGGCAATTTTCCCTCAAGTGGATGACCTAAGGTTTATCAATCCGTGGGAGGTGTAGGATGAAGATGGTATCCCTCAAACAACCCTGCAATCAAATAGCAAAGAGTCTCTTGTGTCCCCAACACACCCAATACAATGGCACATTGTATAGGTGCACTAGTTCGGCGAAGAGATGGTGACACAAGTGCAATATGGATGGTAATATAGGTTTTTGTAATCTGAAAATACAAAAACAGCAAGGTAACAAATAGTAAAGGGTGAGCAAAACATTGTATAAATGGTTGGAAATAAGGCCTAGGGTTCATACTTTCACTAGTGCAATTTCTCTCAACAATATTGGCATAGTTGAATCATATGTAAATACCTCTCGTGCGACAAAGAGTTCACTCCAAAGTCACAAATAGAGGAGAACTAATGAAGAAATTATTGTAGAGTACGAAACGACCTCAAAGTTATTTTTTCTGATCAATTTTATGAGATGTCCCTATAAGTGTCACAAATAGCCCTAGAGTTCGTACAGAAATAACACCTTAAGATACACATCAACCAAATCCCTAATGTCACATAGATACTCCATTGTCACCACAAGTACCCGTGGGCTTGATTATACGATATGCATCACATAATTTCAGATTCATTATGTTCAATCCAACACAAAGAACTTCAAGGAGTGCCCGAAAGTTTCTACCGAAACGTCAAGATAAGAACGTGTGCCAACCCCTATGCATAGATTCCCAAGGTCACGGAACCCGCAAGTTGATCACCAAAACATACATCAAGTGTATCAATAGAACATCCCATTCTCACCATAGATATCCCAACGCAAGACATACATCAAGTGTTCTCCAATCCTTACAGACTCAATCTGATAAGTAAACTTCAAAGGGAAAACTCAATTCACCACAACTAGATAGAGAGGGGAAACAACCCATATGATTCAATCTATATCAATAAAGCTCGCGGTACATCAAGATCTTGCCTTCTCAAGAACACGAGAGAGAGAGATCAAACACATAGCTACTGGTACATACCCTCAGCACCGAGGCTGAACTACTCCCTCGTCATCATGGAGAGCGTCGGGATGATGAAGATGGCCTCCGGTGATGGTTTCCCCCTCCGGCAGGGTGACGGAACGGGCTCCCGATTGGTTTTTCGTGGCTCTGGAGGTTGCGGCGGCGGAACTCCCGATCTAGGTTCTGCGTTGGAGTTTCTGGAATATTTGCCGATTTATAGAGCTGAGAGGGAGGTCGGTGCACTCCCGAGGGGCCCACAAGCCTGGTGGTCACGGCTAGGGGGTGGCCGCGCCCCTGAGGCTTGTGGCCTCCTTGGGAACCTTCTGGCCCAACTCTGATGCTCCGTAGGTCTCTTTTGGTCCAAGAAAATCACCATAAAGTTTTATTCCGTTTGGACTCCGTTTGATATTCCTTTTCTGTAAAACTCAAAAACAAGGAAAAACGTGAACTGGCACTAGGCTCTAGGTTAATAGGTTTGTCCCAAAAATAATATAAAGTTGTGGTAAAATGATTGTAAAACATCCAAGAATGATAATATAACAGCATGGAACAAGCAAAAATTAGAGATACGTTGGAGACGTATCAGCATCCCCCAGCTTAATTCCTGCTCGTCCTCGAGTAGGTAAATGATAAAAACAAATAATTTTTGATGTGGAATGCTGCCTAACATGTTCATCATATTCTTTTATTCTATGTATAGCATGGACATTTGGACTTCTAAATGATTAAAAGCAATAGTCTAGTTTTAACATAATGACTTCAATACTCAAGCATGTCAACAAGCAACGATGTCTTTCAAAATATCAACACTAAATAAAGTTATCCCTAGCAGATCATGCTCAATCATTTATCCATTCATGAAACACACTCAAATATTAGCTATGCCCAATTGTCAAGTACGATCATAGTGCCCCCTTGTTGTGGCTTATAAGAGAAGATGGAGACTCAAAGCAAAAATAAAAATTGCATAAAGTAACTATATAGGCCCTTCGCAGAGGGAAGTAGGGATTTGTAGAGGTGCCAGAGCTCAAGGTTTATATTGAGAGAGAAAAATATTTTGAGTGGTATGCTTTTCCTGTCAATGAAAACAACGAAGTAGCTCACAATACTTTCCATGCTAGATACATTATAGGTGGTTCCCAAACAGAATAGTAAAGTCTTTACTCCCCCTCCACCAATTAATCACACTCCACGGCAAACCGAATCCACAGGTACCGTCCATACCAACAACATTCCTAGGGGAGTTTTGTTTAATTATTTCCATTTTTTCTTTGTTTGATTTCGGGACTGGGAATCCCTATTACCAGCCACTTTCTCGTGAAAGATAATGAATCAACACATATCGTGAGAATAACACACCTAGCATGGAAAAATATTGGATACTCCCCACCGTTTCATGAGCGGTACGAGCACACAAAAGAGAAAATTTATTTTGAAGATTTAGAGATGGCACATACAAATTTGCTTGGAAAGGCATGGAAATACAAAAATAGGTAGGTATGGTGGACTCATAAGGAAAAACTTTGTTTAAGAATTTTGGATGCACAAGTAGTATTTCTACTTAGTACATATGAAGGCTAGCAAATAGATTGGGAAGCAACCAAACTAAGGAACGAAAAATCACATAAGTGAGCATTGACTCGTAACTAACACCGAATAATGCACCACAAGTAGGATGTAACTTCATTGCATAACTATTGACTTTTGTGCATGCATAGGGAATCACAAACCTTAACACCAATATTCTTACTAAGCATATTTACTCACTAACATGACTTACATATTACTATCATCATGTTTCAAAACTATTACAATGAATCAAGTTTAATTTGTTCCATGATCTTCCAGAATTTTTTTATTATATCCTCCTTGGATATCTATCACTTTGGGCATAGTTTCATGTATTTCCATTGGTTTTTCGACAAGCTCAAACAAATTTAAGTAAGGCACATGAGCAAATGACAAGCTGCTCTCAAAGGATATGAGTAGTCAAACAATTAGGGAGCTATGTGAGGACTCTCTCTCCCTCAATAAATATTTTCAGATCTTAAGTACTTTATTCAAACAGCAAGCAAAAGAAAAATAGCACTCCAAGAATAGCATGCATCATGTGAACGAACAAAAAATTAGGCTCAACATGGGCTAACCGATAATTGTTGATGAAGAGAGGTGGGATGCGTAGCATCCCCAAGATTATATGCTTGAGAGTTATTGAAATATTTACTTGGGGTGCCTTGGAAATCCCCAAGCTTGAGCATTTGTATCTCTTTCAATCCTCTCAGGCCACGGTTTCACCTATTCTCAAAAACTTCATCCACACAAAACTCAAAAAGAACTCGTGAGATAGGTTATTACACATAATAATAAATAAACTCTTTATTTACTGCCAAGACAAGTTGCATAATAATTTTCAAACATTATTTACTGTATACTATCATTTCCACAATTTATATCTACCAATATAGGCTATGGAAACTATAGGATAAGTAGATAACAAAACTATGACAGCAATCTTCCCAAACAGAACAGCCTGTAGAAATTTAGGAAAACAATGTACTTATGTAACTAAAAAAATTATGAAAATTTAGGAAATTCTATATAATTTATATTACCATACTGTGTAAAAATTTCAGAAACTTTCCACTGTCCACTAAAATATGAAAATTCAAACACTACAGACAAAGTTTCTGTTTTTACACAACACACATCAAAACATGCAATGCAAGCATCCTAAGGCAATTCTTGGTACTTCTTATTGAAAAACTAGATTATAAATATCACCTAACATAAAATAAAAATATAGTTATGATCCCATCAAAACACATATTATGTGCCGAATAAAAATATAGCTCCAAGTAAGATATACCGATAGTGTTGAAGACGAAAGAGGGGATGCCTTCCGGGGCATCCCCAAGCTTAGACGCTTGAGTCTTCCTTTAATATTGCCTTGTGGGTGCCTTGGGCATCCCCAATCTTAGGTTCTTGTCATTCCTTATTCTCCTCATATCGGCATCTCACCCAAAACTTGGAAACTTCAATCGCACCAAACTTAACGGAACTTCGTGAGATGGGTTAGTGGAGTAAATATAGATCATTCACTTACATACTATCAAGAAAAGATTCATAATTATTACCAAATTATAAATACTGTATTACATCATTACCACAATTTATATTACTCAATATAAGCTATAGGAACACTTGAAACAAGCAAACTATGCATGCAAAATAGAATCTGTCAAAAACAGAATAGTATGTAAAGATCTGAATTATTACCAAACTTACATGACTCTAAAAATTGTGAAACATTAGTAAAAGTCAAGGAATTTTCATATAAATTTTATGTAAAAATTTCAGAATTTTTGACGCTCCAGTAAAATCACAAAATTCATATACTGGACGCGAAACTTTTTGTTTTTGCACAGAATAAACTAGCAAGTATCCACACTATCCCAAAGGCTTTACTTGACACTTTATTGAAATAAAAGACACAACATGATTAATACATTAGATTAATCATGTGAACACACGAAGACAGAAAGTAAAAGTTTTGGGTTGTCTCCCAACAAGCGCTTTTCTTTAATGCCTTTTAGCTAGGCATGATGATTTCAATGATGCTCACAAAAAAAAGATAAGAATTGAAACACAAAGAGAGTATCATGAAGCATATGACTAGAAAATTTAATCCTAAACCACTTCCTATGCATAGGGATTTTGTGAACAAACAATTTATGGGAGCAAGAATCATCTAGCATAGGAAGGCAAAACAAGCATAACTTCAAAACTTTGAACACATAGAGAGGAAACTTGATATTATTGCAATTCCTACAAGCATATGTTCCTCCCTCATAATAATTTTCAGTAGCATCATGAAGAAATTAAACAATATAACCAGCACATAAAGCATTCTTTTCATGATCTACAAGCATAGAAATTTTACTACTCTCGTCATAAGCAAATTTCTTCTCATGACTAATAGTGGGAGTATCATAAAAGACTTGAATACTACAAATTTGTTCCACACAAAAAGAGTAATATTTAGTAAAAGGATATTCATAATTATGAAAAGTATTATAATAGTAATCATCACTCTTTTTCATTGCATAAGTATCATCACAATAATCATCATAAGTAGGAGGCATGCAATCATTATAACAAATTTGATCATGCAAAGTAGGGGGAATAAAAAGATCATCTTCATTAAGCATAGCATCCCCAAGCTTGGGAAAACATTAATTTCAGTAAATAAATTCTCAAACATTTCATTTTCACCAAACATAGCATCCCCGAGCTTCTGGCTTGGTATATCATAAACATAATCACTCTCATCATTAATGGTATGAATAACACCAATAGTATAGCAATTATTATCATCATCCTCCAAGTTGGTGCCATAAATATTTTCAAGATTATAAGAAGTATCATTATACTTGCAATCATAATTATCACAACAAGCAATAGGCATAACAAAATCATCCTCAAGTGTATCATATTCCACAACTATTTTTGATTCATTCTCATGAGGCCTATCAATAATGGGAGCAACATTATTTGGGAGAGATACCTCTTTACCTTTACTTTTCCTTCTTTTCTTCTTCTTCACCACATTATGCGTGGCCTTATTTAATTCCTCCAAACTTTTTTTTGAAGAGGTTAGTTGAATAAGAAGCTTCTCCTCGTTACCTGATTTACCATAAGAAAAAATAGGAGGATATTGGGAAACCTCTTCCCCTTCATTAGTATTCTCTTCATCTTCTAATTGTTTTCTTGTCTTTAAGTAATTGGAAATACAAGGATTCTCAATGCAATTTACCGCACAATACATATAAATTTCCTTTACATCAAAATTAAGATATCTCTTAAGATTATATTCTGGGATACCCCTAGTTATACGTTTCATTTCTTCATAGCCCAGAAGCAAACTAAGTTCATTATGATGCGCAAGGGAAATCAAGTTATCACAATTTTTGGACATGATTCAATCATGAAATAATTTGCATTGGAGATTTAAATGACCACATTCATTGCAAAGTTCACAAGGACATTGATAAATATTAAATCTTTCAGCACAAACATCTAGCCTCTCTTGCAACCATTTAGTTTCTACATACTTATGCCTCTTACAATATCTATCTTCCATTTTAGGCATGTATTGACAAACTCTATGCACTCCACAAAAATTGACGTGCTTATAAGAAATCTTTTTATCATAACTAGTGCAATCATCATTAGTACTATGGATATTCAAAGAATTCATACTAACAACATTGCAATCTTGCTCATCACTCAAAGGTTTAGTGCCAAACATTTTAATAACATCTTCTTCTAACACTTGAGCACAATTTTCCTTTCCATCAATTTCACGAAAGACATTAGAAACATGAAGCATATGAGGCAACCTCAATTCCATTTTTTGTAGTTTTCATTTATAAAAACAAACTAGTGAAAAACAAGAAACAAAAAGATTCAATTGCAAGATCTAAATATATACCTTCAGGCACTCACCTCCCCGGCAATGGTGCCAGAAAAGAGCTTGATGTCTACTACACAACCTTCTTGTTGTAGACTCGTGTTGGGCCTCCAAGCGCAGAGTTTTGTAGGATAATGGCAATTTTCCCTCAAGTGGATGACCTAAGGTTTATCAATCCGCAGGAGGTGTTGGATGAAGATGGTCTCTCTCAAACAACCTTGCAATCAAATAGCAAAGAGTCTCTTGTGTCCCCACCACACCCAATACAATGGCAAATTGTATAGGTGCACTACTTTGGTGAAGAGATGGTGATACAAGCGCAATATGATGGTAGATATAGGTTTTTGTAATCTGAAAATATAAAAATAACAAGGTAACAAATAGTAAATGGTGAGAAAAACGTTATATAAATGCTTGGAAACAAGGCCTAGGGTTCATACTTTCACTAGTGCAATTTCTCTCAACAATATTGGCATAGTGGAATCATATGTAAATACCTCTCGTGCGACAAAGAGTTCACTCCAAAGTCACAAATAGCAGAGAAGTAATGAAGAAATTATTGTAGGGTACGAAACCACCTCAAAGTTATCTTTTTTGATCAATCTTATGAGCTGTCCCTATAAGTGTCACAAATAGACCTAGAGTTTGTACTAAAATAACACCTTAAGATACACATCAACCAAAACCCTAATGTCACCTAGATACTCCATTGTCACCACAAGTACCCATGGGCTTGATTATATGATATGCATCACATAATTTTAGATTCATTATGTTCAATCCAACACAAAGAACTTCAAGGAGTGCCCCAAAGTTTCTACCGGAATGTCAAGATAAGAACGTGTGCCAACCCCTATGCATAGATTCCCAAGGTCACGGAACCCGCAAGTTGATCACCAAAACATACATCAAGTGTATCAATAGAACATCCCATTGTCTCCACAGATATCCCATCGCAAGACATACATCAATTGTTCTCAAATCCTTAAAGACTCAATCCGATAAGTAAACTTCAAAGGGAAAACTCAATTCACCACAACTAGATAGAGAGGGGAAACACTCCATATGATTCAATCTATATCAACAAAGCTCTAGGTACATCAAGATCTTGCCATCTCAAGAACACGAGAGAGAGATATCAAACACATAGCTACCGGTATATACCCTCAGCCCCAAGGGTGAACTACTCCCTCCTCGTCATGGAGAGCGTCAGAATGATGAAGATGGCCTCTAGTGATGGTTCCCCCTCCGATAGGGTGCCCGAATGGGCTCCTGATTGGTTTTTGATGGATCTGGAGGTTTGCAGCAGTGGAAGTCCCAATCTTGGTTCTCCGTTGGGGTTTCTGGAATATTTGATGATTTATAGAGCTGAGAGGGAGGTCGGTGGACTCCCGAGGGGCCCACAAGCCTGGTGGCTGCGACTAGGGGGGTGGCCGCGCCCGTGAGGCTTGTGGCCTCCTCAGGAACCTTCTTGGCCAACTCCGATGCTCCGTAGGTCTCTTTTGGTCCCAAAAAATCACCGTAAAATTTTATTCCGTTTGGACTTCGTTTGATATTCCTTTTCTGTAGAAATCAAAAACAAGGAAAAAACAGGAACTTGCACTGGGCTCTAGGTTAATAGGTTAGTCCCAAAAATAATATAAAGTTGTGGTAAAATGATTCTAAAGCATCCAAGAATGATAATATAACAGCATGGAACAAGCAAAAATTATAGATACGTTGGAGATGTATCACTAGCCAATTATTGGATGAATTTGATAACTTTGTAGTCAAGCAAGAAAATTTTAATGCTTATGTTAGTAGGCAACTGAAACATAATGCTTATATGCTTGACCGCTTGGGTGATTATTTGAGTAGAACTGTCAATGATCTTAATCTTATTAGTAAACATGCTTCCATGGTAACTACTCAAGTAGAACAAGTACTAATGATTTACTTAATGAGATGAATAGTAAGAACAATGATCATTCTGTTAAAGTTGTGACTAGAGGTGGTAGAATGACCCAAGAACGTTTGTATCCTGAGGGCCACACTAAGATAATTGAGCAAGATTCTCAGAGAGTTAATACTGATGCACCTATTCGTTCTAGTAAGAGTAGGAAGAGGAATGACGATAGTACTTTGCATGCTCCTAGTGAACCTGTTATAGATACACCTGAGAACCCAAATGATCTTTCTATCCCTGATGCTGAGACACAATCTGGTGATGAACATGAGCCTAGTGATAATATTAATAATGATGTTCATGTTGATGCTCCACCTAGTAATGATAATGATGTGGAGATTGAATCTGATGTTGATCTTGATAACCCACAACCTAAGAATAAGATATATGATAAATGAGACTTTGCTACTAGGATACATGGTAGAGAAAGAGAACCATGGGTTTAGAAACCCATGCCCTTTCCCCCTAAGCCATCCAAGAAAAAGGATGATGAAGATTTTGAGCGCTGTGTTGAAATGCTTAGACCTGTCTTTTTACGTATGCGCTTGACTGATATTCTGAAAATGTCTCCTTATGATAAGTATATGAAAGATATTGTGACAAAAAATGAAAAATACCAAAAGTTGAGATTTCCGCCATGCTCTCTAATTATACCTTTAAGGGTGGAATACCAAAGAAACTAGGAGACCCCAGAGTACCTACTATACCATGCTCTATTAAAGGAAATTATGTTAAAAATGCTTTATGTGACCTTGGAGCTAGTGTTAGTGTTATGCCTTTCTCTTTATATCGTAGACTTGATTTGAATAATTTGACACCTACTGAAATCTCCTTGCAAATGGCTAATAAATCAACTGCTTTACCCATCAGTATTGGTGAAGATGTACCTGTTGTAGTTGCGAACGTTACTACCTTAACGGACTTTGTTATCCTTGATATCCCTAAGGATGATAGTATGTCGATCATCCTTGGTAGACCTTTTTTGAATACTGTAGGGGATGTTATTGATTGCAACAAGGGCAATGCCACTTTTCATGTTAATGGTAATGAGCATACGGTGCATTTTTCGAAGAAACAACCTTTCATAGTGTCAACTGCATTGAAAAGGTTTCCACAATTATTTTCGTAGGCTTTGAATTCCCTCTTCCCATTGTCAAGAAGAAATATGATATACTTATTTTTGGGGATATGCATATCCCCATTGAGGTAACCTAGTGTTATTCAAAAATTCTCTGGTTCCGTGTCATTCGAAAAAGTTTGTCAATAAGACTTGATCAACCTTATTGATGGATTGTTTTTTGATGAACGTGAGATGGATTAATTTAGAAAGTATTACCTTCTATACCCAACTTTTATTCTCTTTCCTTAGTTTCATTCTAGTAAAATGCTATTATTTTCCTGTTTTCTGTTTTATCCGTGCATTATAAAAAATTCCTGAAAATAGAAGTCCCCAGAATGCCCTCAAAATTTAGTATGATTTTTTCTGGAATATTTAAGAATTTTTGGCACTGAGTATGCATCAGGGGGATGCACTAGTGGGCCACAAGCCTGCAGTGCGCGCCTACGCCCTGGGTGCGCCCTGGTGGCTTGTGGATCCCACGTGGCCCCTCTCCACTAATTCCAGCACCCATTCACTTCATCTTCCTCCAGAAAAATCCCACCATTGCTCAAACCCGTGTTCTAGATCATCTTGCTGCCATTTTTGATCTCCTTCCTCAAAGCTCAATTTGTATTACTGTTTTAGGGGATTACTCATCGGTATGTGACTCCTCCAATGGTCCAATTAGTGTTTGTTCTAGTGCCTTATACATTGCAAATTTGTGCTATTGTCGTGACCTTGTTCTTGAGCTTGCATGTCCAATTTGTATGGTCCCAAGTAGTTTTGATGTGTGGTATAGTCTCTAGGCACTTGAGGGAGTAGTTGCTATTAGTTTTGTTCACCCATATTTTAGGTCACTAAAAATTTCAGAATTTTTCAGAAATGTTGAGGAGATTATTAAGAGGTTCTTCAAGCCGGGGTTCTAAGGAAGATGAAAATGAAATGAAGGAGAAACCCAAATATAATCTTCCTCGCGTCGCAGAAGTTCGACCATGTGAATGGCCATGTGACACATTCTTGAGGGCGCCAGAATTTATAAGATTTTTATTATTTGGCCGAGAATGCAGGCATCACCGACTTCCTCAACGATAAGTGTGACCAGTACCTTTTCCTCACGAATACCTTTGTGCAAAATTTTCACTTTCATCTTAGGGAAGACCCTCCTACAGTAGAATTTCACTTATATGATGTGCCTAAGAAAATGAACCTTTATGATTTTTGCAAAGTTTGCAAAATACCCTACGAGGGCAGGATCAGGGAAGCACGTCCTCGAGACATGGAAGATTTTATTGCCACAGTCACTATAGGGGAAGAGAGAGGCGTGCCAAAGGCAAGGCAACTAGTTTACATTTTTCTATACTACGCTATTACTCATTATTTGCGGGAAGGTGTTTAGTTGGTCGCTGGGAGAGTGGAAGCCTTAGTGCCCCTGACCTTGCTATTTTGCGCCATGCTTTATTTGCTAATAGAACCTTTAGTCTGGGCACTATGGTGACCCAACGGTTGAACACCAACCGTTCGAAGGGGACCATATTCGGAGGTATTTATGCATCTCGTTTACCTAAACATTTTGAGATACCCATTAGGCTTGACGAGAAACATGAGAGGCTACTTCCCGCAAAGTTTTTAGATTATGACCATATGGTAGCCCACGATGTTATGAAGAAGAATGATGATAGGATGCTGCTTTACAACGTAGTATTTGGCCAGGGTACTTGTGAGATTATTACTCTGCCTTTTTCTTCTTTATTCGATATTCATTCTGGCAGGTACACTGTTATGCCCGATGACATGTACCGATATTGGGGTTTGACGCAACCTCTAGCACGTGAGCCGGCACCGGCCCTTGATCCATATCAGACCCCGGTTTTTCAATGGGAGCCACAAGGGGTCGCTAATTAGTGTCACCCTCAGTGTCCTATGGAGTATCCCAGAGATGGTTATTTCCAGCCGTGGCCCTAGAACAACTTAGGCCAAAAGCCTAAGCTTGGAGGAGTACGTATTTCTCATCGACATTACATTCATGTTCACACACTCATTTCAGTTGTCGGTGTTCATACTTTTTCATTGTACTACCCATGGTAGTTTATTTCTTCTTTATGCTTTCTTCTTGTGTGTTTGATTAATCTTTGAGATTTTTTTTCTAGTTTTACCTTCTAGTTTGTTTAGTTGTAGCATTAAAAGAAAACCACAAAAGATTTCTCTTTCTTCTTTTGCTTGTTGGGTGTTTTCCCGTGTAAATAGTTTTTCTCGTTCTTGCTTTGAAACTTCTTCTCTTTGGGTCGTAAGGAGAAGACCGCGATGAAATGTTAAGTGGCTCTCATATGCATTATTGTTTATCGTACATAGAGCCCATATTGCCTTGTCTTCTCCTTTGAGTTACTGCTTGCAGATTCCAGCTTAGTCCAATGCACGTGCACTCTTATTATTCACATCGTTCGGTCATGCAAGTGAAAGGCAATAATGACGATATATGATGAAATGACCAAGATGGAGAAACTCTGGTACGAACTCTAACTATCTTCTTTTTGTAAATATGATTAGCTCATCGTTTGGGATTCAGCTCGTTATGGGTTGAACATGTTTGCAATGACAATTAGAGATTATAGTTATTCATCCCATGCCTAATTAGCTAAGAGTTAATAATGGTTTGTTTTGAGTGCCAACATGCATATTAAAATGGTTGTGATGTAGTATGATAGAATGGTATCCTCCTCTGAATGATTCGAGTGGCTTGACTTGGCACATGTTCACGCATGTAGTTGAAACAAAACCAACATAGCCTCCACGATGTTTATGTTCATGGTGATTTATATCCTACTCATGCTTGTATTCAATGTTGGTCAATCTCAAAGCATGTTAATGTCTGTTGTCGCTCTCTAGTTGGTCGCTCCCCAGTCTTTTGCTAGACTTCACTTGTATAAGCGAGAATATTGCTTGTGCATCCATCTCCATAAACCCAAACTTGTTCCATAGGAGTCCACCACACATACCTATATGCGGTATTTATCCGCCGTCCCAAGTAAATTTTCATGTGCCACTCTCCAAACCTTCAAACACATATTCCGTTTTGTATGCCGAAATCGCTCATGTAGTGACTGGGGGCTGTCAGTATCTTCCATGCTAGGTGGGTTATTCTCATGATACATGTAGATTCTTCGCATTTCAAGATACGGAGCCGCCGCCACCTCCTGTTCTTCCTCAAGAGACCAAATCTGGAGTCCGTTTTGGGCTCCGGAGAGGGGAAATCGACGCCTTCGTCATCACCAACCATCCTTCATCACCAATCCCATGATGCTCTTCGCCATTTGTGAGTAATTCCATCGTAGGCTTGCTGGATGGTGATGGGTTAGATGAGATTTATCATGTAATCGAGTTAGTTTTTGTTAGGGTTTGATCCCTAGTATCCACTATGTTCTGAGATTGATGTTGCTATGACTTTGATATGCTTAATGCTTGTCACTAGGGCTCGAGTTCCATGATTTCAGATCTGAACCTATTATGTTATCATGAATATATATGTGTTCTTGATCCTATCTTGCAAGTTGTAGCCACCTATTACCAGTTATGATCCGCACCCCCAGGGTGACAATAACTAGGATTCTTTGCGGTGATTAACGTAGTTTGAGGAGTTCATGTATTCACTAAGTGCTAATGCTTTGGTCCGGTTCTCTATTAAAAGGAGGCCTTAATATCCCTTAGTTTCCACTAGGACCCCACTGCCACGGGAGGGTAGGACAAAAGATGTCACGCAAGTTCTTTACCATAAGCACGTATGACTATATATGGAATACATGCCTACATTACATTGATGAATTGGAGCTAGTTCTGTGTCACCCTATGTTATAACTGTTGCGTGATGAATTGCATCCGACATAATTATCCATCACCAATCCATTGCCTATGAGCTTTCCACATATTTATCCTTGCTAAGTTACTTCTATGCTGTTACTGTTACAATCACTACAAACTACTACTATCACTTCGCCACGGTTACCATTACTTCCATATTACTTTGCTACTGAATACTTTGCTGCAGATATTAAGTCTTTCAAGTGTGGTTGAATTCTTTGGTTCCCCTTGTGTAGAATCAATAAATTTGGGTTGAATACTCTACCCTCGAAAACTGTTGTGATCCCCTATACTTCTGGGTTATCACTTGACAAGTTAAGTGAGCATCGGTTCTATGCAATGTTCTCCAAGTGTGAGTTCTAGGACAATGAAGTGGTGTACCTTGGACATATCATCTCTGTTAAGGGATTCAAGGTGGATCCTGAAATGGTTGAGGCCATTGTGAAGTGGGAGCCTCCTCAGAATGTCAAGCAGCTTTGAAGCTTCCTCAGGCTTGCAAGCTACTGCAGAAGATTCATGGAGAACTTCTCCAGAATTGCTAAGCCTTTGTCTAATCTCCTCCAAAAGAATGTCAAATAAGTGTGGACTCCTGAGTCTGATGTGGTGTTCAATACACTCAAGGAAAAGTTGACTTCAGCTCCATTCTCACTCCTCTTGATGAATCCAAACCATTCCAAGTGTTCTGTGATGCTTCTTTGCAAGGTCTTCCTGGTGTTCTCATGCAAGACAGAAAAGTGGTAGCTTATACCTTGTGTCAGCTAAAGCCAAGCGAGAAGAACTATCCCACTCACAATCTTGAGTTGGCTATGGTTGTCCATGCTCTGATGACCTGGAGACACCACTTGTTGGGAGGCCACTTGAAGTCCTCGCTGACCACAAGAGCCTAAAGTACATTTTTACTCAAGCCAATCTCAATCTGCGGCAAACACGTTGGGTGGAAATGATCCAGCAATACAATCCGAGCATTGAGTATACTCCAAGCAAAGCAAATGTTATTACAGCCGCTTTGAGAAGAAAGGTGTACTACAATAGTCTTATTCTCAAGCCCTTCCAGCTCAAGTTCTGTTAAGCTTTCCGCAAGCTAAACCTTCAAGTAGTACCCCAAGGCTTTCTTGCCAATGTTCAAGTTTCTCCAACCTATGAAGCCCATGTTCGTCAATCTTAGCATCTCTATGCTATGGTGAAGAAAGAGAAAATAGGCTTGGCTAAGATCATTCCAAAGTATAAGTGCTTCTGTGTCAATGACAAAGACACTTTGTTCTCTGAGGGTTGTCTTGTGGTTCCAAAGGGAGAGCTCATAAAAGCTATCATGATCAAGCCCATAATTCCTTCCTCTCGATTCATCCAGGCAGTTCTAAGTGTTGGGGAACGTCGCATGGGAAACAAAAAATTTCCTACGCACACACAAACCTATCCATGTGATGAGCATCTACGAGAGGGAGAGTGGATCTACGTACCCTTGTAGATCGCTAAGCGGGAAGCGTTAAGAAATGCGGTTGGTGTAGTCGTACTTCTTCGTGATCCAAATCGCCGAGCGTCCCGCGATCTCATCACGATCCGTCCCACGATCCAATCACGATCCGTTCCGTGAACTCATCATGATCCGTCCTGCGATCTCATCATGATCCGTCTCACGATCTTGATCACGATCTGTCCCGTGAACTCATCACAATCCGTTCCGCGATCTCATCACGAACCGTCTCGCGATCTCGATCACGGTCCTTCCGATCTAGCGCCGAGCGGACGGCACCTCCGCGTTCAGCACACGTGCAGCTTGATGATGATCTCCACCATCTTGATCTAGCAAGAGGAGGTGGAGAGGAGAGAGAGTTCATCGGCAGCGTGACGGCGCTTCGGTGATGGTGGTGTAGCAATTCTGGCAGGGCTTCGCCTAAGCACTGCAGAAAACCGATCTAGAGGAGCACCGATGAAACGGGTAGCACGTGGCCGTAAAATCTATGCAAAAACCCTCTATTCCACTAGTATATATAGGAGGAGAGGAGAGGAAGAGGGGCTGGCGCACAAGGCAGCCAACCAGCCTTCTGCGCCAAGGAGGAGAGGAATCCTACTCTTCCTCCAATCCTAGTTGGACTAGGATTGCTCCCTATTGGGTGACTTTTGGCCTTTTTCCTTTAGCGTTTTTTTATCCTGTGCCATGGGCCTTTCTAGGATGATTTACCAGCCCAGTAAGGGCTGGTTAATACTCTCCCACAGCCCATGGTCCCTCTAGGGTCGAAATACCCCTCCCGGAGGTCTCCCGGTACACTACCGGCACTCCCGGTACACTACCGATGAGCCCGAAACTTTTCCGGCGACCAAACTGGGACTTCCTATATATGAATCTTTACCTCCGGACCATTCCGGAGCACCTCATGACGTCCGGGATCTCATCCGGGACTCCGAACAATCTTCGGTCACCACCATACATAACTCTACACTACTGAAACGTCACCAAACCTTAAGTGTGCAGACCCTGCGGGTTCGAGAACTATGTAGACATGACCGAGACACCTCTACGGTCAATAACCAATGGCGGGACCTGGACGTCCACATTGGTTACTACATATTCTACGAAGATCTTTATCGGTCGAACCTCTATGTCAAGGATTCAGTCAATCCCGTATAACGTTCCCTTTGTTCTTCGGTATGTTACTTGCCCGAGATTCGATCGTCGGTATCTCCATACCTAGTTCAACCTCGTTACCGCCAAGTCTCTTTACTCGTTCCGTAATACAAGATCCCGCAACTAACAATTAGTCACATTGCTTGCAAGGCTCATTGTGATGTTGTATTACCGAGTGGGCCCCAAGATACCTCTCCGTCACACGGAGCAACAAATCCCAGTCTCGATCCATGCCAACTCAACAGACACCCTCGGAGATACCTATAGAGCAACTTTATAGTCACCCAGTTACGTTGCGACGTTTGATACACACAAGGCACTCCTCCGATATCCGTGAGTTGCATGATCTCATGGTCATAGGAACATATACTTGACATGCAGAAAACAGTAGCAATAAACTGACACGATCATATGCCACGTTTGTAGTTTGGGTCTTGTCCATCACATCATTCTCCTAATGACGTGATCCCGTTATCAAATGACATCTCATGTCCATGGCTAGGAAACCTTAACCATCCTTTGATCAACGAGCTAGTCCATTAGAGGCATACTAGGGACATGGTTTTGTCTTTGTATCCACACATGCATTTAAGTCTCCGATCAATACAATTATAGCATGGATAATAAACGATTATCATGAACAAGGAAATATGATAATAACTAATTTATTATTGCCTCTAGGGCATATTTCCAACAGTCTCCCACTTGCACTAGAGTCAATAATCTAGTTCACATCACCATGTGATTCGCATTGCTATGAATCTAACACCCAATGAGTTCTGGGGCTCGATCATGCTTTGCATGTGAGAGAGGTCTTATAGTCAATGGGTCTGCGATATTCAGATCCGTGTGTACTTTGCAAATCTCTATGTCAAACCGTAAATACTACTACCACACTCCACTTGGTACTACTTCCAAATGGCTGCTCCACTATACGTATCCAGATTGCTACTATTAGTCATCCGGATTGGTGCTAAAGCTTGCATCGACGTAACTCTTTACGACGAACTCTTTATCACCTCCATAATCGAGAAACATCTCCTCAGTCTTTTAGTTACTAAGGATAATCTTGACCGCTGTCCAGTGATCCACTCCTGGTTCACTCTTGTACCCCCTGACGTACTCATGCCAAGGCACACACATGTGCGATACACAGCATGGCATACTGTACAGAGCCTATGTCTAAGGCATAGCGGACGACGTTCGTCCTTTATCTTTCTTCTGCCGTTGTCGAGCTTTGAGTCTCACTCAACTTCACACCTTACAAATCAGACGAGAACTATTTCTCTGACTGATCCATTTTGAACTCTTTCAAAATCTTGTCAAGGTATGCACTCATTGAAAGTCCCACCAAGCATCTTGATCTATCTCTATAGATTTTGATGCTCAACAATTAGGCAGCTTTATCCAGGTCTTCCTTTGAAAATCACTTTTCAAACAACCATTCATGCTTTCCAGAAATCCTTCATTATTTCCGATCAACAATATGTCATCCACATATACTTATTAGAAATTCTATAGTGCTCCCACTCACTTTATTGTAAATACAAATTTCTCGTAAACTTTGTATAAACATCAAAAACTTTGATCACCTCATCAAAGTGTATATTCCAACTCCGAGATGCTTGCTTCAGTCCATGGAAGGATCACCGAAGCTTGCACACCTTTTAACATCCTTAGGACTAACAAAACCATCCGGTTGCATCACATACAACCTTTCCTCAAGTAAACCGTTAAGGAAACAATGTTTTGACATCCATCTGCCATATTTCATAATTGAAAATGCAGCAACTGCTAACATAATTCCAACAAACTTTAGCATCGCTACGAGTGAGAAAGTCTCATCGCAGTCAACTCCTTGAACTTGTCACAAACATCTTTGCAACAAGTCGAGCTTTTACAAATGGTGACAATACCATCAGCGTCTGTCTTCATTTTAAAGATCATCTGTACTCAACGACCTGCCATCCAACGAGCAAATCTACCAAAGTCTATACTTGGTTTTCACACATGGATCCTATCTCGAATTTCATGGCCTCCAACCATTTGTCGGAATCCGGGCCCATCATCGCTTCTCCATTGCTCGTAGGTTCATCGTTGTCCAACAACATGACTTCCAAGACAAGGTTGTTGTACCACTTAGGAGCAGTACACATCCTTGTCGACCTACGAAGTTCGATAGTAACTTGATCCTTAAGCTTCATGATCATCATCATTAACTTCCTCTTCAACTAACGTAGGCTTCACAAAAACATCTTTCTGCGCTGCGCTACTCTCTGGTTGAACAAAGGTTTAACAACCTCATCAAGTTTTATCTTCCTCCCACTCAATTCTTTCGAGAGAAACATTTCCTCGAGAAAGGATCCGTTTTAGCAACAAACACTTTGCACTAGGATCTGAGATAGAAGGTTCACCCAACTGCTCTTAGGGTATTCTATGAAGATGCATTTGTCCGCATTGGGTTTGACCTCATTAGGTGAAATTTTTTTCCACACAAGTGTCGCAGCCCCAAATATTAAGAAATGACAGCTTAGGTTTCTATCAAACCATAATTCACACGGTGTCATCTCAACGGATTTAGATGATGCCCTATTTAAAGTTAATGTAGTTGTCTCTAATGCATAACCCCAAAATTATAGTAGTATAACAATAAGAGACATCATAGCACGCACCATATCCGATAGAGCATGACTATGATGTTCGGACACACCATCACACTATGGTGCTCCAGGTGGCGTTAGTTGTGAAACAAATTTCACATTGTCTTAAGTTGTATGCCAAACTCGTAACTCAGATATTCACCTCCATGATCATATCGCAGTCATTTTTATCTTCTTGTCACGATGATCTTAAACTTCACTCTGAATTTGCTTGAACCTTTCAAACGATTCAAACTTGTGTTTCGTTAAGTAAATATACACTATATCCACTTAAATCATCAGTGAAGGTAAAAATAACAATATCCACTGCACGCTACAAGACTCACTGGATTGCATACATCAACATGTATCATTTCCAATGAATCACTTGCCCACTCCATCCAACAGGGTCCTTTAGTCATCTTACCCAAGAGGCATGGTTCGCATGTCTCAACCGATTCGAAATCGAATGAGTCCAAAGATCCATTAGCATGGAGTTTCTTCATGCGCTTCATACCAATATGACATTTTGCGGCAGTGCCACAAGTATGTGGTACTATCATTATTTAACTTTGTATCTTTTGACATCAATGTTATAAACATGTGTATTACTATGATCAAGATTTCAACAAACCATTCTCACTGGGTGCATGACCATTGGAGGTATTATTCATGTAAACAGAATAACTATTATTCTCTAACTTAAATGAATAACCGTATTTGCAATAAACATGATCTAATCATGTCCATGCTCAATGCAAAACACCAAATAACATTTATTTAGGTTCGTCAATAATCCTGAAGGTAGAGAGAGCGTGCGATGTTGATCACATCAACCTTGGAAACATTTCCAACACACATCGTCACCTCACCCTTAGCTAGTTCTCCGTTTATTCCGTAGCTTTTATTTCGAGTTACTAACATTTAGCAACTGAACCAGTATCCAATACTCAGGTGCTACTAGGAGCATCATCAAGGTACACATCAATAACACGTATATCAAATATACTTCTGTCGACGTTGCCCGCCTTCTTATCTACCAAGTATCTAGGGTTGTTCCGCTTCAGCGACCGCTCACCTCATAACAGAAGCACTTAGTCTCGGGTTTGAGTTCAACTTTGGGTTGCTTCACTGGAGTAGCAACTAACTTGCTATCCATGAAGTTTCCCTCCTTGCTCGAAACTAGTGGTTTTGATTAACCATCAACACTTCACGCTCCTTCTTGATTTCTACCTTCGCGGTGTCAAACATCGCGAACGGCTCAGGAATCATTATTTCAATCCCTGGCAATTTATAGTTCATCACCAAGTTCTAGTAGCTTAGTGACAATGACTTGGAGAACTATATCAATCATTATCTTATCTGGAAGATCAACTCCCACTTGATTTAAGCGATTGTATTACCCAGACAATCTGAGTACATGCTCAACGATTGAGATATTCTCCTTCATCTTACATGCAAAGAATCTTGTTGGAGATCTCATATCTCGCAACACGAGCACGAGCCTGAGATCACAATCTCAGCCCTTAGAACATCTCATATGTTCCGCGACGTTCAAAACGTTTCGGAGCCTCAATTCTAAGCCGTAATGCATGACGCACTAAACTATCAAGTAGTCATCGAAACGTGCCTGTCAGATGTTCACAACATCTACAGACGACGCTAGATGGGGTGGCGCACCGAGCGGTGCAATAAGGACATAAGCCTTCTGTGCAGCAATGAGGACAATCCTCAGATCACGGACCCAGTCCGCAATATTGCTACCATCATCTTTCAATTCTATTTCTCTAGGAACATATAAAATTTACAAGGGAGCTACAGCGTGAGCTAGTAATCTACAATATAATTTGCAAAGACAGTTTGACTATGTTCATGATAATGAGTTCAATTAATCATATTACTTAAGAACTCCCACTCAAATTGACATCCCTCCGATCATTCGAGTGATACATGATCCAAATTCACCAACTCAAGTCCGATCATCACGTGAGTTGAGGTGGCTGCAATGGTGAACATCATTATGTTGATCATATCTACCATATGACTCATGTTCGACCTTTCGGTCTTTTGTGTTACAAGGACATGTCTGTACGTGTTAGGCTCGTCAAGTTTAACCCGACTGTTCTGCACATGCAAATCTGGCTTGCACCCGTTGTATGTGAACGTAGAGTCTATCACACCCGATCATCACGTGGTGTCTCAACACGACGAGCTTTCGCAACGGTGCACACTCGGGGAGAACACAATTTATCTTGAAATTAAGTGAGGGATCACCTTATAATGCTACCGTTGTCCTAAGAAAAACAAGGTGCATAAAAAGGATTAACATCACATGCAAATCATAAGTGACATAATATGGCCATGAACTTGTGCTTTTGATCTCCATCTAGAAAGCACTAGTATGATCTCCATCGTCACCGGCATGACACTATGATCTCCATCAACGTGTCGCCATCGGGGTTGTCACGCCCTGCATGCTTCTACTACTATTGCTACCGTTTAGCGATAAAGTAAAGCATTACACAGTGCTTAATGATTGACACGTAGGTCATACAATAATTAAAGACAACCCTATGGCTCCTGCCGGTTGCCGTATTCACAGACATGCAAGTCGTGAAAATCTATACATCACATGATCATCTCATACATCACATATATCACATCATGTAATTGGCCATATCACATATCAACATACCCTGCAAAAACAAGTTAGACGTCCTCTAATTGTTGTTGCATGTTTTACGTGGCTGCTACGGGTATCTAGCAAGAACAATTCTCACCTACGCAAAAACCACAACGGTGATACACTAGTTGCTTTTCAACCTTCTCAAGGACCGCCTTTGCCGAATCTGATCCAACTAAAGTGAGAGAAACTGTCACCCGCAAGCCATCTAGGCAACAAGTTGCGTCGAGGGAACCGGTCTCTCGTAAGCGTACGAGTAATGTTGGTCCGGGCCGCTTCATCTCACAATCCTGCTGAACCAAAATACGACCAAGGGAGGAAGCAATCTAAGAATCAACGCCCACAAACCTTTTGTGTTCTACTCGAGATCTCATCGAACCATCAACCTAGCTCATGATGCCACTGTTGGGGAACGTCGCATGGGAAACAAAACTTTTCCTACGCACACGCAAACCTATCCATGATGATGAGCATCTACGAGAGGGAGAGTGGATCTACGTACCCTTGTAGATCGCTAAGCGGGAAGCGTTAAGAAACGCGGTTGGTGTAGTCGTACTTCTTCGCGATCCAAATCACCGAGCATCCCGCGATCTCATCACGATCCGTCCCACGATCCAATCACGATCTGTTCTGTGAACTCATCACGATCCGTCCCGCGATCTCATCACGATCCGTCTCACGATCTTGATCACGATCTGTCCCGTGAACTCATCACGATCCGTTCCGCGATCTCATCACGAACCGTCTCGCGATCTCGATCACGGTCCTTCCGATCTAGCGCCGAACGGACAACACCTCCGCGTTCAACACACGTGGAGCTTGATGACAATCTTCACCATCTTGATCCAGCAAGAGGAGGTGGAGAGGAGAGAGAGTTCACCGGCAAAGTGACGGCGCTCCGGTGATGGTGGTGTAGCAATTCCGACAGGGCTTCTTCTAAGCACTGCAGAAAACCGATCTAGAGGAGCACCGGTGAAACGGGTAGCACGTGGCCGTAAAATTTGTGCAAAAACCCTCTATTCCACTAGTATATATAGGAGGAGAGGAGAGGAAGAGGGGCTGGCGCACAAGGCAGCCAACCAGCCTTCTGCGCCAAGGAGGAGAGGAATCCTACTCTTCCTCCAATCCTAGTTGCACTAGGATTGCTCCCTATTGGCTGATTTTTGGCCTTTTTCCTTTAGCCTTTTTTTCTCCGGCGCCATGGGCCTTTCTAGGATGATTTACCAGCCCACTAAGGGCTGGTTAATACTCTCCCACAGCTCATGGTCCCTCTAGGGTCGAAATACCCCTCCCGGAGGTCTCCCGGTACACTACCGGCACTCCCGGTACACTACCGATGAGCCCGAAACTTTTCCGGCGACCAAACTGGGACTTCCTATATATGAATCTTTACCTCCTGACCATTCTGGAGCTCCTCGTGATGTCCGGGATCTCATCCGGGACTCCAAACAACCTTCGGTCACCACCATACATAACTCTACACTACCGAAACGTCAACAAACCTTAAGTGTGCAGACCCTGCGGGTTCGAGAACTATGTAGACATGACCGAGACACCTCTACAGTCAATAACCAATGGCGGGACCTGGACGTCCACATTGGTTCCTACATATTCTACGAAGATCTTTATCGGTCGAACCTCTATGTCAAGGATTCAGTTAATCCCGTATAACGTTCCCTTTGTTCTTCGGTATGTTACTTGCCCGAGATTCGATCGTCGGTATCTCCATACCTAGTTCAACCTCGTTACCGGCAAGTCTCTTTACTCGGTCCGTAATACAAGATCCCGCAACTAACAATTAGTCACATTGCTTGCAAGGCTCATTGTGATGTTGTATTACCGAGTGGGCCCCGAGATACCTCTCCGTCACACGGAGCAACAAATCCTAGTCTCGATCCATGCCAACTCAACAGACACCCTCGGAGATACCTGTAGAGCACCTTTATAGTCACCTAGTTACGTTGCGACGTTTGATACACACAAGGCACTCCTCCGATATCCGTGAGTTGCATGATCTCATGGTCATAGGAACATATACTTGACATGCAGAAAACAGTAGCAATAAACTGACACGATCATATGCTACGTTTGTAGTTTGGGTCTTGTCCATCACATCATTCTCCTAATGACGTGATCCCGTTATCAAATGACATCTCATGTCCATGGCTAGGAAACCTTAACCATCCTTTGATCAACGAGCTAGTCCATTAGAGGCATACTAGGGACATGGTTTTGTCTATGTATCCACACATGCATTTAAGTCTCCGATCAATACAATTATAGCATGGATAATAAACGATTATCATGAACAAGGAAATATGATAATAACTAATTTATTATTGCCTCTAGGGCATATTTCCAACACTAAGATGTATCAAGATCTCAAACAAACCTTCTGGTGGACTCGTATCAAACGTGAGATTTCTCAGTTTGTGAACAAGTGTGATGTATGTCGGAGAGTGAAGGCGGACTATCAACGTACAACGGGTCTCCTTCAGCCTTTGCCTATACCCAAGTGGAAATTTGATCACATTGAGATGGACTTTGTCACTGGGTTTCCTGAGTCCGAGAGAGGTAATGATGCCATCTTTGTGTTCATTGACAAGCTCACTAAAGTCGCCCACATCCTTCCGGTCAAAGAATCTATCACGACAGCTCAGCTGGTAGAGCTGTACACATCAAGGATAGTTTCTTTGCATGGTATTCCTTATCTTATCACTTCAGACCATAGAAGCATATTCACTTCCAAGTTCTGGGATTCTTTCCAATCTACCATGGGTACCAAGATCCGTTTTAGCACAACTTTCCACCCTCAGAAAAGTGGCCAAGTAGAGAGAGTCAATCAAATCCTGGAAGACATGCTCAGAGTGTGCGTTATCTCCTTCGGCATGAGGTGGAAAGACTGCCTCCCATTTGCCGAATTCTCCTACAATAATAGTTTCCAGGAAAGTTCAGGCAAGGCCCCATTCGAAATTCTCTATGGAAGGAAATGCCATACCCCGCTCAATTGGTGTGAAACTGGTGAGCGTCAAATCCTTTGCAATGGGATGATCACATAAGCATAAGAGATGTGCCGTGTCATTCGTGATAATCTCAAAGCTGCTGAATCCCGTTAGAAGAGATATTATGATAGCAAGCATCATGACATGGCCTTTCAAATCGATGACTTTGTCTATCTCTGAGTGTCTCCCCTGAAGGGCACTCAACATTTTGGCATCAAAGGAGCTTGCACCATGATTTTTGGGTCCTTTCAAGATTGTTGGCAAGATAGGTGACCTTTCGTACCAACTCAAGCTCCCTTCAGTTTCTCCAATGTGCATGATGTCTTCCATGTCTCTCAGCTCTGCAAGTGTTTCAAGACTCTCAAGCACACCGTTGATTTTCGAGACATTGATCTTCAAGAAGACCTACCCTATCGTGAGCATCCACTTGCTATCCTTGAAGAGACCAAGCGCAAAACTCAATACAAGTCTATCAAGTTCCTCAAAGTGAAGTGCTCTCATCATTCCGATAAAGAAGGCACTTGGGCACACAAGGACATTCTATGTTCCGAATATCCCAACTTCTTCTGTTCCTACATCTCGGGACAAGATCTCTTTGTAGTGGGGGGAGAGTTGTAACAGTCAAAGTGTAACCCAAGCTTGTAACCATATTACTGAGACCATCATATGGAGTGGACGCTATGTTTTCCTTGTGTTGTTGCATCATGCTCATCATCATCACATCAACTCACGGCCACGTTTGCTTTTCATTTTGGTTTGCATCATGCACGTCATGTTATCATACCATGTGGTGCCATGTTATAGTTGTGTTTCATTTGTGTATTTTCCCTTTCAACTTTGTTGGGTTCATGTTCCAACTTGGTTCCACGAGATTCAACTCAAACCAAGGCAAGCTTGCCTTTCTTGATTATTCTATCCAATTTATTGCATGTGAAAATTTTCTGTCCCGTAAAAATGTTCAGTGTTTTCCTATAAATCCTACTTCATGCTAATACACTCTACTCAAAATTTCATCCCATTTGATTTTTTGGTTGGGCAGAGAAATTATTCAAGTTCGAATTATGTTCAAACTTGATATAAATTTCAGTCCTTAAAAATGTTTGAACCAATTTTCTTAACTAGAGCATAAATCCAGAGTATCAAATATTTTTTTGTTCTAGCCCAGACCTCTTATTTTGTTCTCTGGCATTTTTCCTTGTGTTCTATTTTACCGAAAAAGGCTTTCGCCCCGCTTTATTTATAAAGCAAACCGCCAGAGCACAATAGCTAACATAAGTTCCACCCACAGACACACACACAAAAAGTGCACACGACAATAATACATGGTTTTGCTGAGGGCACAACTCAACAAGCCCTAAAAACACACACGCCCAGACCCAACATAGGGTGGGGCAGCCAAATCAGGCTAATCAAGCTCGGGAGGAGGCGGGGGTTCCACATGAAGAGCCATCGAGTGAAGGTCGGCGATGATGGTGTTGATGGCGTCTCAGTCGGAAGAGCGGCTAGACGGCCGCTAGAGCTACAGGAAACAACACATTTTAAAGATAGCGTGAGTGGCACATCAAAGGGGAACATTGCGAGCACCCCAATGGTTAGCCACCTAATGTGGCGGGTCGATGGTGGAACAGACTGGGCTTCCGCGAAGAGGTCAAGGACGTTGGTATGGCACCAGTGACTGCCAATGGCTTCGCGAAAACGACTCCAAAGGAATTGGGCCATAACACATGCAAAGAAGATGTGGTTCAAGTTCTCCATCGTATTGAAGAGGGGGCACATCCCATCCCTAGGACCATTACGTTTGAGCACCTCCACCCCAGAAGGTACCCGACCGCTAATCCACTACCACAAGAATATCCTGATCTTGAGCGGCAGTTCGATGTCCCAAACAACTGTGATAGCATCTGGGGCCCTCGACGGGGCAATGGCCTAGTATGGAGACCTATTGGAGAAGCGGCCCGAGGGATCCAGACGCCAAGATATGCGATCCTAAACACTGTCAACGTCGAGGGTGTGGAGAGTGATGCAGTCGAGCATCTCATCCCAGGCAGCAACATCTGGGGGACCGAAGGGTCGGCGGAACGCGAGGCGCCCTAAATCCAAAAGGGCGACCTCGACAAAAGTCCTAGGCTCCATAGCGATGGAGATTAAGTCCAGGAAGCGAGCGGGAAAGGGTATGTCAGCCGCCCACCTATCCTACCAGAACAGCGTAGCGGAACTTTAACCGATTGAGATGGAAGAGCCAATACGGAGGACCAGGAGCAGCTAAATGACAGACTGCCAGAACTGGGACCCTTCGGAGTGTTGGCAAAAGGCCACTGGCTGGCCCCAAAGGTAATTGTTCCTGATGATGTCAAGCCAAAGACTTGCATCACCATTGGCGATCCTCCATAGCCATCTGGTCGGCAAAGCTATGTTCATGCATTTGGACGACATGATCCCAAGACCACCCTGGTCGCGAGGCTTGCAAATGTCAGGCCAGCTGACCATATGGTACTTCTGCTTGTCGCCCTCGCCGGCCTAGTAGAATCTAGACTGTTACTTGGCAATCTCGTGGTGAAGGGCCTCATGGAGACTACAAAAGCTCATCAGGAACAAGAGGAGGCCGTACATCGAGGAGTTGATGAGCACAGTCCTGGCTGCCTTGGACAACCATCTGCCCTGCCACGAATCGATCCGGTGTTGGAGCTTAGTCACCGTAGGCCGCAACTCCGCGACGAAAAGGCGCGAATCACTAATGGGAACCCCCAGGTAAGAAGTGGGGAAGGACCCAAGCTAGCAGTTAAGGCGGTAGACAATGAGCTAGGACTCCTCAGGAGAATATCCAAGGATCAAAACATCACTCTTGTCGAAGTTGATTTTAAGCCCAAACATCTGCTGGAAGCACAGGAGGAGGAACTTAAGGTTGGCAATGTCAACCTCAGAGCCCTCCACCATGATGATGGTGTCATCGGCGTGTTGCAGGAGGGAGACCCCTCCCCTACCACCAAATGGGAGACACCCCCACGAATATGGCCCGCCACCTTAGCCTTATCGAGGATGGTGGCTAGGGAATTGACCACCATGTTGAACAAGAAGGGGGAAAAGGGGTTTCCCTGTCTAACCCCATAGAAAGTGGGGAAGTAGGGTCCGGTCTCCCCGTTGATGTTAACTGCGATCCAACCAGATGAGACCATCTGCATAATGCGGGTGACCCACCGGTCATCAAAGCCTTTGCGGAGAAGCACTTCCCGCAAGAAGGCCCAGGAAACAGTGTCATAGGCCTTGTGAAAGTCGATCTTCAAGAAGACCGCACGCTGCCGCCTAGCGCGCACCTCATGCAGAACCTTATGGAAGACTAAGACGCCATCCAAGATAAAGGGGCCATGGATGAAGGCCGGTTGATTAGGATGGGTGATGCGGTCAGCTAAAAGGGTCACCCTATTGGCGTACCCCTTCGCCAGAATACGGAAGATCACATTGATCATAGTGATCGGTCAAAACTGGCGGATGTCAGAAGCCCCCGCCACCTTGGGGATGAGTCAGATGATCCCATACTTGAGACAGGAGAGGTCAATGGCGCCCACATAGAATGCCTTGAACAGGGCCATCACCTCCGTCTTAATCACATCCCAGAAGGTCTGGAAGAACTTCACGGGGAGGCCATCCGGACCAGGGGCAGAAGCATGGTTCATCCCCTTGATCGGTCCAAGCCAAGCACGCTTAAGTTTGGAGTTCTTTTCGAGTGGGCTCCCGAAAAAGAAGGAATTCCATATTGATATGAGTAGTCTATCATTCCTATTAAGCCAGGCTCTCACATCACGCCACGTCGAACTTTCAATTGATTTAACGGCTGGAGAGCACCCATATTCCCCTATATAACATGTCCCTGGTGACCTAGGGTTTCTCCTCGACCCATTCTATCCCTTTCCTTCCCTCTCCACCACCGGTAAGTCCCTCCCATGCTCGCACCGTCGCCTTGCCCGCCATGCTTCGGCCGAGCTCGAGCTCGTGCTCGGGGTAACGCCTCCACGCCATCTCAGACCTCCCTAACAACGTGGATCGAAGCCCTAGAGTCCCTGTAATCTTCTATATCTGTGCACGCGACGTCAGCAGCCCCGGAGCTCCCTCGCCGTCGCCATCTTCTTCCCTGTGTTCGGATCCGAGATGCGTCAGACTTTCGTCAGGCATCGCAACATCCCCGTTCATCATCAACCTCCTCTTCCTGTACTAGGGGCACCTGGTGAGCTTGTGCTCATCCCCAGCCGTTTGCCTTTGTCTATTCCTCCCAGTAGGTGACAGATGCATCATGTCATGTTTGCTCTCTCCATGCTCTCGCCCTAAATACGCACACATGCACATACATCCGCTCGCTCCCATGCTTGCACACGTGCGCTCCTGCATGCACACCATGACTAGATCACGTCTTGTGCAGCCCCGCACGCCTACCCGCGGTCGAACACGAGCACTAGGGCCTCGCTAAGTCTAGCCGCCGACGCAACCGAGGCGAGCACAAACTCCTTATCGGACAAACCCTGCATGCACTTACGTTGTTGATCTGCTCCACACATGCACACGCAGTAGGATTCGACCCTTGTTTCCACACCCCGGCCGCCGGTTTGTGGCTGCCACAGCCGCAAGCTTTGCTTGCTGTCGTCAGCCATTGCCTCCGGGCGGCCATGGTTAAGCTTGCGCCTGGTCCTGAGTAAAAAAACTTGGAGCAATCAAATTCACAAGCACGTGCCGTACTCTAGTGGTAGCGCATCCCAAATCCATCCAGGAGATCCCTGGATTGATTCCTAGTACCTCTGCCTTTTTTTTCATTTTGTTTTCTGGTTTATTAGTCCAGCACACACATGCGATACTACACGAACACCTTCATGCATCCACTACCACCTCGCCGTATGCATGCATGTGGCCGAGGCCAAGCATCCCGATCCTCCAAGGCAGGCCCTTCCTGTTAATTGTTTTGTTTAGCCCCAGATCAGCCCAACACCATGTTAAATAAGACCGCAACTGATTGTCATAGCACAAACATAGAGCTAGCCTGCTGGAAAGCGCCCTCGCTCACCTCCGTGGGGTCCTGGGTTCGAATTCAAGGCGCTACACAATATTTTTGATTTCATCTCCTTCATGTGTCACCGACAGCGGGCCCCCATCTGTCTTCCACACACATGTTCACATGTGCACACATTCGCTTTGGGCAAGATCTGTCGTTGGGACTTGCATAGTGCGCTGCTCCCAGTCCGTGTTCTTTTCCTTCTGTGTAGTGTTAGCTATTTTTTCTTTCCAACACATGCATCATTTCAGTTTTTGCCACTGTTTTTAAAATGGATATAACTACATAATTGTGCATCCGATTAAAATGATTTAAATGTGTAAAATGATTGAAATTTCATGTATTTTCACAAGAGCTAACTTTTACCTATGTTTGAAAATGTTTAAATTGTTGTTTGATTAAATTTGCATTATTGCCATATTAAAAGGAAAACACTCAATGTCCACCGGCAGATTTTCTCTCGCTCATCCGCCGTCTTCCAAGGGTGACGCGTGTCTAGGTTGGCCTGCACCGCTTCACCTCTTATCTTCTCGTCTGATCGCTGCCATCCACATATTCTTTTCTTTCCTATGCCTTCTTTCTTCCTTCCCATGATCCCTTCTATCCATCCTCTTCCATCACGCACATAATCAGGGACATTCTTGGAGATGTAAGCTGCCACCGAGACACCCACGAATAGCTCCAATCCCGGCGCACCAGCCACGGCCAATGAGGTAGCATGGGTGCATACATGGACACGCAAGCCTCCACTAGACATCACAACCTGTCGAACTCCAACCTGTCATGGGGCGACCTTGGAGGTAGTATGAAAGCAGCAACTAGTGGCTACAGCTGCAAGTGCTATGGAGGTAGCATGCGAAATCGTCAGTCGACGCAACCGGTGATGGAGATTGGCGGCGCTCGGAAGTGGATGGCCTTGTGGTTGGCTGCATTGACACGAACAACGGCAGTGTTGTCGGCAATGCCGTCAGTATTTCTGTAACTTCATTTTCATTGATCTTTTTTTGCAACATCATTCATGTTTCAGAAGTTTCTTCCGCAAGACCAACCATGTCGTAGAAAAGTAAAGGCGAAAACTTCTGCAAGATCATTTATGTTGCAAAATCTCCTTCCACAACAACACCCATGTTATAGAAAAGTAAAGACAGACCCTTTTTTTGAAAATCTATGTTGCAACAATTCCTCCCGCAACAACACCGATGTTGAAGAAGTTTTTATGTAAGATGCTCTTTTGTTGCAAAAGTTTTTATCTAACATGATCTTTCTTTTCAAAAATAATCTGCAACATGCTCTTTGTTGCAAAAGTTTTTTTCCAACATTAACTCTACAACAAAGGTTTCTACAACCTCATCTATGTTGCAAATTATTCTGCAACAAAGCGTTTGTTTTTATAACTCGCATGTTGTTTCAGGATCTAATAGGTCAGTGGAAGCGACCGATGTTGTAAAGTTATTTTGCAACAATGCGCTTGTTTCTGCAACTCGATCGTTGTTTCAGGAATTAATGGGCCGGGAGAGGTGACCGAGCCGCATGCCAGAAGTAGATCGGACGGCTGCGCACGCGTACATTGGACGACAGTCCAGGTGGAAGATGTTTCATATGGATTAACTTGTGGACGCATAGCGGTCCCCATATTAAAACGATATATTTCATATCTAAATAACCCCAACTCTGAATTAAATGTTCTATCTATGTAAATTGTTTAGAAAAATCTGTACAATACCAGGATGCACTTTATTTTCGTGTTAAATAAATATAAAATTGTGTTTTAAGCAGAACATCACCTAGTTCTAAACTTGCTCATGGGGTTGTTTCGGAAATGAGTTATGTTGTTTCCAGCCTCATTTTAAATGCCTAGATAATGTAGTTTTCTTATGATTCACCTGTTGTCATGTTAAACAATATTTAAACTTGTTGGGTAAATAAATAAGAGTGAGCTAAATAATTCAAATATGGAGTTTCGTGAATACGCGACTCACTGCATATTGGACTTCACTTAATGTCTAGTAGTTGATTGTTGTGCTTTGCCATGCCTTGCACATCTAAACTTGGTCATGCATTATTCTTGAGTGTTCATCATGCCTTGATTGTAAGTTTATTGGTTCCTATTTCTTCTTGTGGGTAGTTCCGAGTGACGAGACTGATTTCGAGGATCTTCTCGAGAACACTTTCGAGGAGCTAGTTCTTTATCCCACTGAAGACCCTCCAGGCAAGATGATTATTACCCATATCCTATACTATTTTTGCTATGCTAATTGTATCACTTATATGTCTCGTTACCTACCACTTGAATGTCAAGCCTCCCAACATTGCCATTAAAAGCCTCTAACCCCTCCACTTCCTAGCAAACCATTGATTGGCTAAGATGCCGCTTGCTCAGACCGTTCTTATAGTGTTGCTAGTGGTTTTCCATGTGACAACATGGATATCTTGGGATATCGCATTATTTATTGCTATTTAATTTAATGCACATATATACTTGGTCAAGGTAGAAGCCTTGGCCTTTTTCTCGGTGATTTGTTCCACTTCTGATGCCGTAGTTTCTGTTTACCGATGTTGTGTTCCATAATGAGCGCTCCTAACATGCTTGGGGTTATTATGGGGACCCCATTGATAATTTGTTTTGGGATAAAAGTCTTCCGACAAGGCCCAACATTGGTACTACATTTGCTTAACAACTTAATAAAAATGCATAGGGCGTAGCTACCCCGTGGATAATTAATCAACTCCCAGCCAAGTGCTCCCCATGAGTGTTGGTCCAAACAGAGCACTGTGCGGAGCCAGGCGAGGCAACTCGGGAGATATCTGTCGGGCCATATAAACTAGCTCATCTCGTAGTGCCATGAGAAAGAGATACACATGGTCCTATTGGGATTTGGCCTGCCGGGCAGACTTGCTGGATTTGTTTTCCTCTTTTCGAATGTCTTGTGCACCGGGACTCCACAGGTACCTTGGGATGTCTTGAGGGTGAGGTTTCCCACCATAACTTGTGGCTAGTTTGTGATGGATGAGTTGGAGCACCCTTGTAGGGTTAAATATTTCTGAGAGTCGTGCTCGGGGTTACGTGGCAACATGGAGATTGTTTGACACCCGATTATCATAAACTTGAAGTAAACACAACTAAAATACACCAACCGTATGCGTAACCATGATCTTCTCTTTTCAAGGAAGTTTGGAAAGATAACACAATGGGCTTATGTTTGACTTATAAGTAGGTGTTCAGGATCACGTTTTGTCGGTGTAAAGACTGGGGGCTCCTCGTACCTAGACTTGTGCACGGGTGTCTGCTACCCGCAAATCGGCATGTCTCTGCCAGGCTCCCATCGAATCCCAAGGGATGGGGGAAAAGTGAACGGCAAACCCCTCAGGTGATGAAGCCACCCACAAACAGTGTCCGACAAGATCCCAGCCTGCCAAGCCACCGCCCCCCCTCATTAGGGGGCTGATTGCCTACATCCGCTGAGGTGTTGGGCGGGTAGGTGGACTGGCAGAGCTGGCCCGGGCACGCGGCCCCTACGTCGGGCCCGTGGCAGCTTTAGGGCCAGTTCATTTGAGCCCTCCTGTGGAAATAAGCTCCTATGAATATAAGCTCCAAATAAGCTCCTGTGAAAATAAGCTCTAGATAATAAGCTAGCCAGTTCTTTTCGGTGCCTTTTTTCAGCTTATATATGGTATGATTAGTGAAAAGTTGGGCTCGGTGGTGGGACGAGGGGTTGGGCTCGATGGTGGGACGAGGGGTTGGGATCGGTGGTGGGACGAGGGGTTGGGCTCGATTCTAAGTGAGCTTCTATGCGAAGCTGCTCACCCCCCAGCTTTTTTCCATTGCAAAGGGGACTCCGGTGAAAATAATCTAAGCTAGCTTATCAAAAACGAGTTCTTTTGGGCTTCTAGCTTATTTTGACAATAAGCTGAAATAAGCTGGAAAAGAAGTGGCCCTTAATGACACCCGCCCCATGGCGTGGCAGAAGAATAGGTGGTAGTTGCACAAAAGACACAAAAGGAGAGGGAACCCTTGCCAGGAAACATCGCGGGCACGCCACCTCACGGTGCATTCAATGCACAGGTCCTAGTCTGTCAAATTTAGGTATTTCCCACTACCTCTCCTCACAAGAGGTATCGATAGCCGCAGTATGCGCTGTACTCGTAGGTAAAGACCATCATAGCCCTTGTGGTGACCCCTTTGACTATAAAAGGAGGCCCATGGATACCTTAGAAATGGTCGACACTCTGTTCAGTTGCACGAGCTGCTACACATCTCAAGCATCCTTGATGGGTTGCTACGTGTTTGTATTTGGACTCACATAATCAACCAACCACAGACATGACGTAGGTTTTTACGCTTCCGAGTGCCCCAAACCTGTATAAATGCTCGCGTGCAGATTGTTTGACTAATGCTTTGTGCGCACCCAGAAACCCTCCCGCAGAACTGAAAAGGGGCCCTGAAGGTCCAATAGATCGTCGTACCCAAACCGACATCTATCGCGCGCTAAGTAGGGGGACTTCTAGTGCGCAATCCAAGGCACTACACTATATTTTTGATTTTATCTCCTTCATGTGTCACCGACGTCTGGGCCCCATCCGTCTTCGACACACATGTTCACACGTGCACACATTCATTTTAGGCCAGATCTGTCATTGGGCCTTGCACAATGTGCTGCTTTTAGTCCGTGTTTTTTCCTTCTGTGTAGTGTTAGCTATTTTTTGTTTCCAACACATGCATCATTTTAGTTTTTGTCACTGTTTTCAAAATGGATATAACTACATAATTGTGCATCAGATTAAAATGATTAAAATGTGTAAAATGATTGGAATTTCATGTATTTTCACAAGAGCTAACTTTTATCTATGTTTGAAAATGTTTAAATTGTTGTTAGATTAAATTTGCATTATTGCCATATTAAAACAATATATTCCATATCTAAATAACCACAACTATGAATTAAATATTCTATATATGTAAATTGCTTAGAAAATGGGTACAATACCATGATACACTTTATTTTCGTGTTTAATAAATATTAAATTGTGTTTTAAGCAGAACAACACGTAGTTCTAAACTTGCTCATGGGGTTGTTTCGGAAATGTGTTATGTTGTTTCCGGCCTAATTTAAAATGCCTAGATAATGTAGTTTTCTTATGCTTCAACTCTTGTCATGTTAAACTAGACTTGTTGGGTAAATAAATAAGAGCGAACTAAATAATTGAAATATGGAGTTTCGTCAATACGCAACTCATTGCATATTGGACTTCACTTAATGTGTAGTAGTTGATTGTTGTTCTTTGCCATGCCATGCATATCTGAACTTGGTGATGCAATATTATCGAGTGTTCATCATGCATTGATTATATGTTTATTGGTTACTATTTTTTCTCGTGGGTAGTTCCGAGTGACGAGACTGATTTCGAGGATCTTGTCGAGAATACTTTTGAGGAGCCAATTCTTTATCCCATTGAAGACCCTCCAGGCAAGATGATCACTGCCCGGATCCCGATACTAGTTTTGCTATGCTAGTTGTATCACTTATATGTCTCGTTACCTACCACTTGACTGTCAAGCCTCCCAACATTGCCATGACATGAAAAGCCTATAACCCCTCCACTTCCTAGCAAACCATTGATTGGCTAAGATGCCGCTTGCTCAGCCCCTTCTTATAGTGTTGCTAGTGGTTTTCCATGTGACAACATGGATATCTTGGGATATCACATTATCTATTGCTATTTAATTTATTTCACATATATACTTGGTAAAGGTGGAAGCCTTGGCCTTTTCTCCGTGATTTGTTCCACTTCTGACGCCCTAGTTTTCATTTACCGGTGTTGTGTTCCCTATTGAGCGCTCCTAACATGCTTGGGGTTATTATGAGGACCCCCTCGATAATTATTTTTGGGATAAAACTCTTCCAACAAGGCCCAACATTGGTACTACAGTTTCTTAACAACTTAATAAAAATGCATAGGGTACAACTACCCCGTGGATAATTAATCAACCCCCGACCCAGTGCTCCTCATGAGTGTTGGTCCAAACAGAGCAGTGTGCAGGGCTAACCCGAGGCAACTCGGGAGATATCTATAGGGCCGTGTACACTAGGTCATCTCGTAGTGACATGAGAAAGAGATACACACAGTCCTATTGGGATTTGGCCTGCCAGGCAGACTTGCTGGATTTGTTCTCCCCTTTTCGAATGTCTTGTGCATCGGGACTCCACAGGTACCTTGGGATGTCTCGAGGTTGTGGTTTCCCACCATAACTTGTGGCTAGTTTGTGATGGATGAGTTGGAGCACCATTTCATGGTTAAATATTTCTAAGAGTCGTGCTCGGGGTTATGTGGCAACATGGAGATTGTTGGACACCCGATTTCATAAACTTGAAGTAAACACAATTAAAATACACCAATCGTGTGCGTAACTGTGATATTCTCTGTTCAGACAAGTTCAGAAAGAGAACACAATTGGCTTATGTTTGACTCGTAGGTAGGTGTTTAGGATCACTTTTTGTTGGTGTACTAAGGACTGGGGGCTCGTCGTACCCAGACTTGTGCACGGGCTTCCGGTGCGTGAACCTTCACCGACTCTTCTGCGCGTCCACAACGACGCCCATGGCACCCAAGAAAGCCAAGGGTGGCCCGGCGGCCGCCCCGTCGACGTCCAAGATGCCCGCATCGACCGCAATGGATGACAAATATGGGGACAGACACCACGCGCACCATGCTGGCGATCGCATCCACAACACCACGCGAAGCTCCGCAAGCCGTGACCTGGTCCCCACCGTCCTGGCAACCTAGGGCACGACGGCAACAGTCAAAGTCGACACCGTGGCTGCAGCTGCAACCGCGACGACGACGTGTGCAGATGGACCTTTGCCACAACCCCCGCGAGACAATCACGGCTCGCTCCCGCATGATGGCGATTCGCAGCAGCGCACAGGCCAGACCCTTGCACAAGGGACACACAGCCAGGCTCAAGCGCCTCCCACTGGTAAGGAAGGATGCCGAGCGATGGCACGACCAAGCGCTCCTTTTGGCATTGTGAGGAGCAAGAGGGCCACCCACACCTCTCCCCGTCTGGTCCCGAAAACCATGGTGGAAGCTTTGGCGCAGGCCCAGCTGCTGCTGAACTTTCCTCTAGCACCAGAGAAGATGGAGGACTAGAGGGCGACTATACAAGGCCTGTTGAGCTTCGCCAACATACACAAGCCATACGCGGCGGGCTCCTCATGCGCGCGGGGCATGACCTTCACATGACCCATCGTCGGGCGCGACGCCGGTGGAGCACACACGATGGGATGCCCAACGTTCACCCGCGAGCTACGGTAGGTCCGTTGGGCCTCTAGCAGGGCCTTGAAGCTGGAGTTGCTGAATAAATATGACGGTGTCATCAGCTCATCAGAGTTCCTGGGCATCTACACCATCACGGTACAGGATGCCGAGGGACGTGATAGAAGGTGCTCGTCAACTACTTTTTGCTGGTGCTCAAGCCCAATGTGAGGAGTTGGCTGATGAATTTGCCGGAAGGGTCCATTTATTATTGGGCGGGCCTATGCAAGTAGTTCATTCGAGCTTAACACAGGGGTCACAAGCTCCTGGGTCAGCCTAGCAATCTGCACGTGCGTCCCCAATGAGATGGCAAGACCTTCCACAAGTACATCCAAAGGTTCACCCATGTGCAGCACAACATCCCAGACATCCACCCCGCTGTGATGATCGTTGTGTTCCACACGAACGTACGCAATCGCCGCATGCACGAGGAGATGAGCATCTATAAGGTGCGGACGTTGCCGACCTCTATGCTCTGGCACACAAGTGTGTGCGAGCTGAGGAAGGAAGAAGTTCATTGGAGCTTATTGGGCGGACCTATGCAACTAGTTCATTGGAGCTTACCACAGGGGCCACAAGCTCCTGGGTCAGCCCAGCGATCTGCACGTGCTTCCCCAACAAGACGGCAAGACCCCCCACAAGTACATCTAGAGGTTCACCCATGTGCAGCACAACATCCCAGACATCCACCCTGCCACGGTGATCGCTGTGTTCCACACGAACGTACGCAATCGACGCATGCACGAGGAGACGAGCATCAATAAGGTGCAGGACGTCGCCAACCTCTATGCTCTGGCAGGCAAGTGTGTGCGAGCTGAGGAAGGAAGAAGACTCCCGGGGGAGGACGCAGGCGCGAAGGTCGACTCCGACACCGACGAAAACGCTCCCACCTCCTCGAAGAAGGGACGCAAGTGCAACAAGAAGCACAAGGTCAAGGCAATGATGGATGTCGAGAGCTCTTGCAAGCCCAATGCTGGCAAGAAGGACAAGTCTAAGGGGCCCGACAAGGAAGTTGCCGCATGCTCCGGAGACGAGGAGGCCGTGGCGGGCGAGAAGACCAGAAGCCATACTTCAAGATCCACCTCACCAAGGGCCATGATATCACCGAATGCCGCCAAGTAGAGCAGCTTGACAAGAAGCATAAGCAAGAGTACGAAATGCGTGACAAGGAGAAGGGCCAAAAAGTAGCTGGTGGGTCCAACAAGAAGAGTCGTAGTGGCCGAAGCGACCACCACGGCAAGGCCAAACAACAGAAGGAGAAACCTGCTAGAGGCCGAGACGACAAGTCTGATGGTGATGATGACGACGAAGGCGATGAAGAAGGATCTGATCGACAATATTTCCAGAAGGCCATGGATGCAACATGTGTTGATGGAGGTGCATCTTTGCACTCCTCCCACATGCAACTCAAACTATGGGCCCGCAAAATCAACACGGCAGAACTGGCGACAGAAGCAAGGAAGGCCCTCAGGTGGTCCAACACTCCCATCATCTTCGACGCCGATGGCCACCCTGATCGCACCACTACGGTCGGGTGTGTGCCATTGTTGGTCTCGCCAACAATCCACAAACTCAAGGTCACAAAGATGCTGGTCGACAGTGGGGCTGGCCTGAACCTGATTTTGCCTGATGTGAGAAAGTGGCTGTAGATCCCTGATTCGAACCTTAAACCAATGGGCTCCTTTCAAGGAGTGGACGGGGCTAGATCTTAGCCGAAGGGAACATAACCCTTCCAGTCACATTTGGTAGAGAACTCAACTTCAGGATGGAGAGGGTTGTCTTCGGCGTCGCCAAGATGTCGCTGCTTTACAAAATACTAGATCGTCCGGCATTGATGAAGTTCATGGCGCCGTCTCACCATGCCTACACTATACTCAAGATTCCAGGACCGATGAGCATCGTCACCATCTACTCTGACAAGGACACAATTCTTTGCATTGACAAGCTCTACTGGGAGGCAGTGGCGGCATCTGCCGACGGGGCACTCGCTCCTGCCAGCAAAGCTCTCGAGTGAAAGAACAAGGACGAGAGCTCAGGCGAGTCTGATATGGACTCCGGGAAGGGCGACGTAGAGTGCAGTACACCGGTCGAGGATTCGCGTGAGAGTTCGGCCAACGAAAGCAAGAAAAATAAACCCGCGAAGTTCTTGCTATCTTGTGCGAGTCATTAGGCACGGCACGAGCCGCCTGGCAACTAGGGGCAATGCCGAAATGCTAAGCTCGTGTAATAATGAGCACCCTCGTAAGACACCACCCGCTGGACATGACTGCCAGACCTTTTGGCAATCCCTTCATACAAAGTCTCCCTCCTAGGTGTATAATCTTTAGTACAAGGGTAGGCAACGAGCACGCGCCCTATATGTAAAGCTAACTATCCTGCAACCCTTCATTTAAATGTATGTTCGATCTTACATATGTTGCATGGGACATTGCGTTTGTCTTCTGCCTACATGAGGTGATTGCCAGAACAATTAGGGACCCCATCATCCCCTAGGCCTACCTTCCTTAGCAAGAGGAGGCATGAAATCCTCTCCCGCATGCACGTCTTCCGGGGGGGGGGTAGTGATGCGGACACCTATAGACATGGCCACAAAACAGTCACCTAGCAAAGATAAGTTATGAAAAACAATTTGAACACAGCTAAATGCAATATTTCCTTGAGACAAGGTCATTATTTGTATGAAAAGGACCTGCACATGAAGGACCCTCACCGAAACTACCCATGCGTTTGGATGTTTCGAGTCCGCTCAACATCTCAAGCAGCCGCGGCAGGGACAACAAGGCGGCCTTGCTGGCGGCGGCGTCCCCAAGGGCTATTGAGGATCCATTCCGAAAAGTGCCCATGGACAGGATGCGTGCATCGCAAGCATTTCCTACAAAGCATAGGGATCAAATGCATAAAAGTATAGGATTGTGTCGAAAGGAAGGAGATACATATACTGATGGATAAAACTACGTCGAAACAATAATTAGTTCACAATATTAACTTTGAACAAGTGCCTTGGCCCAGACGTCGCATGATCAAGAAATTAATGTCTCAAGGTTATAGAGCCGGCCTTATGGGACATGGAGCGATGAGCGCATCAAGCTCGCTGGAGTCGAAGTCCCTCGGCAGCTTGGATAAGGCCTTGGACAAATCGAGGCTGGATTGTGGTAGGCGACCTTCACCAAAACCTTCTGGAGGGCTCCACGGCTCAACTCACAACAACCTTGAAGGAAGTCGTCTTCCCACGAGCCTTCCGAAGTAGATAGACAGCCACGGGCTTGCCGCCAGACCATCGCTAGAGAAGGCACACTCATCCAAGCCCATCTTCGCTAGTTGGGTGGAGAGCTTCCCTGCAAGATCGATGAGCTGCGTAGTCCACAGACGAATGGTCTCCTAGAATTCATTGGAGGAGCGTGTGGCCAAGGCAAGCAGGGTCCACTCTTTCTTGAGCTCCTCAAGCAGACTGCACTCCTTGACATGGGCAGTCTAGAGGTCGTCCTCATGAGAGCTCACCCTGGCGCACAAATCAAAGTTCGCGGCCGCGCCGACCTCCAGGTCCCTGGCCTTGACCTCAAATGCAGCCTACAATTCCGCCAGGGCCTGGGTATCGTTCTAAGCGCCCTCATTTAACCTCGAGATCTCCTGCCCGGACACATCGAGGTCCAGTTCCAGCTGCTGCACCTTGCTCTCCAGCTCGGTGTTGGCAAGCTAGGCGACCTCAGTAGTAGACACGGCCTCCTGGAGCTTGCCCATACTCAGTAGCCTGCTTCTCAAGTGCAGACTTGTGCTCCAACTCTTGGACCTGTACCTACTTGCCCAGCTCGACCTCGAGCTTAGCGGCAAGCACTACTGGAATCATAGGATTTGCCGTCTGCCAGTTGTTTGCCGTCTTCTGGCATATGACAAAGAAGGCCGTTGCAGTCAGCTTCCCGAAAATGGATGACAAAGAACTGACTGATGGCAAAGATTATGTTTGCCATCAACCAGTTCTTTGCCTTCTGCCAGCAGACGGCAAAAAGCCCAAAAGCATACGACAAAGTGCCCACCTAGGCCCCACTGGCCCGTCGGGTTGGTTAGGTCAACTGGGACATCCACCTTCTCTTTGTCATCTGCGTGGGGGAGCTTTGCCGTTCGCCAGCAGAAGGCAAAGCAGATGGGTATACCAATAGTTTGCCCGAAACCCCACAACCCTCTCTCTCTCTCTCTCTCTCTCTCTCTCGACCGCTGCCCCTCAGCCTCACACCGCCCCTCAGCCCCCCTGTCGCCTCGACGCCTGGCCGCCCACGCCCCCGCACCCTCATCCCTCCCGGTCGTGCCTACTCCATGCCGTCGCCTCTTCTCCATGCCATCTCCGCTCCGGCCCTCCCTGCCGCCTCCCCATCCGTCTGTGCTGCCACATCACCCTCGCCCGCCTCACACGTACGGCCACACCACCGCCCCATGCCGATCGGCCGCACTGCCGTCCCACCTCCACCATCGTGCCTCCCTTCCACCAATGACCTTGGAGCCGCTGTGCCTCCCTGCGATGCCCCACCGTTGGAGCAGTCCGTGGAGCTGCCCCCGTCCCTATGGCCTTCCTCCTCTTGCACCAGCCCTCCTCCTCCACCACACCGGCTTTCCTCCATCGGCCCTCAAGGTGAGCCTTTTTTTGTTTTTTACTTTTTAGGTTAGGGTGAATTAGTGTTTGGTTTAGGTTTAGGTTTAGGTTTAGGTTTAGGTTTAGATAATTTGAAGAAGAAGAAGAAAGATGAAAAAATAAGAATAAACTAAGAATAAGTAGAAGAGGAGGAAAAAGGAAAAGAATAAGAAGAGGAAGAATAAGAGGAGGAGGAGGAGGAGGAGGAGAATAATAAGGAGAAGAAGAAGAAGAAAAAGAGGAGAAGAGGAGAAGAAGAAGAGGATAAAGGAAAAGAAGGAAGAAGAAGAAGAAGAAGAAGAAGAAGAAGAAGAAGAAGAGGAGGATAGCGAAGAGAGG